>OY740783.1:16343438-16943438 GCA_963514005.1 Raja brachyura
TGGAAGCCTCCTCGGACTGTGGTGAGCCCCACCGCGGGGCGCGGTCTTACCATCGGAGCTGGTCCCTTGCCTGGAGTGAGGCTCCCCATAGGCAGGAGTGAATCAAGGCAAGAGGTGCAAAACCTGGAAAGCACACACCACCCGATTCAGGAATAGTTTCTTCACAGCTGTTATCAGGCAACTGAATTGTCCTCTCACCTTCAGGAGCGGACCTGACCTCCCATCTATCTCATCTGAGATCTTTGAACTATCTTATATCAGACTGGACTTCATCTTGCTACTAACATATATCCTGTATCTGTACACTGTGGATGGCTTGATTGTATCTGGCTGGATAGCACGCGACAAAACACCACCTCAGTACACGTGGCAATAATTAACTAAATTAAACTAAACTAATTACCTCAAATTTGATCAGTTGTCAGGGAGTCATGGCGTGATTGACAAAGATGTAGTCAGAGGGATCCAGGGAGGACAAATCACATAACGAGTTGTTCATGAGTTTTACACTTCATAAATCAAAACAAAAGGGCATGCACAGAGGCATATCTGTTAGAGCTGCTGCCTCATAGCGCCAGAGACCCAGGTTCGATCCTGGCCTCAGGTGCTGTCTGTGAGGAGTTTGCACGTTCTTCCTGTGACCGCGGGGGATTCTTCCGGGTGCTCTGGGTTCCACCCACGTCTCCAAAGATGTACACATTTGCAGGCTAATTGGCCTCTGCAAATTAACCCTAGTGTGTAAGGCATCAATGTAAAACTGGATAACTTAGAGCTAGTCATAGAGTGATACAGTATGGAAACAGGCATTTCAGCCAAACCTTCCCACACCGGCCAACATGTCCCAGCTACACTAGTCCCACCTGCCCACGTTTGTCCACATCCCTCCAAGCATGTCCTATACATGTACCTGTCTAACTATTTCTTAAACCTTGCGATAAGTCCCTGCCTTAACTACCTCCTACAAACTTGTACGACTTCTCTGAGAAAATGCCACGCAGGTCACAGGAGAACATACAAACTCCGTACAGCCAGCACCCATAGGCAGGAGTGAATCCGGGACTCCGGTGCTGTACCATTCACCCACCACCCTTTGAGTGAAAACGTTTAATGAAAATCCTATTAAATCCTTTTCCCCTTCACCGTGAACCTATGTCCCGTGGTCCTCGAGTGTGAATGATTGATCGATGATCAGTGTGGACCTCGGTGGAGTGAAGGCCTATTTCCATGTTATATCTTGAAACTAAAAACTAATGGCAAGTATAGTAGCCCAGGATAATTAAGAGGTAAATTACAAATTGAAGCAGGACAGGAAAGGATAGCAAAAAGAAGCAAAATTGTGCACAGGGAGCTAAATCCAGATTAAGCGAAATTTGCTTTTATTTTGCACAGCATTTATAACAAGGTAGATGAGAAGGTATCATTAAGAGATATAAATGAGTTATTGCAACGATGTGACTACAGTGTGATGATGATTGGGAACTCAATAATTCCAGGTTATTTGATGTCCCAAAACAATGCGGCACAGTGGCGCAGCGGTAGAGTTGTTGCCTTACAGGACCGGAGTCCCGGGTTCGATCCGTGACCTGGAGCCATCTGAACGGATCTTGTATGTTCTCCCCGTGACCTGCGTGGGTTTTCTCCGAGAATAAATACAGTTTGTAAAGATAATTGGCTTGGTATAAGTGTAAATTGTGCATAGTATGTGTAGGATAGCATTAGTGTGCGGGGATCGCTGGTCGGCATGAACTGGGTGGGCTGAAGGGCCTGTTTCCATGCTGTACATCTAAAACACAAAGGGAACATAAAAATTGTTCATGAAGGGAAGCACCAGTGGTGAGTAGTGTTATAGCAGCAGTGATTGTGATGTGGAATTCTTTTGAATGTAAATAAGGAATAGCAGGGGAAGTTTAGTCTCCCGACCTTAGAAAGGATATACTTGTAATAAAATTCAAATTCAAATTTGAGGAAATCTAGCAAAGGTCCACCAGAATGAATATTGGGATTGATTTGTTGTACCAGGAGCTTTTAAGCAACCAGGACCTGTCATTTTTTGAGTTTACAAGAAACATACAAAATTCTTGCAGTCGATGTTATCTGTGGCTGGAATATCTTGAAAGAGCTGTCATAACGCTCTAGGTGACTATAGGAAGCATTTGGGCATGTTAGGACTTTATTCCGTGGAGCCAGAAGGTTAATCTTATAATATCATGGTGTATAATATCATGGGGGTGGGGTTAGAAAAGGTGAACGCACAGTCTTTTTTCCAGATTTGGAGGCATAGAGGTGAGATGACGTTGATCAATCAGCTCGTTACTTGGACACAACCCGCTGCTATTGTCACTTCCTTCATGGATTCAGTTGCTGTCTCAGACAATCCACTTTAGCTTAGTTCAGTTCAAAGATACAGCGCTGAAAAAAGCCCAGAGTCTGTTCCAACCCCACGATCCCCGCACACTAACACTCTCCGACACACTAGGGACAATTTACAATTATACCAAGTCAAGTAACCTACAAACCTGTATGTCTTTGGAGTGTGGGAGGCAACCGGAGATCCCGGAGAAAACCCACGCAGGTCACGGGGAGAACATACAAACTCCATGGAGTCTGAGAAAAAAACCCGGGTCTCTGGCACTGTAAGGCAGCAACTCTACTGCTGCGCCACCGTAACACCCAATTTGTATTTGGATTTTTTAAAATCTATCAGGCTAATGAATTTACCCCTGTATTCACCCTATCATTAAGTAATTTTTCATGTCGCACTTATATTGATGTTAGTACAGTGGGTTAGTTAATACATCACCAATGTGTCATCTGCCGCCCCCTGGAGGATTATATGTGCAGCCCCTTGATTCACTGTAACTACCAATAATAGACAATAGGTGCAGGAGTAGGCTATTCGGCCCTTCGAGCCAGCACCGACATTCACTGTGATCATGGCTGATCATCCACATTCAGTACCCCGTACCACATACTTCTCACCATATCCCCTGACTCCGCTATCTTTAAGAGGTCTATCTAACTATCTCTTCAAAGCATCCAGAGAATTGGCCTCCACTGCCTTCCGAGGCAGCAAATTCCACAGATTCACAACTCTGGATGAAAATATTTTCCTCATCTCCATTCTAAATGACCTACCCCTTATTTTTAAACTGTTGCCCCTGGTTCTGGACTCCAACATCGGGAACACAAAGTGCTGGAGTAACTCAGAGGGTCAGGTTGCATTTCTGGAGGACATGGATAGGCCATCTTTCGGGTTGGGAAGAAGGGTCCTGACATGAAACGCCGCCTATCCAGATCCTGCAGATTTGCTGCCCAACCTGGAGAATTACTACAGCACTTTGTATTCTACGCATAATTCATAGCACAAGAGTAGGTCCTTCGACCCACAATGTCTGTGACAAACATGATGCCAAGACCATCGCATATCTACCTGCGCATAAACCATAACCCTCCATATCCATGTGCCTATCCAAAAGTCCCTTAAATGTCGTTAACATATCTGCCTCAACCACCACCTCTGGCAATGCATTCAATGCACGTACCACCCCCTGCCTAAACTAAACTTGCCCAGCACATCTCCTTTAAACTTTGCCCCTCTTACCTTAAAGCTATGCCCTCTAGTATTTGATTTTTCCACCATGTGAGAAATGTTATGACAGTCTACCCCATCTATTCCTCATCATTTTATACACTTCTTTCGGGTCTCCCTGCAACCTCTGGTGTTCCAGAGAAAACAATCCAATCCATCCAACCTCTGCCTGTAGCAAACAAACCCGAATCCAGGCATCATTCTGGTCAACGTCCTCTGCACACTTTCCAAAAAATTCACATCCTTACTGCAGTGGGGAGACCAGAGCTGCATGCAATACTCCAAATGCAGGCCAGCTGAAGTCCGATAAAGCTGCATCATCACTTCCTTGCATCTCCATTCATTGCAATGGTAGGTAGTAAATCTCAAATACAATGTTTAAAATTACTGGCATAATTTAACCTCGTGTCCTTGTTTAATTTTACAGTTTAGCGATTCAGCACGGAAACAGGCCCTTTGGCCCACCGAGCCCGCACCGACCGGCGATCCCCGGACACTAGCATTATCATACACACACGAAGGACAATTTAAATTTTATACCAAACCGATTAACATACAAACATGTGTGTCTTCGTGGGCGGGAGGAAACCAAAGATCTCATAGAAAACCCACGCAGGTCACAGGGAGAACATACAAACTCCATACAGACAAGCACCCATTGTCAGGATCGAACCTGGGTCTCCGGCACTGTATGGTGCCACCCCATAAAATGTCATTAGTTGCACCCCCATATCTCATACTACTTCCAGCGATCCATTAGTAACTGCTAAATTAAATACAGCTCTAACGATCCTCTAAGCTTTCACGAGAAACACATCATCCATCTGAAAAACCTATCATGATCCTATAAAATATCAGTGGGAGGCACTCATTGGGAATTTGATCATAAATATTGATCAGGGCACACCTATAGTACTTTGTGCAATGCTGGTTGCCACACGTCAGAACACAATGTCTTGCAGAGGGTGCAGAAAAGATTCACCAGCACAGTGCCTGGATGGAGCTTGAAAGGCTGGGACTGTTTTCCTTCGATTGAAGGTTGTAGAGGGCATGTTGTAATTGAGATGTACAAAATTATGAAGGACATTAACCAATTCAATTGTTGGTCATCAGTGATTTGATTAAAAGTGCGGAAGTTCTTTCCGTTACCCACACCACACTGAAAACTAAACACTTTATCTCATTCTATTGAAAAAAATAGAATGAGCCTTCATTTTACCATAAGCCTTCATTTTATTTTCTTACTCCTCTAGATTTGATTTACTTTACATACCACAAATTTCATTTTTATCTCCTCCACTTGAAGAAGCCAATTTTCATTAAGACAACCTTCTTCATCAACACCACTAGTCGATAGTCAAATCTGTAGTGTATCCCAAAAACAGCTGGAGGAACTCAGTGGACCAGGCTACATCTATGGAGAGAAATAGACAGTAGACACAAAATGCTGGAGTATCTCAGCAGGACAGGCATCTCTGGAGAGAAAGAATGGGTGATGTTTCACCTGCAGTCAGTTTCCTTTCTTTTTGTCCCTTTAGGTATATGTTTTTGGTTTTAGTTGTCTGTGTGTGTGTGTGTGTGGAACGTCTCTGGTGGGATACCGCGTTTCAGAGCCCCCGCAACGGCAACTTCTCCCGCCCGAATCGAGGGGTTTAAATCGACCCAGAGCAGGGCCTTATATCGCCCGGCACGCCTTAATCGCCCACCGGGGCCTCTAACATCAAAAGCCTCGATTAGCTCGATGCAGCAGTTTGACTGCGGGAGAAGAATAAAGTACAGAGAACAGGGAAGAGATAAGAATTTTGCCTTCCATCACAGCAAGGTGGTGTTTGGGGATTCACTGTGATGGATGTTTGTGTGGAATTGTGTTAATTTTGTGTTTTGGTTTTTCGCTGTTATGACTGCATGAATGTAATTTCATTTCAACCGTGTATGTTTAAATAACAATAAATGGCTATTCTATTCTATTTGCACAATAGACAGTAGACATTTGCATCCTATAACCTATTGACAAAGTTTACTTCAAGTAACAGGGCACAAACTTGAAACAAGGATTTTATTTTATGATTTTCTTTTACACATACTTTATATACACAGACATGAAATTGCTGTCTTCTGATATAATTTACATATCATACAGAATTATCAAGACTTCAGTTTGATTGTATTCTATGGGGTGAGAATGGTGACTTCATACCCAACAATATTGCCACAACTTTGTGCTCAAAACATTTGAGTTAGGATGATAATTGTGGCTGGGCATCCCTCATATTAAACAGATTAAGATACCAGGCTACTGTTACAGCAGGAGGGACACTGTGGGTCAGTCAACATCTGTGGAGAGAAATAGACAGTCGACGTTTTGGGTAAGGAACCTTCATCTAGATTGTTTCATGGGATTTTATTTTGCTCAAACTATAAAACGTAACACTGTTGAAGTATGCTATATCGGCAGGGGATCGTGGGGAGAAATAAACTTGGTGGCAGAACCTAACAGGCCAAGCAGCCTCACAGGAGACACAAGGATGGATGGATGGTTGACCATTCGGGTGGAGACCCTGCATCAGGACTTGGGAGAAATCTTATTTTCCCAACATTCAAGTCTGTATGCTCAAATGATCTATTAATTTGTCACTGCTGCTGGAGCCATTAGAGTGTGGGATTGGGAGAGCTAAATTTGCCGTCACATTCAGCCTTCTTGATGCTTCATGTGCAGAGGATGATCACGTTACAACAACTTAATAGGCAATGAAGCAAAGTGGGGAAAAAAGTACCTTAAATTTTCATCAAACGTGGAAATAGGAAGTTCTCACAAGTGTTCAAGTTGTTACTAATTAACAATACACTAATATTAAGAATATTTGTGCCTAGATTTGCAATGGTTAAAAGGGAAAATTAACATGCTATGCACAAACAAGAAAATTGAAAACATGTACTCTTACAAGAAAATTAATGAATACCTGTGCACACTGTAAAAGCATTTACACTTTCATTTGCACAACAATAAGATGCTGCCGTGCAGTTCATTAATCAAAAAATACAATATATATATATACACACACACACACACACTACATTCACATTAGATTTAGTTTTAAGCAAATGAAGAATATTGGGGTTTCAACCAAGTCCACAACACTGCTGGTCACGAGAAGTAAGCTACAAATAACACATTCATTGTTCAAAGACGAGTTTAGAGGAAATTAGCAAGGAGAAGAGATTGATATTCATTTGCAAGCATTAGGTAGAGAAAGTAGGGCTTGATGCATTTCTTTTTCACCAAATGCATTTTATGCTTGCATTTTCCAAAATAGTGCAAGCCAAACCTTTTGTCAATTGATGCGTTAAGCAATTCTTTAGCATTTGACAAAATAAAAGCCCCTTGAGCAGATGACGACCATTAGAATACACTGCATTATAAAACATCTTGTTGATCAAAATGATTAAATAGTTTGCTGAGAATGTTATTTCCTTGGTTACTGATAGCCAGCTTTTGTTCTTCAAATAAATACTATATGGATAAAAATTAAATAATTTTCTACCAGAATTGCACATCAAAAATAGGGAAGCTATTTACAGATGGTCAAGAACCATTTTCCAATGGGGTAGAGAAATGCACTCCATTATAAAGTGATCCTTTACTATAAAGCCTAATAAAGCAAGATTACAAAAGAAAATCCAACCGTTTCTGAAGATTGAGGGGGGGGGGAGAAAAAAAAAAAGTAAAAAAATGCACGTCTTCTATATGCTGGTTTGATTCTGGCAAAGTTGGCATAAAAATTGGGTTGACTTTGATCAACAAAAATAATGTGAATGATCAAGGATGAAATAACTGTTTGGAGGAACCGTGGTCCACAAATAAATCACAAGGTAATGCTCGTCTTGTCTCGGTACACAAAAAAGGACATATAAAAATCCAAAGCTAACTATAAAACACAACTTAGACATTTTACACAGGGGACTACAGTCACAGGTGACTGGTTTACAATGGCTCAGAATAACAGATCAAGAGTGAAAAATTGTGTTAAGCACAAATCTAAATCCATACTCTGCTTGCTTGACTGGATAACTTAAGTGATCAGTTTTAAACTGTAACAAAGTTAATTATATCTAACTGTGGATGAACACAAAACATTAAAAGGCAACACACGGGTGTCAAAAGTATAATTTACTACCATTGCTAACATTAAAACATCATAATTCATGTACAGTGGAAACAATATTAAAGGGTTAAAATTTCCTGAAACTGTATCCAAAGAATGGATCGACTGGTCTTATATTCACTGGAATTTAGAAGGATGAGAGGGAATCATATGGAAACATATAATATTCTTAAAGAATTGGACAGGCAAGATGCTGGAAAAATGTTCCCAATGTTGGGAGAGTCCAGAACCAGGGGGTCACAGTTTAAGAATAAGGGGTAGGCCATTTAGGACTGAGATAAGGAAACACTTTTTCACCCAGAGTTGTAAATTTGTAGAATTCTCTGCCACAGAAGGCAGTGGAGTTCACTGGATGTTTTCAAGAGAGAGTTAGATATAGCTCTTGTGGCTGACAGAATCAAGGGATGTGGGGAGAAAGCAGGAACGGGGTACGATTTAGAATACTCAGTCGTGATCATATTGAAAGGCGGTGCTGGCTCGAAGGGCCGAACAGCCTACTTCTGCACCTATTTTCTATATAGCCATCAAGTTTAATCAAAAAACCTCTACTTATTTTTCCAGTGAATTACAGAGAATCTGAGTCTCATTGGCAAATACTGGAATGTAAAGGAAGTGGAAAGATTTGAGCCCTGCAGAAAAATCAAGTTTAGTTAGTCCTTTCTCACTAAATCTATGCACATATATATACACACAGACATGTAGCCACCATATCACAGTTAGGCATAGTGTCGGAGAGATACAGCATGGCAACATGCTCTTCGCTCCAAAGTTTATGGCTACCCACTTACACTAACTCTACATTTATCTTTTTTTGATTCTCCTCGCATTCTTATACTCCCCCAGATTCTACCATTTACCTACACACAATTTACAGTAGCCAATTACTTTTGACACCATACATATCTGGGTGGTACAAGTAAACCCAGGGACACCATGCAAACTCCACACAGACAGCATCCACATTAGCACTGAACCTGGGTCTCTGGAAAAGCATCTGCCAAGACAGTTTGAGGATGTGAAAGCTCCATTAGCAATTCATAGATTTTAAACACATTAAAATTGCAGATTTTGTGCACCTCAAGTGTCATTTTACAGTCCATTTAGTACTAGTGTTGCAAAATGATGTGGGAATAGCAGTTTAACATGAACAAGAGCATGGTAATGCTGCAAGTAAGGTTTCAATTTAATTGCTTGCACGAGCTCTGTTCCAGTAATTCTGCAGTAGGATTTGCTGGAACATCATTTTTGTATTCATACTGATTACTAACATTTAGCAGTCAAGGTCAGTTTATTAATTCAGGTAACTGATGGACATTACTGATGGATAGCAAGTAAAATGCGATGGTAATGTACATTATTACTGAAATCCTAACTCTTTTTAAAAAAAAAAAAATAGTTTTTCACCCTCAGTCAAAAGTGCTTCTGCCTTGCACAGGAAGCAGTTCCGTTTTTGACATATTCAACTGATTACACCTGAAACCAGTAAGTACTGAATCCATTTGGGGTTAAACATAATTAGAAAATTGATGAAGCTAAAAAATTTTTAAAAACTGCATTTTGAATTAAGCATCCAGCAATTCACCGGTCATATTATTTTTTTGTATATCATTACAATATCCTCTTACCTGAATTTATTTTAAGACTATTGCCACCCATTGTGAAATGTTTAATTTTTTGATTTTGATAAATAAACAAACTAATATTTTATGGCAATAATCCTCTTCCAAAACTGAAAAGAAAACACATGGGTGTCTGTAGCCACGAATTGCGTTTAATCAAGTGTCGTTGCCATGTTCTTTCCAGCAATTCTTTCCCCTAAGCCACAAGTTAATTCAAGCCTTGAAATGGAAACAACGTAAAAAATACAAATAACTTAAGTTTCTGACAAAACTATGCAGAGACACAAGAAGCCCTCTTAAGACAGTACAAATATACAGGGATAAACATTCACAAGGTCCACTATTTTGCAGCTTCTTCACCACTGTACATTCCACGGGACACTCAGTCCTATGCACCGCTGAATGATCCAGGTTATGCCACCTTTGAGCTTTGAGTATAACTCTTGTCCAATTAATGCCATCTTTACTTAAGCTGATATGACAACATAGCAGCAATCCTAAAATTGAACTGTCGCTCAAATTAATACGGGAAAAATCCAAAACATCTTTCTAATGTCCAAGTGTTAGTCTTTACAGTTAACTTTTAAGTTGCAGTCTTGTAGTGATCAGGCTGCTTTCTTTGTACAGCTGCCAGGGAGGTCCTGAAGATTTAGTTTTGACCTGCAGAAACCAGATTAATGGATAGTTAAGTAAGTAATACCTTATATGGCTGTATCACTGTTAAAATTGACAACTGATATCTGTACACCAAGATCTCAACTAGCAGACGTAGGAGGCAGTGTAGCTTATATTTACTTGAAGGTAGACAAAAATGCTGGAGAAACTCAGCGGGTGAGGCAGCATCTATGGAGCGAAGGAAATAGGCAACGTTTTGGGTTGAAACCCTTACTTGATCTTTATTTCCTTACTTCTAAATGATTTTCATTCCAGCCTAATATATCTAAATTTTAAGTACCTTTAAATTACTCTCCATCAACTATTATACTTCATATCAACAAAACTTTCAAAATAGATGACTCGGTAAACATTGAGCAAATACATTACAATGATCAGAGCGGTGACACCAAGCCATTTGTTGGAACTGAGATCTGTCTCTGGTCCTTGGACTTCATCCCAGAATCTTAAAAGGGTTGCAAGATAGCTGATGTGCTGATTTTAATTATTCTATATGCCTCAGGATTTAGGAAAAAAAACCTATCAGTTTGGGAAAACAGCAAATGCAACTCAATAAACATGCAAAGCTATCATGGTGCGAAAGGGAAGCAAGATTTGACCATTTGTTTTTTTTAAATGCCTTTCTTCCCCCAGAGATTACAAGTGCCATGGATAAAGGCATTTGATAAGTTGATGCATTAAAAACATAAAAGGAAATAAAAGACCAAGGGTGTTGGAAGCAATATTGGAATGGATAGAAAGTGGGCTGACAAACTGGAAGAAAAATGGTCTTTATGACATAAAGCTAGTGGAATTCCACAGGGACCAATGCTGGGCCTCAACTTTTCACAAACGTATACAAATTACTTGAATAAATGCACAATCTCGAAATACCCTCAATACAGGTTTCAGCACAGTGGGAACACGAGAATAACTCAAATGGATTGAATATTCGTTCTTCCATGCCAAAACTTTATGTTTAAGTGTAAGGAAATACCCAAGACAGACACAAAAAGATGGAGTAACTCAGTGGGTCAGCCAGCTTCTCTGGAGAAATAGGAATAGGTGGCGTTTCATGTCGAGACCCTTCTTCAGACGTCACCCATTCCTTTTCTCCAGAGAAGTTGTCCGACCCACTGTGTTAGTCCAGCTTTTAGTGCCAGTTTTCGGTTTAAACCAGCACCTGCAGTTCCTTCCTACACAAGTCAACTTACCTGTTGTGGGTCATGTGGCTCTTCACCAGGTGCCCTGCCGCCAAAGCTGCCATGAGAGAGAGCTCACCCGCCATTACTGTTCCACAAATAATCTCTGCCAGTTGACATGCATTTTCACCAGGTGTCTCCTTACTTGCACCCTGAACTCCAAGCATCTATCAGAAAAAGAGGGAATTTATAAAGTCTTAATGCATCTTTCAAACTATTTTCCAAGTCTATCACAACTAGGCAGGACTATAACAGCAATAAGTAATGGAAGACATTTCCATAATTTGAATCTGTCTTTAGACTAGCACGTTCCTGACCGTTTTCACCTGCTGCAGGAGTTGCACTAATTATTCCTGGAGTTCACGATGCAGCAGTTGAGGAGTATTCTCTCTCTCTAAAACAATGCAATTTAAAAAAATCTTAAACGCTGTAGAATTTACAGGGAAAATAGGAATGTACAATCACAGAAGAGGTGGAATGCCAATGACAAGATTGGTGGCTCAATGAGAAAGCAACTCTGCACAGCCCACTGGATAATACTGTGAAACATTGATTACTAAACGCAACAATTTGCAACTTCTGCCATGTTTTCAGGGAAACGTTGTAAGCACATATTCCCTAACTATGGTCAATCGTCAGGTCTATAAAGCAAAAAAAAGTTGTAGGTCTTGTGCCATGGTGTTAAGGGGCTGTCCCACTGTACGACCTAATTCAAGAGTTCTCCCGAGTTTTCCCTGAATCGCAATCAGAGAATTACCGTAATAGCCGCTCATAGGTACTCGGGACTCTCGTGAACATT
This sequence comes from Raja brachyura, assembly GCA_963514005.1. Next base: position 16,355,465 of record OY740783.1, read on the forward strand.
TTTCAACATGTTAAAAAATCTTCACGAGTCTTCACGAGCTTACCGCGTTTCCCCGAGTACCAGCCGTTAGCGTTACAAGCCGCTAAGAGACGTCCTGAGCTCTGACGTACCAGCTACGTACATTCCACGTGCTTACCACGAGTTTGATTTTTTTTTAAAAACTCAGGAGAACTCTTGAATTACCTCGTACAGTGGGACAGGCCCTTTAGAGTGGTTTATTGATGCATGAAACAAAAGGTTTGTGCCTCACTCCATGATGTGTCCATGTAACGAAGGACAGTATTCTTTTGATTCAATGGTAAGCCAAAGCACTATTGACCCCTCAGCCTCACGGTGTACATACAAGTTCCCCTATCACTACTTAAATAGTTGGAAACATTTCCCTAGTCTCTATTAACAGCTACCTCATACCATCATCAATATAGTCATACAGCACGAAAACAGCTCCTTCGTCCATGCCAATCTAGCAGTCTACTTGAGCTGGTCCAATTTACTCATATTTAGTCAATATCCTTCTAAACCTCTTACCCATGTTCATATATTATTGCAAAGTACGCTATGAAATTAATAACCTCTGAGATGTCTGGCTGTGAATATCACTTGCCAAAGAACCATTGTCAAGAAGCTATTTTAGAATATCCAAGTGAAATACTATTAATATTATTAGTTGTTATTAATATTACTATTATTAGTATTATGAAATACTATTAATATACTATTACCATTTGTATATGAATGCGCGAAGTACAAGTAGTAAAGTAGATGAGCTTGAGGCTCAGTTAGAGGTTGGTAGATATGACATTGTGGGGATTACTGAGACGTGGCTGCAGGAGGATCGGGCCCGGGAACTTAATATTCAGGGTTATACATCCTATAGAAAGGACAGGCAGGGGGGGCGGGGGGGGGGGGTAGCTCTGCTGGTGAGGGATGGAATTCAGTCTCTTGCGAGGGAAGACATACGGACTAAAAAAATACATTCACTGTGGATTGAGTTGAGGAATTATACACTAATTGGTGTTATTTACAGACCCTCAAATAGTAGCCCGGATGTAGGGTGTAAGTTGCAGCAGGAGTTAAAACTGGCATGTAACAAAGGTAATGCCACTGTGGTGATGGGGGATTTCAATATGCAGGTAGACTGGGAAAATCAGGTTGGTTCAGGACCCCAAGAAAGAGTTTGTAGAATGCCTCCGAGATGGATTCTTAGAGCAGCTTGTAATGGAGCTGACCAGAGAAAAGGCTATTCTGGATTTAGTGTTGTCCAATGAACCAGATATGATAAGAGAACTCGAGGTAAAGGAACCGCTTGGAGGTAGTGATCATAATATGATTAGTTTTAATCTGCAATTTGAGAAGGAGAACGTTAAATCGGAAGTGGCAGTGATGCAGTTGAACAAAGGCGACTATGAAGGCATGAGAGGGGAGCCAAAGTAGACTGGAAAGGGATCCTAGCAGGAATGACGGTGGAACAGCAATGGCAGGAAGTTCTGGGCATAGTCCGGAAGACGCAGGATCATTTCATTCCAAAAAGGAAGAAAGATTCTAAGGGGAGCAGGAGGCAACCATGGCTGACAAGAGAGGTTAGGGATAGAATAAAACTAAAAGAAATGATGTATAACACAGCAAAGAGTAGCCGGAAGCCATAGGATTGGGAAACTTTCATAGGACAACAGAGGGAAACAAAACGGGCAATGCGGGCTGAAAAGATGAAGTACGAGGGGAAGCTGGCCAGGAATATCTAAAGAAGCTTTTACTGTCCTTCTTTATATGTTAAGGGAAAAAGAGTAGCAAAGTCAAATGTGGGTCCCTTGAAGGCAGACACAGGTGAAATCATTATGGGCAACAAGGAAATGGCAGAAGAGTTGAATAGGTACTTCAGATCCGTCTTCACTAAGGAGAACACAAACAATCTCCCAGATGTACTGGAGGACAGAGGATCTAAGGGGGTAGAGGAACTGAAAGAAATTTTCATTAGGCAAGAAATAGTATTGGGTAGGCTAATGGGACTGAAAGATGATAAATCCCCTGGGCCTGATGGTCTGCATCCCTGGGTCCTCAGGGAGGTGGCTCTAGAAATAGTGGACGCATTGGTGATCATTTTCCAATGTTCAATAGATTCAGGATCAGTTCCTGTGGATTGGAGGATAGCTAATCTTACCCCACTTTTCAAGAAAGGAGCGAGAGAGAAAAAGGGGAATTACAGACCAGTTAGCCTGACTTCGGAGGTGGGAAAGATGCTGGAGTCAATTATTAAAGAGGTAATAATGGAGCATTTGGATAGCAGTAAAAGGATTAGTCCAAGTCAACATGGATTTATGAAAGGGAAACTATGCTTGACTAATCTTCTGGAATTTTTTGAGGATGTGACAAGTAAAATGGGTGAAGGGGTGCCAATGGATGTAGTGTATCTAAGACTTTCAGAAAGCCTTTGATAAGGTCCCGCACGGGAGACTGGTGACTAAAACTAGAGCACATGGTATTGGGGGTAGGGTGTTGACATGGATAGAAAATTGGTTGGCAGACCGGAAGCAAATAGTAGGAGTGAACGGGTCCTTTTCAGAATGGCAGGCAGTGGCGAGTGGTGTGCCGCAAGGCTCGGTGTTGGGGCCGAGGGTATTAGGAGCAACACTAGCACGTTTCTGGATGACACAAAGCTGGGTGGCAGTGTGAACTGTGAAAAGGATGTTAGGAGGTTGCAGGGGGACCTGGACAGGTTGAGTGAGTGGGCAGATGCGTGGCAGATGCAGTATAATATAGATAAATGTGAGGTTATCCACTTTGGCAGCAAAAACAAGGGGGCAGATTATGATCTCAATGGGGTTAGGTTAGGTACAGTGAGACCTGGGTGTCCTTGTACACCAGTCACTGAATGTTGGCGTGCAGGTACAAAAGGCAGTGAAGAAAGCTAATGGAATGTTGGCCTTCATAACAAGAGGATTTCAGTATAGGAGTAAACAGGTTCTTCTGCAGTTGGATAGGGCTCTGGTGAGAGCACATCTGGAGTATTGTGTACAGTTTTGGTCTCCTAATTGAAGGAAGGACATCCTTGTGATTGAGGCAGTGCAGCGTAGGTTCACGAGATTGATCCCTGGGATGGCGGGACTGTCATATGAGGAAAGATTGAAAAGACTAGGCTTGTATTCACTGGAGTTTAGAAGGATGAGGGGGGGATCTTATAGAAACATATAAAATTATAATAGGACTGGACAAGCTAGATGTAGGAAAAATGTTCCCAATGTTGGACGAGTCCAGAACCAGGGGCCAGTCTTAGAATAAAGGGGAGGTAATTTAAGACCGAGCTGAGGAAAAAAAACTTTTTTACTCAGATAGTTGGGAATTTATGGAATTCCCTGCCACAGAGGGCAGTGGAGGCCAAATCACTGGATGGATTTAAGAGAGAGTTGGATAGAGCTCTAGGAGCTAGTGGAGTCAAGGAATATGTGGAGAAGGCAGGCACGGGTTATTAATAGCGGACGATCAGTCATGATCATATTGAATGGCGGCACTGGCTCGAAGGGCCGAATGGCCTCCTCCTGCACCTATTTTCTATGTCTATTACTTTGCTCCGTGAGAATTTACTTCATTGGAATAATTAAATGTTTCGGAAATATTCGCCCCCTATATCCACTTTATTTTTCTCATGTACAAGTAGTGTATAATAGCTCAATGGTGATACTACACTTAATTTTTAAAAAGTACAACGGGGTACAGATGCTCACCTGTAGACAGGATTGTTGCGGTCGCAAGTTGGTCCCTCCACCAACAGTGCCAACTTCTATGGATGGCATGGTGCAACTGATGTACAAATCTTCATTACAAATGCCAGTCGATTCCATTAATGTAATACAATTTGAACTTCCAACATTTTGGGCTGGATCCTGAAACATTCGAAAGGGGAATGCCGACTGAGAATTGCAGAAAATGCTAGTATTTGCAAGCTGCCAATTGAACAGACCGAATCTAGGGTTATAGATTCGACGAATTTTCTAAATTAATCTTCAATTTCCCAACCCTCGCCCCCATCAACTCCTTAAAGACAGCAAAAGGAAAGACCAAAAAAAAACTAACATCAGGAGAATAGAAACATCCGAGTTCTTAAGTAATTAAATGGTCAGTTGATAAAACTTTGAAGAATCATTCCAGTGACTGAGACACAATAAGGGGCGGTTTTATATTGCTAAAAATTATGTGGCCCGCACAGCAAAATCAGTACAGTGCATAATTATGAATCGGCCATTCCAAAATTAATTTCAAGCGTTCAAAGTTTCTCCAATGGTCCAAGTCAGTAAGAGAATTTGGCAGTGTTCATTAGCATATTATCCAGAAAGGTGGTGGCTTTTAGCAGCAACTGTTCAAAAGCACCAGTTAAAAGGCAAACCACCTGGTAAATTAGATCATTGATAGTAAATGCAGGGCACGGTGGCATGGAAACACATGTGGGCTATTTAATGTTGTCAATCTGTAAAGCCATTCTTAGACCAGCGTCATAGTCACACATCACGCACAGGCTCTTTGGCCCAACTCGTCCATACTGACCAAGATGCCCATCTCTGCTAGTCCTGGTACTCCTCTAAAAACGAGTCCATTTGCTGCCTGACCAGCAGAGTTTCTCCAGCTCTTTCTTTTTGCTCGAATTCAATAAATGAGCCGTTAGGAGATTTTTGATACAAAACCATGTGAGGATACAGATCACTGCTGCCTTAACATGTTTGGGACAAGACTCTCAGCTACAGAAAACTGCTCATTAACTACTTCTAAAAACAAACACATTTGAACACTGACTCCACAAATGCTCAGCCAGTTATTACAAGTTTGAAACATTAAAAAAATGCATCCAATTAGAAAAAAGATTTTTTTTAAATCACTGTACCTACCTGGCCACATGCAATATAAACAGCAGTGACAATGTTTGCAGCATGTGCATTGTAACCTCCAAGACAACCAGCCATGGCTGAGCCGACTAGGTTTTTGTTGATATTCACTTCAATAAGAGAGTATGTGGAGGTCTTTAATGTCTGAAGAAAATAAAACATAGACCAGGTTGTTTTGAAGATTTCACATTGGAAACATTGAATCAGTGCACAATTAGTGAATAATTAATGCAAAATTCTTTAACTGATCGATGTACACATTTATGTACCTCTCGTACAACTTTAGCAGGAATGACTGCTTCACAGACTACAGATTTCCCCCTTCCTTCGATCCAGTTGATGGCAGCAGATTTCTTGTCAGTGCAGTAGTTACCACTAACTGCAAGTATCTGCATAGCTGGAAACTCCTCCTGCAACCGGGAAAGAGCCTTTTCTGTGCCCTAAATTTTCAGTGGGGGAAAGAAAGACAGACAAGATGTCCCATTAATGGAGAAGGCAACAATAAATTGCTACAGAGCTGAGGCACTGGTCAGGCCACATTTGGAATATTGTGAGCAATTTTGAGCACCATATCTGAGGAAGGATGTGCTGGCTCTGGAGAGGGTCCAGAGGAGGTTTACAAAAATGATCCCAGAATGAGTGGGTTATCATATGATGATCGTCTGACGGCACTGGGCCTGTACTCGCTTAGAAGGATGGGGGGGGGGGGGGGGGGAAGAGAAGAACCTTAGTGAAAGGCTTTGATAGAGTGGATGCAAAGAGGATGTTTCCACTAGTTTATTATAAAACCAGTTTGTCTTCTGGTTATAGCCTGTTACCACAGTTGTAGCTGTGTGTTTGGAAAGTTCTCTTCCCCACTCCCCATTGTCCTCCCGATAGGGTGACAGCACATTTCGGGGCTGCAACACTTCCATTCTATGATCTCTCTGTCGCTCTCTACCCAAACCTTAATTTCTCCACACTATGTCCCATGTGTTTCCTCAGAGAGGAATCTTTTTGGAGCTTATCCTGATTGTTGATCTTTTCTCTTTCAGACAACTGTCCTCTGTAAACAATGTGCTTCATGTTATTTCCCTCTGGCCTGCCTGAATCTCATGGTCTCTCTGGCAGATGGTAAAGGGGTTCTAAGGGGCAGGTTACAGTTAATTTGATTAACTTTCTAACCAAGAGAGTTAGATTTAGATCTTGGGGCTAAGGGAATCAAGGGATATGAGGAGAAAGTCAGAACGAGTTTGGATGATCAGCTATGATCATATTGAGTGGCAGTGCTGGCTCGAAGGGCCAAATGGCCGACTCCTGCACCTATTTTCTATGTTTCTAGTGTGAGAGTCTAGGACTAGAGGTCATAGCCTCAGAATTAAAGGACGTTCCTTCAAGAAGGAGATGAGGGGGAGGGTGTTGTATCTGTGGAATTCTTTGCCACAGAAGGCTGTGGAAGCCAAGTCAACAGATATTTTAAGGCTAAAGTTGATAGATTCTTGATTAGTATGGGTGTCAGAGGTTATGGGGAGAAGGCAGGAGAATGGGGTTAGGAGGTAGATCAGCCATGATTAAATCTGCTCCCATCACTTATAACCTCAAGATACACCTTTGCACTAGTCATATGTTCCCTTCCATTCTCTCTCGCATGTCCATTAACTCCACCGATACTCCTGCCACCTAGCTACACTTGGGTAATTTACAGTAAATCAACCAGCACAACTTTGGGATATGGAAGAAAACCAGTCCCCCGGGGTCAATATCAGGAACCGTTTGTCATTTTATCCTATCAAAGACCTCCTAGTTTTCTTTCCTACATCAAGAAAATACAGATACTGGTTTACAAATGATAAAGTGTTGAAGTGACTCAGTGTGTGTTAGGCAGCATCTCTGGAGAACATGGTGGTGTTTTGGGTCAGAATCTTTTTTCAAACAGATACTCCAGCACTCGTTTTCCCTCCTACACTCCACTCTTACAAGTCACTGTCAGAGCTTAGAACTGGTTCCATCTGTTAAATTTTCCATCCCGAATTCTATCTTCACTTCCCCCCCCCCCCCCCCTCCCCCCACCCCCACCCAAAAGGTCTATACTGATTGGAAACCTGAACCCACCTTTGAGAGCATGTTCATGCCCATGGCGTCCCCAGTTTTAGATTGAAAGCGGATATAGAGGTTACGACCAGCAAGAGCAATCTGCAACTTCTGAAGCCTGGCAAATCTGTACAACACAAAAATAAGAGCAAGCGGGTTGATAAGAGTAAGCAATAATAAGAGCAATCTTTAAAATACAGAACACATAGATGTACAGGAAATTATAAATTGCTCTGGCTGCTTCAGCTACAGTATCTTAACATCTTATCTGATATGCTTATGAACACCAGCCTTTGTCACTCACTCCACCCATCTGTTGATCAAACCTCCTTCATCCGCTTCCTCCCACTACTTGCCAGACAATTTCCTGCCCCCTTTTCCAGCCATCTCCCTCCCCCCACCCCACAACAGCCAGTGTGAAAAAGGGTCTCAACCCAAAACATCACCTATCCATTCTCTCCACAGATTTAGTTTAGAGATACAACATGGAAACAGGCCCTTCGGCCCACCGAGTCCGCACCAACCAGCAATCTCTGCACAATAACACTATCCTACATGCATTAGGGACAATTTTACATTATTCCAAGCCAATTAACCTACAAAAACCCGTACATCTTTGGAGTCAGAAAACCCACGCAGGTCACGCAGAGAACGTGCAAACAAGCACCCATAGTCAGGATTGAATCCGGGTCTCTCGTGCTGTAAGGCATTAGCTCTACCGCTGCACTATCCTACCACCCAACGTGCCTGATCTCTAGCAGTTTGTTTTGCTCAGAAAATTCCAGCATCTGCAGTTTCTTGCACGTTCATATTATTTATATTGTTAACTTTAGTATTTCTCCAATCATTATACAAGTAGATTTCCGCTAAAAAGCAGAGACCACTCAGCTGGATGGGGATATTTGGAAGGCAAAACATTCTTGTATTAGTATAGTGCATTGTCTGACCCAGCATGAAGGAACTGCAGGTGCTGGTTTAAACCAAAAATAGACACAAAATGCTGGAGTAACTCAGCAGGACTGGCAGCGTCTCTGGTGAGAATGAATGGGTGACATTTCAGGTGGAGACCCTCCTTCAGACCGTCAGATTTTCTGACTCAAGATGTCCCCGACTTACTTCTCAATTACAATCATGTCAAAATACAGCAGCACATTTGTCTACAACAGATCCTTGGAAACAGCGATATATCATATCAATGAGTATTAGCCGTTATTAAGTGTTATTATTTGAAGCGTACGCACCAGACAAGATACCAACAACCACACTTTTTCACATTTGAAATAATGGAATGAGATGCCAGAATGAAATACCAAATGGTATGGATAATGTTACAACACGATAAAGTTTGTTTTCACAATCCTTTCCTCAGTGTAGAGAATGGTAAACCTAGAGAGTAGAGGGTTAAGGTTTGATGGGAGGGATTTAATAGGGGCATCAGGTAAATATTTTCCACTCAGGGGATCAGTCAGTGTCTGGAAGGAGCTGCCAGAGGAAGCTATAGCAGCAACAATTATGACTTTTCCAAGACATTGGGACAGATACATGGATAGGAAGGTTTGGAGGGATAGGGGTAAATATAGGCAAATGAAACTAGCCCAGTATGCCAACTTAGTTGGTAGGGACAAGGTGGGCCAGAGGATCATTTGCAGCTGTTATGATCTTATGTTTTGAAAGGGGCCTCAGTTTAAAGGTGTTATCCAAAAACAACACCAACATTTCACCACCTCTTCATTACTGGAGCAGAACTTGCAACTGTGACGCAATGACTCAAAGGAGCGGGTGCTATCCATCAAGTTAAATCTGTGGGACGAGTGCACCAACTCATTATTATTTCATGGGGACCAAAAAGCATCAGCAAAGCTAGTCATTTTTTTAAGATACAAACTTAGATATACAACATTTTACCTGCTGGTACTATCAAACATCTCCTTCATAATTTGGAAGCCATCAGAGCTCTCCAACCACGCTTTCACCTCCGCAGCGTCGCAGGCAGTTGGAAGTCTCACAACTGGTCCTCTTGTCATTCCATCTGCCAGCACACAACTCCGTGCTCCACCGCCAAGCTAAAATGGAAAGGGATTCCTTTAAAATGGAAATCTGTGGAATTCTTTGCTACAGACCACTGTGGAGGCGATGTCAACGGATATTTTAATGCGGTGATTGACAGATTCTTGATTAGTAAGGGAGTCAGGGGTTACCGGGAGAAGGCAGGAGAATGGGGTCAGGAGGGAAAAATAGATCAGCTATGATTGAATAAGCGGACTTGATTGGCAGAATGGCCTAATTTTTGCTCCTATCACTTCTAACATTCAATTCCTTTCCTGACACACTTCAAACGTCACGAGGTATATTGATGCATGGAAGCACTCAACCACACATCACGTGTGCAATAAAGCTGGCAATTTACAGTTCATACTTACACTAATTGCTCTGCAACCTCGGTTAGTGCTTGCCACGAGACAACCTTCAGTGGTTGCCATGGGCACTTGGAATTCTTTCCCATTCAAACAAAGTGGTCCTGCAACTCCAACAGGAACAGGCACATAGCCTATGACATTCTCACAGCAACTTCCTATGACCTGAAAGTTCAAAGATTCACACACATGAAAAATGGAATTAAGACTCCAAACACTGACTATTGTCATAGATTCCACCCCACTGAACTAGTTTCATTCATTCTGATTATAAATCATTAACGCAGACAGGCCTTACTTACCAACGAGTAATCATAGTCCCTGAAGGGAAGGAGATGCAGTGCAGTGGGCTCCGGGAGCTTTGGAGCAAGCAGTTGGCGACGGATGAATACTCCTCGCTCTGGAGTTTCCATCATGTTCTCCAGTTTATATGCTGGAATATATTTGGCATTCACCAGGAGAATTATCTCAGCATCAGTAAGGGATTTTGGTCCTTTCTGTTATAAATCAGAAAACATCAAACCCCATTTCACAAGATCCCACATTGTTCAATTTTAAGTACTGCTAAAATTACAACAAATCATCCCACAGATGGAGAAAAAGACAAAGGCTAACATTAACAACTTGATGTTAACTCCAGAATATACTCTAGAGTCATTCTCACTAAAGGTTATTTCAATGGGTCAATTCCAATAGCATCCTTAACTTTAGTTTGGAGATGTGGTGCAATGAGTCCACGCCACCCATCGATCAGCCTTACACTAGTTCTACCCTGTACACTAGGACAATTTACAGATGCCAATCAACCTACAAACCTGCACTTCTTTGGGATGTGGGATCACCTGGAGTAAACCCGCACCAATACAGGGTGAATGTACAAACTTCCTACAGACAGCACCAGTTGTCGGGATCGAATCAGAGTTGCTGGTGCTGCAACTCTACCGCTGCACCACTAGGCCATCTGCTTTAATAGTCATAAATTCCAGTAGCCATTCCGGCAGCCCAGCTGTTCAAGAATAATATTGGAACTACCAGATTATAGTCAATTCGTCCAATGGACAACACAAGTCACAACAAGCTTAACTAAGTAAACACACATTGAAACTCGGGTTCAAGTTCACAATCCCATTTTTCTTCCATTCCACTTCCCATTATAGGAAAACCAGTAGAAACCAATGTCAAAAGCTCTTACCTCTGTATTTTTAAGTATGGACAAACATTCTTCAATTGGTCTTGGGTCTAATAAAAGCTCAGTATCTAGCTCTTCTGGTGTTCCCGAAGATGACGAGCTAGGAGGAGTGAAGTCCCCCAACACAAATTTTGACGTACGATTGATTGAATGAGGGACAAAGGACTCAATCGGCTTAATTACTTCATCTGCATGAAAAACAATCTAATTAATTTTAAGTACTAGCAAGATTACAATAAGACAATGTCAAGCATTCAAAAAGCATTAGCGGGAATGCATCTACAAGAACAATATTTGTAATACTTGATAACCAAAAACAAAGTGTCATTTAGAAAACTTCTCAGCATTTGTTAGGATCAAACTTTAGAGAATGCAGGTGGTAAACATTCCAAGTAGTTGATTTCCTCAAATTATTGAAATATAATCAAAATAACATATCTGAAATACAAGTAGATTAATAATCCAGGGAACAAGACCTTAAATTTCACAATAACGATTTCATGCTTCAAATTCGATTTTACAAAGCTGTAAAACTCAAGATATAACTGAAATTCTTTTAGGTACATGTCAATAACTTTTTACCTGTATTTTCTTTACTGGTGAATTCATCACCAACTGGACAATTTGATTGCAATCTGGTAGTTCCAATATTATTCCTGCAACAATCAGTATTCTTTGTGTGCATCAAAGATGACGACATAGGATTCTTCAGTGAGAGAGTCGATTCCGTCTCAGTCTGTTCAAAGAAGATGTATTTGATGGCGAGGAAGAGCGCCAAGCCAAGGGTGATTACTTGTTCAATATCCATACTGCCCATCCTGCCAATTGCAAGACATAAAATCTTAATCATCATAAAACCTTTATTACACAGAAATCGTCCAGAATAAAGAAGGTTATCTACTGTTACAACAAGATCTTGAACAACTAGTCCTATGGGCAGCAACGGTGTTTAATTCAGATAAATACAATACATTGCATTTTGGCAAGACAAATCAGGGCAAGAATTGCACAGAAAATGGAAGGGGCTTGGGGACTGTTGTAGAATGGAGTCTGGGAAAGGGGGGGGGGGGGGGGTACAAATGTGCAGGTATCTCTCTCCATGAATATGTCATCATAGGTAGACAGCATGGTGGGGAAGCATTTGGCACAAATTATGTTGTTTGTAAAGTTCACTTTCTATGGATAGACGGCAAAAGATTAGCTTTGTGCACGTGTCATTTGCAATATCTGCTGGCCTCCCAGGTTACCTCTCAGGGATTACGTGCCTGAGGGGCTTGTGTGCCCAAGTCATGAAGCTCAATGCCATAGATCTAGCCTGATTAGTCTTTTCCTCCCACTTACTGTTTATCAATGCTTACAAACGTAATATTTCTAACCATTACCAGTACAGTTCTGTAATGCAGTAAAATGTAAAAAAATCAAGGTGTTATATAAATGTACTCTGTAGTAAAACTGTGCAGAAATGTAATATTCAAAACCATCTGAAAATACAAAAACACTTAATAATCTGATGCCTCTCCATGCATTGAAGAATATTATGATAACATTTAGATAACCCATCATCCAAGTGTGGTTTTGGATCTGGCTCAGCAGGTGACATTTCCGTGCTCCACTGCAACTTCAAGTTCTGAGCTCACTCAGGCGGCACAGCTACGGGTGTCGATCCCGACTACGGGTGTCTGTCTGTACGAAGTTTGCAAGTTCCCCCAGTGACCTGCGTGGGTTTTCTCCGGGATCTCCGGTTCCCTCCCACACTCCAAAGACGTACAGATTTGTAGGCTAATCGGCTACGATGAAATTATAAACTGTCCCCAGTGTAGGATAGCGCAAGTGTGCAGGGATCGGTGGTCAGTGCGGACTTAGTGGGCTGAAAGGCCTGTTTCCGTGCTGCATCTCAAACTAAAATGTAGAATACTGTAATAGCTAGAACAGATAACGCCTTTTGGTGCTTTTAAAATAAATTGATTGCTTTTTTTTTTAAGTTTGAAAATGGGTAAATCCAACTTCATTTTTCATCTAAAATTAGCATCCTTATACAATCTATTTCATGTCATTGTTCAATCTACAAGACGGCAGCTACTTTAAAAGGTTATTTGTTCGGTTACCTGGAAAGGTAAAACTGCCACAGTGGTACTTCTGGATCAATTCTTCTCGGTATACTTTCATCCAGCCCTGATGCTGACTTGGGTATTTCTAAGGTGCTGCCCTCGGAAGCTGGCTCCGCTATCCAGCGACTATGAGCGTGAACCAGAACCAATCCTAGAGACTGGACCACACATAAAATAAAAACAATTCATTCTTCCACAATTATCAGTTCAATAGACATATTGATCACCAAAATGTTACCACGGAGGCTGTAGAATTTCAGTTCTATTAAAAATCAATTTTAAAAGAAAACCACCACATGTTTCAAAAGTGGAATTTTTTTTTTTCAAAGAAATAAACTTTAAAGGGAAACCTAGTAACAGTGACCTCAAAACTAGCTGGCTCACTAATGCCCTCCAGGGAAGGAAATCTGTCATACAATTTCAGTTAACCCTCACCTCCTGAGTATGTGTTTGCCCTCTCCTTCGATCCACCCTTAGTCTGCATAATATTGTCCCGTTTCCTCCGCGCACCCCCCCCCCAAAAATACTCGCCCATTTTTCACTTCCTCCTGGTTCAATCCATCTATTGCCCCCACATTTTACCCACCAGCTTCTTCCTCCTCAATTTGGTTCTGGTTCTATCAGCCCTTTACCTCTTTTCTAATGGTTCTCATTATCACCTTCCTTACTTTCTGCATGCCAAGCCTGGTAGTCAATGTGTTTCTGCTTATAATCCTCCTAGATATCTCCACCTTCACCCTCCCTTTACCAGTCTTGACCTGCCTTTGTTGTCTGCCTGCAACTATTACCCCACCGTAAGTTTCAACTCAACCCCTCCTCTTTCCTTATCTGGCTCCATCTACCAGTCATCCTTCACCATTCCCTGGTCTACCAATCACCTACTGGCTATATCCGCTCTCCTTTTTATACTGGTTGAATAGAAGAGCTCAGGCTGAAGAAGGGTCCCAACCCATGATCTGTCCATTCTCTCCCCAGATGCTGCATGACCTGCCCAGTTCCTCCAGCACTTTATCTTGCTCATTATACTTTACATTTTGTAGTTTTGCCAAAACCATTTAGTTGCGTTGCGTGTTAGTTTTCATAAATTTCAAAAAGAGTTCTGACTTTTAATGTTCTGCTTCGCATTCAGCTGCACCATACTTGGAATCGCAACATGAATGAAAAGGCATCAAGGAGGAAAGACAGAAAGGGCTGGACTAACTCAGCGGGCGGATGATTGGTAGCATCTCTAGAGAAAAAGGACGGGACCCTTCTTCAGACATAATTCTACACACAGCCAAAAAGGAGCACCACCTTCAGTGGGGAACTACAACATTCACAAGAGCGGCTTAATAGCATCAACGCTGATAAAATGGCCAAAAACCGAATACAACTGCCACACTGGATCTGTGACTGATTTAGTTTAGTGATACGTGGAAACAGTCCCTTCTGCCCACTGAGTCAGCATCAACCAGCGATCCCTGCACACTAACACTATCCTACACACATTACGGACAATTTTACATTGATACATTTATACCAAGCCAATTAATCTACAATCCTGTATGTCTGGAGTGTGGGAGGAAACGGACCTTGGAGAAAACCCACACAGGTCATGGAGAGAACGTAAACTCTGTACAGACAAGAACCTGTAGTCAGGATTGAACCCAGGGCTCTGGCACGGTAAGGCAGTAGCTCTACCATTATACCACCGTGCTGTCTCCACGATAGCAAAAGATATACCTACATGTCCTTTTACCCACTAGTCCTCCTGCAGCAGATTCCTCTGACCATAACAACATTGGTGGAGGTGACCAGCACATAGAATCAAGAACCTTTCTTCACACAGAAAGCACCCCCTGTATAATTGTGGGATACTACAATTGCAGAGGGAGCAAATTTGATAGTTTAAAACAAGGATCCCCTAAGGTCAGGTGGAGCATGAAGAACAATGTCACCCTCACAATTCAGTATCCGCATAGACTACAACATGGAAATACAACGCCTTCGTTGTCAATGACAAAATCCAAAAAATCCCTGACCAGCTACACTCAATGTACTTACATCAGAAGCATGTTAAGGCAGTAGCAAGAACGTTTAGGGTTTGGCAACAAGCGAGTCACACCCTGAACAAGTAAAATAAAAACGTGACGCAAGTCAGACACTTGCGCCACGTGTTTATTTTACTTGTTCAGGGTGTGACTCGCTTGTCGCAACAAGCGACAAGAAACGACAAAAAACGTGACGCAACAACAATCAGAACACTTGAAAAATTCTCATTAATTTAATGATTCAACCATTTCTGAAGAAATCATTGTGTAATAATATTCTTAGAATTCAGATACTGATGCAATATACATTTTCACACTTTACCAAAGATGGCTTTCAATACTGACCATGATGACTTTCACCCTCTGCGTTACGGGATTTGGTTTGTTATCTTCCTCTTCCTCCAAAACGCGCGCAAAATGCCCAAGCTGCCATATTGGACGGCCCTCTCGACTTTCTCGGGAAAGCTATTGGAAAAATGTCACTTTTAATTATCGTGACCAGGTAATCCATCAAGTCGCGCCCGCAACGGCTGCTTCGCCAACAGTCTGTCTGTCCCTGCCTTCCGTTGTTTCTTTGGTATGTGTTAAATGTATGTTTTTTGTGTTCTTCAGTTTGTTTTATGTGGTGGGGGAGGGTGAAACTTTTCTAAATCTCTTACCTCGACGGAGATGCGATTTTTTTACGTATCGTATCTCCGTCCGCACTGCGGCCAACACCATAAAGCTCAGGGTCGCTGGTTAGAGACAGACTTCAGGAGCTCATGCAAGCCGCAGGAGCTTTGAATGCCCCAATGCGTAAGAAAAATGAGGAAGATTTGACTTTATTGCCTTCCATCACAGTGAAGAATGTGGAATCTGTTGTGGTGGATGTTTATGTTAACTTTTATGTAGCTGTGTCTCTTGTTGCTTAATTTCTTAGCATGGCTGTATGGTAATACAAATACCACTGTACCTTTTGATTCTTACACTTTGATGGAAGAAATACGATTTATCAGGGTACAGCTTCATATTTCTTGAACAAGCTGCTAAAAGGTTTCCATCTTTGTTTAGATATCATTAATGCAACTCCAAAGAAGCTCATTTTAGCAACCATTAAAATCACACTAACACATTTGGAAAATCCTTCTGCCACTCTTACCTCCAATACCAGGGAGACACAAGCTGGGAAGAATGTCATGAAGACGAAGTAGTTTGCCAATACTGACATGCAGCCAAAGCAGCACATGATTTCCAGCTGGCGTACACCTAAATGAAGAGATTAAAGGACTTTTAGTAATGCTGATAACGCATGTTAATATTCCCTCCTTCCATACATTTACTATTGGAGTGTTAGTGGGCGAGTTTACCTGCCAGAACTTTAAAATAACTGCTAAATTATATAACCCTTCCATCTCAACTTCCCCTTGGTAAATTTTCTGGGATCATGTCAAGTTGAGTACTCCCTCATGACAAAGCTGCAATTGAACGCCTTATAATGAAGAGGAACAAAGGTGCAAGGAAATGGAATGCGTGAGACTTACCAGACATAGTACCAACACCTATCACAAGACATTCCACAAGAGCATCGAGCGTGAAGGTAGGACCAAGAATAGCCATTCCACGCGCAATGTTTTCCCTTACTTCATCCTGTTATTGAAAATACATTTATGAAAAGTTTACTTGGCAAACCCGCAGATTCTCAAACTCTCCAAAATTTCATCTTTGCATTTTGTAGAATAGGATATTAAAAAATATTCTTGCGGGAAAACAAAAATTTAGAGGAAAAAACTACTGTTATTTCACCCATTGGGAAAACACTCCCAATTGTAAACCAAATTACATAAAGGGAATCTTTAGGGATAAAACTTTGATCAGCATTAAAAGTAATTGTGTTTATCTTTATCTACCGCTCAGATTGGATTCACCAAATTATTTGAATTTTTTTTGTGCAACATTATTTGTTAAAAGTATATGTGAAATGAGCACATTACCTGGCAGTTGGAGCTCAGTGCAAATTTGGCCAAAGCACTAGCTTTTGACAGATCAATCAATAGCAAGAAGAAAGGCAAAGCCTCACTGAAAATAAAGGAATCAGGGAGTTAGTTTTGGTGGAAATGCTCGTGTGAACCTCACAGAAATCTCAGATCTGCAGATAGTTTGAACTCGTGACTTTGACTCAGAAGCACTAATTGTAGGATATCTACTGTTCTCATTACTTAATGAACCAAAAATGTAAGTTACACAGGCTTAATTTGAAGTAATCCACAATACAAATTTTAAGATTAACCAAACTATATTTCTATCCAGCTTGTACTGGCACATGAATATTAGATTATGTGTCTATCTTTTGACCCAAAAGTATGTTATGAAGGAACCAATCTGAGTATACATACAAAACATTCATGGAAAGCAAAATAGATTTTAAAGATAATTGTACTCACTTGAGACCAGTAAGTTCTTTATCCAAAAAGTGAATTACAACAGTGCTAAACACAAAGCTGGAGAAGATGGTGAAAAGACCAGCAATACCTAAAGAAAGATCAACTTGTAAATGCAGTGGCAGGAAATGCGAGAAAATAGGTGAACGTAATTAATAATATGCAACAGACAAGTTTAAGTGTTAACTTAGATTCGAGTTGTTGATGGAGTTGTTGACCATCGACTCAAAAATGTGCTCGGGCCTTACCTAGCATATACTTAGAACCAAGCTGGCGTAGATTCTGGAACTGGAAGTATATATACAAGATTGCAAAGCAGCGAGTGATAGTCAGGATTATGATATCACTGCTTAATATCTCCTGAGAAAACAACAACAACATTAATAGAGTGATTATTTGGGTCACAAACATTTAAATTAGTTGTAATTAAAACAGAAAAAGTTGCAAACAGTGGATCAAGCAGCATTTGTAGAGAGAAAACAGATTTCACTTGGTGACTCTTCCTCAGAAATGGCAACTTCAAATACAAACTGGAAATGTCGGTTATCTGAAATTGTTGAAAAACTCCATCCCAATCTCAGTTTCTCTATGCCCATCTTATCCGTTCCAAGTGGACGTGATAATTTAAACAGCTAATGGGAGGCGGCATCTTGAACACATCGCCATTATCAAAATATTCTTTGAGCGAAGCTTTTGCAACCATGTTCTGTGAATGAGTAATTTCTACGTCTTGATGTGAGCCCCTTCATAACAGAAGTCTACAGGACCTTGCCATAGTATTGAAGACTGACTGACCGCTAAAAAAAACTACCAAGCTGCCTTTGGTTTCTCCAATGTAGAGAGTACACCTGGAGTACAGAAAATTATCAAGACAAGGTAAATTGCTACTTTATTTGGAAAGTGTATTTGAGTCCCTTGATAGTGAAAGGTAAGAGATAAAAGGACAGATCTTGCCTGGGAAGGTGCCGTGAGAAAGGAAGTGAAGGGGTTCAAAGAATACTGGGAGAGAAGGGGGTTCTGCCATAACATTGAAGGCAAGAGAAATCAACTTGATGTAGGATAGAGAGGTAGAATCAGAGAAGGAAACCTGGCCTTGTTCTGGGTGGGAGAAAAGGCTGCAAATAACACAGGAAATGAAAACAATATATAATTCTGTCAACTATGGTGGAGAGGTGACCATCATTGAGGAGAAAAGAAACATCTTGGAAGCACTGGTGTGAACAATGCCACCAGCACAACAGATAAAAAGTTGGGAGAATATTCATTGATTCTTGTTTCTTTCTAAAAATGCTGCACAACATTGAATATTTCCAGCATTCTCTGTTTTTTAGTTCAGATAGAGCATTTAAATGAAACAAAATTAAAACTACATTAAAACAAAAAGCTTAGATAAAAAGTATTTTTCCTTTCCTCATAAAATTCTTCAACAACTAACATGAGGAACTTAAAATTAATTCTGCTTTAAGATTGTCAAATGCAGCTTTTCGGGAAAACATGTTTAAACTAAAAACCAATGTTAATACCAATCTTCAAATTAATCCTTTGTCAGAATAATCTTTGAGATTTACAATCTGTCTCAACTACACAGAGGAAGCCCCCCTTGGCAAAAGTAGAAATCCAAATATATCTTGGAACAACCTTTGATAATTAATTGATTTGCTTAAATGAGACACAGGAAGAGGATATTTTAGTACTTATCATAGCTGACTTACCTCCTCGATCTTTGGACACTCAAAATTCCACCCACAAATCTGATTATTACCAGTAAACATATTCATCGACATCATGCAGATGGTGATTGTAACTGTTCCCACTATCACCTCCCAAGGATGGGAGGCAACAAAAAGTCCATGCATGCGGAACAACCTGGACAACATTTTTCTTTTTTGTTTATTAACCTGTTTAATAGAGTTGAAGAAAGCGTAATTAGTAATTGCAATAACAAGGTAAAATTCAATCACACTTTCAATAATCAACAGCCATTATCTTCAGAAGGGAATAGGGCACAATGCCAACATATAATATTATTTTAAGGATAATGAAATGTCATCTTTCCACAGCTCAAAAAGATAGTCAAATCACATTTTTCCAATTTTACATCTGAATTAGTCTGCAGGAACAAGAATGTATCCAACTGACTAGTCGCCCGAATGAAAAAATAATATTCTTTTTGATTCAAGTTCATATAAACGTGGCAAACCCCCCCCCCACTCATTGGCAAGTTTCAACATATTAAAGACCATTTAACTTAACAAAGTGAATATTCAGGGGAGAGGTTCCAATACCAGAAGCCATAAGCTTAAGGTGAGAGGGGAGATATTAAAAAAAAAAAATTTACAACTTTTTTTATTAGAAGTACATAATAAAAACATTTCATATGTAACAGTCATATATTATTAATATTGTCAACATTATCAATTATTTAATAGCTCTACTTCTATATATTTTTAATATAGATAGAAAATAATAGAGAGAAAAAACCAAAAAAAAGGTATAATAAAAAAGAATGGAATAATTAACTAATAATACATCATTGGAGATATGTTCGTAAATTATAAAATATAACTCTTCATCTAATCATTAATTCGAGTTGCAGTCAGGTTCTCGTGCCAAACCAGCTTGCCCCTTCAGATAACCAATAAATGGAGACCATATTCTGATAAAAAAGATCTTGTTTGTCCATTAAAACAAGTCTGATTCTTTCCAAATGTAGGGTCTCCAACATTTCCATAATCCACATTTTGATTGTGGGGGTTTTTGGGCCTTTCCAAAATTTTAATATTCATTTTTTCCCCAATTATTATACTGTAATCGATAAAGTTTATTTGGCTTGTAGTAAGTATTTGACTTTAATATTCCTAATATTATTAGTTTTGAGTCGGGGTCCAATTGGGCAATATCTTTAAAATATCCGTTCAAAAATTATTAGTTATTATACAATTTACAAATGTATGCATTGTTAGCCTCCAAATGCTGACATTTTTTGCAGACAGGAGATATATTTGGGAAGATTCTATTTAATTTCATTTTTGAGTAATGTAATCCATGTAATACATTACATTGTATTAAAGAGTGTCTGGCATTTAACGAGCATTGATGTATATGTTGTAAGCTTTCGTCCCAAATATCTTTCATTATTGGCCTAGTTCGTTTTCCCATGTTTGCCTATATATTTCCGTCGTTGGTGCCTCACTGTCTAATAGGATATTATAGATACAAGATATTAATTTTTCTGTATGTATTCAAACATTCATCAAGAGTTTCTGGCTCTCTAGTTCTCTGTATTTGATTTAGCATAATCTCTAAACTGTAGATATCTGAAATAGTTAGAGTGAAGTCCATAGGTTTGTTGTAACTCCTGAAATGAAAGGAATGTGCCTTTCCTATAGAGATGTCCCATCTTTTTAATTCCGTGATTTTTCCATTGTAAAAAACCTATATCCAACATTGAAGGTTTAAATGCAGGGTTGTTTACAATGGGGAGAAAGAGTGATAGATTATCCAGTTTTAAAGTGATTTTTAATTGTTTCCAAATTCGTATACTACTGTATATTATAGGGTTTTCACTATGGGTTTTTTTGCTTAATTTACTGGTAGCAAACAGAATCGAACCAATTTCAAAGGGAATCTAGTTTTCCTTTTCCATTTTTAACCAGTCTGGTTGGTGGTCCAATTCTTCCAACCAGAAGTTCATATTTTTAATGCTAACTGCCCAGAAATAGAACATGAAATTCAGTAAAGCTAAACCTCCCTTTATTTTTGATTGACATAAATGTTTTTTGTTTATTCTGTGATTCTTATAATCGAGGGGAGATATTTAAGAGGACAACCTTAGTGGGACAGGCAGCATCTCTGGAGAGAAGGAACGGGTAATGTTTCGGGTCGAGGAAAAGGGCTCCATGGGATCCCTGTAAATTATGTCAATTGTTTATTTCCACTCTCTCTTTCTCCCCCGCCCCTCCCTCCCCTCCACAAAAATAAACAAAGGGACATATTTGACAGCTACTTAAAACTTTGAGGAAACAATGCAAAGAAAAATAATGCAAATTCTCTCTTCACAACAAAAATCTAACTATACAATATGAAATCTTGACAAGGCCACTT
Organism: Raja brachyura; assembly: GCA_963514005.1. The sequence continues at coordinate 16,376,668 of OY740783.1, forward strand.
TATCTATCTGTGCGTGACAAAAAAGGAAAGGCCAAATAAAGTAATGTTCAGGAAATAGAAAAAAACGTTACTTAATATGTTGTATTCTACCAAATTGTCAATAACAACTACCCATCTGTTGCAATATCACATTGAAATAGATAAAAATTAGAAGAGGAAAACTGTATTAAAGGAAAACACCCACCAGCTATGACGCAAAACATGATAAATTAATGACCTCAGTTTGTTAATTCCAATTACGAATGGAGTCCGATTTCCTTACGATCAATAAAGCTCATGAAGATCACAGCAAGTTCCCAGGTGTTGTGCAAAGGGATCATGGAGATCCTGTTGCTACCATTGAGCAGGAAGTACAGAAGGTTTAAGTCACACACCAACAGGTTCAGGAAAAGCCATTTCCTACTACTGTCAGGATCTTGAACCAATCAGCACAACCCTAATCCTACCTCAACAACGGAACACTACAGACCACCTCTGGCACATGAGGATATTTTGCACTAATGGTTGACTTCTGAAAATCTTGCAGAATTTTGGGTAATATGTTTAACTGAGAAGCAGCTGTAAACAAGATTTGTATTGTCATAACGTCATAAGTGACAGGAGCAGAATTAGGCCATTCGGTCATCAAGTCTACTCCGCCATTCAATCATGGCTGATCTATCTCTCCCCCCCAAACCTTATTCTTGTGCCTTCTCCCCATAACCTCTGAAAACTGTACTCGGGGCTCGAAATTAGCGGTTGCCCAGTTGCCAATGACGACCTAAAGTGCCGTCGGGCAACCTAACAGCCATCCCATTTTGCCCGGCTTGGCAAGCAACTCTGAGCGGGGCCCCCTCTCTTTCTGTCACTTTCCATCTCTGCCCGCCATCCGTATCGGTGTCCAGGTCTCCGCCCAAGACTCTCCGCTCTCCTCAACCATGGCCAGCACATCATCGGCCGCCCTGCACATGCGCAGTTGCCACGGCAACTGGTTGGCGTCGGCCACTTTCTCCCTCCCTTTGCATTGTGGAAGATCTGGCCGCCATTGCTGTTTGGTCGCCGCCTCGCCGCAACCACTAAAAACCAACGCAGAATCACTCCCTGGAGCTGAAGTAACTCCCTGGAGTAACTCTTGCTTCTTGGATTCCTGGTCCTCCAAAAATATTCCAAATGGAATTTAAACAGGAGTGGACCCACCACCATCAAACTTTTATCTCCTGTCCTACCTGGGACACATGACAATAAAACTCTCTCGACTTGGACTTAAGCAAAAAAAGGGTTCTTGTGGGGGAAAAAAGAGCTACCTTAAATTTAGTTGCGTCTGGTTTGGAACAATGGTAGGGTGAAGACTATTCCATGCTTTTCCATTGTGTGGGGGAACTCCATGGCGCAGCCAGCATCTCTGGATAGAAGAAATTGGGTGATGTTTCGCGTAGAGACCCTTCTTTACATTTCCTCTGGTTTTAGTGTTTTTACTTTAATTTAAAGATACAGCGTGGAAACAGGCCCTTCTGCCCACCGGGTCCACACCGACCACTTGTGCACTATTTCTATCCCACACATTAGCGACGCAAGCCAAGAGTGTTTTATTCTCTCACATCCCAGTTAGAACAATGAAATCCTTACTTGCAGCAGCAAAACAGAATATGTAAACATAGTACGCTGTAAACAATGTTATAAACGAGAAACAAAACATGGTTTAAACTGAAGATAGACATAAAAAGCTGGAGAAACTCAACAAGTCAGACAGAATCTCAGGACAAAAGGAAAATATTACATTTTGGGTTGGGTCTGAAAAATGTTCCTGCACATCTTTGGAATGTGGAAGGAAACAAGAGCACACGGAGAAAACCTATGCGATCAAAGGAAAAGGAGCAAACTCCATACAGACAGCACCGATATTTAGAATCAATTCCGGGTCTCTGCCAATTTTAGGCAGCAACTAATGTACTCCCCCATAGTCTTGAACAGAATTAAAACATACAGTGGCTGTAAAGGGGGACATAGCGTCACTTAGAGATTTAAGACTGAAAATGGATATTTCCTTGTTTTTAAGTAACCAAAATTTGTGTTGGAAAATAAAATATAGTGGCACAGCTGGTGGACTTGCTACCTCACACGCCAGAGATCTGTGTTCGATCCTGTCCTCGGGCACTGTATGTGTTGAATTTGCACATTCTCCCTCCAAGCGTGGGTTTCCTCCCACATCCCAGTGGCTTTGTAGGTTAACTTGTCTCTGTAAAATTACCCCTAATGTGTATGGAGTGGGTGAGGAAAGTGGGATAACAGAACTTGTGTGAATGGGATAACAAAAATGCTGGAGAAACTTAGCGGGTGAGGCAGCATCTATGGAGCGAAGGAAATAGGCAACGTTTCTAGTCGAGACCCTTCTTCAGACTGATGTCAGGGTGGGGGGGGGGGGGGGCAGGAAAAAGAAAGGAAGAGGCGGAGACAGTAGGCTGTGGGAGAGCTGGGAATGGGAGGGGAAGGAGAGAGAAAGCAAGGACTATCTGAAATTAGAGAAGCCAATGTTCATACCGCTGGGGTGAAAATTACCCAAGCAAAATACGAGGTGCTGTTCCCCCAATTTGCGGTGGACCTCACTCTGGCCATGGAGGCGGCCCAGGACAGAAAGGTCGGATTCAGAATGGAAGGGAGAGTTGAAGTGCTGAGCCACCGGGGGATAGAATAGAATAGAATAGCCTTTATTGTCATTCAGACCTTTCGGTCTGAACGAAATTTCGGATTTGGATCTCGACATTTGGATGAGGTTGGTTATTGCGAACTGAGTGTAGGTGTTGTGCGAAGCGACCGCCAAGCCTGTAATTGGTCTCAACCGAGGTTGATCATACGCTGAATAATCCAACCAGATTTTTGTTTGGAAGTGGAAAGAAATAATAGAAATTGCATTCATTGCAATGTGTAAAAAGAGTTGAGATACTGTATTATAATTTTGCTGCATGACATTGTGGTATACATCATGTCTTGATTGGTGAATATGTTTGTGACTTTATTTGAAGCAGAAATAATATGTAAATGCTTCATTGACCATAATTCCATATAGTAACTACGCACTTCGTCCGAGCACATTATCGCACGCGTCATGCAAGCCGTCTTAAATGACCACCTAAACTGTCATTTGGCAACCTAAAACGCTGCCAAGGTTGCCCGGCCGGCAACAGGGAAAAAAAGTTAAGTGAGAGCCCTGCTACTAATCAAGAATCTATCTCTGCCTTAAAAACATCCATCGACTTGGCCTCCACAACCTTGTATGGCAAAGAACTCCACAGATACACCAACCTTTGACTAAAGAAATTCCTCTCAACTCCTGATTAAAGGAGCATCCTTTAATGTCACCAAGCAGTATTGTATTGTATTTAATTCTGAGGCCTCTAGTCCTAGACTCTCCCACTACCTGCACCTCACCATTGTTACGCAAAAGAAACTCAACTAGATGTAGCCTTTTTTTTGGTCTGGAATGAGTGAATTTATTAAAATACATTACACAGCTACACCCATAGCCAATTTCAAGCAAAAGCTGTTTCAAAATAATATTCATTGTAAAGGGATTTTATAATGTTATGTGACAGTTGTTATGTTACCATAACATCCTCAATATCCTGAATTATTTACTTTTCAAAAAAGTCATTTAACATTACTCACAATAACTCATTCAAATTTTTTAAATATTTTTTAAAACAGCCACCTGCATAACTGGTATACTATTTATCGTCGTGGTGACTCACATTTAATTACACCAGCTAAACACTAAAGAATTAAAAGTGAAACCTGCAGCCGTATGAAGGTGTAGTCACCATATCACTTGCCGCGATGAAGATGCAGTGGAAGGTTTCATCACACTCTTAATATGTCAGGATGTGAACACGAGAGGGGTGAAAATTGAAAATTAAACGCAGGGATGACATGCACGTTATATGATTCTCGTCAACGAGAATTGGGGAGGGAAGGGGGGGGGGGGGGAGGGTGGTGTCATTCTGGACAAGGCGATGCCGCAGATCCTCCTGGCCCAGGCAGGGGGATGGGGTACACATGGTTTGCGTTGGTTTGGGTGAACATTGTGGGGACGAGCAGCGTCCCAGGGAGGGGAGGGGGGCAATTACATCACAGACGCCGGCTTCCAGCAGGACCCAGGCGGGGCCGGGCAAGGCCACACCGGGCCTGGCTGCTCCTGCTCCTGCCGCCGCCGCCCCTTCACACCCGACAACAACCGCTCTGCAAACCGCATATTTTTTGTTTAATAACGCCGAAGACGGACACAAAAAAATCTGCGGGACACGCAGCTTCTTCTGGAGAGGAGGAGTGGGTACCGACACCCTTCATCAGACTGAGAGTCACCGATCCCTCTCGACCCGAAACCCCGAGATGCCGCCCGAGTTACTCCAGCATTTTGTTCGCGTGTGTGTGTGTTTGTTTGTTGTCTATCTTCGGTTCAAACCACCATCTGCACATTTTTTTTTAAACGTTAAAGCCGCTCGCTGTTACTCACCCTCCCGACTTGAAGCAAAGGCGACGACTGCTCACGACTTCCCCCGGGTGGGTGGGTCGATCTCCGCTCGCTCCTTCCTACCTTCCTTCGTCCACCACCGCCTCGCCGACACTGACCGCCTAAGATGGCGAGCACCCCATCGCCCCATCCTACCCCCGCTCCCATTGGCCGGCCCACCCGACCGCCGATGTCACGCCTGCCCTGATTGGGCGGCTCGTCTCACGGTGGGGAACTGGCGAGGCGGAGAGACCAATGCGCTGCCCGGGGTTGCGGCTCCCTGTGTCCCGGTTGGCCCCAAGCAGCAAAACGCACGGGGAACTGGCGAGCACTGTCAATATATTACCACGGACGGGCAATGCAATTATGGCACACATTCTTGCAAGATTTAAATCATGTGTATATATATATATATATATATATTTATGGGCTATGAAATGTCACACATTCTTGCAAGATGAAATGTCACACATTTTGTAGATAAGATTAGATTTTATTACTTGTCATTCGAACCTCAGAGAGGCTCAAACCATACAAACAAAACAATTCCTACAAGACACACAAACAATTCAATTTACAGAAAACATCCATCACAGTGAATCTCCTCCTCCCTGTGATGGAAGGCAAAGTATTTTCTCATGTATGAATGAATGAATAGGTTTTTCACAGATTCACAACTCTCTGGGTGAAAAAGGTTTTCCTCATCTCAGTCTTAAATGGCCGACCCCTTATTCTTAAACTGTGACCCTTGGTTCTGGACTCCCCCAACAAGGGCTACATTTTTCCTGCATCTAGCCAGTCCAATCCCTTAAGAATGAATGAATGAATACGTTTATTGGCCAAGTATTCACATACAAGTAATTTGCCTAGGTGCTCCGCCCCCAAGTGACAACAGTTAAGAATGATACATAAAACATTAATAATAAAACATTATTGATCAAACATGTGAATTATATTAAATACCAGAGCAAAAGGAGGCTACAGCTTTTTATTTTTTGTGTAGAGTTACTACTCGTGGAAAAAAAGCTGTTTTAATGTCTGGCTGTGGCAGCTTTGACAGTCTGGAATCCTCTTCCAGAGGGAAGTGATTCAAAGAGTTTGTGGCCAGGGTGAGAGGAGTCAGAGATGATCTTACCCGCTCGCTACCTGCCCCTTGCAGAGTACAGTTCGTCAATGGAGGGAAGGTTGCAGCCAATTTCAGAAGGCTTTCGACAAGGTCCCACATAAGAGATTAGTATACAAACTTAAAACACACGGTATTGGCGGTTCAGTATTGATGTGGATAGAGAACTGGCTGGCAGACAGGAAGCAAAGAGTAGGAGTGAACGGGTCCTTTTCAGGATGGCAGGCAGTGACTAGTGGGGTGCCGCAAGGCTCAGTGCTGGGACCCCAGCAATTCACAATATATATTAATGATTTCGACGAGGGAATTAAATGCAACATCTCGAAGTTTGCGGATGACGCAAAGCTGGGGGGCAGTGTTAGCTGTGAGGAGGATGTGGGAGGCTTCAAGGTGACTTGGATAACCTGGGTGAGTGGGCAAATGCATGGCAGATGCAGTATAATGTGGATAAATGTGAGGTTGTCCACTTTGGTGGCAAAAACAGAAAAGTAGACTATTATTTGAATGGTGACCGATTAGGAAAGGGGGAGATGCAACGAGATCTGGGTGTCATGGTACACCAGTCATTGAAAGTAGGCATGCAGGTGCAGCAGGCAGTGAAGAAAGCAAATGGTATGTTAGCATTCATAGCAAAAGGATTTGAGTATAGGAGCAGGGAGGTTCTACTGCAGTTGTACAGGGTTTTGGTGAGACCACACCTGGAGTATTGCGTACAGTTTCGGTCTCCAAATCTGAGGAAAGACATTCTTGCAATAGAGGGGGTTCAGAGAAGGTTCACCAGACTGATTCCTGGGATGTCGGGACTTTCATATGAAGAAAGACTGGATAGACTCGGCTTGTACTCACTGGAATTTAGAAGATTGAGGGGGATCTTATAGAAACTTACAAAATTCTTAAGGGGTTGGACAAGCTAGATGCAGGAAGATTGTTCCCGATGTTGGGGGAGTCCAGAACAAGGGGTCACAGTCTAAGGATAAGGGGGAATTCCTTTAGGACCGAGATGAGGAAAACATTCTTTACACAGAGAGTGGTGAGTCTCTGGAATTCTCTGCCACAGAAGGTCGTTGTGGCCAGTTCATTGGCTATATTCAAGAGGGAGTTGGATGTGGCCCTTGTGGCTAAAGGGATCAGGGGGTATGGAGAGAAAGCAGGTATGGGATACTGAGTTGGATGAGCAGCCATGATCGTATTGAATGGCGGTGCAGGCTCGAAGGGCCGAATGGCCTACGCCTGCACCTATTTTTCTATGTTTCTATGTTTCTAAGGATAAGGGGGAAGTCTTTTTTTTAAGGTTTATTTAAATAGGGACAGATACAAAAACATAGATACACTTGAAACAGTCATCTGATGTATGCATCATAGTGTTTTTAGCCAAAGCTAATTCACAACACTTGTCCCTAGTAGGGCATTTGGTTAAAAATGATAATACAGATGAACATTATTAAAAATAGGAAAATGGAAATGGAAATGAGATATAAAATGGAAAAGAGAAAAAGACATACAGAGAGAGCACAGTGTAAAAACTAAATATGAGAACAAGATTGTTGTTGAATTAGCCACAATTTTGTGTTTCTTTTGAATGTGACATATGTAGGGATACATTTCAAGTGGTCTGGCAGTGAGTTCCATAATTTTATCCCTTTTACTGTAAAGGCAGTTTGAGCAAAAGATGTTCTGCAGAAGGGGATACTACAATTGCCTTTTGACGCTGCTCGGGTGGTGGATCTGGTACCACTTTGCAGTCTTGTTATTGTTTTGCACAGCAGCATTTAGGCACCTGAAGACAAATTTAACTAAATGTAAGGAAATAAAATTAGCAAAACTTAGGATCTTATATTTGCTTAGAATTTGACAGTGATGATACCTTATTCTTTTTTTGTCCAGGACTTTCAAGGCTCGGTTATAGAGACACTCTATGGCCTTAATTGATGACTGGTGAGCCTGGGACCATGTGGTTAAGCCATAAGATATATGTGAGAGAATCATAGAATTCATGAAAAGAAAAGCACAGTTAAAAGTCAAACAGTTTCTTATAATCATAAAACATCCCAAGTTTGCCTTAATGGTTTTACACATTTTCTTAATATGACTTTTAAAGTTCAACTGATTGTCTATAATTATTCCCAGATACTTTGCTTCAGGTACTTGTTCAATGAGCTCACCATTGATTTTTATATTGAGGAGCTTTGTTAGGGGTAGTTTTTTGATGGAGAAGCAGACAGAGTTTGTCTTTTTAGTGTTTAAAGTTAAACAAGATTAGGCCAGCCAAGATGATATTTTGTGTAGGGTACACAAAAGGCTGGAGAAACTCAGCGGGTGCAGCAGCATCCAAGGAGCGAAGGAGATAGGCGACGTTTCGGGTCGAAACCCTTCTTCAGATATTTTGTCTAAATTGGCATTTTAGGACCGAGATGAGAAAATCATTTTTCACACATAGAGTGGTGAATCTGTGGAATTCTCTGCCACTGAAGGGAGTTGAGGCCAGTTTGTTGGCTATATTTAAGAGGGAGTTAGATGTGGCCCTTGTGGCTAAAGGGATCAGGGGGTATGGAGAGAAGGCAGGTACAGGATACTGAGTTGGATGATCAGCCATGATCATATTGAATGGCGGTGCAGGTTCGAAGGGCCGAATGACCTACTCCTGCACCTATTTTCTATGTTTCTATGTTTCTAATAACCTACTCAGCTGATCGGACGATTCACTGCAGCCTCCAGGTGTCGTGCTTGGTGGCTGAGCCAAACCAGACCATGATGGAGTGGGTGAGGACAGACTCTACGATGGCCGTATAGAATTGCACCATCATTGCCTGTGTTAGACTGTGCTTTCTCAGCTGCCGCAGGATGGCGGTGCAGGCTCGAAGGGCCGAAAGGCCTACTTCTGCACCTATTTTCTATGTTTCAATGTTTCTAAGTACATCCTCTGTTGTGCCTTTTTGACTGTGGAATCGTTGGTAGCCCCCCACTTAAGGTCCGCAGGAGATGATGGTTCCCAGGAACTTAAAATACTCCATAGATGTGAATGTGGTGTTGTTGATGGTGAGTGAGGTGAGGGGGAGGGGGGGGGGGAGGAGCTCTCCTAAAGTCTACAATCAATTCCACTGTCTTAAGAGAATTGAGCTCCATGTTGTGGTGATGGCACCAGGACGCCAGCTGTGACACTTCCTGTCTGTAGGCAGATTCTTCACCAACCTAGATCAGTCCAATCAGGGTGTGTCATCCGCAAACTTGAGAAGCTTGACAGAGGAGTCAGTGGAGGTGCAGTCATTGGTGTAGAGAGAGTAGAGGAAAGGGCAGAATACGCAGCCTTGCAGTGCTCCTATGCTGAGGATTTGCGGGTCCGAGATGTGCTTTCCCAGCCTCACATGCTGCTTCCTGTTTGTCCAGAAGCTGGTGATCCACCGACATAGGGGTTCAGGCACAGTCAACTCGGAAAATTTGGAGTGTAGTAGCTCAGGCACAACGGTGTTGAATGCAGAGGTAAAATCAACAAACAAGATCCTCGCATAGGTCCCCTGGCGGTCTAGGTGCTGGAGGATGAAGTGCAGGCCCATGTTGACTGCGTCATCCACAGATCTACTGCCCGATATGCAAACGGCAGAGGGTCCATCAAGGGGTTCGTGATGTTTCTCAGCTTGGCCAGCATAAGCCTTTCAAGGGTCTTCATGACTACATAGGCCTGTAGTCATCAAGACCTGTAATCCTTGCCTTTTTGGGTACAGGGACAATAGTGGAGGCTTCGCAGCAGGCAGTGACAGTACAGGTTTGCAGGGACTGGTTGAAAATGTCAGTGAAGACCAGTGCCAGTTGTTAGGCACAGATCTTGAGAGTAGAGGGGGAAACATTGACCAGTCCTGGAGATTTCCGGCTTTTCTGTCTTCTGAAAAGCCTCTCAACCTCTATTTTTATTGTTGATGATGGAGAAGTGATGTTGTGCAGCATGGAGGGTGTGGGTAATTGGGTGTGAAGTGGTGATTGGAGAGGGGTGGGTGGGAAAGGGTCCAGTCTTTTTGGACTGGAGTCTTGCTTTAAGTATGAGTGAAGTGGTGAATGGGGAGGAGTGGGCGTAGAAGGGCCCAGTCTTTGCAGACTGAGGTCACGATGTGGGTGGGTGTGAAGTGTTGGTTGGGGTGGGAAAGGGTCCAGTCTTCTCAGACTGGAGTCTTGCTTTAAGTAGGTGTGAAGTGGTGAATAGAGAGGAGTGGGTACAGAAGGATCCATTCTTTGCAGACTGGGGTCTGGCTGTGTTTGTTGGGGAGGGGGGGAGTGGGGGAGGGGATACCAAGGTTACGTTTCTGCTTGTCAAACCTGCAGTAGAACTCATTCAGGTCGTTGGTCAGCTGACGATTGTCCAAAGAGTGGGGGGCTTTCCTCTTGTAGCTGGTAATTTCTTGCAAGCTCTTCCAAACTGAAGAAGAGTTACGTCGCACAGACACATCTGCACTTTAGTCTGTTTTGACTTTTACTGGTCTAATGTTCGTTTTACAAACCTTGTTCTCGGGGTATCTAAACCTAAATTTTATTAGTCGCTAAGTTATAACATTGGATGGAAGTTGCAAACCAAATCTCGTTGCACTTATGTGTAATGACAATAAAATATATTATTATTATTATTATTATTATTATTATTATTATTATTATTAGCTGAGAACTTGCTCCTTAACTTCTCAGAGTACCTTTCTTTCACAGCTCTGATTCCTCTTCTCAGCTTGTACTTGGCCTGCCTATAGAAGTCTGCTTCCCTGCTCCTGTAGGCCTCCTCTTTAGACCATCGGAGCTGTCTGAGTTCTGCAGTAAACCAGGGAACTGCAGATGCTAGTTTAAACCAAAGATATAGACACAAGAAGCTGTGTATATATATATATATATATATATATATATATATGATTCAAATCTTGCAAGAATGTGTGACATTTCATTGCCCATCTATGCCGCTGCTAATATATGACGCAAAATGCTGGAGTAACTCAGCGGGACAGGCAGCATCTCTGGAGAGCCGGAATTGGTGACATTTTGGGTCGAGATCTTTGTTGTTGTTGAGCCAGGTCTGGGTCCTAGTTGGAATGCAACTGTCCTCACACAAGCTGACATATGATGATACAGTATCTGTATACTCATCGAGGCTTGTGGTTGCTTCCCTGAACACATTCCAATCCGTGCAGTCAAAGCAGGATTATATATATACATACACACACACACACACACACATATATATATACACACACACACACATACAGTATATATATATACACATACATACACACATATATACTCATAACTATATATTTCTTTATATATTATGTATATATACACACACACACACACACACACACACACACACATATATATGCACACACAAACATATATATATATATACATGTGTGTGTAAGAAGGAACTGCAGATGCTAGTTTAAACCAAAGATACAGACACAAGAAGCTGTGTATATATATATATATATATATATGATTCAAATCTTGCAAGAATGTGTGACATTTCATTGCCCATCTGTGCCGCTGCTAATAATATGACGCAAAATGCTGGAGTAACTCAGCGGGACAGGCAGCATCTCTGGAGAGTCGGAATTGGTGACATTTTTTGTCGAGATCTTTCTTCAGACAGGGTCTGAGGATGTGCCTTCTTTGAGTCTGAATGTCCAGATTGTGTTACAGTAAATGAACCAGTTCTATGTAAGTTCTGAAGCTGCCATTTTCAAGTCAAGCCAAGTCAAGTTGAATGTCATATGCACAAATACAGCAAGGTACAGATGCAAAGAAAACTGCAGGATTGTGAAAAATATAATGCAAAAATATGATATTAGTGCAAAAACACGATTTGAAAACAAAACCTACGTTGCAAGAGGGTTACACAAAAGCTGGAGAAACTCAGCGGGTGCAGCAGCATCTAAGGAGCGAAGGAGATATGCGACGTTTCGGGCTGAGACCCTTCTTCAGACTGGTCAGGGATCAGGGAAACGAGAGATATAGACGGTGATGTGCAGAGATAAAGAACAATGAATGAAAGATATGCAAAAAAGTATCGATGATAAAGGAAACAGGCCATTGTAAGCTGTTTGTAGTGTGAAAATGAGAAGCTAGTGTGACTTGGGTGGGGGAGAGATAGAGAAGGAATGCCAGGGCCCGAGGGCTGAGGGAGAGGTGGGAAGGGGAGGAGGCAGCCAGGGTTAACAGAATTGAGAAAAGTCAATGTTTAAGCCCAAGCAGAATCCCCAAGCGGAATATGAGGTGCTGTTCCTCCAACTTGCGGTGTTGCTCACTCTGGCCGTGGAGGAGGCCCAGGACCGAGAGGTCGGATGCGGAATGGGAGGGGGAGTTGAAGTGCTGAGCCACCGGGAGGTCAGGTTGGTTATTGCGGACCGAGCGGAGGTGTTCGGCAAAACGATCGCCAAGCCTCCGCTTGGTCTCACCGATATAGATCAGCTGGCATCTGGAGCAATGGATGCAGTAGATGAGGTTGGAGGAGGTGCAGGTGAACCTGTCGGACCTGGAAGGACTGCTTGGGTCCCTGAAAGTAGTGGATGGGGGAGGTGAAGGGACAAGTGTAGCATCTCTTGCGGTTGCAAGGGAAAGTGCCTGGGGAAGGGGTGGAGCGGGAGGGAAGGGAAGAATTGACAAGGGAGTTGCGGAGGGAGCGGTCTTTGCGGAAGGCAGACAGGGGGGGTGATGGGAAGATGTGGCGAGTGGAGGGGTCACGTTGGAGGTGGTGAAACTGGCGGAGGACTATCTGTTGTATGTGCCGGCTGGTGGGGTGAAACGTGAGGACCAGGCTGGTGGGGTGAAAGGTGAGGACCAGGTTGTAAGAGGTTGTCCATGGTGTTCCATTGCTGTATAGAATTAGGTTTGTGGTGGTCCGTTCAAGAAATTGATGCTTGTTGAAGAACAGCTGTCTCGAATTGGCTGATGTGGAATCCCAGGCTTCTGTACCTTCAACACAATGGTTGCAGTGAGGCAAGGGCATTGCTTGGATGGTGGGAATGCTTGATAATAGATGCTGCCTTTTTGAGGCAGTGCCTTATGTACTGTAGATACTTTGTTTGGTAGGGAAGGCTGTACTCGTGATTACCAGTCTGAATCTATCACGCTGTATCTACCAGTCTGAATCTATCATGCCTGCTCGAGTGTGGCTATCTCGCCTGCAGCTGTCTGTCCTTTCATTCTTTTTTGTTATTTTCAGTCTGATTTAAAGTTTGTTTTTCGGGGTCTTTTAGTCATCTTTTATGTGGGGGGAGGGGAAACTGTTTTTCTTAGCCACTTCCTGGTCGAGGATGCGACTATTCTCCGAGCCGTATCTTCGCCCCCTCCTCGCGGCCCACCATCTGGATTGGCGCGGCCTTTCCTGCCGGAGACCGGCCAGAGCTTCAGCAGCAGCGCAGCACAGGATTCCATTGCGGAGTGAGCGATGCCTTACCGGGAGTTCTGGAATGCTGGGAGTTCTTGCTATTGAGGGAGTGCAGCAGAGGTTTACAAGGTTAATTCCTGGGATGGCGGGACTGTCATATGGTGAGAGAATGGAGCAGCTGGACTTGTACACTCTGGAGTTTAGAAGGATGAGAGAAGATCACATTGAATGGCGGAGCTGGCTCGAAGGGCCGAATGGCCTACTCCTGCACCTATTGTCTATTGTCCATTGTCAATAGCAAGAATGTCCTTCCTCAAATTAGGGGACCGAAACTGCACACAATACTCCAGATGTGGTCCCACTAGAGCCCTGTACAACTGCAGAAGGACCTCTTTGTTCCTATACTCAACTCCTTTTGTTATAAAGGCCAACATGCCATTCACTTTCTTCACTGCCTGCTGTACCTGCATGCTTACTTTCATTTATCGATGAACATGGACCCCCAGATCCTGTTGTACTTCCCCTTTTCCCAACTTGACACCATTTAGATAATAATCTTTCTTCCTGCTTTTGCGACCAAATTTATCATTAATCATATTTATCCACATTAAACTGCATCTGCCATGCATCTGCCCACTCACCCAACCTGTCCAAGTCACCCTGTATTCTCATAGCATCCTCCTCACAGTTCACACTGCCACCCAGGTTTGTGTCATCTGCAAATTGGCTAATGTTATTTTGAATCCCTACATCTTTCATGGTTGCTATTCAAGGTGTCTACTACTGCATGCAGTTACTGAAGGATATGCCTTCTGGAGTACACGCGGTGGGTCCGTCTTCTGTCCCAGCAACCGGACTCCTGACTGGTTCCACACTCGCGGACCCCGGGCCGTCTGTCCCCGAGGCCAGGGGGAGGGGGTCGGTGGTCGGGGTGTCGATGCACAGCGGTCAGTGACTCTGGGTGGGTGGAGGGACCAGACTGTACCCAACTCTGCTGCAGCTGACGGGGATGCTGCTGGGTGTGTCCGGTGCCCGGAGCCGCGAAAATCGGGAAAAGCGTGAGAGACATTTAGCCTACTTCAGAATTCCAAAAGTGAGGAGCAATGACGGTAGATAGAAGCGAGAGCTGAAGGGACAACAACAGCCAAAATGCTTGGCGAACATTGGCCGTTTGCTCACTGCATTTCATCAACTAAGGGCATTATTTGTGTTTTTTCTTGAGTCCTTTGGCATCAAAAAAATTTCAGAAGTGATAAATCTGGCTGTAAAATTTTAAAATCGCCCATGGTTCTCAAGTTGGTTTTTACATACAAAAAGAAAACGCCTCTGAAGGAAAATTTATAGCCAGATTTATCACTTAATGCCTTACTGTTGATGAAATGCAGTGAGCAAACGCAATAATTCCCAATATTTTCAATTCCGATATCTGCACGGCCAATGTTCGCCAAGCACTTTAGCTGCTGTTGTCCCTTCAGCTCTCGCTTCTCTTTACATTCATTTCGCTTCACTTTTGGAATTCTGAAGTTGGGTACGTGTCTCTCACACTTACCCCGACTTCCACAATTTTTTACAGCGCAAAAATTCACCTGTTTTTAACAGGTAGGAAAGTACGCGTTTCTTGCATTAGCGGCTCCGTGCGTCAAGCCCTATGACCCAGTGACCTTACGTGCACACCCCCTATAGCATTTGGTCCAGAGCGTTCAGTCACCCTCCGCAATTATTTACAGCGCAAAAAGTGAAAATTTTGGCATTTCTTAACAGGTAAGAAAGTACGTGTTTCGTGTGTTAAGTGTATGCGGGAGGCTGCCATGTCCTCCAGAAGGATTGAGCTGCTCTGTGCATCATGCCCTTTGACCTGATGACCTTACGTGCTACCCCCTCTGTATGAGACACTGTTGTTGCAGAGCTAAGTTGGCAATTTCAACCAGAAATATCAACCAGGAGATTTGTTCGGAGTGGCGGCGCTGCTTGTCAGCTGCGGCTCACCTGCAGTCCGTCTGTCTTTTATTTTATTTTTGTCCTCGTCCCTGTTTTTGGTGTTTATTTTTGGTTTGTCAGGTTGTGTATGTGTGTGTGGGGGGGGGGGGGGGGGAGGGTGGGAGAAACGGGGTTTTAGTCTCTCCCTTCGGGGGGATGCGACTTTTCCTGTCGTGTCCCCCGACACCGTCTCCGTCTGTGCTGAGGCCCTGGTGACGGCCTTCCAGCTTCCAGCGGCGGCGGCACGGCCTTCAGAGCTTCAGCGGCGACCTGGCTTCCGGCGGCGGCCTGGGCTTCGGGAGCTGCGGTGCTCCAGCGGCGGCTTGGATGTCGGGAGCTGCGGTGCTCCAGCGGCGGCCTGGTTCCCTCTGAGCTGCGGTGCTCCAGCGGCGGCCTGGCTCCCTCTGAGCTGCGGTGCTCCAGCGGTGGCCTGGGTTTCGGGAGCTGCGGTGCTCCAGCGGCGGCTTGGATGTCGGGAGCTGTGGTGCTCCAGCGGCGGCTTGGATGTCGGGAGCTGTGGTGCTCCGGCGGCGGCTTGGATGTCGGGAGCTGCGGTGCTCCAGTGGCGGCTTGGATGTCGGGAGCTGCGGTGCTCCAGCGGCGGCCTGGCTCCCTCTGAACTGTGGTGCTCCGGCGGCGGCTTGGATGTCGGGAGCTGCGGTGCTCCAGCGGCGGCTTGGATGTCGGGAGCTGCGGTGCTCCGGTGGCGGCTTGGATGTCGGGAGCTGCGGTGCTCCAGCGGCGGCTTGGATGTCGGGAGCTGCGGTGCTCCAGCGGCGGCCTGGGTGTCGGGAGCTGCGGTGCTCCAGCGGCGGCCTGGGTGTCGGGAGCTGCGGTGCTCCAGCGGCGGCCTGGATGTCGGGAACTGCGGTGCTCCAGCGGCGGCCTGGGTGTCGGGAGCTGCGGTGCTCCAGCGATGGCCTGGATGTCGGGAGCTGCGGTGCTCCAGCGGCGGCCTGGGTGTCGGGAGCTGCGGTGCTCCAGCGACGGCCTGGGTGTCGGGAGCTGCGGTGCTCCAGCGACGTTCCGGCAGCGGGCCCTGTGGTGGTGTTCCGCCGTTCCGCCGTTAGCGGTGGCGGCGGCCTGGATCCCCTCAGCGCAGAGGGAGAATAAGGAGGGGAGAAAAGACTGAGACCCTAAGACTTTTGCCTTCCACCACAGTGAGAAGGTGTTTGGTGAGCTCACTGTGGTGGATGTTGGTTTTGTGTTTATTATGTGGTATTGTATTGTTGTTTTTTTTTAATATATGTATGACTGCAGGCACGAAATTTCGTTCAGACCGAAAGGTCCGAATGACAATAAAGGTATTCAATTCAGAAGGTCACCACAGGAGGGCTGAATTTCAGTAATTATCCAATTCTTAAATAAATAAAGACTTGCATTCCTTAGGCAAATAAATTGTCAAAGACACCACTTGACAGAAACTTGTCAGGACAGGAGATGAAGTGTGGTTGAATAAGGACTGAAGGTGGGTAAACCTGGAGCAGTTCCACAGTACATAAAAATGAAGCTCTGACCTGAAAAAACTACATCACAGTTTTACTTGGGTGCAAAATAGCAATAAAAAAGCATGCAACAGAACACATTCAGACATTTGTTATTTTGCAGAACAAAATACAGAAGGAAGAATTTACCTAATCTCGATTGCAATCAAAAAAAGGGAAGTGTGTTGTGGGTTTTTGATCAATTACAAAAAATTAAGTTTTAAATGGAGAAATAAAACTGAACTTTGACAATTTGGAGGGGGGGGGGAGGGAATTACAGGTGGCAGCATTAAGATGCTTGGGAGATTTCTGTCAGCTCTAAGGACTGGGAGTTTATACTATGCTTGAGGTCTAATCTTTAAATATCCTTCCCTCGATAACCAGCAGCTGCCCTAATCCAATGAAGGCAATGGTGATGTTTCACATAGAAAGCTGGTTTCTGAAATATGGGAAGCGGTTCCATATTTTCCAGAATCTTGCTCTGAACCTCTATTGGCAGAGGAGAGTTCAGTGTAATGGGGACTGAGGACCTTTGTCTTCTTGATGTTAAGTGTAAGGTCTTACTCACATATGCCTCAGTGAAAGAGTTGATGATGGCTTCGCGTTGGTCCCTGAGGATGCGCAAACATAAGTGATATCTGTATACTGTGGCTTTTTTTTTAACCTTAGTTTTATCCTTGTGATATCATTGCTGAGGTGACCGGTTGTCTTGTCAAATAAATATCATTGTACCATTGACCCTGTGTTAACCTACATATGACAAATAAAAAACTGAACTGAAACTGAACTGAACTGACCACTGTGGTTTGGGTAATCTTGCTTCTGGAGGGTTGAATCATTTTCAAATGCTTTCGTAGATTATCACCAATATGGCAAGACAAATTGAGAGAAGTGTGGGGACAATGATGCACGCATGTTAGACACAGCACTTCACTAATGCAGGGCTGCCAACTCACTCTTTGAGCATGAGAATCACGCATTTGGACAAATTCTCACGCTCTCACGCTGATCACAAATTTCTCACACTCTGTCGTGAAAAAATTCTATGATTAACGAAATGTCAAAACTCATATAAACTGCACGGGCCGCGACTGTTGGAGAGCCGGGGCTGATGGAGGGATGGAAGCAGAACCAGCGGCGGGGGGCAGATGTGGGGAGCCGGGACTGGCGAATGTTTGCGGGGCTGGCGAATCTCTTGCTGCAGCTCCAATTCGGCACAGAGACTCTCAAAGGAAGAGGGAGAGAGAGAGAGAGGGGAAGGAGACAGGAAGACGGGAGGGGGTGAGAGGAGAGAGAGGGGTAGAGACAGAGGGGGAGAGAATGGGGAGAGAGGTAGGGGAGAGAGAGGAGAGAGGGGAGAGGGGGAGAGAGGGAGAGGGGGAGAGAGGAGAGAGAGGGAGAGAGAGGGAGAGAGAGGGAGAGAGAGGGAGAGAGAGGGAGAGGGGCGAGAGGAAAGAGAGAGGAGAGAGAGGAGGAGAGAGGGGAGGGAGGGGAAGAGAGAGAGGGGGAGAGAGGAAAGAGAGAGGGAAGAGAGAGGGAAGAGAGAGGGGGAGAGAAAGGGGGAGAGAGAGGGGGTGGAGATGGAGGAGAGAGGGTAGGAGAGAAGGGGAGAGGGAGGGGGGAGAGAGAGGGGGAAGAGGGAGGGGGAAGAGGGAGGGGGAAGAGGGAGGGGAAGAGAGAGGGGTTGTAAAAGATAGATGGGGAGAGGGGTGGAAGAGAAACGGGGGAAAGAGGGGGCAAAGAGAAATAGAGGAGAAAGAGAGAGAGGGTAGAAAGCAAGGGGGAGAGTGAGGTGGGAAGGAGAGATCGGGGGAGAGAGGAGGAGGAGGAGGAGGAGGAGGAGGAGGAGAATGTGACCTGAATGTGTGGCTGAGTAACTGGTGCAGGGGGGCAGGAATTTAGATTCTTAGAACACTGGGATCTGTTTTGGAGTAAGGGGGAACTGTACAAAAGGGACAGATTGCATCTTAACAGGTGGGGGATCAGCATTATGGCAGGCAGGTTTGCCACTGCTACACGGGTGCTTTTAAACTGAATAAGGGGGGTGGGGTGTCAAATGGGATAGTCGAGGACGGAGTTAAAGGGAAAGAGAGTAAAGGGATGGTTAATGACCCCAGAATTAACGGGAAAGGAAGCTCACAAAGGGATAGGAGAGTATGGCCAAGTGTAATAGGGATCGATGAGAAAGGTGAGATACGTAAGGAATTAAAAGTATCATGGCCGTCCAAAGGGGGGGGGGGGGTGCGTTGGGTGCGACCGCACCCCCCTTTTTTCCCCCAGAGTAAGAAAAAATCCTGAGGAAAAAAAAAATCCAAAAAAAAAAAGAAAATCGGAAAAAAAATCCGCGTTTTCAATTTGTCGGAAAAGCGCCCGAAAGTAAGAAAAAATCCCAAGGAAAAAAAATTGTGAAAAAAAAAAATCGGAAAAAAAAATCTGCGTTACCAATTTGTCGGAAAAGCGCCCGAAAGTAAGAAAAAATCCCGAGGAGAAAAAAAAATAAAAAAAATTGGAGATGGTTGCAGTTTTATTCTCCCAAATCATCCAGCGGCCGGAACCAGAATTTTGGGCGTTTTCCAACAAATTGGAACCGCTGATTTTTTTTTTCCAATTTTTTTTTTTTTTTCAAATTACCTCAAATGACCAATGACTGCACCTTCACAGACACCTTTGTCAAGCTTCTCAAGTTTGCGGAAGACACAACCTTGATTGGACTGATCCAGGATGGGGATCTCTGTACTCTTTTCAGTTTGACATCTTTCCTATAACATGGTGCCCATAACAGAACACAATATTCTAAATGCGGTCTCACCAACGTCTTGTACAACTGCACATTACCTCCCAACTTTTATACTCAATACTCTGAATGATGAAGGCCAAAGTGCCAAAATACGTTTTGACCACCTGACATACCTGCGACACGACCTTCAAGGAACCATGCAACCATCAACCATTCCTCTGCCCACCTGGCTAATTGATTCAGATCCTGCTGCAATCTTTCACAACCATCTTCACTATCTGCAAAACCACTCATTTCTGTATCATCAGCAAACTTGCTAATCTTGCCCTGTTCTGTGATGTTTCACAGAGTGCTGGAGTAACTCAGCGGGTCAGGCTGAGTATAGAGGTTGGGAGGTCATGTTGCAGTTGCATAAGAAGGTGGTGAGGCTGCATTCAAGAGTATTGTATTCCGTTCTGGGCACCATGTCATAGGGAAGATGTCATCAAACTGGAAAGGGTACAGTGAAGATTTACGAGGTTGTTGCCAGCGCTAGAGGGCCAGCGCTATAGGGAGAGGTTGAGTAGGCTGGGACTCTATTTCATGGAGCACAGGAGGATGAGGGATGATCTAATAGAGGTGTATAAAATCATGATTTGAATAGATATGGTTGAGTCTTTTGCCCAGAGTAGGTGAATCGAGGAGCAGAGGACATAAGTTTAAGGTGAAGCCAAAAGATTTAATAGGAATCTGACGGGTATGTTTTTCACACAAAGGGTGGTAGGTGTATATAACAAGCTGCCAGAGGAGGTAGTTGAGGCGGGGACTATCGCAACATTTAAGAAACAGTTAGACAGGTACATGGATAGGACAGGTTCGGAGGGATATGGATCAAACGTGGGCAGGTGGACCTAGTGCAGATGGGACATGCTGGGCCGAAGGGCCTGTTTCCACCTTGTATCACTCTATGACTATCTATCTATCTTTCCCTCTCAAACCCATTCTCCTGCCTTCTCCCCATTACCTCTGACACCCGTATCAATCAAGAATCTATCAATCTCCTCCTGAAAATTTCTCCTCCATTAACTTGACCTCCACAGCTGTCTGTGGCAATGAATTCCACAGTTCACCACCCTCTGACTTAAGAAATTCCTGCTCATCTCCTTCCTAAAGGAATGTCTTTTAATTCCAAGGCTGTGGCCACTGGTCCTAGACTCTCCCACTAGTGGAAACATCCTCTCCACATCTACTCCATCCAGGTCCTTACCAGCTGGGACAGACGGCAACAGCTTCACACCATGTCCCAAAGTTTGTGCCTGCCCTGCATCACCCAGGTTATAGGAGAGGACAAGCACCGTAACAAATTAGCTCACGATGGTTTGGGTAATATTCAGGAATGTCTATGCATGTCACATCATTAATATTCCTGAAGAACGGTCTTGACCCGAAATATACTCTATACCTTTTCTCCAGGGATGCTGCCTGACTCACTGAGTTACTCCAGCACTCTGTGAAACGTCGCCTATTCATATTCTCCGCAGATGCTGCCTGACTCACTGAGTTACTCCAACACTTTGTGTCTATTTTCCCTTCATCCATATGCCCAAGCCCACTCTCCCCAATCCTTTCCTATGTTCCTTTCCATCCATAAACCTCTCGCTGCCTTTACATTTCACTGTTAAAAGGCACCACTGCAAATGGCAGCGTGTTCCATACACCCAGCACCCTTTGTGTGAAAAAGCTACCCGATTCCTGTTAATTTCTGAAATATTAGTCATAGATTTGGTGCAAAAATGCTCCAAATAAGGCACAGAATGCATCAGAGAGCATCTAAAACCCCAAAAACCTGGCATCGAGGGACTTCACATTTCGCACTCGTAATGTGCGCAGCGCACACATTTCACATTAAATTTTCTGTAATCCTGTCATGCCACCCCCCTTTTGGGAAAGCTTCGTACGGGCCTGAGAATTGTATATGAATGTGCGAAGTATAAGAAATAAAGTAGATGATGAGGCTCAGTTAGCGGTTGATAGATATGACATTGTGGGGATTACGGAGACGTGGCTGCAGGAGGATCGGGCCTGAGAACTTAATATTCAGGGTTATACATCCTATAGAAAGGACAGGCAGGTGGGCAGAGGAGGGGGGTAGCTCTGCTGGTGAGGGATGGAATTCAGTCCCTTGCGAAGGAAGACATACGGACTGATGAGGTAGAGTCACTGTGGATTGAGTTGAGGAATTGTAAAGGCAAGAAGACACTAATTGGTGTTATTTACAGACCCCCAAATAGTAGCCCGGATGTAGGGTGTAAGTTGCAGCAGGAGTTCAAACTGGCATGTAACAAAGGTAATGCCACTGTGGTGATGGGGGATTTCAATATGCAGGTAGACTGGGAAAATCAGGTTGGTTCAGGACCCCAAGCAAGAGAGTTTGTAGAATGCCTCCGAGATGGATGCTTAGAGCAGTTTATAATGGAGCCGACCATAGAAAAGGCAATTCTGGATTTAGTGTTGTCCAATGAACCAGATATGATAAGAGAACCCGAGGTAAAGGAACCACTTGGAGGTAGTGATCATAATATGATTAGTTTTAATCTGCAATTTGAGAAGGAGAACGTTAAATCGGAAGTGGCAGTGATGCAGTTGAACGAAGGGGACTATGAAGGCATGAGAGGGGAGCTGGCCAATGTAGACTGGAAAGGGATCCTAGCAGGAATGAGGGTGGAACAGCAATGGCAGGAATTTCTGGGCATAATCCGGAAGATGCAGGATCATTTCATTCCAAAAAAGGAAGAAAGATTCTAAGGGGAGTAGGAGGCAACCATGGCTGACAAGAGAAGTTTGGGGATAGAATAAAACTAAAAAAAAAGATGTATAACACAGCAAAGAGTAGCCGGAAGCCAGAGGATTGGGAAACTTTCATAGGACAACAGAAGGAAACAAAATGGACAATACGGGCTGAAAAGATGAAGTATGAGGGGAAGCTGGCCAGGAATATAAAGAAGGACAGTAAAAGCTTCTTTAGATATGTTAAGGGAAAAAGAGTAGCAAAGTCAAATGTGGGTCCCTTGAAGGCAGACACGGGTGAAATAATTATGGGCAACAAGGAAATGGCAGAAGAGTTGAATAGGTATTTCGGATCTGTCTTCACTAAGTAGGACACAAACAATCTCCCAGGTGTACTGGAGGACAGAAGATCTAAGGGGGTAGAGGAACTGAAAGAAATTTTCATTAGGCGAGAAATAGTATTGGGTAGGCTAATGGGACTGAAGGATGATAAATCCCCTGGGCCTGATGGTCTGCATCCCAGGGTCCTCAGGGAGGTGGCTCTAGAAATAGTGGACGCATTGGTGATCATTTTCCAATGTTCAATAGATTCAGGATCAGTTCCTGTGGATTGGAGGATAGCTAATGTTATCCCACTTTTCAAGAAAGGAGCGAGGGAGAAAACGGGGAATTACAGACCAGTTAGCCTGCCTTCGGTGGTGGGAAAGATGATGGAGTCAATTATTAAAGAGGTAATAATGGAGCATTTGGATAGCAGTAAAAGGATTAGTCCAAGTTAACATGGATTTATGAAAGGGAAATAATGCTTGACTATTCTTCTGGAATTTTTTGAGGATGTGACAAGTAAAATGGATGAAGGGATGCTAGTGGATGTAGTGTATCTAGACTTTCAGAAAGCCTTTGATAAGGTCCCGCACGGGAGACTGGTGACTAAAATTAGAGCACATGGTATTGTGGGTAGGGTGTTGACATTGATAGAATATTAGTTGGCAGACAGGAAGCAAAGAGTAGGAGTGAACGGGTTCTTTTCAGAATGGCAGGCAGTGGTGAGTGGAGTGCCACAAGGCTCGGTTACACAAAAAGCTGGAGAAACTCAGCGGGTGCAGCAGCATCTAAGGAGCGAAGGAGATAGGCGACGTTTCGAGATCCTTCGCTCCTTAGATGCTGCTGCACCCGCTGAGTTTCTCCAGCTTTTTGTGTAACCCTCAAGGAGTGTAATCAGAAGGAAACAATGCGGTAATCAGATGGCTATTTAAGAGCTTGTTCAAAGAAGGGGCATATTTTGAAGGAGTGGCAGAGATACATGCAGGGGAATGTGTGAAGAGATTATTATTTGTCTTTAGTTTTAGCTTGAAGCAGGACATCTGAAGATTCAAAGTTTAATATAGTAAATGTGCTGATACTGACCCCAACCAACCACGTAATTAATATCATCCATTCTGGAGGTTTTACTTTTATGATGCCATTTAAACTTCACTTGGATTTCAATCATTTCAATGTAAAAGTAATTGGCAATGGGGAGCAGTGGAACGAAAATATGCGCTCGGTGCATATTAACTGTAATACAATAATGTATGCATGTTGGTAGGTGCAATCAAAACAATTATATTTTTTATCATTGTTGTGTTATAAATACCACAGAAAATATGATGTGCTCTCAAAATCACATTTAATAGAATAATATTGCTTAAATATATAGTTATTGGACTTTGTATTTCGGAAAAGTCTCAGCTGAGAGGAAGACTGCAAAATACTGAAAATATTGGGGGTGAAAATGACTTCAGGACAGTTCGTTAGGAATATGAAAGAACTGGTAACAGAATACTTATACAGCTGAGTGAGTATAATTTTACGGATGATAAATAGTGTTCAACCAATTGATGATTTAATTGACAAAGTAACTAGCATGTTAGATAACAAGGAAGCCAATGGGTGTAGCAAATTTTGGGCCAAGTGTTTGATTATAATCTGATTTCCACAAATGAATATACTAAGATCATTCATGTGCTGCATGTGTTGATCAGAGCCTGGGCTCTATTGTGGAATGTAATTGGGAATGTAATTTAGTCTAACCTTATTCATAGCTAATGCAATTTAAAGCATATATATTACATTCAAGTGTAAATTAAAATACTCGCTACAGTGATATAGTGATATCTTTTAACTCGCTATATTGCACAATTTCAAGCTGAAAAATGCGAAAGCTCCGTACCAATGGGTGGGGATACCCCCTCCTCCTACACCCTCCCCCCCCCCCGTCGCTCCGCTGCCTCAAACTTGGTCTCCCGCGATTTCTCACTCCCAACTCTCACCCAATGTCGGCAGCTCTGACTAATGTTGGTTCGATTATAGACCAATTGGTTTGTAACATGGAATACCACAGAGCAAACACAAAATTGAAATTTCAGTGTGCAGCCAAATTTGAGGATCTTGTTCCTTTGTCATGGATCGATTCTCCCAATGGATGGAGTGAATGGCTTAAGTAAGGATGTAAAATGCCATGCTCAGTGGCCTGTGTTTGTTTTTAATTGGTGTGTGGTTTACTTTAAATTCACAGTGCCTCTCGATGGACAAAATCCACATTCCAACTCGGGGAGGGCTCTTCAGTGTAACGTCTTGGGACATTTCTAGGAATTAAGTAATTAAAGAATGCAGGTCCAGGAACTGTAAATACTACGTCAGATAGTGACGCACTGAAATTCTATCTACCTCTTTGTCTACTGAAATAATGGCAAGCAGGTTGTTGCAGTGTGACTCTTGAAGGATGTGGGAAGTCAGGGACACTGCTGGTGCCTATGACAACTACACATGTGGAAATTGTGCTCCAGGTGCAGCTCCTGAAAGACTGTGTTAGGGAACTGGAGTAGCAGCTGGATGATCTCAGACCCATCCGGGAAAACGAGAGCTTCCTGTGTAAATCTGGTCCTTCTCTTACCCCCCCAGTCTGGTTCAGTCAAACACCGAATATGAGCACTGGAAATCCAACTCTCTTTATTGCGTACAATACCAATACAAATACAATACCTGGTCCAATACCGCGGTTCCAAACCTTGTCTCTACTCACTCAAGCCCAACAGCCTGTCGCAAATAGGACACACACCCCAGAAGATCGGCACACCCCAATGTGCTCCCCACTGTTTTATACCCTTACAGGCC
Source organism: Raja brachyura (assembly GCA_963514005.1). The sequence goes on from OY740783.1 coordinate 16,401,748, forward strand.
ATTGGCGCGAAAATACATGGGGGGGGGGGGGAGGGGGGCAACCCCGACAAGCCAATTATCAAAAAGGGCTGCAAAATACATTGAATGACCTAACCAAATCATATAATAGCACATAATTGTAAGATTAAATGAGAACTTACCAGTTTGAAGTTTGATCCTTATTTTATGAGGAGTAACAGTGAGGGATTTCGTGTAGACCCCGCCAGCACACATGCGCGACATTCTTCAAAGCAGTGGTGTGAAATCACAGATAGAAGTATTGATAATTGGCTTGTAGGGGAGGAGGGCAACCCCTACAAGCCAATTATCGAAAAGGGCTGCAAAATACATTAAATGACAGTTCCCTCACCCAATAATACAATATATAGTTTCAAAACAAAGCACTTAGGGGTAAACCCTTCTGTTAAGTAAAGAAACATTATCCCCAGGTAAAGTAAACATCTTTGGTGAGGCCCCTTTCCTGGGCCAATCAACCAATCACAATTAGCGGCTGGAAGACTCTGCAACATAATTGTATCCCATCATTTCCCCCAACCAATCCCAAGCATGCATTTGCAACATGACCTAGCTCCATCTGCAACATCTCATACATATTAACAATTAAAGGCCGTATAGACATCAACCTCTATTCAACCCTTTTCCCAGGCCACAGACTTTCTGGAGCCATAGTCCTTGTGGTCTTGCAGCTTTTTGCAAAAGATGCCAAACAGGTTTTACAGATCTTTTAAACAGAAATCCTCCATTTGGTCAAGTACCCCCAAATGTCTGATGTTAATATTCCCCTCTTTTATCATATACTAGACTAAGTGGGACCCGTTAGGTCCCAGTCACCGGGGCGGGGGGGGGGGGGGTGGGTGTGGGGTGGGAGGGGAGGGGAGGTTGTATGTGGGCAGGAGGGGTTTGCGGGGGGGGGGAGGAGGGATGTGGGTGAAGGACGGGGGTGTGTGGGGGAGGGTGTGTCTTTGGGCAGGGGTGCATGTGTGTGTGGGCAGGGGGTATGTGTGGACGGTGGGGCTGTGGGGGGTTGTGGGCAGGGGGGTTGTTGTGGGCATGGGGGGTGGGCAGGGGGTGTTGTGGAGGAGGGGCTTGTGGGTGGGAGAGGGGTGTATGGATGGGGGGAGGTGTGTGTGGGCAGGGGTTGTGGCATCATGGGGGGGTGTGTGGGCGGGGACTGTGGGGCGATGGGGGTGTGGGAGAGGGGTATGTGTGGGCAGGGAGGGGTTGTGGGGGGTGTGGGAGGGAGTGGTGTGTGGGAGGGGGTTATGTTTGGGCAGAGACGTTGTGGGGTGGAGGGATGTGTGGAAGGGGGTATGTGTGGGCAGGGAAGGGTTGTGGGGGAGTGTGGGAGGGAGTGGTGTGTGGGAGAGGGATGTGTGGGCGAGGGGTTGTGAGGGTTGTGTGGAAGGGAATGGTGTGGGAGGGGGGTTGAGGGGGGGAATGAGTGTGGGGGGAGGGGTGTGGGGGAATGGGAAGGGTGTGGGGGCTGGGGGGGAGAGAGCTCGGAGAAAAGACGGGAAAGAGCCATGGTGGAGAATGCAGTATCACGGGGGAGGGGGCAGGAACCACCGAGGGGGAATAGAGGGGAAGGGGTTGGCGGTACAATGAGGACTCTGATCGCTTCGCTGGTCGTTCTCCTCCGCCGGGATCCAGGTGGATGCGATAAGTGTAATATTAAAATGACATGCAAGGTGTCAGGCTGTCTGTCACAACATACAACCTCGATAACCCATTATTTCCTTCAGTTAAATATTGGGAAGGTGGCACTATTGTCATTTGCCACTCATCTATTATGTTTGTTTACCTCACTGACAATTTCTAAACACCCCCCCCCCTTCCCAATTCCTTTGACAGGTTGCATAGAAATGTCCCCAATCTCGTTGTTTTATTAATTGAACACGTAGATGAACAACCTCAAGGAGTGTAATCGGATGGTAAACAGTGCGGTAATCAGATGGATACAGATGCGATATTTAACAGCTTGTTCAAAGAAGGGGCATATTTTAAAGCAGTGGCAGAGATACATGCAGGGGAGTGTGTGAAGAGATTATTATTTCTCTTTAGTTTTAGCTTGAAGCAGGATATCTGAAGAATCAAAGTTTAATATAGTAATTGTGCTGATACTGATCCCAACCAACCACGTAATGAATATCATCCATTCCGGAGGTTTTACTTTTATGATGCCATTTCAACTTCACTTGGATTTCAATCACTTCAATGTAAAAGTAATTGGGAATTGGGAGCATTGGAACAAAAATATGCGCTCGGTACATATTAACTGTAATATAATAATGTATGCATGTTGGTAGGTGCAATCAAAACAAAAATATTTTTATCATTGTTATGTTTTAAATACCACAGAATATATGATGTACGCTCAAGATCACATTTAATAGAATAATATTGCTTAAATATATAGTTATTGGACTTTGCATTTCGGTAAAGTCTCAGCTGAGAGGAAGACAGCAAAATACTGAAAATATTGGGGGTGTACATGACTTCAGGACAGTTCGTTAGGAATATGAAATAACTGGTAACGGAATACATACAGCTGAGTGAGTATAATTTTACAGATGATAAATAGTGTTCAACCAATTGATGACTTCTTTGACAAAGTAACTAGCATGTTAGATAACAAGAAAGCCAATGGGTGTAGCAAATTTTGTTATACATAATTAAGTCTGTGAAGTGCCCCATAAAAGATTACCGCAATAGATAAGCACCTGTGGACTTGAACGTAATAGGTTAAGTCAAGTGGGTCAGATATGGGGCATTATGTCTGGGCCAGATATATTCAGTGCAGAGGGGCTAGGAGCAAGGCCAAGTGTGTATCCAGTGACAAGGTCTGGAATAGTACTAGGTGCAGTCAAAGCTGGGACCAGGGGAGTGTTCAGCACTGGGAACCTAAGCAGGTAAACAGCTATAATCAGAGTAGAATAGGGGGGTAGGTGTAAGGCTGGACTCGGGTTCAGGAATGAGAGAAGGTATGCAACTGGAGTCAGGGTCAGGAGTAGTACCCGGTGTGCAGTGAGACCCCGGTTGGTCAACATTGTCCAAGTGTTTGATTATAATCTGATTTCCCCACATGAATATACTAAGATCATTCATGTGCTGCGCGTGTTGATCAGAGCCTGGGCACTATTGTGGATTGCAATTAGGAATGTAATTTAGTTTAACCGTATTCATAGCTAATGCAATTTAAAACATATATATTACATTCAAGTGTAAATTAAAAGACTCGCTACAGTATGCACCATATTGCACAATTTCAAGCTGAAAAACGCAAAAGCTCCGTACCAATGGGAGGGGACACACCCTCCTCCTATACCCCCCCCCCTCCCCCCCCCCCCCCGGTCGCTACGCTCCCTCGAGCTTGGTCTCCCGCGATTTCTCACTCCCAACTCTCACCCAATGTTGGCAGCCCTGACTAATGTTGGCTCGATTATAGACCAATTGGTTAGTAACATGGGATACCACAGAGCAAACGTAAAATTTGAGGTGCGTGCTCTTTTGTCGTGGATCCCAATGGATGGAGTGAATGGCTTAAATAAGGATGTAAAATGCCATGCTCAGTGGCCTGTTTGCTTTTAATTGGTGTGTGGTTTACTTTATATTCACAGTGCCTCTCGATGGACAAAATCCACTTTCCAACTCAGGGAGGGCTCTTCAGTGTAACGTATTGGGACATTTCTTGGAATTAAGTAATTAAAGAATGCAGGTCCAGGAACTGTAAATACTACGTCAGATAGTGACGCACTGAAATATTATCTACCTCTTTGTCTACTGAAATAATGGCAAGCAAGTTGTTGCAGTGTGACTCTTGCAGGATGTGGGAAGTCAGGGACACTGCTGGTGCCTATGACAACAACACATGTGGAAATTGTGTTCCATGCTGCAGCTCCTGAAAGACTGTGTTAGGGAACTGGAGTAGCAGCTGGATGATCTCAGACCCATCCGGGAAAACGAAAGCTTCCTGTGTAATTCCGGTCTTACCCCCCCCTTGTCTGGTTCAGTCAAACACTGAATATGAGCACTGGAAATCCAACTCTTTTTATTGTGCACAATACCAGTACAATACCTAGTTCAATACCGCGGGTCCGATCCTTGTCTCTACTCACTCGAGCCCAACAGCCTCTCGCAAATAGGACACACACCCCAGAAGATCGGCACACCCCAATGTGCTCCCCACTCTTTTATACCCTTATAGCCCCTTGGCGTGAAAATACATGGGGGGGAGGGGGGCAACCCCTACAAGCCAATTATCGAAAAGTGCTACAAAATACATTGAATGACAGATCCCTCGCCCAATAATACAATATTGGCTGTTGCTAGCCCGGTGGCGCTGTTGCTAGCTGCTTCCGCCTTCAGTTTGTTTTTTTGTTTTGTTTTGTTATGTTGAAGTGTGTTTTCGGTGTTTTTGTAATGTCTTTATGTGAGGGGAAGAGGGTACGGTAAGGGGGATACTGTCTTTCAGTCGCTTCCTGGCGAGGATGCGACTATTATTCGAGTTGTGTCCTTGCCCCCTCCCCCGCAGCCTACGTACTGGGTTGGCTCGGCCTTTCCTGCCGGGACCAACCAGAGCTCCAGCAGCGGTGGCGCAACGTTGGAAACATCGTGGGGCGGGCGATGCCTTATCGGGGATCGCCGTTGCAGCTCCGGAGTGCTGGGCCTGCTGATCAACATCGCGGAGCCTGTGGACTTCGGGAGCTGCGGACTCTGGTGGGAGGTGGCTGATCTGGAGGTCCGGGCCGCTGAGGATGTTCTCCGTCAGGGTTCGGCGTCGGGGTTCCATCGTTCCCGGCGAGAGGGCCTGAGCATCGGGCCGCCCATGGCGGCGACTGCGGGTGCTCGGGAGGCCCCGACCACGGATGAACATCTGGGAAGATCGGCGGTGTGGCTGGCTGGACTATATTACCTTCCTTAACTCTGATGCCGCTGTGGGGTTATCTTGTGTGTGGACTTATGTGTTTGTGCTTTTTAAAAAAATATGTTTATTTATTTATTATTTAATTTTTTTGTTACTTGACTGTATGGAAAATCCATTTTGTTGTTTCTAAAATGAGATAATGACAATAAATTAAATTGAATACAATACTATATATAGTTTCAACACAAAGCACTTAGGGGTAAATCCTTCTGTTAAGTAAAGAAACATTATGCCCAGGTAAAGTAAACATCTTTGGTGAGGCCCCTTTCCTGGGCCAATCAACCAATCACAATTAGCGGCTGGAAGACTCTGCAACACAATTGTATCCCATCATTTCCCCCAAATCAATCCCAAGCATGCATTTGCAACAGGACATAGCTCCTTCTGCAAAATCTCATACATATTAACAATTAAAGGCCGCATGGACATCAACCTCTATTCAAGCCCTACCCAGGCCACAGACTTTCTGGAGCCATGGTCCTCATGGTCTTGCAGCGGGGGGTGGGCAGGTGGTGTTGTGGAGGAGGGGTTTGTGGATGGGAGAGGGGTGTATGGATGGGGGAAGGAGTGTGTGGGCAGGGGGTGTGGTATTTTGGGGGTGTGTGGGCGGGGGACATTGTGGGGCGATGGGGGTGTGGGAGAGGGGTATGTGTGGGCACGGAGGGGTTGTGGGGGGGCGTGGGAGGGAGTGGTGTGTGGGAGAGGGGTATGTGTGGGCAGAGGCGTTGTGGGGTGGAAGGGTATGTGGGAGGGAGTATGTGTGGGCAGGGGGGGTTGTGGGGGAGAGGGATGTGTGGGAGGGGGTATGTGTGGGCAGAGACGTTGTGGGGTGGAGGGGTGTGTGGGGAGAGGGGTGTGTGTGGGCAGGGAGAGGGTTGTGGGGGAGGGAATTATGTGGGAGGGGAGTGTGTGGGAGGGGGGTTGAGGGGGGGAGGTATGTGGGGGGGGATGAGTGTGGGGGGAGGGGTGTGGGGGCATGGGAGGGGTGTGGGGGCAGGGAGGGAGAGAGCTCGGAGAAAAGACGGAAAAGAGCAATGGGGGAGAGTGCAGTGTCATGGGGGAGGGGGGCAGGAACCACTGAGGGGGACTAGAGGGGAAGGGGTTGGCGGTACGATGAGGACTCACAAACGGACGCTGGTCGCTGGCCGCTGGTCGCTTCGCTCGTCGTTCTCCTCCGCCGGGATCAGAGTCTCCGCTTTCCGTTTGGCGACATCGGCGCCATCTCCGACTCCGCGCCGGGCTGGGCTGAGCTGGGCCGAGTTGGGCTGGGTTGATAAACCGATAGCTAACAAGATCAGAGTTTTAGTTATGTATAGTGATAACAAACAAAGTAAGATGACAACAGTTCTCGTTATACAATTTGACAATGATAGCGATTTAGTTGTGTCAGAACTCTAAGTAACTTCCCGAGTTTACATGGGCATGAATCCCCTTTGTCCATCACATCAGTTTGATGTACTCTTGATGAGTATCATGTTCCTATACTTAGGAAATTCCTTGAAGAAAACAAGTTAGCAACTCAAACTCTTCAACCAATACTCTTGCAATGGACCCACGCATTCCTTCCTTCTTCCTTAACAGCAGTTGGGGTTGTCAGGAGAACCTGGTGAGGTCCCTCCCACCCAGCCTCCAAACCTTTCCTTACCGAATTCTTCACCATCACAAAATCACCAGGCTTGACCTTAATGGAAGAAACCAAAGGAGGTAATTCACTATATGCTGCTCGCACTCTAGAATGCAAATCTCTTAGTGCTTAAGTCAAGTTCAGAACATAATTGGTCATCTCTGTAGTCATGTGTTTAGTCTCGATTTCCCTGCAGGTGTGACACGTATCTGAAACAAAGCACGAGGGTGTCATTTAACCCAACTAGTTCCTGTCTCCGCCTTTAATTTAACTAATTTAGTTTTCAGGATCTGATTTGCTCTTTCGACAAGTCCAGCAGCCTGTGGTCGATAAGCACAGTGCAGTTGTTGCTGGATGCACAGTTGTTCACAAAATTCTTTGTTAATTTGCTCAATGAAATGAGGATCACTGTCAGAGCTAAACCGAATTGGAATACCGAATCTGGGGATAATTTCTCGCATAAGCACCTTGACAACAGTAGCCGCTTTGTTATCAAGTGTTGGGTAGGCATGTTGCCGAATACATCGACAATCACAAGTACATACCTATAGAAACATAGAAATTAGGTGCAGTAGGCCATTCGGCCCTTCGAGCCTGCACCGCCATTCAATATGATCATGGCTGATCAATATGATCATGGCTGATCATGGCTATATCCTTGGCACTTCTCTAGCTCGATGTGATTCATTTGAAGAGTTTCAAAGGGACCTATGGGAAAAGGTGTTCTTCCATCCCCACAACCCACTCCTTTTCCAGGATTATATTTCTGACAGATAATACAGCAGATACTAATTTTCTGGGCCAAAGTTTGTAATCTTGGATGTCACCAAGTAGCTGAAAAAGCATCACCAATTGCTCTCGCACCACAGAGAGTCGCAAAATGCATACACTCCACAACCCAAACTGCAAGAGGATCTGGCATATAAGTCTGCCCTGCTGGTGTGACCCACAATTCTGACATGAAATCTATTGTACATCCAAGCTGTTTCCATAATCTTATATCCCCTTCAGGAGCCTCCTCCTGCAACTGAATAATTTCCTGGATGGTTGGCATTGGCTTTCCGAGGGAGACTTGTTACGTGAACTTTTTATCTGCCTCATCACTTTTGGCACTATCACCTTGCTTTCCTGGGTTACCTCCTTTGCTGCTTGGTCAGCACAACGATTCCCTATGTCTATCGGGGTCTGGCCCTTTGTGTGAGCACTACACTTCATTACCGAAATTTGCCTAGGTAGCAGCAGGGCCTGTAATAAATCTATCATTGTTACCAATTGCTTGTGAGATATTTGAGTTCCTGCTGAGATTAGGAGTCCTCTATTCCTCCATAGTTGTCCAAAATCATGTACCACCCTGAATGCATATCTAGTATCTATGTTTACTTTCAGATCTCTTCCAATAATACATGCTCTGATTAAAGCGAACAGCTCAGCCTGTTGGGCTGAAAAGGGTGAGTCAAAGGCAGCTGCCTCTACACTGTTCCCATCCTGGTCTACAATAGCGCACCCAGAAAGTCTCTCTCCTTGGGGCCCAATGGATGCACTTCCATCTACGTATAGTGTCATATCAGGGTCTGCTATAGGAGCGTTCTTTAGATCTTCCCTTACAGATGTCTCTTCTTGTATTACGGACAAACAGTCATGTCCTGATTCTGACTGTTCCTCCGGTGGTGAAATGAGGAGAGATGCTGGATTAATAGTTGTACAGTATCTGAATTGGAGTTTTTGATTATTCAATAGATCGATTTAATATTTGTTTTGACGAGCCATTGTCAGATGCTGAGTTTGCAGTTGTCCCAACAAGGCTGCCACTGGGAGCTGTACACTACTATCTTCTGCTGTAAGGTCAGGTTTGCAGCAGACTGTAGACTATTATAGATTGCTGTTAAGATCTGGTAGCATATTGGATGTCCTCTCGCTACTGGGTCAAGCTCCAAAAAATAATAAGCAATTGGTCTGTGCTTATCCCCATGTTTTTGGGTGTGGACTGCAGTTGAACATTCGGAACGGATGGTGCAGTAAAGTTGGAAGGGTCTATATAGTGGCCATCCTAGTGCTGGAGCCTGCATTAAAGATCTCTTTAAATTCTCGAAAGCTTTCTGAGCTTCTTCGGATAACTGAAATTCGCCCTCTAGGCTAGTTTAGGAAGTCAATTCCTTAGTGTCTAGTGCAATATTAGGGATCCATGGTCGGCAGTAGTTCACCATGCTGAGCCACTGTCTCATCTGCTTCACCTCTTTTGGTACAGAACATTTGTAAATTAGTTCAATTCTGCTACTCTCTAGACTTCTTTCCGTGGCCGAAATTATCACTCCCAGAAATTTTACTTTTTGTTGAGCCATTAATACTTTGGACTGAGAGACCACATGTCCTAAGGTTGCCAAGCGGTTCAATAATTGTCAAAAGTCAAAAAGTCAAAAATCAAAAGAGTTTATTGTCATGTGTCCCTGACAGGACAATGAAATTCTTTCTTTGCATAGCAACAGAACATAGTAGGCATTGACTACAATTATATACGTAAATACACACATGAATTAATAAATTAATAAAGTGCAAATAACAGATGGAGGGATATTAATGTTCATAGTTTTGTCCGAGCCAAGTTTAATAGCCTGATGGCTGTGGGGAAGTAGCTATTCCTGAACCGGGTCGTTGCAGTCCTCAGGCTCCTGTACCTTCTACCCGAAGGTAGCAGGGAGATGAGTGTGTGGCCAGGGTAGTGTGGGTCCTTGAAGATGCTGCCAGCCTTTTTGAGGCAGCGACTGTGGTAGATCCCCTCAATGGAAGGAAGGTCAGTTGATGATGGACTGGGCAGTGTTTACTACTTTTTGTAGTCTTTTCCTCTCCTGGGCACTCAAGTTGCCGAACGAAGCCACGATGCAACCGATCAGCAAGCTCTCTACTGTGCGCCTGTAGAAATTAGAGAGAGTTCTCCTTGACAGACCAACTTCTCAGGAAGTAGAGGCGCTGATGAGCTTTCTTAATAATTGCATCTGTGTTCTCGGACCAGGAAAGATCTTCACAGATGTGCACGCCCAGGAATTTGAAGCTCTTGACCCTTTCAACCATCGACCCGTTGATATAAACAGGACTGTGGGTCCCCATCCTACTCCTTCCAAAGTCTACAATCAGTTCCTTGGTTTTGCTGGTGTTGAGGGCCAGGTTGTTGTGCTGGCACCATATGGACAATTGCTCGATCTCTCTTCTATACTCTGACTCATCCCCATCAGTGATACGTCCCACAACAGTGGTGTCGTCAGCGAACTTGATGATGGAGTTCGCACTATGACCGGCTACGCAGTCATGAGTATAGAGTGAGTACAGCAGGGGGCTGAGCACGCAGCCTTGAGGTGCTCCCTTGCTGATTGTTATCGAGTCTGACACATTTCCACCAATACAAACAGACTGTGGTCTGTGAATGAGGAAGTCGAGGATCCAATTGCAGAGGGATGCGCAGAGACCCAGTTCTACGAGTTTGGTAACCAGCTTGGAGGGGATGATTGTGTTAAATGCCGAGCTGTAATCAATGAATAACAGCCTGACATACGAGTTTTTGTTGTCCAAGTGGTCCAGAGCGGAGTGGAGGGCCAGCAAGATCTCGTCCACCGTTGATCTGTTGTGGCAGTAAGCAAACTGCTGTGGGTCCAGGTTTTTGTCGAGGTAGGAGTTGATTTGCGCCATGATCAACCTCTCGAAGCACTTCATCACCACAGGTGTTAGTGCCGCAGGTCGATAGTCATTGAGGCAAGTCACCTTGCTCTTCTTGGGCACCGGTATTATTGATGCCCTTTTGAAGCAGGTGGGAACCTCAGACCTCAGAAGTGACAGTTTGAAAATGTCCGTAAAAACTCCAGCCAGTTGGTCCGCACAGGTTTTTAGAACACGACCAGGTATGCCATCAGGTCTAGACACTTTTCGAGGGTTCACCCCGCTGAAGGATTTCCTGATGTCGGCCTCTGTGACTGAGACTGAAATACCATCACAGCGAATGGGGGCTCGGGAAGGCACATCGGTGCTCTCCCTATCAAAGCGTGCGTAAAATGCATTGAGCGCATCAGGGAGTGATGTATCGCCGACATCCGAGCTGCCTCCTGGTTTCACCTTATAGGAGGTGATTGCATTCAGTCCCCGCCACAGCTGCCGAACATCTGTCTCATCCTCCAGCTTGGAGCAGAACTCCCTTTTGGCCTTTTTGATGGCTTTACCAAGGTCGTATCTGGACTTCTTGTAGACCACTGTATCATCAGACATGAATGCCCGGTGTCTGGTCTTCAGAAGGGTTCGGATCTCACAGTTCATCCAAGGTTTCTGATTGGGAAAAACTCGGAAGGTTTTTGTAGGGATGCAGTCCTCCACACATTTCTTAATGAAGTCTGTAACGACTGTGGCGTATTCATTCAAGTCCATTGCCGAGTCCTTGAACATTGCCCAGTCTACAGACTCCAAACAGTCCTGTAGTTGTTCCTCTGCCCGCCCCCCCCCCCCCCCCCCTCGACCAGCTCTGTACTGTCCTCACCTCTGGGGGTGCGCTCTTTTATTGCTGCCTGTAGGCAGGAAGAAGCAGCACCGCGGTATGGTTGGATTTACCAAAGTGAGGGCGAGGGATAGAGCGGTAGGCATTCTTGATGGTGGTGTAGCAGTGGTCAAGGGTGTTTGGTCCTCTGGTGCCGCAGGAGACATGTTGGTGGAAGTTGGGGAGTGATTTCTTTAGGTTTGCCTTATTGAAGTCCCCAGCAATGGTGGTAAATGCCTCGGGGTAAGACGTCTGGTGTTTGTTGACCATGGCGTGCATCTCCTCCAGTGCCAGACAGATGTCTGCCTGGGGTGGGATGTAGGTCAGGATGATGGAGGTGAATTCCCTCGGTAGGTAGAAGGGACGGCACTTCACCGCCAGATGTTCGAGGTGTGGAGAGCAGGAGTTCGACAGGACTGCCACATCTGAACACCACGCAGAGTTGACCATGAGGCAGACGCCCCCTCCTCTCCATTTCCCCGATGCCAGTGTACGGTCCATGCGGTGGATGGAGAACCCTTTAGGCTGGACTGCTGAGTCTATGGAGCTGGGGGTGAGCCATGTCTCTGTGAAACAGAACACAGAGCATTCCCTCATTGATAGAGCAGCCTTGCCCTTAAGTCCTCCACTTTATTTTCAAGGGACTGTACATTGGCCAGTAGGATAGTAGGGAGAGGGGGCCGAAGTCCCCTGCGCTTCAGTCTGACCTGAAGTCCTGCCCGTCGGCCACGTTTCCGGACACAATGGAGGCTTCCCCTTTGTTTCCAGGTACTGTGTTTCCTGTACCTGCTGTTTCTTCGGACCAGTGCTGGAACGGGAATTCCCTCACAGACGGCAGCTCCAGCTCCGTAACGAACGGAGGTTCTCTCAGAGTCAGCAGCTCCAGCTTCATTTTTTCTGATAATTGAGTAGTATCCTCACGATTGCTCTGCTCATCTAAACTAGCCACCAACAAGTCATCCACATATTGAACTGGAGTGGATTTACCTTTAAAGCTTAAGGTGCTTAACTGTCCTTGAAGACATCGAGAAAATAAGGTAGGCGAATAAATAAATCCCTGATGAAGTCTTGTCATTATATATTGTTGTCCCCTGTAAATAAAGGCAAATAAGTACTGGCTACTTCGGTGCAGAGGTAATGAGAAGAAGGCATGCTGCAGGTCTACAATTGAAAAAAATCTTTGCTTCCGCTGGAATCAAAGCTAAAATATGAGCCGCGTTCGGAACCAAGGCATGGGGCGGTTCTACTGTTGCATCGACAGATCTTAAGTCCTGAACCAGTCTGTACTGGCCCTCTTTCCCTGCCTTGGCACTGCAAGGATTGGTGTGTTGCAAATAGAATGGTACTTTACTAAGATGTCTTGTTCCAGCAATCCCCGAATCAGCTTGTCTATACTCAGAATTGCCTGTTGTTTCTATGGATACTGCTGTATCGAAGGCAGTGTTACCTCTTTCTGGAGAGCTACCTGGATGGGATCAATGCGAACACATCCTACCTGAGTTGCGTCTTCTGCCCACGCTTGCGGGTCCACATACTCACATACCTCACTCCCCAGATGCTGGTGTGGCTGGGCAGCAACTGTCCTCGGGGTCAGGTAAAAGTCAACAGTACATTGTTTAGACATGCTCTGTTCTGCATATATATTCGGATCTGCCAGATCAATTGCTTTCCTTACCATCGCTCCCAAGTCCTTCACACTTGCTGGAAAATGTACCTTCCTTGTTATGTGTGGAGCAACCTCTGAAGCTCGTTTCCATAAATCTAGGGGTATCTTAATGTACTCTGCAGTTCCTTCTTGTCCTGTTACCAGTGCCAAAATATCCACATTTTTGCCACTTCTATCATAGGCCAATGTGATATGAAGCGGAGGCTCATCTTCTAAGTCTAAGGACCACCATTGGGGTGTCACTGATGAATAGCACTGCCTTTCGGGAGCCCATTATTCCACAGTCGCTGCATTCAATTTTCAATTGAAATGCATAGAGCAAATCTCTAGCCATTAAATTGCAATCCAATCAATTTGTCATTACGAATCTATGTTTCATTGCCTTGCTTTGATACACCACTTAGACTGGCTTAGAGATGGGATACAGGGAAACTTGTCCCTGAAATCCGGACAGGCTCTGAACTTTACTAGACTTGGGAAGGTTATAAATTGATTGCAGAGATGACATGGATGCCCCTGTATCTACTAAAAAGGTGCATATCCTTCCTTCCACTCGCAATGATAGTACAGGTTCTTCATCAGTTTTACATCTGTTCACCACCAAGTTAGCTAATCAGGAATGTGAGAATGGATTATTTTGAGAGAAGGGTGTTCGTCTTCTCTGTCCCTGATTTCCTCTGCTCTCTCTGTTGGCTGCCTCCTTCCTGTTGTTTTCGCGTCGGGCACTCCCTACTCCAGTGACCTTGTCCGCCACAGGTATAACATTGGTCTGGTCCCAATACTCCCTCTCCAGTGTCTTGGGGAAATTGGTTCTATGGGAGGTGGTTCATCAGCGTAACCTGGATAATCCGGTTCTGGCACCCTTGCCCATTCTGGCGCATCATGCCTTGCTCTTGTCTGAGGACTATTCCATAAGTCTAAATTAGATCTTGGTGCTTCCTTTTTTGTTATGTATTCAGTTTTTGCCTTAATTTGGGGCTGGTTCTCTTGCTGTAAATAGCTCATTCTAAGCTTCCCCCAGTCTTGTTTCAGTCAATAAAATACTGAATCAAGCACTTGAACAACTAAACTTTATTTTGGATAACACAACAACAGTTCCCCTCTACTATACCTAACCACTGTGGGTTCGATTCTTGTATCTGCTTGGCCAAGCCCTTCTAGCCTCGTGCAAGCAGAGACACTCTAAAAGGTCACACAGTCCCAAGCGTTCTTCCAGAAGATCGACATCGTACCTCGTGGGAGCTATTTTTTATAGGTCCCCGAACCTTGAGGGGACGAACCACATGGGGTTGGTCTCTATACAGTCCAATAACACATATCAATTAACACAGTACATGATAGACAGTTCCCTAACTCAATACAACAGTAACTCATACATTGTATTTGAAAGGAGCTTCTAGAAGGAAGCAAACAAGCAACATGTGCCCTGGGATTCAAATGACCCAGACAAAGCTCAACATCTTAACCAATCAACAATTGTCCAAATAAGGCTTTGCACATTATTTACACTATGTACATCTGGTTTGCATTGACGCAATCAGTTCCATGCAATTTACACCTTATTGTAAGAAACTGCAGATGTCCCGTTCTTCCCCTGCAGCTCTTATCTAGGCCACAGACAAACTGGCACCATTCAGCAGCTGGTCCCAGTTCTGCAAAAGCACATTTAACTTGATCAAAATGCCCTAGCAGCACAGAAGCCTTTACTCAATTTTAACGTCCTGGCTGCTCCAATTTGGCCAGGATTAACATTGCCTTCTAATAGCTTTCCAGTGATACCTAACTGCATAGGCCATTTGACTTGCACTATTCTCTGACCAATCCATGTTGTTTGTCTTGATTGCTTCTGCTATATTAGTCGGCAAACGATTTAATAAAATTGTGCAGTATTGGGGAGAATACGCCCCATTTCGAAAATTCAAATCTCCCGACTGATCTTTATACAGTTCTGAGAACCTTTCTGGAAACTCATCTGCTCCCTCTCCTTTCTTTGGTCTAACATCCAGAATCCTAGCAATGTCTATTGGCTTTTGGAGGGTAGAGGCAAGAGCAGTTAAAACTGCATCTTTTCTTGCAATGTTATTGGCAATTACATTAGCCAGTGCCTCATGAGTTGGGTGTCCTAAAGTGGCCAGGAACCTGGTATGCTCTGTAGGAGTTATGATCTGTTGTATTACAGCCCACAAATCTCTCGAATCCGTGTGATACACACGCATGGTCTGGAGTTAGTCCACAAAGGAAGCAGGTGATTTATTTCTGTAAGGTATTTTACCCAGTACTGCCATCATTTCATTTGATTTCCATGGGGAGTACACATTAATAGTTTGAGGATTGTTGGCACCAACTGCATCAGCCGGATCAAAGGCTGGGTTAGGCATCTCCCTAACTGAGAACTGGCGGTGAGATAGTCGATCAGCCTGCATAGTTTTTCTTATATCTGACTCGCTCTCAGTGTCCCCAAAGATTACATCACCCTCCGATATCTTATCCTCATCACTAGGGGGAAGGCAGTATTTTTTAAAAGCAAGTCTTTTCTCTCTGGGTGGTCATTTTATTCTCCTAGGTTTAGGTTCTGGTGGGGGTGGAAGATTGCAACCTTCACGTGGTCTGCCCCGTTTCGACCAGTGCAATCAACTCGACGTGCACAAACAGAAGATCAAATAGAACAAGTTGTCCTACAACTTTAGGCTGTGCATGCCCCACGAAAGAAGAAGAAGGTTCTGGTGATCGTTCTTTCTCTCGAAATACGGGTGCTGATTTCTTTGTCTTGCTCCTTGTACTGAGCGCTACTGCTGTGTCTGTCAGTGCTGGCGCTGTTGCGCTCAAGGAACTCTGTGCTGCTGCTGCTGTCTGGGGTGCAGGTGATACTACAGGATCACTACCAGCAGGGGGTGTGGGTGGTGCTGCAGGCACAGGAGGTCTGTGAGGCACATAAGGTGTGGGAGGTGGAGGTGACATATAGAAGGCACAAGGGGCTTAAGGTGGAGGCTGAAAACTTCTCTTAATACGGATACTCTCCCAATCTTCCAGATTTTTCTCGTCACCCCCTTCCAAACCAAAGCCGACCAGCGAGTTCCTCAACTCTAATTCTACAAGTGCCACTTTTCCATCAGGAGTTCTTGTAGTCTCCCATTCCCTATGTTCTTTATAAGCACATCCACATTCCTTTTTCAAGGTATCCAGAGGATTATTCCCTTCATCATCTTTTAATTCTATTCTAAGTTTTAAAGCTGCCTCTTGCCAGTTCGCCATTATTGCAGCCTCTCTAGGTTCTCTTAATGCTTTTCATTGTACCTTGGTACACTTGACAATAAGCTGCACTCTACTGAGAACGTGCAAACACCACACATGTAGGAGTTGATGTCATAATCAAACCTGGGTTTCTGGTGCTGAGACGGAATGGCTCTACCTGTTGCCCCACAGCGAAATCCTTTCTGGACCCAGGGGTTAACCCTTCCCTTGTTTGAGGGGTGTCTCCACTGGGAGACCCAGTCTCGACTGCCCCTCGATGTTCCATTGAGGCAGGTACAATAACATTTAAAAGACACTTTTTGCAACTTTCCTGTGGTCAGAAACTTATCACTTGGACAGATGCATAGATAGAAACATAGACAAACAGTTGCAGGAGTAGGCCATTTGGCCGTTTGAGCCAGCATCGCCTTTCAACATGATCATGGCTGATCATTGAAAATCAGTACCCCTTTCCGCTTATTCCCCATATCCCTTATTTCCTTTTGCACCAAGAGTTAAATCTAACTCTCTTTTGAAAACATCCAGTGAATTGGACTCCACTGCCTTCTGTGGCAGAGAATTCCACAGATTCACAGCTCTCTGGGTGAAAAAGTTTTTAATCATCTCAGTCCTAAATGGCCTACCCCTTAATCTTAAACTATGACTCCTGGTTCTTGACCCCCCCCCCCCCCCCCCCCCCCCGGCCCCCACCCCACCCCACCATGGGAAACATTTTTCCTGCAACTAGCTTGTCCAATCCTTTAAGAATTTTATATGTTTCAATAAGATATCCTCTCATCCTTCTAAATTCCACTGACTACAAGCCCAGTCGATCCATTCTTTCATCATATGTCAGCCCCACCATCCCGGAAATAAACCTGGTGAACCTACGCTGCACTCCCTCAATAGCGATAATATCATTCCTAAATTAGTAGACCAAAAATGCACACAATACTCCAGAAGCGGTCTCAGCAGGGCCCTGTACGACTGCAGTAGGACCTCCTTGCTCCTAAACTCAAATCCGCTCGCAATGAAGCTTTCTTCACTGCCTGCATGCTTACTTTCAGTGACTGATGTACAAGCACACTCAGGTCTCATTGCACCTCCCCTTTTCCTAATCTGACATAATTCAGATAATCTGTTCTTGCCACCAAAGTGGATAACTTCCATT
This sequence comes from Raja brachyura, assembly GCA_963514005.1. The sequence goes on from OY740783.1 coordinate 16,418,874, forward strand.
TATCCACATTATACTGCATCTGCTCACCCAACCTATCCAAGTCACCCTGCAGCCTCATAGCATCCTCCTCGCAGCTCACACTGCCATCCAGCTTTGTGTCATCCGGAAATTATGCGCCAAATATGGACAAGTGGGACGAGCTTAGATGGGCATAATGGACGAGTTGGGCCGAAGGAAACTTTTTAAAGTAATTTTGAGTTCTGAGAGCAGAATTAGGCCGTTCGCTCCATCATGTCTACTTTGCCATTCAATCATGGCTGATGCATCTTTGCCTTTCAAGCTCGTTCTCCTGCTTTCTCCTCATAACCCATACTAATCAACCTATTTAATTTAGTTTAGTTTAGAGATGTAGCATTAAAACAGGACCTACCGAGTCCGCTCAGACCAGCGATCCCTGCACACTACACTATCCTAGAGACAATGAACTACCTACGACCATAGATATAAGAGTATTGACCTACCATACCATAGACCTATTCATACCATGTAGCGATGTTACAAAACTTACCTTCAGGCTCGCTGCAGTTCTGCCACTGGCCGTGTGCGCAACTTTGGCGCCTTTGAGAGGGGGAAGGTGCAGGATTAAAATGCAGGTTTGTATCACTTGTCGGAGAGGGATTTCCTCTGGCTGCTAGTCGATGAAGAAAAATCGATCAGACTTCTGTTCCCGGTTTTTTAAATTTAAAAAAATTGCTGGACAATTTAATAGTTGGATTAAAGTAAAAACCAACTTCGAACGCCCTCAACGTGACGGATTGTAATATCAGGACAAAACAAAAGGTAAGTTGTTTATTTCACATATAATCTTGCTTCTTGGGGTGGCTTTAGTCTAATTTTACATTGCGAAAATGTTATTTGGGCCCCATATGAATCGGCAGTGTCTTTGCCTGCCGATATGGGGTTTAAATTCATGGCAACGGCAATCGATCGCATTCCAGAAACACCCACTCGCAAGGTGATTTAAATCCTCATTTTTTTTGGACAATTATGTCATAAGAGCATCTAAATCGTCTATATTTTGTGTAATTGTGTATACATAGACAATATTTTTATACTAAATATCCACAACAGTTTTAGCCACATGTATTGTGCAAAAAATAATAATTTTGATAATATTGAGTGGATGTTTCTAGATTAATTCATGGGAATTAAACATTAAATTTCTTTCATCTGGCATATGTTCATGATAGTGAGATTTTTAAATTATGTTATATTGTGAATTTTTATGTGAATGGGATTAGTTTATTATTTGGATACTTAGGCTATTAAAAAATAATAATTTCTTAAGAAATGGATAGATGTTTAGATCTAGTAATTGAATTTAGATGAATTTAATTGATTTGATGAAACTGATGAATATGATTTTTTTGTTGGGTATTTACTATTTGTTTTAACATTTAACTTGATAATTTCTACCTTTTTTCTAAAACTGCAAATAATAACTTGTTTCTGTTAATGCTGTTCAGTGTTTTTTTAAAATTTACATTTTAAACAGATGTCTCCGAAGAAGAAATGCAAAATTGTCAATCCAAATGCCCAGCAAAAGAGACTGACAGCATTCGCAGAGATTATCCAAATTTGGACTACTCCAAATATGATGAATCTACAGGACATTCTTAATGGGACAGTAGTGGGCAGAAAGGCATGTCATGAATGGTTTGAAGTGCAAAAACTTGTAGTTTACAATGCCAAAATGGAAAAGTTGAGGAAAAACAAGCAACCGTTGCTTATTGGTTACAATCTAATGAGTATGATGATGCTACATATGCCAATGTACCAGCTAGCTTTCTCCATAAAGACTTGATTTATTGCTAGAAATTGTAATTTATTTATTTACCTATCTGTTACGGACTTACAGCATATAATACAATAATATTAAAGTTCTTGAGAATATCCCATTTTTGAATTTTAAAGGCAGTCTGGGTGTTTAATACTATTTCCGTCACAACGGTCAATTTTGTAATTAGCTACAATTAGGTAACCAACTAATTATATGCTTTAATTTCAGGTCATCCAAATAAGATGTTTTACTTTTGTTTCAGAATGCTTCAATCTATAATAACTGAAAATTTCATTCAGTTCTCTTAATTTTTAAGAAAGTTATTGGATTTTGACTGTCCTCGATCACAACTTTTGTGTTAAGTCAATGGGAAAACAATAGGGAACAAGATGTTAATGTGAGATATAGTTTGTACTCACAATCACTACTCAGAGACTAAATCGTGGAAACATGAAATGCTTTATTTGCGCGTCTGCAGAATCGGGTGCCTCTCCAAGTTGAGACACACCAAAGTCAGGAAAGTAAAGCCCCTTTATACACACAATTCTGCTGGCTTAACCTCCCCTTCTGGCTCTTCCCGATCAGAGCATTGAGGTGCACAGTCTATAGGTACATCCCCCAGTACCTCCCACATCATACATAGCATGTTCATGGTAATGAGCAGTTTCTCGACCAGAGGCGTGTAAGTAATATTCATTTATTTCATTAATCATACTCAGTTGCAATTGACCTGGCCTAGTTTCTTGTATTTTAATTGAAAAGCTAGTATCTGGTGATTTATGGCCGCATCCCCATCTTTGCCTGCCACTATACCCTGCTATCAATGGTGCTCAAGGACGATGCTGGTTACCTCATTTATAACGATGTCAGACTCCTTGTCCGGTTCTTCACAACAGTGGGGGTTTAATCACTCTATTTCTCACATTAATTTCCGAGTATGAAAATGGCCATAACCTTTTTTAATACTGAAGATATGAAAGTGAATTAGGTGTCAAATTAAACTTATTTTTATGCTTTATCTGATGGGATAAATTGATGACTTGATTTTTTTAATCTCAAAATGTAACGTTGCTACATGGAGTATAGAGTATAGACCTAGTCATACCATGGAGCCAATTAACTTACAAGCATGTACGTCTTTGGAGTGCGGGAGGAAAACCCGGAGCTCGAACATATGCAACCCGGAGCTCGAACTTCGTGCAGACAGCACCCGAGGTCAGGATCGAACCCGGGTCTCTCCACCGCTGCGCCACCGTGTACCTGGCCGCATTACTGCAATGACTTGAGTCAAACGCCGCGGGGGTAGCAGGCAGTTCATTCGCACCCACGGCCGGCAGAGCGTCGACGTTTTGGGCGGCCGGGCTGTGGTAGTTGCTGGGGCCCCGGCCGCGCGCGTGCCCGCGGTTGCTGGGGAGGAGGGGGCACGTGCCCGCGCTTGCTGGGTCCCGGGACCCGCGCGTGCCCGCGGTTGTGAGATGGCGGGTCGGCGGGAATCGGAGCCCGCGTCGGACAGCGACAGCGACGAGACCATCGTGGCGGGGTCGGTGCAGGAGAGCGAGGAGGAGGAGGAGGAGGCGCACGAGCGGCGCGCGGACAGGTACCCGCCTCCCCCTCGAGGGGCCAACGGCCGTCAGTGCCGCGTGAAGCCCGGCCCGCCTTTCCCTTCCTCCCTCCCATCCATCTCTGCGCCGTCATCTCCTCGGCCCTCACCGGCTGCATATGTTCACCGCGCCCCAGTCTGACCCCACCCAGTGCTCCCACCACCACCGTCAACGCACCAACCACCACTGCACCCACCATCACCACACCCGCTGCACCCACTACCACTGCATGCACGCACCATACCCACGACCACTGCACCTACCGTGACTATACCTACCGTGACTGCACCCACAGCAACTGCACCAAATGTATCCACCACACCCACCGTCAACACACCCATTGCACCCACCATCACTGCACCCACCACACCCACCGTGGCCACGCACACTATACCCACACCCATCGTGACCATGCCCACCGTGACTGCACCCACAGCAACTGCACCAAATGTATCCAGCACACCCACCGTGACTGTACCCTCCATGACCGAAAGCACCCACCATGACCACGCACTCAGTACCCACACCCATCGTGACCTCACACACCACGACCACCCACTGTACCCACCATGTGCATACCCATCGTCACTGCACCCACTGCAACCAGAACGCCTCTGTGACTGTGCCCACCAAGCCCAACATAACTGTACCTACTGTGACCGTACCCCTACCGTGACAGTACCCATCAATTCCACTGTGACAATGCCCACCAAAGTCTTTGATGCCCACTGACCCACCCCACTTTACCCACCATGTCCGCGACCACCCTGACCGAACCTGCTGTACCCACCGCGTCCACACCCGCCACGCCCACCATGGCCATCCCTACCGCATTCACCATGACCATCCCTACCACATTGACCGTGACCGCATCAACCATGACAGTACCCACCATACTCACTGTGACCCCAGTCACTGTGACCGGACCCCACCACATCAAATGTGACCATAGCATCCACGCCTACCCTATTACTGCCTTCGAATTGCCTGCTTTTCTATCACGTCCACCACTCAGAACAGTTAAGCACAGGAACTTCTGCCCACAATGTGTGTGCTGAACATGATACCAAGACAAACTTATGGCCTATACATGATCCATATCCCTCCATGGCTTGCATATCCATGTTCTTTTCTAAAAGACTCTCAAACACCACTATCATCTCTGCCTCCTCCACCACCCAGCAGTGCTATAGAGTCATGCAGCGTGAAAACAGGCCCTTCACTCAACTCGCCAATGCCGACTACCACGCCCCATCTACACTAGAGGCTTTGGAGAGAGGGTGCAGAGGAGGTTTACCAGAATGCTACCTGGGTTTGAGGGTTTCAGCTACAAGGAGAGGTTCGATTCATGCGTATTGTTTTCTTTGGAAAGTCAGAGGTGGAGGGCAGACAGTCAGAACCTTTTTTCTCAGGGTGGAAATGATCAACACTAGAGAGCACGGCTATAAGGTGTGAGGGAGGCTTAGAATAAAGGGGAGGTCATTTAAGACTGAGCTGAGAAAAACCTTTTTTACCCAGAGAGTTGTGAATTTATGGAATTCCCTGGCACACAGAGTAGTGGAGGCCAAATCACTGGATGGATTTAAGAGAGAGTTGGATAGAGCTCTAGGGGCTAGTGGAGTCAAGGGATATGGGGAGAAGGCAGGCACGGGTTATTGATAGCGGACGATCAGCCATGATCATATTGAATGGCGGTGCAGGCTCGAATGGCCTCCTCCTGCACCTATTTTCTATGTTTCTAATATCATTTGCATACTTCTAATGCTGCACCTTGCCAAATTGTATTTTCATTATTGTAATTCTTTTTTTCTTGCTTTCATCTAGAATGCTGTTTATTCATAAAAATGCTTTTCAGCTGTACCATACAATGAATGATTTTACTTCAAGGATGGAAGCACCATTTGGAGGTGATATTTTAAATTTTGTTTTATATACTATGATCAACTCAGTTCCTTTCTCTTCTATCTATTTTCCTCCCTCTTGGATATTGCACTTTTTTCAAGGTAATATTTGCCAGATCAGTAATTGTCTAGTACAATAGCTTGTATTAGCATGGAGATTGCCAGTGAAATGGTTCTTTTTCTGCAAAGGGTATTGTAGCCGAGTCCAATCATTTTATTTCCCAAAGGCACCCACATACATTCCAAATTACTGGCAAACGAGAGTACAGTTTTTCAAAGAAATTAATCTTCAACTGAGAAAGACACAAAATGCTGGAGTAACTTTGCAGGTCAGGCAACATCCCTGGAGAAAATGAATAGGTGGTGTTTCGGGATTGAGACCCTTCTTCAGATAGAGCCAGGGGAGAGGGAAACTAGTTATGAAAATATACATAGAACAAATCAGAGCTGGCACTGATGACCCTGGAAAGATGGAGCCCACTGTTGGCTGTGGAAGAGATGATAACAAAGGGATATGAATAGTGAAACTACCAGGACGACTCGGGTGGGGGAAGGATGCAGATGGAGGGAATGCAAGACTTGAAATTACAAACTATGCTGCAAAGCTAGACAAATTTGACTAATTGTAAAATAAGAGATTCATTGACACGTGTAACTTCTGGGATTTCTTAACTATGCGCTCCATCTCTGGACTATGTGACCCATTAAATGAAGAAATCACAAGAATTACATTCTTTCTCTGCAAACGTCGTCCATTTGTCAGCTTTATTTTTGTACCTTATTTTCCAACTATTCTCTTGATTTTTTTTTTGCTGGGTTATAGTCTTGTTAGCCAAGTCACTATTATGTCAAATAGCTGTCAGCATTAGATAGTGTAACTTAACATTACTCAACTTAACCTCAGATCATTCAAATTGTTACGCTAATTTCAAATTTTCGATCTGTGCTGCCTTTGCCTATTCACTCTAAGCTTGAAGTACAGGGTAATGTTCAGTATCTTAGGCAGATAGTTGCTTCCTGATTTGTCTGACTTAGAATGAGTTTTTTGTTGGCTTTAAGAGTTCGAGCCAATAATGGTAAATCAGGCATGTTATACTCAAATGTATTACTAACTTGATCAAGTGTGACCCGTTGGGTCCCTGTCACAGGGGAGGCCTGGTCCCCCAACGCAACCCGTTCCCCCAACGCAATATTCGACCACTCATCCATAGCCCAGGGGAGGCCGGGTTCTCCAATGCAACCCGTTCCCCAATGCAATATTTCACCACTCACCCATTTCCCCAACGCAACCCGTTCTCCTAATGCAGTTTTGCTCCAATCACCCATAGTCCCCAACTGCGGCTCATATCGCCTTATTGACCAGCCCTCATTTTAAACTTTAAAAAAATGCAATTGCACTTGTTAGCTAGCAGATCTCGGTGTACTGTGACTTAAAAAAATCCAATAGCACTTGCTAGCTAGCAGAACTCAGTGTGCTGGGATAGCAACATTGCTGCGAACAGGGCTAGAATCCCATTGTGACATCGTAGCTGGGAACTGCCAGTGCAGAGTTGAAGAAATCCTTCTCAAAGTGGGATCTTGACAAGCTAAAAATCTTAATAACCTGTAAAATGTAACTTCAATCTAAACAAAACTTGACATAGTACACCACAGGACAATGATGAGTAATGTGGTGGAAAGTTTTTAGCACTATAGTGTACTATTTTGGCGTAGTTCAGATCATAAAAAGCTGGGAAACAAACATGCTCCCAGGGAGGCCTGGTCCCCCAACAGAGCCCATTCCCCCAATGCAATCTTCGACCACTCACCCATAGCCCACAGGGGATGCCAGGTCCTCCAATGCAACCTGTTCCCCAACGCAATATTCCACCAATCACCTGTTTCCCCAATGTAACCTATTCCTTCAACGCAATTTTGCACCACCCACCCATAGCCCCCAACTGCGGCTCATTTTGCCTTATTCACCCTCCCTCATTTTATACTTTAAAAAAAATGCAATTGCTAGCTAGCAGAACGCAGAGAGAAACATGGTTGCAAGCAGGGCTACAATCACATTGTGACATCGTAGCTGGGAACTGCCAGTGCAGATTTGAAGAAATCCGTCTCAAAGTGGGATCTTGTCAAGCTAAAAATGTTAATAACCTGTAAAATATAACATCAATCTGAAAGAAACTTGCCGCATACACCACAGGACAATGATGAGTAAGGTGGTGCAAAAATTCTAGCGCTATCATAAACCGTTTTGACATAGTTCCAGGATCAGATGGGATCACTGGGATAGATAGATAGAAAGATAGAGATAGATAGATAGATAGAGATGGAGATAGAGATAGAGATGGTTTTGGTAATATACATGGATAATAGACCAAGTGGGACCCGTTGCGCCCCGTTTCCCCCAATGCAATATTCCACCACTCACCAGTGCCCCCTTCAACCCGTTTCCGCCACTCACCCATTCCTTCAACGCAACCCCTTCCCCCAATGCAATATTTCTCCACTCACCCATATGTGTGGTGTGGCGGCGCCTAACTGCAGTGGCTCAACTGCAGTCCGTCTGTCTTTTTTAAATTTTTGTCTTGTTAAATATATGTTTGATTCTAGTTTTATTTAATTTTTTTTAGCTGTGTACATGTGGGGGGGGGGGGTGGGGGAAACCGTTAATCTCGACTTTTTCCCTGGCGAGTCTCCGATGTCGTTGGGCCTAACTTTGTGGAGCTGGCAGTGGCGGCCTCCGGCCGGGATCAACCTGAAGGCTCCAGTTGCAGAGCCTACGGACCTGCCATCGCGGAGCTGGCCGACCTTTGAGTATGAGGAGCTGTGGTGGCGCGCGGCTGCGACCTGACTTCGGAAGCTCCGGCTGCAGGCCTTGTGGACGGTAACATCGGGAGCTCACAGGTCCATGGTGGGAGACCGCTTTTCGGAGCTCCCGCAACGGCAACTTATCCCGCTGGAATCGCGGGGTGAAATGACTTGGAGCGGGCATAACATCACCCGGCGCGGTTTAACGGTCGCAGGACTTACCATCGCCCGCCGGGGGTTTTAACATCAGGAGCCCCAGTTCGCCTCGACGTTGCAGTTGGAAAGCGGGAGAAGAACAAGGGAAGAGAAAAGACTCGCCTTCAATCACAGTGAGGAGGTGTTGGAGATTCACTGTGATGGATGTTTGTGTAAAGTGTGTTAAGTGTGGGTCTTGCTTTTTTTTTTAATTGTTAAGACTGTAAAAAATGCAATTTTGTTCAAACCAGGCTGTTTGAATGACAATAAAAGGCATTCTATTCTATTCTAGCACCCAACTGTGCAGGGCCGGCGCATTCCCCTTTTTCCCACAGCACTTTCTCTCCTTCCTCTTTATCCTCCCTCTTTAAACTTTAAAAAAAATGCAAGCACTTGCTGCCAGGACTTTAAAAAAATTCTAATTCCACTTCCCCTGCCTCCCCCAGCACTCCCTCCCCCTCCTGTTCAGCATCCCTCTGCCAGGACTCAGTGTTCTGTGATTACAACATCCAATTTTGTGGGATATTTCATTAATGTTTTTAAATCACAGCGTGTATGATAACTATTATTTTAAAATATAGCTCTGTATGGGTTTCCAGAATTAAAGGAAATTGCCAGCTTAACAAAATCTGAATGGGTGGTCAGAAGTTCAAGAGTGCTTCCTTGGGTCCCCTCAAAGAAGCCTTGGACCCCTCATACCTTTTCCCTACTGCTACTTACTCCTTCCCTTACTTGCCTGATCTTGCTGGATTGCTGGGCAGGAAACATGAAAAACAAGTGTACCTGTATCAGAAGATTGGCACAAAATACTGGAGAAATTCAGCAGGACAGGCAGCATTTCTGGATACAAGGAATGGGTGATGTTTCCGGTCGAGACCCTTCTTCAGATCTGAAATGTCACCTAGTCCTTTTTTCCAGAATTGCTGCTTGTCCTGCTGAGTTTCTCCAGCATTTTGTGTCTATCTTCGGTGTAAACGAGCATCTACATTTCCCTCCTACACATTGTACCGGTATCAGGATCTCTGGCCTTAGGAGTCTTGAATTAACTCCGCACTCTTCCTATGAGATAATAAAGCCCTTGACTCTGTCTTGCAACCATTTGTCTTTTTATCTTGAAGTACGCAAATTCTTTCTTAATTTGAAAATGATGATCGCTGTCCCCAAAGTGAATAATTATCTTTCCTACTTGTTTTAGGAAATTCATCACCTGTGATTCAGCTGATACCTAAAACCAATTTTTTCCGATTACACATGGAAAATCACCAACAGCAAGTGAAAACTCCGGTATGAACTGCTTTTTCAGAACTAGACATTGGTTTGTAGAATGAAGGATGTGGTAATACCATATGTGTGTGCGTCCCACCCCGGTGTACGAACACACCCTCACCCTTCTCCCATGCTTCCCCCACCTAGGTGTGCACAGACCCTCTCTTCCCTCCCCCCCCCCCCCGGTGTGTGATACTTTTCCCACCACCGTGCACACTCTAGTTCCCCTCACCACCTTGGTGCGCTCAATTTTTCCTTCCCCCTTCCCCCATCCTGGTGCCCACTCACTTTCTTCCCCTACCACCCTACGCACTTACTCACCCCACTACTCTAGTGTGCGCACACTTTTTTCCCCTCACCACCTCCACATCCCCCCACCTCCCACTACCACCCCGATGCGCACACTTCCCCCCCTCCTCATCACTCCTGTGTGCCTACCTATCCCCCCCCCCCGCTGCCCCCCGTCCCAACCCCCCATCACCCTATTCCTTTTCCCTCTGTACCCTCATCTCGCACATCCCCATTTCCCTTTTGTCTCCTCTCCTGTTCCCTCTTATCTTCTTCCTCCCTTACTTCTCCCTATTCCTTTACATTTCACTTCTTTCCTTATCTAACACCCATATCAACTTTTCATCGCTAGTCTTTGTCATTATTTCCACTCATCTTCCATTTAACCCCTCTTCCCCTCACCTATATCCACCTATCTCTTGCCAGGTTTTGCCCATTCCTACCTTTCTTTTCCTGCTTTCTCCCCCCTTACTCCATCAGTCTAAAGAAGGGTCTCCATTCCCTCCACAGATACCTCCTAACCTGCTACCCTTTTTCTCTCAAGATTCCAGCATCTGCAGTCTCTCGTATCTCCCATTCACTCCACCTTGTGGATTCCTTGTTGGTGTGGAATGTCATCTTGTTTGACCTTTTGCATTTAGGAAAGGAAATCCAGGTTGGTGGGGCTGTGAACCTGTGTTCTATTGTTCATTTACTGTAGATTTTTGCTCAATCTTATCACAAACCTAAAATCCATGAACAACACAACACTGGTAGTTACTAATTACTGTAACAAATCATTCATTTAAATTGTATCACTTATGTGACATTTCTTCCCATTTTTTATTCGCCATGTTTTATTTTCTTCATTTGATTTCCATTCAGACAGAACATTTCAAAGCATTTAGAATTTGTAATTTTTTCTATTGTAGAAAATTTGAAAAAATACAATTAATTCAGATGTTGGTAACCATTCCATTTACTTATTTTCGTTAGGATTATGATGAAGCAACACAGTTGGGACAATCACAAACCCTACTAAGGTAGGATTATATATGTCATTTGGAGAGTCTGATTTAGCTTTCAAAATAATCTTTGATTATACTTCAATATTGGCTGCTTTGGGTCTTTCATTGCAAAGTAGAGATCTACTGATATTTAATGACTAATCACACTTTGAGAGCATCAAGAACCAGAGTGCACTATGAGATCTCTCTTTGGGTTGCTTCTCACTTCTTTCAACCCGCACTCAAGCCGTGTGTGGCTGCTTTATTATTAGATGAATGGAGAACTGAGCAACTTCTGTAGCTCCTTACCTTGTCCATTGATCCAAGTGCAGACTCTCCCTGGATTCCAAATGTCTGATTTATGCTCCCCCAGCATAAGAATGAGCTCCCATAATATAATTAAATGCAAAGATCTGATGTATATACTTATGTTTGTTCATATGAATGGCAGTTATGTTCCTCTCTATCTCCCCTTCAGTATTTTTCTTTTCTTGTCATTCTTGTGTCCTTTAGATGCCATTCATTACAATACTTTGGTATAGTTACCTTATCAAATGATTTTTGTGTCTTTTCTCACTTGCTAGCAAAATCAGCTTATAAGCTGATTGGACAATATGTTGTACAAGACAATATTTATGAGGCCATATTTGAAGTATTGTGTTCAGTTTTGGCCAACCTGTCATAGCAAGGATGTCATTAAGCTGGAAAGATTGCAGATACAATTTGTGAGGATGCTGCTTACACCCAAGGGCCTGAGCTCTAGGGAGAGGTTGAGCAGGCTAGGACTTTATTACTTAGTGCGCAGGGGGCTGAGGGGGTGAGCTTATAGCGGTATATACAATCATGAGGAGACTTGATGGGGTGAATACACAATCTTTCACCCAGGTAGGAGAATCACAAACCAGAGAACATGGGTTTAAGGTGAGAGGGGAAAGTTTTAATATGAACCTGAAAGGCAATCCTTTTAACTCCGAGGTTAGTTGATATGTGTAACAAGCTGCCAGAGGTGGTTGAGGCAGGTACTATAATAGCATTTAAAAGATACACTTTGACAGGTAGACAATTGACAACAGACAATAGGAACAGGAATAGGCCATTCGGCACATCGAGCCAGCACCGCCTTTCGATGATCATGGCTGATCATCCTCAATCAGTACTCGTTCCTGCCTTCTCCCCATATCCCCCGACTCCGTAATCTTTAAGAGCCCTATCGAGCTCTCTCTTGAAAGTACCCAGAGAACCGGCCTCCACCGTCCGTCTGAGGCAGAGAATTCCAAAGGCTCACATCTTTGTGTTAAAAAGTGTTTCCTCACCTCATCATGTCCAAACCCTTAAAATCTGATATGTTTCAGTAAGATCCCCTCTCATCCTTTTAAATTCCAGAGTATACAAGCTCAACCGCTCCATTCTATCAGCATATCACAGTTCCACCATCCTGGGAATTAACCTTGTGAACTTATGTTGCACTCCTCAATAGTATGAATGTCCTTCCTCAAATTAGGAGACCAAAACTGCACACAATACTCCAGGTGTGGTCTCACTAGGGCCCTGTACAACTGCAGAAGGACCTCTTTGCTCTTATACTCAATTCCTCTGTACCTGCATGCTTACTTTCATTGACATGAACAAGGACCCCCAGATCCCATTGTACTTCCCCTTTTCCCAACTTGACACCATTTAGATAATAATCTTCCTTCCTGTTTATGCTACCAAAGTGGATAACCTCACATTTACCCATACTAAACTACATCTGCCTTGCATCTGCCCACTCACCCAACCCGTCCAAGTCACCCTGCATTCTCATAGCATCCTCCTCACAGTTCACATTGCCACCCAGCTTTGTGTCATCTGCAAATTTGCTAATGTTACTTGTAACCCCTTCATCTAAATCATTAATATATATTGCAACTAGCGCGGTCCCAGCACCGTGCCTTGCAGCACCCCACTAGTCACTGCCTGCCATTCTGAAAGGACTGGGACCGCGCTAGTTGCAATATATGAACATTGGCAAAAGGGACTAGCTTAGACAGAGCAACATGGTCGGCATGGACGAGTTTGGCTGAAGGGCCTGTTTCCATGCTATATGTCTCTTGACTAAGCAGAAATTAATTAAATTTCCTTCTATAATGTTTGGATCGGTAGCTCGTTGGAAATCTGAAACATTAATACATTTCTGATAAATACAATATTTCTTTTTGGATTTTTTAGATCTGGTGTGACATGTGTGACTGGTGTATCTAGCTGTGATAGAAATAACTCCCATGTGCCTCGGATTAATGTTGAAAATAATTACTGTCAAGGTATGTAATAGAATTAATTTTACAAACTTGTATCTTTATATGCTAGCCATTTTATTAAGTATCAGCATAAGCCCCTGTCCCACTTATGTGTCCTTGGCAAACTAATTACGCGACCTCGTGGTCGGGTTGAGGCGCGACGGTCCCGCGAAGGTGCATGCGACTTCATTCGCCCGCTCAGCCGTCTGAAGCGCGTGACGTCATTTGAAGATGGACACAAAATGCAGGAGTAACTCAGCGGGACCGGCAGCGTCTCTGGGGAGAAGCAATGGGTGACGTATTGTGTCGAGACTGAAAGAAGGGTCTTTACCCGAAACGTTACCCATTGTTTCTCTCCAGAGATGCTGCCGGTCCCACTGAGTTACTCCTGCATTTTGGTTCTATCTTCAATTTTCTTGGCCGCGCTCTGGGAGTAGAAGTGGGGGCGGATCCGGACCACAACGGCTGTGAGTCCCGGGCCGAGTTCGGCGATCGTTTGCCTGCTTCTGCTGCTGTTGGAGGTGAGACGTTGCGTCGCGCCAGTGTCTTGGGCCTGTCCCACTTTTGCCGTCAGTTACATGACAGGCCGTTGTTTGCTATAAAAATGTCGGAGCCCCGCGCAATGTCGCGCACAACTACATACCCCTCCGCGCTTCTCAGTGGGACCGGCTCCCGCGTGGTCACGCGATGCCCGTGCGCCTCAACGCTACAACGAGGTCGCGTAATTGGGAGGACGCACGTAAGTGGGACAGGCCCTTCAAGGTATGTAATAGAATTAATTTTACAAACTTGTATCTTTATATGCTAGCCATTTTATTAAGTATCAGCATTCACCGTATTTGTTATGATGGCAAAGAGAAACAAATGAATAAACAGTTGAAAATAGTTCCCCCAAGGAAAATATTGAGCCTCTGGTTTAATTGTTTTTTGTTATTATTTTTGTATTGCTCAGCAATAGTTGCCTTTGGTCTGCTTTCTGCTTAATAAACATATAAGATTATTAAGGGTTTGGACATGCTGGTGGCAGGAAACATGTTCCCGATGTTGGGGAGTCCAGAATCAGGGGCCACAGTTTAAGAATAAGGGGGTAAGCCATTTAGAACGGAGATGAGGAAACACTTTTGCACACCGAGAGTTGTGAGTCTGTGGAATTCTCTGAGGGTGGTGGGGGAGACCTGTTCTCTGGATACTTTCAAGAGAGAGCTAGATAGGGCTCTTAAAGATAGCGGAGTCGAGATATGAGGAGAAGGCAGGAACGGGGTACTGATTGTGGAAGATCAGCCATGATCACATTGAATGGCGGTGCTGGCTCAAAGGGGCGAATGGCCTACTCCTGCACCTATTGTCTATTGCCTATTGTTGGAAAAAGTAATTAGGAGTTTATTTGTGTGCGGTAAAACTGAATGTATAACATAGAATGAAATATTTGGCCCACCAGTCCATATTCAATTTACTTCTCAAGCCTCTTTCCATGATTCCTCAGATGATTTTATAAGCACATTTGTATTTCTCTCTCTCTCTCTCTCTCTCTCTCAAAGGAAGTCTTTTTACTCTGCCACAACTTTTCATGATTGGAACCTTAAAAAAAAATGTTTGTGTTACATTTCTCTGTCCAAGGAAGAGAGACCCAACGTGTTCATTCTTTCCAGTGTAATAGATTTATTAGAAACATCGAAACGTAGAAAATAGGTGGAGGAGGAGGCCATTTGGCCCTTCGAGCCAGCACCGCCATTCAATATGATCATGGCTGATCGTCCACTATCAATAACCCGTGCCTGCCTTCTCACCATATCCCTTGACTCCACTAGCCCCTAGAGCTCTATCCAACTCTCTTAAATCCATCCAGTGATTTGGCCTCCACTACTCTCTGTGGCTACTCTCTTCTGGACTCACCCAACATTGGGAACATTTTTCCTGCATCTAGCTTGTCCAGTCCTTTTATAATTTTATATGTTTCTATAAGATCCTCCCTCATCCTTCTAAACTCCAGTGAATGCAAGCCTAGTCTTTTCATTCTTTCCTCATATGACAGTTCCGCCATCCCAGGGATCAATCTCGTGAACCTACGCTGCACTGCCTCAATCACAAGGATGTCCTTCCTCAAATTAGGAGACCAAAATTGTACACAATACTCCAGATGTGCTCTCACCAGAGCCCTATCCAACTGCAGAAGAACTTATTTACTCCTGTACTGAAATCCTCTTGTTATGAAGGCCAACATTCCATTAGCTTTCTTCACTGCTTGTTGTACCTGCACGCCAACTTTCAATGACTGGTGTACAAGGACACCCAGGTCTCGCTGTACCTCCCCCTTACCTAACTGAACCCCATTGAGATAATAATCTGCCCCCTTGTTTTTGCCACCAAAGTGGAAAACCTCACATTTATCTATATTATGCTGCATCTGCCACGCATCTGCCCACTCACTAAACCTGTCCAGGTCCCCCTACAACCTCCTAACATCCTCTTCACAGTTCACACTGCCACCCAGCTTTGTGTCATCTGCAAACTTGTTGGTGTTGCTCCTAATTCCCTCTTCCAAATCATATTTATATATATATATATATATATATATATATATATATATATATATATATATATATATATATATATATATATATTGTAAACAGTTGCGGCCCCAACACCGAGCCTAGCGGCACTCCAGTCGCCACTGCCTGCCATTCTGAAAAGGAACCGTTTACTCCTACTCTCTGCTTCCGGTCTGCCAACCAATTTTCTATCCATGTCAACACCCTGCCCCCAATACCATGTGCTCTAATTTTAGTCACCAATCTCCCGTGCGGGACCATATCAAAGGCTTTCTGACAGTCTAGATACACTATATCCACTGGCACCCCTTCATCCATTTTACTTGTCACATCCTCAAAAAATTCCAGAAGATTAGTCAAGCATGATTTCCCTTTCATAAATCCATGTTGACTTGGACTAATCCTTTTACTGCTATCCAAATGCTCCATTATTACCTCTATAATAATTGACTCCAGCATCTTTCCCACCACCGAAGTCAGGCTAACTGGTCTGTAATTCCCCATTTTCTCTCTCGCTCCTTTTTTGAAAAGTGGGATAACATTAGCTATCCTCCAATCCACAGGAACTGATCCTGAATCTATTGAACATTGGAAAATGATCACCAATGCGTCGACTATTTCAAGAGCCACCTCCCTGAGGACCCTGGGATGCAGACCATCAGGCCCAGGGGATTTATCATCCTTAAGTCCCATTAGCCTACCCAATACTATTTCTCGCCTAATGCAAATTTCTTTCGGTTCCTCTACACCCTTAGATCCTCTGTCCTCCAGTACATCGGGGAGATTGTTTGTGTTCTCCTTAGTGAAGACAGATCCGAAGTACCTATTCAACTCTTCTGCCATTTCCTTGTTGCCCATAATTATTTCACCTGTGTCTGCCTTCAAGGGACCCACATTTGACTTTGCTACTCTTTTTCCCTTAACATATCTAAAGAAGCTTTTACTGTCCTTCTTTATATTCCTGGCCAGCTTCCCCTCGTATTTCATCTTTTCAGTCCGTATTGCCCGTTTTGTTTCCTTCTGTTGTCCTATGAAATTTTCCCAATCCTCTGGCTTCCGGCTACTCTTTGCTGTGTTATACATCTCTTCTTTTAGTTTTATTCTATCCCTAACTTCTCTTGTCAGCCACGGTTGCCTCCTACTCCCCTTAGAATCTTTCTTCCTTTTTGGAGTGAAATGATCCTACGTCTCCCGGATTATGCCCAGAAATTCCTGCCATTGCTATTCCACCATAATTCCTGCTAGGATCCCTTTCCAGTCTACTTTGGCCAGATCCCCTCTCATGCCTTCATAGTCCCCTTTGTACAATTGCATCACTGCTACTTCCGATTTAAAGTTCTCCTTCTCAAATTACAGATTAAAACAAATCATATTATGATCACTACCTCCAAGCGGTTCCTTTACCTCGAGTTCTCTTATCATATCTTGTTCATTGGACAACACTAAATCCAGAATTGCCTTTTCTCTGGTCGGCTCCATTACAAGCTGCTCTAAGAATCCATCTCGGAGGCATTCTACAAACTCTCTTTGTTGGGGTCCTGAACCAACCTGATTTTCCCAGTCTACCTGCATATTGAAATCCCCCATCACCACAGTGGCATTACCTTTGTTACATGCCAGTTTGAACTCCTGCTGCAACTTACACCCTACATCCGGGCTACTATTTGGGGGCCTGTAAATAACACCAATTAGTGTCTTCTTGCCTTTTCCTGGGATGTCAGGACTTTCATATGAGGAAAGATTGGATAGACTCGGCTTGTACTCGCTGGAATTTAGAAGATTGAGGGGGGATCTTATAGAAACTTACAAAATTCTTAAGGGGTTGGACAAGCTAGATGCTGGAAGATTGTTCCCGATGTTGGGGGAGTCCAGAACAAGGGGTCACAGTCTAAGGATAAGGGGGAATTCCTTTAGGACCGAAATGAGGAAAACATTCTTTACACAGAGAGTGGTGAGTCTCTGGAATTCTCTGCCACAGAAGGTAGTTGAGGCCAGTTCATTGGCTATATTTAAGAGGGCGTTAGATGTGGCACTTGTGGCTAAAGGGATCAGGGGGTATGGAGAGAAGGCAGGTACGGGATACTGAGTTGGATGATCAGCCATGATCACATTGAATGGCGGTGCAGGCTCGAAGGGCAGAATGGCCTACTCCTGCACCTATTTTCTATGTTTCTATGTTTACAATTCCTCAACTCAATGCACAGTGACTCTACCTCGTCAGTCTGTATTTCTTCCCTCGCAAGGGACTGAATTCCATCCCTCACCAGCAGAGTAACCCCCCTCCTTTGCCCACCTGCCTGTCCTTTCTATAGGATGTATAACCATGAATATTAAGTTCCCAGGCCCGATCCTCATGCAGCCGCGTCTCAGTAATCCCCATAATGTCATATCTACCAACCTGTAACTGAGCCTCAAGCTCATCTACTTTACTTCTTATACTTCGCGCATTCATACACAATACTTTTAATTCCTTACGCATCTCACCTTTCACATCAATCCCTATTACACTTGGCTATACTCTCCTATCCCTTTGTGAGCTTTCTTTCCCGTTAATTCTATAGTTTTTATACTATTTATGTCCTTCCATCCCTATTAAAAAAATGGCAATAAATTGGTGTAAAAAATGTCTGTGTATTTTGGTCTACCTGTTCTCAACCTTTCTATTCTATCCCTCTAGAAGTGATGTTTGGTGCCTTTTTAAATAAAAACAGGCTTGTGTCTTCCATTGGCCTTGACAATTTTTTTTTTGGACACTGTGAATACAATTTTTTTCTCCACTCCATTTAAATTCTTGTTCTTCAAAGAATAGGCGACACCTGTATCTCAACAAGTGGTAGGTGTCTGGAACTTGCTGCCTGAAAGAGGATGGAGACAGAAACCTTTGCTGAATTTCAAGTTTCTGAATCATAATCTCTGTGGACAAGAGCCAGAAAGTGGGGTCAAATTAAAGTCCAAAATAAAAATAGAAAATTTTGTCATTCAGATTGTGAATTGGAGTCATTTTCCAGGTCAATGATTCCTCATTAAGGTGCATATTTTCAGCAATTTGCAGTTTTCAGAATTTTCATATCTGCAGTTTTTTATGATTAACATTACACCAGTTTTTTCCAGCACTGATGTGCTGGGCTGGAAGTTCATTTGTTAATAAGGCACTGATTCTGCAAGTTTAAATAATATTGCAACCTTTTGAAGCCTTCAGCAATAGTGATACACCAATTGCTTTGACAACTGGAACTTTTCTAAATTCTTCTTGATTTCATTTTTAAATAATATAAATATGAACAACAGAGATCATGTTCTGTGCAGAAAGGAACTGGAGATGCTGGTTTAAACTGAAGATAGACACAAAAAGGTGTAGTAACTCAGCGGAACAGGCAGCATCTCTGGAGAGAATGAATGGGTGACGTTCAGGTTGAGACCCTACTTCAGACTGAAAGTCATGGGAAAGGGATATGAGAGATACAGATGGTGATGTAGAGAGATATGGAACAATGAATGAAAAATATACAAAAAAGTAATGATGATAAAGGAAACAGGCTATTGTTAGCTGTTTGTTGGGTGAAAACGAGAAGTTGGTGCGACTTGGGTGGGGGAGGGATGGAGAGAGAGGAAATGCCGGGCTTACTCGAAGCTAGAGAAATCAATATTCATACCACTGGGCTGTAAGCTGCTCAAGCAAAATATGAGATGCTGTTCCTCCAATTTGTGTTTAGTCTCACTGACAATGGAGGAGACCTAGGACTGAAAGGTCCGTATGGGAATGTGAAGGAGAATTAAAGTTTAGCAACCGGGAGATCAGGTAGGTGCAAGTGGACCTCTGCCTAACCCGAAAGGACTGTCAGGGTATCTGGACAGAGTCTAGGGAGGAGGTATATGGACAGGTGCTGCATCTCCTGCAGTTGCAGGGGAAGGTACCTGGGGAGGAGGTGGTTTGGGTGGGAAGGGATGAGTTAAACAGAGAGTTGCGAAGGGAACGGTCTCCATGGAAGATGGAAAGGGGTGGAGATGGGAAGATGTGACTAGTGGTGGGATCCCGTTGGAGGTGGCAAAAATGTCGGAGGATTATGTGTTGTATGCGACAGCTGATGGGGTGGAAGGTAAGGATTAGGGGGACACTGTCTCTGTTGCGATCTAGTCTGTTCCATCCCTTAAGAATTTTATATGTTTCTATGAGATCACCTCTCATCCTTCTAAATTCCAGTGAATATAAGCCCAGTCAGTCTATTCGTTCATCATATGTCAGTCACGCCATCCCGGGAATTAACCAACAATACAATTCAACAATACGGTTTTATTCGTCATATTGCACATAAAGTGCAAGTGAAATGAGTTTGCCAGCAGCGGTACAATAATAAAGAACACACAATACACAATAAAAATTTAACACAAACATCCACCACAGCATTCATCACTGTGGTGGAAGGCACAAAATTTGGCCAGTCCTCCTCCATTTTCTCCTGTGGTCGGGAACTCAACCCTCCGCAGCCATCACTGCGGGCGTCCAGATGTGCAGACAAGGTGAGTCCAGTTAAGTCCAGAGTCCAGAGTTGACTCCTCCCCACCGGAGACCGCGGCTTTAGGTTGGTGTAGGCCGCAGGCCGGCGGTCGCAGATTAAAGTTTGCGCCGCAGCCAGAAGCACCGCAGACTGCAGGGCCGGCGGTCTGGAGCTCCCCTCCAGGGATCCCTGGCGAGGGACCCGTGCCGGCTAGAGCTCTGCAGACTGTGGCTTCGGGCTGCCGCGGGCCAGCGAAACGGAGTGCTCCCCTCCGGCGAGCCCCGGTGAGGGCTCGCCCGCTCCACGCTGAGAGTCCACGCTGCGCCCGCCGTTGAAGCCCTGGGCGCGTCTCCGGGAAAGGCCGCCCGATCCTCGCTGTTAGGCCACGGGGGAGGCGTCCTGGAAAAAGTCACCTCTCCGTGGAGGAGGCAACCAAAACGGTTTCCCCCTTACCCCCCCCCCCCCCCCCCGCACCACCCCCCACACAAAACACACAATGAAACATTGAAACCATACTTTAAAACATACTAAAAAATAAAAAAAGTAGAAAAAAACGGACACGCTGCTGGCAGGGCGCCGGCTTGCAGTGCCTCCACCGACCACGTCTGGTGAACCTATGCTGCACTCCCTCAATACCAAGAATGTCCTTCCTTAAATTAGGAGACCAAAAAGTGCACACAATACTGCAGGTGTGGTCTCACCAGAGCCAAATTTCATTTGTCTGATATTTCTATGCTTGATCTTGTTGATAATGGAGCACGTATTGTTGATAATTTGGATACATTGTACTTGTTACATTATCCATTCTATGCTATTTCTTCAAAGCACACAGTCAGGCTGGTCAAACAACTTTTCCTTATGAAACCTATGTCGGCTGTTCATTAAAATATTTTGTTTTCTGGATGTTTCCCACTGTTTCCAGAAGCCAATCTGCACATTATGGAAAGTGACGAGAGCATGTTTCAATGCTGTAAGATTGCAGGCCCATTTGAATATTGTCTATGTAATTTGTGATGTCATTCAAAACTGTGAATGTAACATCAATTAAATATCCAAATATTTGTGCCTCTAGGGCCACAGGGTAAATTTATATGGCCAAATGACGTGTTGTGTGCAAAGAAAATCATTTTTGTTAAATGTGGTGAACCATGATGGCAGGAAGAATAACTAATATAATAAGCAACTGTAGATGCTGGTTTATACTAAAGATAGACACAAAATGCTGGAGTAACTCAGCAGGTCCGGCAGCACCTTTGAAAAAAAAGGATAGGTGAAGTTTCTGGTCGGGGCCCTTTTTCAGACCCTACTTTAGTCTGAAGAACGGTCTGACCCAAAACGTCACCGTTCAGCATCAATTTTCTCTAGAGATGCTGCCTGAATCACTCTAGTATTTTGTGTTTATTGCAGGAATAAATAGCTTCATTTATAATTTAATTTTCATTATCCTTTTTGTTGTGTTTATATCCTTTAAAATGTTCACATATATGCTGATTGTTGTTATTAATGTGACATTGATACATGTATGTGAGATTTTAAGAATAAAGCGATTATCTTGGTAATTCATTTCACTAAATTCTTCTGTACATCTCTTCAGCTGTTTAGCTCCAATCACTATGCTACAGTCTTAAAGCCAAAAGCACTTTGATATGATCGTAACATTTTGTAGCTTTCTATTATTTAGCTAACAACAAATCGTTTTTTTCAGCCAGTGGAAGAAGAACTGCGCCTATTTCCTTAAATAATTTTATCGGTGGTTATTTTTATGCATGACAATATGAGCCATTACATGACCACTATAACTACTGTACAATTTGGGCAAAAAGTCCATAAAATTTCAATTTGCACCAGAGGGAACAACTACTGACTTGAAGCACAGCAAAGGAAATCTGATTCAGTAGCAAATATATGGATGTATTTAGATTTATTCTTGCTTTTGAGAAAAATGTGAGGATAGATTTGACTAAGAACACCATATTGTGAAAATGTCATAGCCTTTTTTCCCTCTTATAATTGCATATTTTTGTTTTAAGTTCAAAACTGGAAACAATTCTATCCTTTTCTCAAAATAGCTATAAAATCAGTCTCAAGGTGCATAAAAATGTTATATGTAACATAGATGGGCTGCTTATTAGAATTGATTAATTGCCTGTTGCTATTAACAAATAGTTTGTGTCCATTGTTCAAGTCTCTCAAACACCTGTGGGTAGTACCAGGTGGCCATATCTGCCCTCGGTTTAAAATTAAAATGGAGCAGCCCGTTGTTTTTTGGTTCAATGTAAATTTGTTTACTGTTTTCCCATATGCCTCTTTTCTTCCCCCCCCCCCCCCCCACTCCCAAGCGCTGTTAACAATATTCCAGCAGTAATAAGTTTATAATTTTGATAATTAATCTTATTGTACAGAAGATTTAGAAGATACAGATGAAACCATGTTGGATAGTGACATGAGCAATGATCTGCCAGTCTACAATAATGAACAGGTAAATTATATCTGGTCAGCAGTGATGTAAAATATTTAAATTAACAATGTGATTTGTGTATTATCAATTCCTTATGACGGAGAATTTTTTGGTAAATCCTGGAGTTGACTGCATAACACCTAAATGTAATACCTGATTTGTTTATTGTTGCTAGTCTTCTTCCGGAATACAATGGTAAACATAGAAAATAGGTGTAGGAGTAGGCCATTGAGCCAGCACCCGCCATTCAATATGATCATTGCTGATCATCCAAAATCAGTACCCCGTTCTGGCTTTCCCCCTATATCCCTTGATTCCCTTAGCCCTAAGAATTAAATCTAATTCTCTCTAATAGGAAAAAAATGCATGTGGTTAATGTGCACATTGTCAGATTTTAATAAAGGGTATTTTTAATTAATTTTGGGGCTTTCACCATGTAGAAATTACAACAGTGTTTATACATAGTCCCCCCATTTCAGGGCACTATAATGTTTGGGACACCGCAATGTCATGTAAATGAAAGTAGTTATGTTTAGTATTTTGTTGCACATCCTTTGCATGCAATGACTGCTTGAAGTCTGCAATTCAGTATGTTTGGGATCATTGTTTTGCTGTAGAATGAACCGCCGGCCAATGAGTTTTGAGTGACTTGTTTGAAGTTGAGCAGATAGGATGTGTCTATACACTTCAGAATTCATTATGATACCACCATCAGCAGTTGTATCATCAATGAAGATAAGTGAGCCAGTACCTTCAACAGCCATACATGCCCAGGCCATAACACCCCCACCACCGTGTTTCACAGATGTGGCGGTATGCTTTGGATCTTGGATCCTTCTCTCATCCATACTTTGCTCTTGCCATCACTCTGATATGTTAATCTTCGTCTCATCTGTCCACAAGACCTTTTTCCAGAACTGTGGTTGTTCTTTTAAGTACTTCTTGGCAAACTAACCTGGCCATCCTATTTTTGCAGCTAACCAGTGGTTTGCATCTTGCAGTGTAGCCTCTGTATTTCTGTTCATGAAGTCTTCTGTGGACATTGGTCATGGACAAATCTACACCTGACTCCTGAAGGGTGTTTCTGATCTGTCGGACAGGTGTTTGGGGATTTTTTCTTTATTATAGAGAGAATTCATCTGTCATCAGCTGTGGAGGTCTTCCTTGGCCTGCCAGTCCCTTTGCGATTCGTAAGCTCACCAGCGCTCTCTTTCTTAATGATGTTCCAAATAGTTGATTTTGGTAAGCCTACGGTTTGGCTGATGTCTCTAACAGTTTTATTCTTGTTTCTCAGTCTCTTAATGGCTTCTTTGACTTTCATTGGCACAACTTTGGCCCTCGTGTTGATAAACAGCAATAAAATGTTTCCAAATGTGTTGGAAAGACTAGGTTCTGATAGCTCTCTTATATCTGCATCAAGGAGGCATTTAAACAAACCTGAACAATTACAAACGCCTGTGAAGCCCTGTGTCCCAAACATTATGGTGCCCTGAAATGGGGAGGACTATGTATTAACACATCTGTAATTTCTACGTGGTGAAACCAAAATGTATAAAAATACCCTTTAATAAAATCTGACAATGTGCACTTTAACCACATGTGATTGTTTCGATTACAAACCTCAAATTGTAGAGTGCAGAGGCAAATAAATAAATGATGGGTCTTTGGCCCAAACATTATGGAGGGCATGGTAGGTGCAGGAGTAGGCCATTCGGCCCTACGAGATTAGGATCAAAATAGATCCTGATGTTAATCCACAAAATCATGCTGTTCTTGGATCCTTGGCAGCCTTGTCTGAGTGCAGAATCCTCAAATCCATTGATGTTATGTTGATTGTTGAGCTGCCCAGAAAAGAGGAACGTTTTTTTGGGGTTTTTAAAAAATCTCTTTTCCGAGTGATGAAATTAACTGAAAACAATATTGTGATAATATTGTGTATTGTGACCATTTAATAACCTACACTTCACTGTTCTTTTAAATGTTTCTGATTGGAGACATTTAATAACTCAAGAATTTTAAAACCATGAAGCCTGTGATTGCCATTACCCTGTGAGGGGTTTGTTGATTATAGGAAATAGACAATAGGTGCAGGAGTAGGCCATTCGGCCCTTCGAGCTTGCTCCGCCTTTCAACGTGATCATGACTGATCATCCCCAATCAGTACCCCGTTCCTGCCTTCTCTCCATATCCCCTGACCGCTATCTTTCAGTCCTGTCTAGCTCTTTCTTGAAAGTATCCAGAAAACCGGCCTCCACTGCCGTCTGAGGCAGAGAATTCCACAGACTCACAACTCTGTGAAAAAGTGTCCCTTATCTCCGTTCTAAATGGCTTACCATTTATTCTTAAACTGAGGCCCCTGGTTCTGGACTCCCCCAAAATTGGGAACATGTTTCCTACCTCTAACGTGTCCAAACCCTTAATAATCTTATATGTATCAATAAGATTCACTCTCATCCTTCTAAATTCCAGAGTATACAAGCCCAGCCGCTCTATTCTCTCTGCATATGACAGTCCCGCCATCCTGGGAATTAACCTTGTGAACCTACGCTGCACTCCCTGAATAGCAAGAATGTCCTTCCTCAAATCACAATACTCCAGGTGTGGTCCTACTTGGGCCCTGTACAACTGCAGAAGGACCTCTTTGCTCCTATACTCAACTTCTCTTGTTATGAAGGCCAACATGCCATTTGCTTTCTTCATTGCCTGCTAGTTGAGGCCAGTTCATTGGCTATATTTAAGAGGGAGTTAGATGTGGCCCTTGTGGCTAAGGGGATCAGGGGTATGGAGAGAAGGCAGGTACGGGACACTGAGTTGGATATCAGCCATGATCATATTGAATGGTGTTGCAGGCTCGAAGGGCCGAATGGCCTACTCCTGCACCTATTTTCTATGTTTCTATGTACCTGCACGCTTACTGATGAACAAGGACCCCCCAGATCCCATTGTACTCTCCCTTTTCCCAACTTGACACCATTTAGATAATAATCTGTCTTCCTGTTTGTGCTACCAAAGTGGATAACCTCACATTTATCCACATTAAACTGCATCTGCCCACTCACCCAACCTGTCCAAGTCACCCTGCATTGCATCCTCCTCACAGTTCACACCTGCCACCCAGCTTTGCGTCCTGCAAATTTGAGCAGATTATCACGGGCTTTTTAGTGGGCTCACCTATTTCAGTCCATTATGTCACAAGGCTCTTGGTGGAAACAAAGCATGTATATTTCGTCTCGAAACGTTGCCTATTTTCTTCGTTCCATCGATGCTGCCTCACCCGCTGAGTTTCTCCAGCATTTTTGTCTACGTTCATGTAAATCTAGCAATGCTGGTTCACCAACAGAGAGCTGCAGGTGAACGGAATGAGGATTGGAGAACAACTATGGTTCTCTAACCCTCTTGCATTCATTTTGAATGAGCCCTATTGATAACATCGGAATTGTCCAAGATGGCAAATGGGGGAAAAACAAAGTCGTGCAGGCCGAGTCTGTGGGGAGAATGGATGTGATGTTTTGGGCCAGGACTCTGATTGTACTGGGAGAGGGGTGGGTGGGGAGGGAGAAAGCTGGAAAAGGGAGGTTGGGGTGGGATAGACTTCAGGAGTGTGCTTAAGGAGTCATTAGCTTGGTCGGTAATAGTGCTACCTCGCCGCTCTTTGTGATGGACATTGAGGTCCCCTGTGCAAAGAATTGCTGATTTCAATGCGTCCAAATGTTGTTATACATGATTCAATAGTTCAGGTAGAGTAACAGGTGGTACACATGACGTTTTGCTGCCATGTTTGATCTTATGTTATGAGAGCTTATGCGGTTTGGAGACAATGTTGAGGATTCCAAAGGCTACTTCCATGCATATTATGGAATATGGTCTGAAGAAGGGTTTCGGTCCGAAACGTTGGCTATTTCCTCCGCTCCATAGATGCTGCTGCACCCGCTGAGTTTCTCCAGCACTTTTGTCTACCTTCGATTTTCCAGCATCTGCAGTTCCTTCTTAAATTCCATGCATATTCTACTGTTCTGGAGGGTCTGGTTTTCCGATGGGCCTGATGTAGGATACACCGGAAGTATCTTAGGGTTAGGGTTGGGTGTACAAAATCATGAAAGGAATAGATCGGGTAGATGCACAGCGTCTCTTGCTCAGAGTAGGGGAATCGAGGACCAAAGGACATAGGTTCAGGGTGAAAGGGAAAAGATTTAGTAGGAATCTGAGGTTGAACTTTTTTCACACAGAGGGTGTTAGGTGTATGGAACAAGCTGCCAGAGGAGGTAGTTGAGGCTGGGATTATCCCATTGTTTAAGAAGCAGTTGGACAGGTACACGGATACAACAGGTTTGGAAGGATATGGACCAGGCGCAGGCAGGTGGGACTAGTGTAGCTGGGACATGTTGGCCGATGTGGGCAAGTTGGGCCGAAGGGCCTGTTTCCACACTGCATCACTCTATGACTCTAAGTAACTTTGCCATGTTCAAATTTGGTGCACGAGCCATCTCGTTTTATTTCTTGTAATAACATAGTGGCTCACCAGCTGATTTTCTAAGGAGGTTAATAGTAACCTCTATTGCTGTGGGTCTGAAATCTGATAAAGCTCAGACCAAGTAAGAAGAACACATTTTCTCCAATGAGGCACAGTGGCACAGCTGGTGGAGTTGCTGCCTCACTTTGCCAAAATGTGGAATTGCCCCTGACCTCGGTTGCTGTCTGTATAAAGTTTGCACTTTCTCCATGTGAACATGTGGGTTTACTCCTGGTGCTCCAGTTTCTTCCCACATCTCAAAGACATGCAAGTTTGTAGGTGAATTGGCCTCTGTGAATGCCCACAGTATGTAGGGAGTGGGGGCGAAAGTGGGATAACATGGTTGTCGTGGAGTCATTGGGCCAAAGGGCCTATTTCCATGCTGTGTCTTTCAATTCAATTCAATGAAGTTCATTAGTGAATGTTTACTATTCAGAATTGAGTTATGCACATTTATCACCCAATTCGTGCTTACTTACACTAATTACAAGTGCAGCTATCCCTTAATTTAAGCCTGTGAGGAGACTCTGACATGTTTATGTTATACTTACTGAACAATTTCTTGGAATGTGGATTTTTCAATTGAATAGCAAAAGGGATTTATTAAAGATATTAAAAAAAATCAAAATATGTAAGAGATTCAGAAACGAAAAATTGATAACATTCAAACCCTCTAGATTATTACTTTGCCGCATTTGAAGTACTGCAAAAAAAAGCATGTTATGATTGTCCCTTTAGTGTAAAATAATATTTGAGTGATGGCTAAGAATAATTTCATGCTTGTATCAAAATTGTTGTATGTTGTATGTTTTGCTTTTCTTTGTAAACCATGAAAATAAGATGCCTTTTCTTTTCATAGGAAATTTCAGATGATGAAAATGCTCCAGAAATAAATTTACTTACTGGAGCTCTTATTACCCCGTGCACACCGACCTGGCAGGGAAGGAAATCATTTCCTGATGAACTGACAGTAGTAAACTGCACATCCACTATGCAATCGGTGTTTTCAAGACACGATTCACTACTGGAATCATCTAATGTTTCTAATGCAGAAACAGTTGACACATTGCAGGGCTCACTTACACAAGTATTACCCCAGGAAGAGATCTCAGCACGTGAGAATTTTGAACAAAACGAAAGCTTAAAGTCTACCAGCAAAAAAATACCAATAATAGACTTGTTAAGACCGCTGAGTGATGAATCTACAACTAGCTCTCTTACAACAATTAATCTCTCACCTCTGATGGATTCTTTAGATGCATTGAGCGTTGGTGCAACATCAGTTGAATCATTAGCAGAAAGAAAGGATGCATTGCCTGTGGAATTGTGGGCAGCACTCAACAGAATGCCATTAATGGCACCAGTTCTTCCAGTCAAAGAGACAGTACCATCAGTGAATGAGAAATCAGCATCCAATTCATCCACTCAACGTGTAGTCAAAGAAACATTACCACCAGTAAATGGCAAAGCAGAAAATGATTTGTCCGTTCTAGATAATCTGGAACGGGAGGCTGGCCTATTTGCACTACACAGCAGTGACAAAGCAGTAAATGATCCATCCATTCGGGACAATCTAGAACACAGGGCTGGTATATTTACACCAGACGACAGTGACAAAACAGAAATTGATTCATCTATTCAGGACAATCTAGAACACGAGACAAGTGAATTTACAATGCACAACAGTGACAAAGCAACACTTGGTTCATCTGTTCAGGATAATCTAGAATGCAAGGATGGTCCACTTACCCTGCACGGGAGTGACAAAGCAGTAAATGATCCATCCTTGCAGGACAATCTAGAACACGGAGTTGGTATATTTACACTGGACAGCAATGACAACACAGAAATTGATTCGTCCATTCAAGATAATCTAGATGACAAAGCTGGTAATGCAGAAGCTGATGAAGACCTGACACAAATAACAGATTATGAAACAAACTCGCAACCTTCAGGGAAACCTGAAGATTTGGAACAGAAGAATATTGAGGTTGAAATCCACAGCATTCAGATTCTGTACCATCATTTTATGTGAAAGTTTTTATTTTGCAGGTTAATTAAAAAAAAATCTTTATCAACCTTCATCAGGCAGAGTCTTGAATCAATCCCGCAAAATATCTCCAGGAGAGTTACCCACTTACAAAAATGAGGTTTGTTAAAAAAGTAGAATGAGAATTCAGACTCCCAAGTTGAAACAGGAACATTATCCTCACCACATATCCATCTCTGCAAGAAATATGAATAGAAAGTGAGTGCTTCTTGTGCTCAGATTTTACTTCCCTACATCAACTTAGGGATAAAATGACAGACATTGTTGTCACTCTGAGCATCCCACCAACTAAGGACAGAATAGAATGTGATTCCAGATATAATCTATGTACGCTGAGAAATAATCACAAGAAAATCATCAGCCATATTTTATTTGACCCTGAGTTCCCTTACTAAGTTGTATGTTGCCGTTTAAACATTTGTTTTTGGATTTGGATGGTGCTCACTTACCCTAGCTGCCAATGTATATATTACATATTTTATGCAGGTTGGTTCAAAGTCCTGCTAGGTCCAGAACAGCAGACTGAAAAACCTGTTATCCAAGAACATCATTAAAACATTGATGCAAAAATATAAAGTGATGGAGTAACTAATGGGCCAGCCAGCATTAGCAGGCACAATGGATAGGTGATATTGTGGATTCTGCCACTGATCGATAGTGATATTAGATAGAGTGTAATGTCGTAGGCCATAATATTGTACGCCAGAGCCATTGGAATAACATAATTCGGTGGTGCAATGGCTTATAAATGTAATTTCAGATTTATGTTTAGATGTATTGCACCATAAAAAGCCTGAGAAGCATGCGGAAGACATGTATAAAGAATGTCATAGAGTGACACAGCGTGGAAATGGGCTCTTTGGCCCAACTTGCTCCCACCGGCTAACATGTCCCAGCTACACTAGTCCCACCTGCCTGCATTTGTTCCATATCCCTCCAAACCTGTCCTATAAAAATGTACCTGTCTAACTGTTTCTTAAATGGTCCTTGCTTCAACTACCTCCTCTGGCAGCTTGTTCCATACACCCATCACCTATTGTGTGAAAAAGTTACCCCTCAGATTCCTATTAAATTTTTTCCTCTTCACCTTCTACCCAAGTCCTCTGGTTCTTGATTCACCTAGTCTGGGCAAGAGACTACATCTACGGGATCTATTCCTCTCATGATTTTATATACTTCTATAAGATCACCTCTCCTCCTGTGCTCCAAGGAATAGAATCTCAGCCTATTCAACCTCCCTAAAAACTCAGACCCTCTAGTCCTGGCAATATCCTCGTAAATCTTCCCTACCCTTTCCAGCTTGCCAACATCGTCCCTATAACATGGTGCCCATAACTAAACACAATAATCGAAATGCGGCTTCACCAACGTCTTATACAACTGCCACATGATCTCCCAACTTCTATACTCAATTCTCTGTCCGATGTGCCAAAAGCCTTTTTTTACCACCCTACCACCTTCAAGGAACCATGCACCTGTGTGATACTTTTTCACACTCTGTGAAACTTTATTTGGGACAGGTTATGTAGGCAAGCTTTGGATGAGTTGGAATTTATCGTAGCAGAAGAAGAGATTTAGGATAATCATTGCAGGCGATAAATGTTTAAGATTATCAGTGGGATAATATGTAAGGTAATGGGGAAAATAAGAACAAAAAAGGCGAGGTTGAAAAGATGGAAATAAAGTCATGCTGGATTGGCAATAGAACATTATGATGTAAGTTAAGTCAACCTTTGGAGAAAAGGAATCTCGGTTAACTTTGTACTTCTTGCCCATCCTACAGTTTTCGGATGATAAGAATAAAACTGAAGCAGATACTTCCAAGTATGAGATGGAGAAGTCAACGGAAGGGAAAACTTTTAACGTGTCTCATGATAACCTGACATCTGCTGCACATCAGCCTAATGTAGCTGGTCCTACCATCCTACGAAAATCTTCTAGGAAAATTGTTCTAACAGAGTCTTTGTGGTCCTGTTTTGAGTTTTCTACTTCTAAAAGTCAAAGATTTCAATTCCATAAAAGATCAGCAGACATAAAGAGAAAGGCAGTGATACCTGACCATGAAGAACCCTCATCCAAATTGCTTCAACGTAGTGAAGATAAGAAAGGGCCATGCTCGCAAAACTCACAGCCGGCTTTTAAGAATAACAGCCAGAACTCCAAAATTAATAATGCCTTTTGTACTTATCTGCTGCGCAGTAAAGTACAAAGCAAAAAACTATTCAGTAATTTACAAGATTTCCCAAAAGTCAGAACCACGTGAGTTAATTCTCTTATGTTACACGCAATTCTGAAGGTATTGCCTTTAATTGTCATAGTGATACACCAAAGTATTATGGGTGCTGGAAGTTTGAAATAAAATGAATAATATTTGTTAAGTAGCATCATGATTCATCCTAGATTGCTTGTGCATTGTAGATGGAAGTAAGGCTATGAGATAATAAGAAATAAGTCACCCATCTAAGGATACACAGTTTCTACCCTGTTCTTACATCTACAATATTTATGCGACTGACCCAGCTAAGTTTCTGGTCAAAGGTGACTCTCAGGATGTTGTTTGGGCATTCAGCGATGGTGTGCCATTGATGAATAGTTCTTTTTTATTGAAGATGATCATTGATTGGCACTTTTCAGGCATGATTGAAATTTGCCATGCACCAGCCCATAATGTAATGCTTTCTTGGTCTTATTCTATCCAGGGGTGGACTGCTTTCATTTATTAAGGAGTTACAAATGGAATATGTGAATTCTCACAAAATTCTCAGGATCCGATGTAAATCACAGTCTTTCGATGGAGATGATGGATGCACTGACAATCATCTTCCAAAATCCCAAATATTCTAGAACAATCCTCCATTAGAAGATAGCAAATGTAATCTCTCTCTTTCAATAAACAAGGAGAGAAGAAATGTGAAATTAGGGGCTATTGGGGAGGTCCAGGACAAGGGGTCACAGCTTAAGGATAAGGGGGAAATCCTTTAGGACCGAGATGAGAAGGACTTTTTTCACACAGAGAGTGGTGGGTCTCTGGAACTCTCTGCCACAGAGGGTAGTTGAGGCCAGTTAATTGGCTATATTTAAGAGGGAGTTAGATGTGGCCCTTGTGGCTAAAGGGATCAGAGGGTATGGAGAGAAGGCAGGTACGGTATACTGAGTTGGATGATCAGCCATGATGATATTGAATGGCGGTGCAGGCTCGAAGGGCCGAATGGCCTACTCCTGCACCTAATTTCTATGTTTCTATGTAGTTAGCCTGATGTTAGCACCTGTAAAAATGCTGGGCATCAATCACTAAGTGACGCAGAAAATAATAGGATTGTGATGAATCAACTTGGATTTATGAAAGAAAAATAGACAAACACGATGATGTGATTTATTTGGTCAGCCACAAGATTTTTCATTTGGTATTGGAAGAGCATGGATTGAAGATTAAGGGCAAAGAATGGAGAGTAGGGAGAAGCAAATCACTTTAGGATTGGGAGTTTACAATTGGCGGATTTCCACCAATTGACTATGAGGCCTCAGTTCTTCATGTGAATAAATAATTTAACGGAAGACCATGTGTCATATATCAAGGTTTATTGATGATACAAAGCTTGGTGGCAACATGTGCTGTGAGCCAGATGATGAGAGGCAATGTAAGTGCTTCAGCATATGGAATATAATCTGAATACAGCATATGGAATATAATCTGAAAAATAACTGAGTAGCAGAAGCGGTGAAAAGTTTTAAACTGAAAGGATAATTGTTCATTTCCTCTACAGATGCTGCCTGACCTGCTGGGCTCCTCCATTCCAGCATCTGAAGTCTCTTCTGTCTCTCTTAATTATTGGTCTAGTGTCGTCTTACATAAGGCATGATATGCTTGCAATAGAGGGAATAGCGTAACAACAGTTCACTAGACTGATTTCTGAGGATGGCAGGTTTGCCAATTAAGAAAAGATCTAAGGCTAGGCCTATACTCTTTAGTTTAGAGAAATGCGAGATGATCTCATTGAAATGTACAAAGTTTATAGGAATATATGTGGATTGGATTTTCTGCTGACAGTAGTGTCGATTTGTTCAGCCGTATTATGATATGCTAATATGATATGCTAGTGAGA
This sequence comes from Raja brachyura, assembly GCA_963514005.1. The sequence continues at coordinate 16,452,132 of OY740783.1, forward strand.
CCACACCTGGAGTATTGTGTGCAGTTTTGGTCCCCTAATTTGAGGAAGGACATTCTTGCTATTGAGGGAGTGCAGCGTAGGTTTACAAGGTTAGTTCCCAGGATGGCGGGACTGTCATATGCTGAGAGAATGGAGCGGCTGGGCTTGTACACTCTGGAGTTTAGAAGGATGAGAGGGGATCTTATTGAAACATATAAGATTGTTAAGGGTTTGGACATGCTAGAGGCAGGAAACATGTTCCCGATGTAGGGGGAATCCAGAACCAGGAGCCACGGTTTAAGAATAAGGGGCAAGCCATTTAGATTGGAGATGAGGAAACACTTTTTCTCACAGAGAGTGGTGAGTCTGTGGAATTCTCTGCCTCAGAGGGCGGTGGAGGCTGGTTCCCTGGATACTTTCAAGAGAGAGCTAGATAGGACTCTTAAGGATAATGGAGTCAGGGGATATGGGGAGAAGACAGAAACGGGGTACTGATTGGGGATGATCAGCCATGATCACATTGAATGGCGGTACTGGCTCGAGGGGCCAAATGGCCTACTCCTGCACCTATTGTCTATTGTAATCTATGGTAGTTGTCGTAATTTCATGGTTCATTTTTATTTAGGTCTCTTGGACAGAACAATGAAGGAAAAAAAAGAGAAAATATGGTTAAATTAGAAACTAGAAGCAAACAAAAGAGCATACAACATTGGTCGACATCAACTGTGAAAGCACATGAGAATCCAAGAGCTGAAAAAGGAAACAGTGTGAATTATTCTGACATGTGCCAGGATGGGCCACAAAGAAGTACAACAAAACTTGGTGAGGAGAATATTTAGATGGCATCTATAAAATTTGTATGTCCTCTCCCCTGCAGAATGCAATAGTGACAATGGCTTTTGGAATCAGTTAGATTAACTGTACAGCAGGAGATAGGTCATCACGGATGGACACAAAGTGCAGGAGTAATTCTGCGGGACAGGCAGCATCTCTGGAGAGAAGGAATGGGTGACGTTGTGGGTCGAGACCCTTTTTCAGACTGATAGGTCATATTCAGTTCCACTGAGATTAATTAAATATGTTGTTTAAGAAAAGCAATTGAATTGTAAATAAAACAGAAATGACTAGAAATGCTAAGCAGGTCAGACATTACCTTTGGAAGGAGATAGAATTAAAATGTTAGGTCAGTGACATTATTTTGCAGTACTATTTCTACAATTTTCTATTTTAGTTCAGATAATCTGCAGTATTTAGTTTAAGGCAAATCTGCCATACCTCATTGAGTATAAATGGGAAAAGTAAATGCAGGTGATTGGGGATAGGGTGGTACTTGGAAGATGGTTTAAGTTTATTATTGTCACGTGTACAGTGAAAAGCTATGTTTTGCATGGTGTACAATTAGATTAAATAATAGTACAGATAATAGTTTGCATAAATAGCATACAAAATGCAATCAAGTCAAAGTTAAGTGCAATAAGTGGACCAAAGGCAAAGATACAGAGGGCAGAATATAGTTGTCAGCATTATGGCGTAACAGTTCCACAGTTAAAGTCCAATGATCACACTGGGATAGAAGTAAATGGGACAGTATCCTCGTTTACGGAAGGGCTGCTCAGAAGCGCGATAACAGTTGTGCAGAAGATGGGTGGATTAAGTGACAAAGGCAAGAGGAGAAAAGAAGGCAAAAAGGTGTCAGATATAGAAGGAAGAGGTGGTGTGGAATATAAAGCAGGGAGAGGTGGAAGGGCACAGAGGGAGGGTAAGAAGGGGAGATAAAACGGAAATAGCCTTCTGTGATGGGAGGTAGGGAGATGAGCGGAGGAGGGGAAAGGAGCAGGGTGACAGGTGGTAGAGGATGGTGGGGAAAGTGCGTGTGCACTTGGATGGTGTGGGGGGAAAGGGGAAATGGGAAAGAGGGAGGATAGACACAAAATGCTGGAGTAACTCAGTGGGAACGAAGCATCTCTGGAGAGAGGGAATGGGTGACGTTCGAGTCAAGACCCTTCTTCACCCTCGAGACCAGAGTAGGGAGGTATTACTTAAATGTGGACAATTCAATGTTTTGTTCGGTTATAGGCTATCCAAGTGAAATATTAGGGGTTGTTCCAGTTTGCTCTAAAACTGGTATTGTTTTGTTATAATAAAATGAAGTTTGTGAAAATTTAAATTGACATCTTGGATACATATTAGGTGCGGTGGGCAGCACACTGAGGGCTGGTTGAGTTCAATGTCTGCCATATCGAACACTTTTATCTCTGAGCTGTTCTGGACACAGCTCCTTGGAATTCATGGAAAGGGTGTAGACAGACTTCTCTAAGTTATTAAAATAGCAGAGACGGGAAACTTATCCACCATCTTGAATGCCAAACACCCATAGTAGCAGTTACATGTTGTAATGTTCTACCGAACATTGCACATATAGGTTACAGGATTCAGATGTCAAAACTGAAGCATAGGATGCAGCCAGTTGTCCTGGGCAGTTGGTGCAACAGATTGATCATCAATTTCTACCCCTGGAGATTAAATTTTGCAGAGTATGTACACTTTGAAGATTTCAAAGTACTAGGGACGTGATAAAATAAAAGAAAGAGATGCGTCCAACTTATTTCATTTCGGAGTCACGTGAGTGACTTCGTGAAGAACCCGCCAGCACGCATGCGCGACATATCGTCGCTCGTATTTGCAGTCGATGGCTGGAGGAGGAGCGCGGCTCACCACCAGCCCTCATAAGGACCAACTCAGGTAAGTATAATCAACCTTGAGCTGGTTGGTTTGTCTGTTAGTAATTTTTTCCTACAGAGAAACATGGACAGAAGAAGTAAGGGCCGCAGGACGTCCGGAAGGATCTGCAGGCCACCAAGCCCGGAGCTCCCTTCTACAGCGCCCGCTGGAAGGACCGGGAAAAAGGCGCGCAAATCGGGGAGCCCTGTAATCACAGGACCCGAATCACCGGCACAGCTGAGCTCTAGCGGGGTTCCCGCAGAGCAAGAAGTCGGAATAGCGCCGGAGCAGGTGGACCCTGACTCCATTTCCCTCTCGCCAACTGGATCATTGGCAGAGGCGAGCAAAAAGGGTTTACGTGCTGCTGCACGACCCTTCTCCCTGAGCCCTCATAGTAGGGCCAGGGATAGAGCTCGAGAACCTAGCCCTTTTCGGGCAGAGGGTTCACCAGGTGCCGCTATATTGCGGCCTGGTGTAGCAGCGAGACCTGAGTCCACTGGCAGACCAAGGAGGGCCAGTAGAGACTCACCACCTAGTCGGACCAGGAAGAGTCACACAGGTGGAGGCTCGCCACGGTCACCGCTTCCCCCGCGGGGGGATGGACGGGACCGTACGCCGTCTGGGTCCAGAAAAAGGACAGTCGGCAAGCCCGCGCGGATGTCGGGTCACCACGCCGAGGCGTCGGGTGCCGACTTATCACCGCATATGCCCACGGAGGCAGCCGGATGCAGCTCAGCCAAAAGGAGGCGTATGAGCAGATCCGCGCGGGAGTCGTTCAGTATCGCTGAGGCGGCTGGAAGCGACTTACCGTCACGGCACCGACATTACCTCGACGAGGTACGGGCCGATGATAGGAGCCTCAGAAGTTCCTTCGGGCATGAGGACTCTAATCGCCCATTCATGCATGATGAAGGGCGCATAGACCGGATGGAGAGGATAATGGAACAACTCCTGCTTAATCAAAGACAGGAAGCCCACAGTTCCAGGGGACTTATGGACATATCCCCATCATCTATGGGCAGCATGAGGCCAGAAGAGGAGGAAATTTTGGTACATGCCCCAGTTGCACCTGAAGTTCCCCAGGAAGAGCTCCTGGACGTGGCAGCCAAGTTTGGATTACCCGTTTCATCGGGCCAACCCCTCGATACCAAGCTGGCTGCTACCATTGATTTCCTCACGAATCATCAACTTCAAGAGGAGGTCCTTGCAAAGGCCATGGATAGACACAAGGCGCCGGGCAATTGTAATTCACTCAATGTGCCTACAGTCAACATGCCGATTTGGGGCAATATCAGCCCGGGCATTCGCACTCAGGAAGTAAAATTACAGAGGATCCTGAAGTTGCTCACATCTGGGATAACTGCGTTTGCAAGGTCGGTGGATGGAGTGGACTTGAGCATCGATCAGGAGGATGCACTGGCTCTACTTTGCAACACACAATACGAGATTAATGCTTTTAGGAAAAGTATTATCAAGCCGACATTAAACCCCAAATTTGCGGGGTATGTAGAGCACCTCCTACACCACCACCCAGACAGCTATTCGGTGAAGACCTCCCAAAGCAGGTCAAAGACCTAGATGATCATGCCAAAACAGTGGGTCTGATGAGGTCACACCCCGTGACCAGACAGACGGCCAAGAAAACACCATTTTTCAGGCCACGAGGCCCCACCGATAGGCCAGCAAGGACCTACGTTCCAGCGCCTCCTATGTACCAACAGCCTCAACAGCCCAGGCCTTTTTTAGGGCAGGGCCCTCAACGGCCAGCATGGAAAATGCGGTTTCCGTATTTCCAGCGCAACCCAGCACCTCCACGTCCCACCAAAAACGTCAGGGACCGCCGATAACCATGAAGGTAAGGGGGTCTGGGTTTCATACACTGGCATGTCTAACCTCACATGTTGGGGGTAGGTTGCGGGGGTTTAAGGAAGCATGGGAAACCATCACCTCAGATGAGTTTATTCTACAAAGTATTCAGGGTTATGAGATTGAGTTCACAAATGGCCAAATTCCTCCACCTCAGCATATGCCGAATCGCAGATTTGCACTTTCCAAGAAGGAAACAGCAGTAGGCTATGCTGAAATCTTAAGACTCCTGGAGAAAGGTGTGATAGAAAGAACTACACATGAGCCGGTTGAGTTTGTATCCAATATATTTACTAAAACCAAAAAAGATGGTGGATGTCGGGTCATTATAGATCTAACCCATTTGAATACCTTTGTACAATACACCCATTTCAAAATGGACACGTTTGAAACAGCCAAATCTTTGATTTCTGAGGGCTGCTTCATGGCATGCATTGACTTAAAAGATGCATACTATTCAGTATCCGTTCGGAAACATCACAGGAAGTTCTTGAAATTCATCTGGATGGATCAACTTTGGCAATATAAAGCTTTGCCCAATGGGCTTACCACAGCCCCTAGACTATTTACCAAATTACTCAAGCCAGTGTTAGCCACACTGAGGAGGGCAAATCACACGGTCATGGCTTATCTAGATGATATCCTCATTATTGGGCATACATTGGAATCAGCAAATTTGGCAGTTTCAGCCACTGTGGATATATTCCAAAAAATGGGATTTATTATCCATCCAGATAAATCAAAGTTCTGTCCTTCACAGATCATGGACTATCTGGGGTTCACCATAGATTCCAATCACATGATTGCCACCATACCAACTAACAAGGTTGGGGATGTCATCCAAACATGCAAAAACCTGGTTTGCGCCAGTATGCCATCAATTAGACAAACTGCTAAGGTAATTGGGAAAATCGTAGCAGTTTTTCCAGCTGCTCAATTCGGACCTTTACATTATCAAAATTTACAAAGATCCAAGATTTCAGCATTAAAATTGAATGCTGGACATTTTAATAGACCTATGCAGCTGCCACTCAAGGCAAAAATTGAGTTACAATGGTGGATTGATAATATCCATAACTCATTTAAACCCATCATTGTGCCTCGTCCGGTGGTATACTTACAAACAGACGCAAGCTCCCATGGCTGGGGAGCTACGGACAACAACACAAGTTGTGGGGGCAGATGGGACTCACTAGAATCTACCCTTTTGTTAGCACAAGGGATAAATTATTTGGAGATGCTTGGGGCATTCCACGGACTTAGAGCTTATTGTTCAAACTTTACTGACACTCATGTCCGTCTCCAAATAGACAACACCACTGCGGTGGCATATCTAAATCATATGGGTGGTACCAGGTCAATTTCATGTGATGAATTGGCTAATACAATTTGGCTCTGGTGTATTCAAAGGAATATTTGGATTTCAGCTACCTATTTACCAGGTAAGCTCAACATCGTGGCGGACACCAGGTCACGGAAATTCAATGATAACATCGAGTGGATGTTGAATTCCCAAATATTCAAACAAATTATAGCCAAATTTGGTAAGCCGGATATTGACCTTTTTGCGTCACGGTTAAACCATCAGGTACCAACATATGTATCATGGGAACCAGATCCTGGGGCAATAGCGATGGACGCTTTCTCGCTAGACTGGGGGAAATGGTTTTTCTATGCATTTCCCCCATTTTGCCTCATCAGTCGGGTATTGCGGAAAATCCAGCTAGATGCTGCTAATGGCATCCTTATCATACCCGACTGGCCTACTCAGTCATGGTATCCGGTGGTCCTTGGGATGATCAGTCAACCATGGGTCCTCTTGGAGGGTTGCCCAATATTGGTGACGAACCCCGTTACAGGGGAACCACATCCCTGCCATAGTCATTTGGATTTATTGGCTTGCAGGATCTGAACAGGCCATTACTGCAGTATGGCCTATCATCAAGGACCATGGACACCATAGGAGCATCATGCAGGGAGTCCACAAGACGGCAATATTTATCGCACATCAGGAAATGGGAAACCTACTGCGGCCGCTTGGACATTGCATATGACTCCGTGTCAATCACAGATGTGCTGGAGTTCCTTGCGGGGTTACATCATGACGATCACCTCAGCTATAGTGCCATCAACAGCGCCAGGAGCGCACTATCATACTACCTCAATTTGGAGGTAGGATCCAATAAGTTGGTGTCCAAACTGATGCGGGGAATATTTAATTCCAATCCGCCTAGACCGCGTTACAACGTTACCTGGGATATTGGGAATGTACTGACCCTGCTCAGGACGTGGTCGCCCATGATTGGGCTTGAATTGGACAGACTCACCCTGAAGTTGGTGATGTTATTGGCACTTACTTCGGCACAAAGGGTACAGACTCTTCATAAGATCAAGATTGATAGAATGATCTCTACCCCAGAAAAGGTTATTTTCTTTATTGATGAATTGCTTAAACAGCACAGGCCTGGGTTTACAGGTCTGCAGCTAGTGTTTCCAGCATACCCCGCTGATGCCAGGCTATGTTTAGCCACCCACATCCGCCACTATATTAAAGTGACGCGGAAATTAAGGGGAATGGAGCAATACTTGCTAATCAGCCATAAGAGACCTCACCATAGAGTGACGGTACAGACTATCTCCAGATGGCTCAGAATCGTTTTGAACGAAGCAGGTATAGATACTAACGTATTTAAATCCCATTCCACCAGGGCTGCATCTACGTCGGCGGCAAAGGTCATGGAGGTGCCCATGGACCATATTCTAGCCGCAGCGGGATGGGCCAGTGAAGCCACCTTTCAACGGTTTTATAATAAACCTATTACCGCTCCTGGAATGTTTGCAGTAGCTGTACTGAATGCAGGCCGAGGTCATTCGGCTGTTCCCCAGTGAGGGGTTTTTCTTTTGTAAATAAATATTATTATTTTTCAGAACTAGCAGTCTGAAAATTTTTGATACTCCTGTCCATCCTTATCGTGGCGTGTGTGATAGCATGGACGTTGTCCAGGGCGTGTAATCACAGAGCTTTGAAGTCTTCACGAAGTCACTCACGTGACTCCGAAATGAAATAGTAAGATTAAACGAGAACTTACCAGTTTGAAGTTTGATCTTTATTTTATGAGGAGTTGCGATGAGGGATTTCGTGCCCTCCGCTCCCAACCCTCGATCATAAAGTCAACTGGTAACTAGAGTCTCTTCAATCTTACTATCACAAGTCATTTCCTTTGGTTTGTTGGTTCTGTGATTCCATACCGCTGCTTTGAAGAGATGTCGCGCATGCGTGCTGGCGGGTTCTTCACGAAATCCCTCATCGCAACTCCTCATAAAATAAAGATCAAACTTCAAACTGGTAAGTTCTCGTTTAATCTTACTAATTTGTTTACATTTCACTCTTCACTTATTTAATATTATTTCATACAAGGTCCATAGTGTTAAAGGTAAGCATTAAGCATGTAATACTTCCAGGATCATCTGTTATACAGTGAGTGGGGCTTATTTAGATCCCACCCACCACATGCCCTGCAAAGAACATGCCACACCTAAACTCAAGCCTCAATGAGGGGGTACGATATGGCTGTTAAACCACAAGGCTACTAATCATGCACTGTCCAATATTGTTAGATATTAGTTATTTTCCTCCAGAAGGTAGATATTGCAGTCTCAAGTTTAAAACCTGATCGAGTTCATAAATGTCTAGGATAACCCATTCATTTGCAGGTTTCAGAGAACAAAGTCAAGGAATTTTACCCCGGAATGAACAGCGGAAATCTTACAATACAAATTTACATTTAACTTGATCATTGGAAATAAGATCTTATGTGCTGTACTTTTAAGGAATTATTATAAAATAATGCTTCACCATAAACATTGTCAATGTAAAATTGCATTTTTTCTAAATTCATTGGTTTAAATCCTATACAATCAATCACTAATATGTCACCAGTATAAAATACAATTGTCACTAATTATTTTAATTTATCTCTTTTAGTAGACGAGCCGGTCATGACTCAATCTGTTTCCAACCATTCTGCTATCATAAAGTGCAGTAAGATAAAGCATAGAAGGAATATTTATGGAGAGACAAAATTGCATGAAGCTACAATTAATGGAAATGTAAACCTGCTTCGTACCCTCATTCAAGCAGGTGCCAACGTAAACCTTCCTGATTATGCAGGTGATGAATATCTATTTTTCTCTGCAAACATTCTCACTGCAAACATGTTGAAAATTATTAAAACTTCCATGCTGATTTTTATTAAACCTTTCAACAGCTTCCACTTATGATTTCTGATTTGGTCAGGATAAGATTAAATAAATACATTATTAGCATTTGAGACCTCCCAATGAGCTTTTAAGGAAAGAATGATCAAACTAGAGTCAATGGCAATCTATTAGCTAGTGTAATCATTGCACTATCATCCTTCCAAAACTGTACACCCTACTCCAAGTGTAGTCTCACCAGGTCCCTGTATAACTGCAGTAGGACCTCCTTGCTCCTAAACTTAAATCCTCTCTGCACTTCCTAAACTGTCCAGTGCAGCTCCAACATTTTCTAACCGTCGGGAGTGAGGATAATACCAAAGAAGACGATGATACACCTAATCCCGATAGTCATTTCAAGTGAGGGAATGGTTTGGACAATAGGTGCAGGAGTTGGCCAATTGGCCCTTCGAGCCAGCACCGCCATTTAATTTGATCATGGCTAAACATCCTCAATCAGTACCCCGTTTCTGCCTTCCCCCCCATATCCCATGACCGCTATCTTTAAGAGCCCTATCAAGCTCTCTCTTGAAAGTATCCAGATAACTGGCCTCAACCGCCCTCTGAGGCAGAGAATTTCACAGACTCACAACACTCTGTGTGAAAAAATGTTTCCTCATCTCCATTCTAAATGCCTTATCCCTTATCCTTAAACTGTGCCCCTGGTTCTGGTCTCCCCCAACATCGGGGACATGTTTCCTGCCTCTAGCGTGTCCAAACCCTTAATAATCTTATATGTATTAATAAGATCCCTTCTCATCCTTCTAAATTCCAGAGTATACAAGCCCAGCCGCTCCATTCACTCAGCATATGACAATCCCACCAGCCCGGGAATTAACCTTGTGAACCTACACTACACTCCCTCAATAGTAAGAATGTCCTTCCTCAAATTAGGGGACCAAAACTGCACACAATACTCCAGGAGTGGTCTCACTAGGGCCCTGTACAACTGCAGAAGGATCACTTTGCTTCTATACTCAACTCCTCTTGTTATGAAGGCCAACATGCCATTCGCTTTCTTCACTGCCTGTTGAACCTGCATGCTTACTTTCATTGACTGATGAACAAGGACCACCAGATCCCGTTGTACTTCCCCTTTTCCCAACTTGACACCATTTAGATAATAATCTTCCTGTTTTTGCTACCAAAGTGGATAACCTCACATTTATCCACATTAAACTGAATCTGCCATGCATCTGCCAACTCACCCAACCTGTCCAAGTCACCCTGCATTGTCATAGCATTATCCTCACAGTTTACACTGCCACCCAGTTTTGTGTCATCCGCAAATTAGCTAATGTTACTGTGAATCCCTTCATCTAAATCATTGATGTATATTTTAAATAGCTGCGGTCCTAGCACAGAGCCTTGCGGTACCCCACTAGTCACTGCCTGCCATTCTGAAAGGGACCTGTTAATTCCTACTCTTTGTTTCCTGTCTGCCAACCAATTTTCTATCCATGTCAGCACTCTACCCCCAATACCATATGCCCTAATTTTGCCCACTAATCTCCTGTGTTGGACCTTATCAAACCTTACTTGCACCTCCTCCAGAGATGCTGCCTCAACTCTCTGTCCTGGGGCTCCTCCATTGTCCGAGTGAGGCCCAGCGCAAATTGGAGGAACAACACCTCATATTTCGCTTGGGTAGTTTACACCCTAGCGGTATGAACATTGACTTCTCTAACTTCAGATAGCCCTTGCTTTCTCTTCTCCCTCCCCCTTCCCAATTCGCTCACCAGTCTTACTGTGTCCGCCTCCATTCTATCTTTGTCCCATCCCCTCCCCTGACGTCAGTCTAAAGAAGGGTCTCAACCCGAAACGTCGCCCATTCCTTCTCTCCAGGAATACTGCTTCACCCGCTGAGTTACTCCAGCATTCTGTGTCTACCTTTCACTGTAACCGGTTGCCCCAGTATGGGCTCTCGTATACTGGCGTGACAAGCGCAGACTGGGCGATCATTTCGCTGAACACATCCGCTAAGTCCAACTTGGCCTACACTATATCCTGGTTGCCAAACATTTTAATTCCCCTTCCGATTCCCATACTGACCTTTCTGTCCTGGGCCTCCCCCACAATCAGTTTAGCTCATCTTCTGCAGCCAACAATGGGGGAATAAACTGGAGGCGAGAAAGGGCCAGAACAAATCTGCGTCACAAACGATCGTCATGTCTGCGCTTGTTCCCACCGATATATAGGAGCCCACACTGGGAACACCGGATACAGTAGATGAGGTTGGAGAAGTAAGTAAACATCTGCCTCGCCTCCTGCAGCTGCAGAGGAGTCCCTCTGGAGTGAGTGGTTTGGTTGTGATACCCTGGGGAGGGGGTGGTCCACCCTAGTCATCCTACCAGTTCTACCAGCATCTAAACCAAAATGGTCTGGTTTACCTATTATAACTGATTAGTGTTTGCATATTGATTTGTTGTTAGACAATAGACAATAGGTGCAGGAGTCGGCCATTCCGCCCTTCGAGCCAGCACCGCCATTCAATGTGATCATGGCTGATCATCCCCAATCAGAACCCCGTTCCTGCCTTCCCCCATATCCCCTGACTCCGCTATCTTTAAGAGCCCTAACTAGCTCTCTCTTGAAAGTATCCAGAGAACCGGCCTCCACCGCCCTCTGAGGCAGAGAATTCCACAGACTGTTTTTGTTGCATCTATTGTGCCCGTAAAGTTGCAGCAAGTAAAACTTTCATTGTTCCAGTTCATATGATAAATACACGCTCGTGAATATATTATCATTTATCAATTCTTTCCTGTTCTTTCCTGTTCTTTAATTCCTAACCTCGGTCTTTCTGCAAACATGTTTCTGAAGTGGTGATTAGATTACGATGTTTTACCTTTATTTCTGCTGTTAATGTATTCATGTTGTAACAAATTCTCATTAATAAAGCACCTTTATGTTAATTGTTAAAATATTTTTTCCTTATTTTACCAAATGATGAAAATAAGGACATTTCATGGGATGTGGTGGAACGTTCTTATTACACTGCCTGAGGGATGGAGTTATAATTACTATCCCAGGGCTCGTATCTGAATATGTTACAGGAGACCTAGCTCCACCATAACATTACAGAAAAAAAAGTCTTCTTGGGCCCCCTTTGGTCGTTGCTGACCATGGGTGTCTCCAGGATGCTATTCCCTATATCATCTAGAGGTATCTGCCAAAACTAGCTTTTGGCATCTAGTACAGAGAACACTTTTGCTCGACCGATTTGGGCTGCAACGTCTTCGATGGTTCTCATTGGGTAGTGAGGGCGTTTAGTAGCTGTGTTCAGGTTAATGCACACACGGAATTCGTCTTTATCTTTCTTTTTTGTAACAACCATGTGGAGACCCAGTCTGTGGGTTCACTTATTTCAGCCATTACCCCCATGGTATCTGTTTAACAACTCTTTTCTCTACGGGGAAGGATGTAGATTGGTTATTGCATGTGAACCAATCTGTGTAATGTATTACCACTAACTCCACCTTACTGTACACTTTATATTAATACCAATACCAATTGGGGAATACCAATACCAATTAGAGAATACGCCCCAATCTCCATCTACAGGGACAGTGTGGAGAGAGTGTCCAGCTTTAAGTTTCTGGGCACTCGCATCTCAGAGGACCTCACATGGTCCACCAACATTGCTGCGCTGGTCAAGAAGGCACAGAAACTACTGTTCTTGAGAACATTGAAAAGGACTGGTCTGCCCCAACAGCTGCTGACAACCTTCTACCGCTGCACGACAGAGTGCATACTAACCTATGGCATCTCTGTATGATATCTCAGCTGCACGGAGGCGGAGAGGAGAGCTCTTCAGCGCGTCGTCCTCAGAGCGCAGAAGATTATTGGGACACCGCTACCAGCCTTGGAGGGCATCTACCACACACGGTGCCTCAGGAAGGCCATCAGTATCCATAAAGACTCCTCACACCCTTGTAATGGACTGTTCGAACTCCTACCTTCCGGCAGACGTTTCAAGGCCTTCTACACCCGCACCTCCAGACTCAGGGACAGCTTCATTCCCAGAGCTATAGCGACACTGAACCGGCCCTGCTGAGTGCCCCCCACCCTCATGAACTGTCTCCCTCAGATGGTCACATCGCACGGACACATTTGCACTTTAGTCTGTTTTGACGGTTTTACTGTTTTAATGTTCTTTTTAGAAACCATGTTCTAGGGGTATCTAAATCTAAATTTTATTAGTTATTTAAGTTATGACATCGGATGGAAGCTGCATACCCAAATCTCGTTGCACTTATGTGCAATGACAATAAAATATATTATTATTATTAGCTCCCATATTACATAATTACACCGGTGGTAGAGATGAACTAACAAAGTATTGTGCTGCACCACCGTGACTGATAATTAAAGATGAATTAAACACCAGACTGTGCCTGTATAGCTGTTTACAGAAGACGTATGTGCGTGACTTTATTAAACCTGAGCAGACTGGTGCACAGACAACCACCATACGGTCCTTGACACATCTGGGTCAGGATCCAGTGGCATGTGTCCAAGACGACCGGAGACCCTTTTCTGCTGCAGCCTTCCTCCGCCATTCCCAGCCGTTGTGACACTCCACTGAAGTCAGCCATCGTCCTCCGCCTGTTCCACCGTTGTGGTCTTGGTTCGATTGCTCTTTGTCAGAGACCTCCCCCTCGAACTTACCGCCATGGGTGGCCCTACCAGGAACATAGTTCCAGACGGCATCGCTCTCAGGATCCCAGGACCACACAAGCTTCTCCACCACGACAAGGTGTCAATCTATGGAGAAGAAGAAGAAAAGAAAGCGTAATTGAGCATTTTTAACATGATTGTTTGAAATGACTCGGGTACCAATCGTTTGGAACTGTGGAATATGATCAGTGGACCTCACCATGAGTCTATGAAAATATTCTCTTTTGTTCCAGGTTGGACAGCTCTGCATGAAGCATGTTACTATGGGTTTCATGAAATTGTGTCGGTGTTGTTAACATCTGGTGCAAATGTTAACTCAAAAGCGTTGAACAATGTGATTCCTCTGCAGGATGCTGTCGCACTTGGTCATCTGAAGGTATGATTTAAATCTCTATAAATTGTTATTCACATCCTTTAGGTGGGCTATCCATAGCAACCAAAGTTTGATGCGTATCTGCAACACTCCACCGAGCTGGCCACTTGTCTTGTAAAACCTCTCACGACAAATAGGCAGCAAAATCTACTTGTGGTGAAGCAGCTGTCTTCTAGGCACTTCACATTGACCCAGTATTTCTGCCTACACCAACCTATCAAATTTTGCATCCCATATCCCTTCCCAATTTGAAAGGTTTAAAATAATTCATAAGTATAAATCTTTGTTTAAATATCATACACTTGATGCTGACAGAGCAATTAATTAGTGTATGAATTTTTGATCTGCGTTTGTCCATGATAGCGTGGATCGCTGGTCGGCGTGGGCTGAATGGCCTATTTCTGCACGGTATCTCTAAACTGAAAAGCTGAACTAAATTAAAAAAAAAAGAATTATGGATGTTACTCCTTGGCACTCCATATTCATCCTGAAGTTAAAGTGTGTATATTTAACAGAAAACATTTTTCCCTTCTCCCCAAAATCCCCAAACAAAACTGCCCTGTTTGTTTCTGCATGGTCCCACGGAAATGATTTCCACGTACCTCGACTCCATCCTCTCCACCCTTGGTCCAATCTCTCACGATCCATGTCCTAGATACCTCACATGTCCTCCGACTCTTTAATGACTTCCGCTTTCCGAGCCCTCACTCCCTCATCTTTACTATGGACGTTTACTAAGTCTACACCACCATCCCCCACCAGGAAGGCCTTAAAGCCTTCTGTTTCTTCCTTGGCCACAGAACTATCCAATTTCATTCTACTACGCCTAGCGGAGCTTGTCCCCACCTCCAACAACTTCTCCTTTGACTCCTCCCACTTCCTCCAAGTCCGAGATGTGGCTATGGGCGCCCGCATGGGTCCCAGCTATGCCTGGCTCTTTGCGGGGTACGTTGAATAATCCCTGTTCCAGGCGTATATGAGCCCTATCCCAGAACTCTATCTCCGCAGCATGAGTTCAGCATGGGTGCTACCTCCTGCAGCCATGCAGAATTCATGGACTTCATCAACTTCACCATTAATTACCATCCTGCACACAAATTTACTTGGACCATCTCCGACAGCTTCCTTCCCATTTCTTGATCTCACTGTCTCCATCACAAGAAAATGTCTATTATAAACCCACTGACTCTCGACTACATTTCTTCCCACCCTGCTTCCCGCAAAGACTCTATCCCCAACTCCCATTTCTTCCGTCTCCGCCGCATCTGCGCCCAAGATGAGGTGTTCAATACAAGAACATCCACATTCTTTTGAGAACGAGCGTTCACCTCTCCCTGAGTGAGATAAGGCACTCACTTATGTCTCCTCGGTACCCCGCAGCCCTGCCCTTGCTCCCCCTCTCCCTAGTCGCAACAGAGGCCGAGTCCTCCTAGTCCTTACCTTCCACCCCATCAGCCGTCGCATACAACACAAAATCCAAAATTTCCGCCACCTCCAACGACGTCCCACCACTAGCCACATTTTCCCATCTCCACCCGTTTCCGTCTTCCGCTTAGACCATTCCCCCCGCAACTCCCTGGTTAACTCATCCCATCCCACCCAAACCACCCCCTTTCCCAGGTACCTTACCCTGCAACCGCAGAAGATGCAACACATGTCGTTATACCTTGACTCTCTCTAGGGACCCCGAAAGCCCTTTCAGTTTCAGCAGAGGTTCACTTGCACCTCCTCCAACCTCATCTACTGTATCCGTTGTTCAAGATGTGAACTCTTATACATCAGCGAAACCAAACGCAGACTGGGCGATCGTTTCACGCAAGAGCGGAACTCGCTATCAAAACATGGAGGGGACGGGGGCACAATTGTTTGGCGGCCGCGCGCGCATGCGCACACTCACCCACACATGCGCGAGGCTTCGGAGGCTCAATCCAGCGGTAAATGCAGCTCAACTATGACTGTCTCACCGGGTTAACTACAGCCCTGTCTGGACAGACGGGATACCAGCGCTGCTTCTCCGCACTGGCCATATTTCCCGCAAGCCCAGGCAGGTTCACTTGGCGGGACAGGCATAGTGAGCTGGGTTTAGCGCTGGCTGTGCGCCTGGGGATGCTGCGCCCGTCTGCCTGCCGACGTCTCTGGCCACCCGTGGGGGGGGGGGGTGTACTCGGGTGGGGACGGGACAGCGCCGGAGATCGATCCTGGCTGCAGATGAGGCGCACGTCTGTGACACGTCTCCCTCCTACAATCACAGCACTCTACCCTCAGTCCCACCCCCTCACTTCTCCCCCCTCCAATCACCGCGCTCTATTCTCAGTCCCACCCCCCCCCCACTCACGTCTCCCTCCTCCAATCATCGCGCTGAATCATCATGTCCTGCCCCCATTACCTGCTGACCGACGTCTGTCTCGTCCAATCGCCGCCCTCGATCAGCAGTCCCACCTCCACTGTCTCGTGGAAAGCGGAGATTTTAAAATCCGGATCACAAAAACTTGTGGGGGAAGTCCCCCACCTCTCAAAACATGGAGAAGACGTGTCCCCTCTGTACCCCCAGGGTTTTCCGCCCCTGATTTCACGGAACACTTCACTCAGCCCGTGTGAACCAACCTGATCTCCTGGTTGCTGGACACTTTAATTCTCTTTCCCATTGCTGCACAGACCTTTCTGTACTCTGTCTCCTCCATTGTCAGAGTGAGGCTAAATGCAAATTGGGGGAACAACATCTCATATTTTGCTTAGGCAGCTTGCAGCCCAGTGGTATGAATATTGATTTATCTCACTGCAGGTAGCACCGGCATTCCTTCTCTCTCCATCCCTCCCCCAACCAAGTTACACTAGCTTCTCATTTTCACCCTAGAAACCGCTTACAATGGCCTATTTCCATTACCATTGTTACTTTTTCCCATATCTTTCATTTATTGTTCTTTATCCTAACCAGTCTGAAGAAGGGGCTCGATCCGAAACTTCACCCACTCCTTCTCTCCTGACATACTGCCTGTCCCGCTGAGTACCTGCAGCTTTTTGAGTCTATCCGGTTTAAACCAGCATCTGCAGTTCCTTGTGTTAAGGAAGGAACTGCAGATGCTGGAGAATCGAGGGTTACACAAAAGGCTGGAGAAACTCAGCGGGTGCAGCAGCATCTAAGGGTCGAAGGAGATAGGCGACGTTTCGGGTCGATACCCCTCTTCAGACTTCAGACAGACTATCTGCAGTTCCTTCTTCCACAGCTTTGACCCTGCTGTGATCAAACTACTGATCATAAGCTAGGATGTAGTCCCAATCTTCCAACAATACCTCATTGCAGACCTTGGAATTTTTCTCCGTAACTGTAATTCAATAAAGCTGTAACGTTGTGTGCTGTACTCTGATATTTTTCGCTTTGGTCTACCCGTATGTAAGGATTCACAGGATGTCCTTAAACAAGCTTTTTACTGAATCTCAGACATGTGACAATATTAAACCAACCCCAACATTAAGGCCACTCACCTTGGTTTTTTTAGTTATCTGGAAATGTATATGAATATTTTGATTCTACTTTAAAAAAAAGTCAACCTTTTTGCTTAATATTGATTATTTTTGCATTGCTTCTCTCCACCACAATACACTTGCCACCCACTTTACCTTTAAAATGTTTATAGAAAAGTGAAAGAACTTGATGAAAATATTTTTGTTTTGACAACCTGACTGCTTTGTGATCTAACAGTGCCTTTATTGTTAGTTTTATAATTAACCCATTAGAATCTGGTTATCAAATTATTGTATAGAATGGATAATATGGTAGGTAATTGAGTTTATAATCAGACGTATTCCTCTGATTGGTAACCAAAGGAACGATCAAGAATTAAGTTATTCTATCCTTTTATAATGTATCACCAATAGGTGGTGCAATTACTGATGCAACATGGAGCTGATCCCTTTGAAAAGAATGAATTTGGCAACTGCGCAATGGATTTAGCTGTGGATGACGACATGAAGAGTTTAATCAAAAACTATCCACAAAGGAATAAAGGTATGAATGTATTCTACCTTTAATTTTACCTGCATGATTATGCCATCATTTATCAGCAAGTAAGGGAAGACTTTCGCAGAACTCAATTTCTTTGATGGCATGCCTGAAGCCAGAGGTGATTGAAAAACATTGCTCAGAGGATTTATAAAATACTCTCTCGACTCTTTTTCCTTTGCCCATGATATTTTTCTTCCAGAGCTACAGTGCCCTCTATAATGTTTGGGACTAAGACCCATAATTTATTTATTTATTTGCCTCTGTATTCCACAATTTGAGATTTGTAATAGAAAAAAAAATCACATGTGGATTGAAGTGCATATTGTCAGATTTTAATAAGGGCCATTTTTATACATTTTGGTTTCACCGTGTAGAAATTACAGCAGTGTTTATACATAGTCCCCCCATTTCAGGGCACTGTAATATTTGGAACTCGGCAATGTCATGTAAATGAAAGTAGTCATGTTTAGTATTTTGTTGCAAATCCTTTTCATGCAATTACTGCTTGAAGTCTGGGGTTCATGGACATCACCAGTTGCTGGGGGTCTTCTCTGGTGATGCTCTGCCAGGCCTGTATTGCAGCCATCTTTAGCTTATGCTTGTTTTGGGGGCTAGTCCCCTTCAGTTTTCTCTTCAAATAATATAAAAGACATGCTCAATTGAGTTCAGATCAGGTGATTGACTTGGCCACTCCAGAATGACCATTTTTTAGCTTTAAAAAACTCCATTGTTGCTTTAGCAGTATGTTCGAGATAATTGTCTTGCTGTAGAATGAACCGCTAGCCAATAATGTTTGAGGCATTTGTTTGAACATGAGCAGATAGGATGTGTCTATACACTTCAGAATTCATTATGCTACTACCATCAGGCAGTTGTATCATCAATGAAGATATGTGAGCCAGTACCTTCAGCAGCCATACATGCCCAGGCCTCAATGAGTATTTTTCCTCTGTTTTTACCGAGAAGAAAGATAGAAGGACAAGGAACTTAGGGCAGTCAATGGAATTGTCTTGAGAGCAGTCAGTGTTACCGTCGAAGAAGTGCTGAAAGTACTATCGTGTCTGAAGGTAGACAAATCTCTAGGGCCTGATCAGATATGTTCGAGGACATTGTGGGAAGTTGCAGAATCCCTGGTTGAAATTTAGGAGGAGTCTTTAAATACAGGAGAGGGTGGCCACGGTGGCACAGCGGTAGAGTCGCTTCCTTACAGCGTTTGCAGCTCCGGGTTCAATCCCGAGTACAGGTGCTGTCTGTACGGAGTTTTACGTTCTCCCTGTGACCTCGTGGGTTTTCTCCGAGATCTTCGGTTTCCTCCCGCGCTCCAAAGATGAACAGATATGTAGGTTAATTGGCTTGGTGAATATGTGAAATTGTACCTAGGGCGTGTAGGATAGTGTTAATATGCGGGGAGTGCTGGTCTTTAGTTTAGTTTAGAGATGCTGCGCGGAAACAGGCCCTTCGGCCCACCGAGTCCGCACCGACCACCGATCCCCGCACATTAAACCTGTCGCACACTAGGGACAATTTTACGCATACAGCAAGCCAATTAATCTACATATCTGTAAGTCTTTGGAGTGTGGGAGCAAACCGAAGATCTCGGAGAAAACCCACGCTGTCACGGGGAGACCATACAAACTCTGTACAAACAGCATTCATAGTCTGGATCGAACCCTGGTGTCCGGCACTGTAAGGCAGCAGCTCTACCGTTGCGCCACCGTTGTCGGTGTGGACTCGGTTGACCAACTGCCTGTTTCTTTAAACTAAATTAAACTAAACTAAACTAAACTAAAGGTGACTGGAGGTGGCAAAATGTTGGGTCTCTATTCAAGAAGGGCTGTAGGGCAAATGCTGGGAACTATAGGCCAATGAGCTTAACATCTGTAGTCGGAAGGTTACTAGGGAGTATTCTGAGTATACAGATATTTGGACAGGGCTCATTACGGATAGACGGATAGTCTTGTTTTAAAATGTAATAATAAAAAAGTAACAGAAGCAAGAAAAAGAAAAATAGAGAAAGTTAGATAAGATTGTGATATTAATAGTTACTGAAAAAGTGGAGAGAGCCCATAAACATGTAAAGCGCGAGAAAGAGAAAAAGAAAAGGGGAATAAAAAAGGAAAATAAAAAAGAAAATAAGATAAAAAGGATATACCTGCTTCGTATCTTTACCCCTTTATTACGCAGTTTATTTACAGAGTTATGTTGCACCTTATGCTTGTAATAAGTCGATAAATGGAGACCAAATCTTTAAGAATTGGTGTGATTTGCCTGCTAGGACGAATCTCATGTCTTCGAGGTGTAACATTTCAGACATATTTGAAATCCACATTTTTAGCGTTGGTGTGGGAGAATTTAAGTATACGTTTTTTTGCCTATACTAAGCCATAATTAAGGAAACTCTTTTGGAACGAAGTCAGCTCAAAGGCGGCTTCCATTGTTCCAAAAATAATCAGTTCTGCGTTGGGTTTCAGTTTTATTTTAAATAATTTTGTAAACATTTCAAAAATGTAATTCCAAAATTTTTGGATTTTTATACAAAAAACAAAGGAATGTGCTATGGTTGCATCTTGAGATAAACATTTAGCACAAATGGGGGAGACATTTGGAAAGATTTTGTTCAGTTTGGTTTTCGAATAATATCTGTAAAATTTTGAATTGAATTAAGATATGTCTTACATTGATCGAGCATTTATGCACATATAGCAAGTATTTATCCCATCTCTCTTTCAAGATTTTTATAGATCGTTGTTCCCAATCTCTTCTAATTGTGTCAGATGATGGTATTTCTATATTTAGAATGATATTATACAAGTATGATATTAAGTTAGTTGAGTCCGCCTTTCTATTCATAGCTTCATCTAATAGATCTGGAGTCAGAGTTTGGTATTCTTTTGTACTTACATTTTTGATTACTTTTCAGATTGTATTTGAGTTGTAGTTGTTGGAATAATAAAAAAATTCCCGTTTCATACTTGTCTCCAAGCATTCCTATTCTTTCCCAATAGGTAAATGTTTTATCAATAATGGATGGTTTAAACGACGGATTACTAACTATAGGAGAGAGAAGTGATAGGTTTCTTAATCAAACAATTAATTTAACGTATAATTTATGATCGCACTATCACTATTGACAATGTTGCTTCTTGGAATCAATAATTTGATACTGACCATGGAATTTTATGTTGTTTTATTTGTCATTAATGTAAGTTATTGTGCATTTTCTGGTTAATTTCAATTTTGAAAAGAGAAATAATAATTCGTTATTCTAGTTGCAGTCAAAGATGGAGGTAACCAAAAGCTTATAAGAAACATGGGTTTAAAAAATACAGTGGACAATAAGAAGCTTGAGGTAGGTGTCAAGTACTTTTGTAAAATTTAAAATATAGAACATAGAAAGGTACAGCACAGGTAAAGGCCCTTTGGCCCAGACATCATTGCCAGTCATGATGCCAATTTAAACTAAACGGTTGCTTGCACGTGGTCTGTGTGCCTCCATTCTCTGTCTTTCTAAGTGCCTCTTAATGTTGCTATTGTATCTGCTTCCACCACTTGTTTGACATAACCAGTAGGAATGAAGGATAGTGTAATTCCTGGATATATTGCCTGCGTCAGGATTCAGCCATTGGTTCATTTATCCTTCTGGTGAAATTAGAGGGATTTTCAGAGAGAGTGTCAATGGTCCTTTTACAGTGCCTTGAAATGCCCGCTGGAGGCAGTGCAAGAATGCGAAGCAGTTAGAAGGAAGAGATCATGTATGCCTCGTAAACCACCAGATAAACTACCTGGTTATGCCAGGTCTGAGGACTTGATGTTCCTTCAATGACTTGATGAATTCAGTCTTTGATGTCTGCCATCAGTGAGAGGTGGCTCCTGATTTATAGGACATAGCTACTAGTTTTCCATCATCTTGTAAAGCTTTACATTCAGAGATCCACATGGTGCAGTGGGGGCAGGTTGGTCGAGGACTTTCATCTTGCAGATATTGAACCATCCTCACATGTGCATGGTCAAAATGGCAAAGGACCAATTTTGCTTTCATTTCTTCTGTTCTTGATTTTTTGTTTTTCCTTACTGTTGAATTATCAGAAAGAATGTGCTTCTGCACAGCTGATTTCAGTTAGTCCACCATACCTCTTTTTTCAAGGCACCTGTAACAATGCATATGTTCATTATAGTTTCAGTTTTTGTAAAACCTACATTATGACCCAAGGGCCTTTGTTGAATGGATACTATGTACTTATCTGTGATAGGCACAAAATGCTGGAGTAACTCTGCGAGACAGGCTGCATCTCCATTCTTTCTCTCCAGAGATGCCACCTGTCCCGCTGAGTTACTCCCGCAGTTTGTGTCTATCTTCAGTTTAAACTGGCATCTGCTGTTCCTTCCACCACATATTGTACTTATCCTAATTGTGCTCATCGATAGTATGATTTTAGTGCATTATATGCAAAACAAAGAATTTCACGATACCTAGGTACATATGGAAATAAAGTATCATTGAATCATTAAATCAATTTTGTGTTGGAACTTACATGATCAGCAGGCTTACATTTATTTTTCCTTCCCACCTGCCGTCTGTAGGTTTGTGAATTTTGTTGTTACCGCTGCAACCTCCTGATTCACTCTCTGATCGTCTTTTCCCTTTCTCGATAAGCTTGTTGAAATTGATTCATTTGCAGTATCTGCAATTGATTCTTTTGTTCCTCGTCTGATATTCTCTCATGTAAATCATTTGCTTCTTGTTTTACAGTTTCTAATTCCTGTTTTTGCTTCGTAATCTCTATTTCCCTTTCACATAACTGTCATACAATTGTCTATTGCGGTCGCCAACTGAGCACATTTGATTTATTAGTCCAGCTTGCACTAAATCACAAGACTCGCGGCCTGAACATAAATACTAACTGTGCATGGTGAACAAGTAAGATTATAGGTGCTATAATCTTTGAGTTCCAGTTTTCTTCGACATGTTTGTTCCCCGTCACTCTTTTATACAGTCTCTCCTGATCTAAAATGTTTGTTGACCAGGACCCTCATGACTGAGATCATTCATTCCAGATTTGATTAAACAAGGCACATTTGTTCCATTGTTCCCTTTTTGATCCTTAATTTAGCAACCTGTGATTCCATTATGTTGTGCAATATTTCACAATTGGCTCAATAAGATTATGTGCCTGCCTGGTTCTGCTTCCTCTTTATACTCGGCTAAGGAATCCATGACACCTTTTACCCAGAATTCGTGTAAAGTTGACTTCTTTTCACATCATGCTCAAAGGTTTGGCTGCAGACCGTATGGTTATTACTTTAAAAAAACAGTTCTGTCTTAAATGAATAATCTCTTATTTTTATACTATTAACTTATTTTTAAACAATTGCCTTTAGTTGTAGATCATTCTTCATGAGGAAACATACTCTCTACATTCACCATGTCAGCATCTTATATGTTTCAGTCAAGTCCCTTACTCGCTCTTCTCCACTACAGCAGCTGAATGCCTAGTCTCCTGACCTGTCCTCAACCTTTTGAACAGTTTTTTCCAATGCGTTTATAAGGGGGGGCAATACAATAGATAGCATTTCAGACGTGATCACAGGCAATACCTATGCAACTGAAAAACCATCTCCCTGCAGTAGTATTCTGTAATTGAAGAGCCTGGTGTCAATTTTCCCTGTTGATTAATATTGATTATATCTATTTACTGTTTTCATAGGTTTGCAAGAATGATAAAATGGCTACTAGGAGTAGTCATGTTCTTGACATATCAGCATCCCTTAAGAGAAAAACAGAAAGCACCCATCAAGCCAAAAGTGGTGCACAACCCAACAAAAAGACTCAAAGCACAGGGACTAAGCGCAATATAAATGAAAATCAGCCAAAGCATATTGATGTGGAGCAACCGCAGGGAAAACCTGTAACTCATGACATGGTGGAGTCACAGGCCCAGTTTGCAACTCATTCTGGACAAGTAATCACACAATCCGACTTTTTTGAAATTCAGAGAAAATCTGACTCTACAACTGTGAAGGACGCTATGACCAAGCCTGCTGGTAGCAATGTCAGTTTACAGGATCCTGCAGTCATTGGTAATACAACTGTATCTCAAACATCGCTGAGACAGTCTGCAAAATCTAGAAATTCAATTAGTGGGTTTACTGCCAAAGCTGAAGACAATTCAGTTACATTCAAACATTGCCAAAGTGTTTTGTTCATCTGTCACACTAAAGGAAGCAACATCGAGAGGCTGGTGAGGAAGATTTACCCTTCTGCTATAAAGCCTACATAGATAGTAGTGAACTTTCCAGCGACATGCAAAAACATTTAATTTGCAGTTCTTTTGTTGATTGTTTGAATAATTTAATATATTTTAACTAATGCTTAAAGCAATAACTTTTTCCCAGTGTGGTTTCTCTCCCCTATTGAATTTTCATTCACTATTTGATACTATCCTGTTGAGGATCATGACAGAAGCTTCCTCGTGGCGATCCTGCGGCCTACACCATCTTGAAGCCGCAGTCTCCGGTAGGGAAGCATCGATTCCGGACTTACCTTGTCTGTACATCTGTGGCCCGCAGGGACGACTGCAGAGGTTGGTGGTCCCGACCACAGGGGAAAGCGGAGGAGGACTGATTAAACTTTGTGCCTTCCACCACAGTGATGAATGCTGTGGTGGATGTTTGTGATATTTTTTATTGTGTATTGTGCATTGTTTTTTTATTGTGCAGCTACTGGCAAGTTCATTTCACTGAACTTTACTGTGCACGTGACAAATTAATCTGACTATTGACTACTACACTATCCCTGGAAACGACGACACGATGCACTCTGTGACGCGTCGTGCGACCAATTCTATCAACATGTTAGACGACGACAGAAGCCAAAGGCGACCAATACGTTGTCTGACAAACGAGCAAACAAACCACCCTGTTGAGTGCATTGTGCAGTTTTTGTACTATAGATAAGGTGCTGCATAAAATTGAAGAGCCTGTTGTCAATTTTCCATTGATTAATGTTGATTCTATCTATTTACTGTTTTCATAGGTTTGCAAGAATAATAAAATGGCTACTATGAGTAGTCATGTTCTTGACATATCAGCATCCCTTAAGGGTGAAACAGAAAGCACCCATCAAGCCAAAAGCGATGCACAACCCAACAAAAAGACTCAAAGCCCAGGGACTGAGCATAATTTACAAATAACTCAGCCAAAGCATATTGATGTGGAGCAACCCCAGGGAAAACCTGTAACTATGGATATGGTGGAGTCACAGGCTCAGTTTGCTACTCATTCTGGACAAGAAATCACACAATCTGACTTTTTTGAAATTCAGACCAAATCTGCCTCTACAACTGTGAATGAGGCTGTGACCAAGCCTGCTGGTAACAATGTCAGTTTACAGGATCCTGTAGTCATTGGTAATACAACTTTACCTCAAACATCGCTGAGACGGTCTGCAAGATCAAGAAATACAATTAGCAGGTTTACTGTCCAAGCTGAGGACAATTCGGCTACATTCAAACATTGCTATAGTGTTTTGCCCATCTCTCACGCTGAAGGAAACAACATCGAGAGGATGGTGAGAAAGATTTACCCTTCTGCTATAAAGCCTACATAGATAGTAGTGCACTTTCCCAGCTACATGCAATGGAATAAGTGTGCAAAAACATTTAATTTGCAGTTCTTTTGTTGATTGGTTGAATAATTGAATATATGTAATAAATAAAATATATAATTTAATAAATAAAATATAAATGCTTAAAGCAATAACTTTTTCTTTTCCAGTCTCTTTTCTTTCCCCTATTGTCTGTTTATTCACTATTTTATACTACCTTATTGAGTGTATTGTGCAGTTTTTTTTCTATATATAAGGTGCAGTGTAAAATTGAAGAGCCTGTTGTCAATTTTCCCTGTTGATTAATTTTGATTATATCTATTTACTGTTTTCTTAGGTTTGCAAGAATGATAAAATGGTTACTATGAGTAGTCATGTTTTTGACATATCGGCATCCGTTAAACGAAAAACAGAAAACACCCATCAAGCCAAAAGTGATGTACAACCCAAGAAAAAGACTCAAAGCACAGGGACCAAGCGCAATAAAAATGAAAATCAGCCAAAGAATATTGATGTGGAGCAACCCCAGGGAAAACCTGTAACTATGGACATGGTGGAGTCACAGGCCCAGTTTGCTACTCATTCTGGACAAGAAATCACACAATCCAACTCTTTTGAAATTCAGGGCAAATCTGCCTTGACAACTGTGAACGAGATTGTTAGAAAACCTGCCAGCATAGGTTTTCAGAATCCTGTAGACATTGGTAATACAACTGTACCGCAAACATCGCGCAGACAGTCTGCAAGAACTAGAAATTCATTTAGTGGGTTTACTGTCCAAGCTGAGGAAAATTCAGCTACATCAAAACAATGCCAAAGTGTTTTGTCCGTCTCTCACGCTGAAGGAAGCAACATCGAGAGGCTGGTGAGGGAGATTTACCTTTCTGCTACAAAGCCTACACAGATTGTTGTGAACTTTCCCAGCCACATGCAGCAAGTGTGCAAAAACATTTCATTTGCAATTCTTTTGTTGGTTGGTCAAATTTTCCAAATAACTGTTATGTAATGTTTAAATCTTTGTAATTTCCATTCTATTGATTATATCTATTTACTGTTTTCACAGGTTTACAAGAATGATAAAATGGCTACCATGCGTAGTCATGTTCTTGACATATCAGCATCCCTTAAGAGAAAAACAGAAAGCACCCATCAAGCCAAAAGTGATGTACAACCCAACAAAAAGACTCAAAGCACAGGGACTAAGCACAATATAAATGAAGATCAGCCAAAGAATCTTGATGTGGAGCAACCGCAGAGAAAACCTGTAACTTGTGACATGGTGGAGTCACAGGCCCAGTTTGCTGCTCATTCTGGACAAGAAATCACACAATCCGACTTTTTTGAAATTCGGAGCAAATCTGCCTCTACAACTGTGAACGAGGCTGTGACCTTGCCTGCTGGTAGCAATGTCAGTTTACAAGATCCTGTAGTCATTGGTAATACAACTTTACCTCAAACATCGCTGAGACGATCTGCAAGATCTAGAAATACAATTAGCAGGCGTAGCATCGAGAGGCTGGTGAGGGAGATTTACCTTTCTGCTACAAAGCCTACACAGATTCAATTCAATAACTGTGAAGTAATGTTTATATCTTTTTTTTTTACATTCTATTTACTATTTATTCACAATTTGATACTGCCCCGTTGAGTGCATTGTGCAGCTTTTTCTATCTATGATGTGATGTATACAAATGAAGAGGCTGTTGCTAATTTTCCCTGTTGATTAATATTAATTACATTTATTTACTTTCATACAATTCTAGGTTTGCAAGAATGATAAAAATGCAATTGTGAGTAGACATCACCTTGGCACAGCAGGATCCATCAAGAGAAAAATAGAAAGCGCCCATGAAGCGCAAAGTGATGCACAACCCAACAAAAAGACTCAAAGCACAGGGACTAAGCGCAATTTAAATAAAAATAAGCCAAAGCACATTGATGTGGAGCAACCCCAGAGAAAACCTATAACTCATGACATGGTGGGGTCACAGGCCCAGTTTGCTACTCATTCTGGACAGGAAATCACACAACCTGACTTTTTTGAAATTCAGACCAAATCTGCCTCTACAACTGTGAATGAGGCTGTGACCAAGCCTGCTGGTAGCAATGTCAGTTTACAGGATCCTGTAGTCATTGGTAATACAACTTTACCTCAAACATCGCTGAGACAGTCTACAAGATCTAGAAATTCAATTAACAGGTTTACTGAGGAGAATTCAGCTACATTCAAACAATGCCATAGTGTTTTGCCTATCTATCACGCTGAAGGAAGCAACATCGAGAGGCTGGTGAGAAAGATTTACCCTTCTGCTATAAAGCCTACATGGAGAGTAGTTCCCTGCTACATGCAATGGAATAAGTGTGCAAAAACATTTAATTTGCAGTTAGAAACACAGAAATATAGAAAATAGGTGCAGGAGTAGGCCATTCGGCCCTTTGACCCTGCACCGCCATTCAATATAGTCATGGCTGATCATCCAACTCAGCATCCTGTGCCTGCCGTCACTCCATGCCACCTGATCCCTTTAGCCACAAGGGCCACATCTAACTCCCTCTTAAATATAGCCAATGAACTGGCCTCAACTACCTTCTGTGGCAGAGAATTCCACAGATTCACCATGCTCTGTGTGAAAAATGTTTTTCTCATCTCGGTCTTAAAAGACTTCCCTCTTATCCTTAAACTGTGACCCCTTGTTCTGGACTTCCCCAACATCGGGAACGACAGTGGCTTTCAAAAGTTTTCATACCCATTGAACTTTTCCATGTTTTGTCACATTACAACCACAAACGTAAATGTATTTTATTGGGATTTCATGTGATAGACCAACGCAAAGTGGCACATAATTGTGAAGTGGAAGGAAAATGATACATGGTTTTCAAATTTTTTTACAAATAAAAAACTGAAAAGTGTGGCGTGCAAAAGTATTCAGCCCCATTTACTCTGACACTGCTAAATAAAATCCAGTGCAACCAATTGCCTTCAGAAGTCACCTAATTAGTAAATAGAGTCCACTCGAGTATAATCTAATCTCAGTATAAGCACAGCTGTTCTGTGAAGGCCTCAGAGGTTTGTTAGAGAACATTAGTGAACAAACAGCATCATGAAGCCCAAGGAACACACCAGACAGGTCAGGGATAAAGTTGTGGAGAAGTTTAAAGCAGGGTGAGGTTATAAAAAAATATCCCAAGCTTTGAACATCTCACGGAGCACTGTTCAATCCATCATCCGAAAATGGGAAGAGTATGGCACAACTGCAAACCTACCAAGACATGGCCGTCCACCTAAACTGACAGGCCGGGCAAGGAGAGCATTGATCAGAGAAGCAGCCAAGAGGCCCATGGTAACTCTGGAGGAGCTGCAGAGATCCACAGCTCAGGTGGGAGAATCTGTCCACAGGACAACTATTAGTCGTGTCCTCCACAAATCGGGCCTTTATGGAAGAGTGGCAAGAAGAAAGCAATTGTTGAAACAAAGCCATAAGAATCCTGTTTGCAGTTTACCGCAAGCCATGTGGGGGACACAGCAAACATGCGGAGGAAGGTGCTCTGGTCTGATGAGACCAAAATTGAACTTTTTGGCCTAAATGCAAAACGCTATGTGTGACGGAAAACTAACACTGCACATCACCCTGAACATACCATCCCCACTGTGAAACATGATGGTGCAAGCATCATGCTGTGGGGATGCTTTTCTTCAGCAGGGACAGGGAAGCTGGTCAGAGTTCAATCTGACTGAGCTTGAGCTATTTTGCAAAGAAGAATGGGCAAAAATCTCAGTTTCTAGATGTGCAAAGCTGGTAGAGACATACCCCAAACGACTTGCAGCTGTAATTGCAGCGGAAGGTGGTTTTACAAAGTATTGACTCAGGTGGGCTGAATACTTTTGCACGCCACACTTTTCAGTTTTTTTATTTGTAATAAAATTTGGAAACCATGTATCATTTTCCTTCCACTTCACAATTATGCACCACTTTATGTTGGTCAATCACATAAAATCCCAATAAAATACATTTACATTTGTGGTTGTAACGTGACAAAATGTGGAAATGTTCAAAGGATATGAAAACTTTTGCAAGCCACTGTATTTTCCTGCATCTAGCCTGTCCAACCCCTTAAGCATTTTGTACGTTTCTGTAAGACCCCCCCTCAATCTTCTAAATTCTAGCGAGTACAAGCCGAGTATCCAGTTTTTCTTCATATGAAAGTCCTGCCATCCCAGGAATCAGTCTGGTGAACCTTCTCTGTACTCCCTCTATGGCAAGAATGTCTTTCCTTAGATTAGGAGACCAAAACTGTACACAATACTCCAGGTTTGGTCTCACCAAGGCCCTATACAACTGCAGTAGAACCTCCCTGATCCTATACTCAAATCATTTTTCTATGAATTCTAAAATACCATTCACTTTCTTCACTGTCTGCTGCACCTGCATGCCTACTTTCAATGACTAGTGTACCATGACACCCAGGTCTTGTTGCATTTCCCCTTTTCCTAATCGGCCACCATTCAGATAATAGTCTACTTTCCTGTTTTTGCCACCAAAGTGGATAACCTCACATTTATCCACATTATACTGCATCAGCCATGCATTTGCACACTCACCCAACCTATCCAAGTCACCTTGCAGCCTCCGAGCATCCTCCTCACAGCTAACACTGCCCCCCAGCTTCGTGTCATCTGCAAATTTGGAGATGTTGCATTCAATTCCCTCGTCCAAATCATTAATATATATTAGAAATAGCTGGGGTCCCGGCTCTGAGTCACTGCCTGCCATTCTGGAAAGGACCCGTTTACTCCTACTCTTTGCTTCCTGTCTGCCAGCCAGTTCTCTATCCACATCAATACTGAACCCCCAATACTATGTGCTTTAAGTTTGCATACTAATCTTTTATGTGGGACCTTGTCAAAAGCCTTCTAAAAGTCCAGATATAACACATCCACTCGTTCTCCCTTATCCACTCATCCTCGAAAAATTCTACAAGATTCATCAAACATGATTTACCTTTCATAAATCCATGCTGAATTTGTCCAATGATTTCATCACTTTCCAAATGTGCTGCTATCCTATCTTTAATATTAAGCATTTTCCCCACTACCGATGTTAGACTAACTAGTCTGTAATTCCCCATTTTCTCTCTCCCTCCCTTTTTAAAAAGTGGGGTTACATTAGCTACCTTCCAATCCTCAGGAACTACTACAGAATCTAAAGAGTTTTGAAAAATTATCACTAATGCATCCACTATTTCTGGGGCTACTTCCTTAAGTACTCTGGGATGCAGCCTATCTGGCCCTGGGGATTTATCAGCCTTTAATCCATTCAATTTACCTAGCACCACTTCCCGGCTAACCTGGATTTCACTCAGTTCCTCCATCTCATTTGACCCCCAGTCCCCTGCTATTTCCGGCAGATTATTTATGACTTCCTTAGTGAAGACAGAACCAAAGTAGTTATTCAAATGGTCTGCCATGTCCTTGTTCCCCATGATCAATTCACCTATTTCTGACTGCAAGGGACCTACATTTGTTTTAATTAATCTTTTTCCCTTCACATATCTCTAAAAACTTTTGCAGTCAGCTTTTATGTTAGCTGCCAGTTTTCTTTCATAATCTATTTTCCCTTTCCTAATAAAGCTCTTTGTCCTCCTCTGCTGGACTCTCCCAGTCCTCCGGTAGGCTATTTTTTCTGGCTAATTTGTATGCTTCATCTTTTGTTTTGATACTATCCCTGATTTCCTTGTTATCCACGAATGCACTGCCTTCCCTGATTTATTATTTTGCCAAACTGGGATGAACAATTGTTGTAGTTCAACCATGTAATCTTTAAATGCCTTCCATTGCATATCCACCGTCAACCCTTTAAGAATCAATTGCCAGTCTATCTTGGCCAATTCACGCCTCATACCCTCAAAGTTACCTTTCTTTAAGTTCAGAACCCTTGTTTCTGAATTAACAATGTCACTCTTCATCCTAATGATGAACTCAACCATATTATGGTCACTCTTGCCCAGGGGGCCACGCACAACAAGACTGCTAACTAACCCTTCCTCATTACTCAATATGAGGAAGCTCTCTCGTTGCTTCCTCTACATGTTGGTTTAGAAAACTATCCCGCATACATTCCAAGAAATCCTCTTCTTCAGCACCCCTGCCAATTTGATTCACCCAATCTATATGTAGATTGAAGTCACCCATTATAACTGTTTTACATTTGTTGCACGCATTTCTAATTTCCTGTTTGATGCCATCCCCAACTCCACTACTATTGTTAGGTGGCCTGTACACAACTCCCCCTAGCGTTTTCTGCCCCTTAGTGTTTCGCAGCTCTACTCATATTGATTCCACATCCTCCAAGCTAATGTTCTTCCTTTCTATTCCGTTAATCTCCTCTCCAACCAGCAACGCT
Organism: Raja brachyura; assembly: GCA_963514005.1. Next base: position 16,484,012 of record OY740783.1, read on the forward strand.
ACCCCACCTCCTTTTCTATTCTGTCTATTCGTCCTGAATATTGAATATCCCTGGATGTTCAGCTCGTAGCCTTGGTCACCCTGGAGCCATGTGTCCGTGATCCCAACTATATCATATTCATTAATAACTATCTGCACATTCAACTCATCCACCTTTTTACGAATGCTCCTTGCATTGAGACACAAAGCCTTCAGGCTTGTTTTTACAACACTCTTAGCCCTTATACAATTATGTTGAAAAGTGGCCCTTTTTGATTTTTGCCCTGGATTTGTCTGCCTGCCAATTTTACTTTTCACCATGCTACCTATTGCTTCTACCCTCATTTTACACCCCTCTGTCTCTCTGCTCATGCTCCCCTCCCCCCGCCACATTAGTTTATATCCTCCCCGACAGCACTAGCAAACACTCCCCCAAGGACATTGGTTCCATTCCAGCCCAGGTGCAGACCGTCCTGTTTGTGCTGGTCCCACCTCCCCCAGAACTGGTTCCAATGCCCTAGAAATTTGAATCCCTCCACCTTGCATCATTTTTCAAACCATGTATTCATCTGCAATATCCACCTCTTTCTACTCTGACTAGCACGTGGCACTGGTAGTAATCCAGAGATTATTACCTTTGAGGTCCTACTGTTAAGTTTATCTCCTAGCGCCCTAAATTCACCTTGTAGGACCACATCCCGTTTTTTACCTATATCGTTGGTGCCAATGTGCAGCACGACAACTGGCTGTTCACCCTTCCCCCCCCCCTGAATGTTCTGCACCCGCTCAGTAACATCCCTGACTCTTGCACCAGAGAGGCAACATGCCATCCTGGAGTCCCGTTTGCGGCCGCAGAAACACCTCGCTATTCCACCTACAATTGAATCCCCTATTACTATAGCCCTTCCACTATTTTTCCTCCCCTCCAGTGCTGCAGAGCCACCCACGTTGCCATGAACTTGGCTGCTGCTGCCTTCCCCTGGTAAGCCATCTCCCCCAACAGTATCCAAAATGGTATATCTGTTTAGAGGGAGATGACCGCAGGGGACTCCTGCACTACCTGTCTACTGCTACGCTGGATAGTTGCCACGTGTTCCCTTTATGTCCGCTTAACTTTTACCCGCGGTGTCCCAACTAACTGTACGAGCTATTCACGACTTTCTCAGCATCGTGCATGCTCCAGTATGAATCCAACCGCAGCTCCAATCGTTCAATGCGGTCTGCCAGGAGCTACAGCTGAACACAATCCTTGCACACGTAGTCACCAGGGACACCGACCATATCCCTAATCTCCCACATGTTGCAGGATGAGCAAACCATGGGGCCGATCTCAACTGACATGGCTTACCCCCAAATAAAATCAACTCACTCCCACTGTAAAGTTATTTTGTTGATTGGTTGAATAATTCAATATAAATTATTTAATGCTTAAAGCAATAACTTTTTCTTTTCCAGTCTGTTTTCTTTCCCCATTTGACTGTTTATTCACTTATTGATGCTTCCCTGTTGAGTGTGTTGTGCAGTTTTTTTAACTATATATAAGGTGCTGTGTAAAATTGAAGAGCCTGTTGTCAACTTTCCCTGTTGATTAATATTGATTCTATCTATTTACTGTTTTCATAGGTTTGCAAGAATGATAAAATGGCTACTAGGAGTAGTCATGTTCTTGACATATCAGCAACCCTTAAGAGAAAAACAGAGAGCACCCATCAAGCCAAAAGTGATGTACAACCCAACAAAAAGACTGAAAGTACAGGGACTAAGCGCAATATAAATGAAAATCAGCCAAAGCATATTGATGTGGAGCAACCCCAGAGAAGACCTATAACTCTTGACATGGTGGAGTCACAGGCCCAGTTTGCTACTCATTCTGAACAAGAAATCACACAATCCAACTTTTTTGAAATTCAGGGCAAATCTACCTCGACAACTGTGAACGAGGCTGTGACCAAACCTGCCAGCGACAATGTTGGTTTTCAGAATCGTGTAGTCATTGGTAATACAACTGTACCGCAAACATCGCTGAGGCGGTCTACAAGATCTAGAAAATCAATTAGTAGGTTTATTGAGGAGAATTCAGCTACATTCAAGCAATGCCAGAGTGTTTTGCCTATCACTCACGCTGAGGGTAACAACATTGAGAGGCTGGTGAGAAAGATTTACCCTTCTGCTATAAAGCCTACATAGATAGTAGTGGACTTTCCCTGCTACATGCAATGGAATAAGTGCAAAAACATTTAATTTGCAGTTCTTTTGTTGATAGGATGAATAATTTAATATAAATGATTTAATGTTTAAAGCAATAACTTTTTCCTTTCCAGTCTGTTTTCTTTTCCCTATTGATTTTGTATTCACTATTTGATACTACCCTGTTGTGTGCATTGTGCAGTTTTTTTTTTACTATATCTAAGGTGTTGTGTAAAATTGAAGAGCCTGTTGTCAATTTTCCCTGTTGATTAATATTGATTATATCTATTTACTGTTTTCATAGGTTTGCAAGAATGATGAAATGGCTACTATGAGTAGTCATGTTCTTGACATATCAGCATCCCTTAAGAGAAAAACAGAAAGCACCCATCAAGCCAAAAGTGATGTACAACCTAAGAAAAGGACTCAAAGTACAGGGACTAAGAGCAATATAAATGAAAATCAGCCAAAGCATATTGATGTGGAGAAACCCCAGAGAAAACCTGTAACTCATGACATGGTGAATTCACAGGCCCAGTTTGCTACTCATTCTGGACAAGAAATCACACAATCCAACTCTTTTGAAATTCCGAGCAAAGCTGCCTCTACAACTGTGAATGGGGCTGTGACGCAGTATGCTGTTAGCAATGTCAGTTTACAGGATCCTGTAGTCATTGGTAATACAACTTTACCTCAAACACTGCTGAGACGGACTGCAAGATCTAGAAATACAATTAGCAGGTTTACAGTCCAAGCTGAGGACAATTCAGCTACATTCAAACATTGCCATAGTGTTTTGCCCATCTCTCACGCTGAAGGAAGCAACATCGAGAGGCTGGTGAGGAAGATTTACCCTTCTGCTATAAAGCCTACATAGATAGTTGGGAACTTTCCCAGCTACATGCAATGGAATAAGTGTGCAAAAACATTTATTTTGCGTTTCTTTTGTTGATTGAATAATTTAATGTAATTTATTTAATGCTTAAAGCAATACCGCACCCTTTGTAACTCCCTGGTCGATTCCTCCCTTCCCACCCAAACCACCCCTTCTCCTGGCACTTTCCCTCACAACCGCAGGAAATGCTGCACTTGTCCATTTAGCTCCCCCCCCCCCCCCCCCCCCCGACTCCATTCAAGGACCCAAGCAGTCTTTCCAGGTGCGGCAGAGGTTCACCTACACCTCCTCCAACCTCATCTATTGTATCTGCTGCTCTAGGTGTCAGCTGCTGTACATCGGTGAGACCAAGCATAGGCTTGGCAATCACCTCGCCCAACACCTCCGCTCGGTTCGCAATAACCAAGCTGATCTCCCGGTGGCTCAGCACTTCAACTCCCCCTCCCATTCCGAATCCGACATTTCTGTCCTGGGCCTCCTCCATTGCCAGAGTAAGGCCCACCGTAAATTGGAGGAGCAGCTCCTCATATTTCGCTTGGGCAGTTTACACCCCAGTGGTATGAACATTGACCTCTCAAATTTCAGGTAGTCCCTGCTTTCTCCTCCCCTTCTCAGCTCTCCCTCAGCCCACTGTCTCTGCCACTTTCTTTCTTCTTCCCCCCCCCACCCTCACATCAGTCTGAAGCAGGTTCTTGACCCGAAACGTTGCCTATTTCCTTTGCTCCATAGATGCTGCCTCACCCGCTGAGTTACTCCACCATTTTTGTCTACCTTCGATTTTCCAACATCTGCAGTTCCTTCTTAAACATTTTGTCTACTTTTTATTTTCCAGTCTGTTTTCTCTCCCCTATGATTTTGTATTCACTATTTGATACTACCCTGTTGAGAGCATTGTGCAGTTTTATATTGATTATATCCATATACTGTTTTCATAGGTTTGCAAGAATGATAAAACGGCTACTATGAGTAGTCGTGTTCTTGACATATCAGCATCCCTTAAGAGAAAAACAGAAAGCACTCATCAAGCCAAAAGTGATGTACAACCCAAGAAAAAGACTCAAAGCACACGGACTAAGCGCAATATAAATGAAAATCAGCCAAAGCATATTGATGTGAAGCAACCCCAGGGAAAACCTGTAACTCATGACATGGTGGAGTCACAGGCCCAGTTTACTACTCATCCTGGCCAAGAAATCACACAATCTGACCTTTTTGAAATTCAGACCAAATCTGCCTCTACAACTGTGAACGAGGCTGTGACCAAGCCTGCTGCTAGCAATATCACTTTACAGGATCCTGTAGTCATTGGCAATGCAACTGTACCACAAATATCGCTGAGACGGTCTACAAGATCTAAAAATTCAATTAGCAGGTTTACTGAGGAGAATTCAGCTATATTCAAACAATGCCATAGTGTTTTGCCTATCTATCACTCTGAAGAAAGCAACATCGAGAGAATGGTGAGGAGGAATTACCCGTCTGCAATAAAGCCTGCATAGATGGTAGTGAACTTTCCCTGCTACATGCAATGGAATAAGTGCAAAAAGATTTAATTTGCAGTTCTTTTGTTGATTGGTTGAATAATTTAATATAAATTTTACTTCGGAGTCACGTGAATGACTACGTGAAGAAGCCCCACCAGGTGCATGCGCGTCATTACGTCTGACGCATGGCGCACCGACGGGCTGGAGAGCGCAACTCCACCAGCTGTAAGTAGTAAACCCGCAGGTAAGTGAATTTAAAACTTATGCTGCGAGTATTTAAATTCTGTGAGTCTGGCTCAGGAGCCAGCGGGAGTTGTTAGTAATGGAGCGTGTTGAGAAAAGATCTGTCTGGAGTAGGAGCATAACGCGCGGGCCCGCGATTACCGCTCGCTGATCGGTTCGGGAGATACCGGCTGCAGTAACGCCGGCTCCGATACCGGCTGCTGTTCTACCGGCTGCTCAACTGCCTCCGTTAGTTCCAGTGCTTCAGGGCACTGAGGCCACTCCACCAGGGAGGAAGGCCAAAAGAAAATCTCTCAGGCCCATCTTAACCAACGGGTCTGATGAAGAGGAAGACTCCCCTACTTCTACTAAAAAGGTATGGGGACGGCTCGACCAGATGGAGAAAATGCTCCAAACTTTAATGAGGCATGAAATTGTTCAATTGGGGTCGAATGCCCCTAGGATTCCCCAGTCAGCCTCACGTAGAGGCCCATACAGCGAAGAAGAAACCGCTTATGAATATCAGTGGGAATCACCCTCTCCAGCACCTTGTTTAGGGCTGGAAGAGACCTCCCTGGAGCAAGACTCGGGAGAGCAAGGGCAGGAGGAGTCTGACCATGAAGTTGGTGTCACTGCTTTTGGGCACATACCAAAGCACATGAGCTATGCTTCAGGTGTCCTGGATGTAGCAAGGAACTTTGCTATTCCGGAAGGTACTGGTGAGGCCATGGAGGAAAACCTGGCGACCAACATCAATTACATGGCCTCTCACCAGCTACAAGATTCTATAATGGAACAAACAGCCACCTGATATATAACACCTGTGAATTGTGCGTCGCTCAAAGTGCCCACTGTGAAATCTGCTATCTGGGCACAAATGAGTGCAACGATGCGTGGACAAAAAATCCGATTCCAGCGGGTCCTCAAATTGGTGGGAGCAGGCATCACGGCTTTTGGCATCACGAGGGGCACCAATGTCCGGCACACAGCAGAATATGTTGGCCCTGCTGTGTAATGCATATTTTGAAGTGAATTGCATCCGGAAGATAGCTATATAGCCTACACCAAACCCGCGATTTGAAGCTCTATGCAGGTCGACCAATATTCAAGTGCCAAATTATTTATTTGGGGAGGACCTGCTCAAACAGGTCAAAGACCTGGAAGAAGAGGCCAAGACGATAGGCCTCATCAAGACTTACGTCCCTTCCGCCAGGATGCCACCTCGCAGGTCGTTTTCGACACGTAGGGGGTCAGATCCGGGGGCAGGGCCAAGCAGAGGGGGGCCAGTGGGACGGCGGTATTACCCACCTGTATACGCCAACAACAACCCCAGGATGGCGAAAAGGACGAGAACTCCAAGGTCGACTATGGAGGTACGGGTGATTCATTCAGTCCAGGATAAATCTTCTGGGGAACAACCTCCGGTTGGGGTAGGTTGCAGTTATTTTATGATAAATGGTGCTGCATAACATCTGATCTGTTTATACTAGACACTGTCTCAGGGTCTCAAATAGAGTTTATGTCAGGAATTCATCCTCCTGCACAAAATATGCCTAGTCGGGTATTGTTTTTTTCTGGACCAGAAACTCGGCAGGTAAATGAAGAAATTGCAGTTTTGTTCCAAAAAGGGGTAATTGAGAGGACGACATACCATCCTCAACAATTTGTCCAATATATTCCCCAGACAGAAAAAAGATGATGGATGTCGAGTGTTCTGGATCTAACCCAGTTAAATTCCTATGTCCAGTATAGGCATTTTAAAATGAACACCTTCAATACTGCTAAACAGCTGTTATCAGGTTGTTGTATGGCAACCATAGATCTGAAAGATGCATATTATTAAGTACCAATTCATCATCAGTACCGAAGATACTTGAAATTTAGTTGGATGGGACAGCTGTGGCAATTTAAAGCATTACCCAATGGGTTAACCTCAGCTCCTAGGTTGTTCACAAAATTGTTAAAACCTGTGCTGGCGCTACTTCGTGCCCAGAATCACATCGTGATGGCTTATCTAGATGATGTCTTAATTATAAGCAACACTCAGGAAACAGCTGAGGAGTCGCTTTCAGCAACCAAATACCTGTTTGAGAGGTTAGGGTTTCTTGTCCATCCAACGAAATCCAAGCTAGAGCCATCCCAAAAAATTGATTATTTGGGGTTTGTCATTGATTCAGTTGATATGTCAGTGACTTTGCCGACAGCCAAGGCTGTTGAAATCAGGGAGGTCTGCACCAGTCTCGCTGAAAAACAACACCCCTCCATCCGGGAAGTAGCGAGTATTATTGGTAAATTGGTGGCGGCTTTCCCTGCAGTGGAGTTTGGACCCCTGCACTATCGAGGTCTGCAGCGAACTAGAGAACAAGCACTTAAAGAACATGCAGGTTATTTTGATAGACCTATGCAGTTGCCAGCCAGAGCCATCGCCATCGCCGAATTACAATGGTGGATTATCAATATTGTATAAACTACAAAAAACATTTTGGTTCAACAACCTTCAGTGGTTTTACAAACAGATATGAGTGCTTTGGGATGGGGAGGCACAGACAGCGAGTCTAGCTGTGGTGGTAGATGGAGTGTGCAAGAGGACCTAATCCTGCACAGGCATGGTATAAATTACTTAGAATTGCTGGATGCATTCTATGGTTTAAAAGATTATTGTTCAGCAATGAATAATTTACATGTTCAGGTCCAGATTGACAATACCACGGCTGTTGCATATATCAATCACATGGGAGGAATAAGCTCAGTGTCATGTGATAATATGGCTAACCTCATTTGGGACTGGTGTCTTTCTAGAAATATCTGGGTCTCAGTTATCTACCTACCAGGTAGAGATAATGTGGTGGCAGACAACAGGTCATGGAAATTTAATGACAACAGATGGATGCTAAATCCTGATGTTTTTTAAATGATTGTCAGCCGCTATAGTTTGCCAGATATTGATCTGTTTGCATCCAGGCTAAATCACCAGTTGCCTAAATACGTTTCGTGGGAACCAGATCCAGGAGCAGTAGCGGTGGATGCATTCTCGCTACATTGGGGACGTACGTCCTTTTATGCTTTTTCCCCCATTCTGCCTTATTAGGCAATGCCTCACCAAAATAGAGCAGGACTCCGCTTCAGGCGTTTTGGTGGTTCTGGACTGGCCTACACAGCCATGGTTCCCATCGGTGCTGAGAATGATGACTCTGCCATTCATGGCTGTCCCCAACTGCAGAAATTTGTTGGTGCATCCAGTAACAGGAGAAAGTCATCCGTTACATGATTGTATTAATTTGTTAATCTGCAGGTTCTGACCAGACCGTTCCAAGGGCTTGGACTGTCGAGTAGGACCATGGATGTGATAACTGCAGCTTGGAGAGATAGCACTAAAAAACAATACGTGTCTCATATTAAGAAATGGAAGATGTTTTGCTTGCGGTCAGATATGTCTTATCAATCTGCAAGCATACCGGATGTATTGGAGTTCCTTGCTACATTGCATTTTGATGAACACTTGAGCTATAGTGCCATTAATAGTGCTTGGAGTGCTTTGTACTATTTAGGGCAGTTTTCAGAACAATAATCCATCGGGTCTCATCCGTTAGTAACCCGATTCATGAGAGGAATCTTTAACAAGAATTCTCCTAAGCCTAGATATACAGAAATCTGGGATGTCAGTATAGTTGTCACACTGCTTCGGCAATGGGCTCCAATTACGTCACTGTCTTTTCGGAAATTAACACTTAAAGTGGTTATGCTCATGGCGCAGGTATCAGCGCAACAAGTTCACACATTGCAAAAGCTACGACTAGATAGTATGTGCTCTTCTGCAGATAACATTACTTTTTATGTGTGTGATTTAATCAAACAAAGCAGGCCAGGAATGGCCGGAACCAAAGTAAGCTTTAAAGCATACCCCGTTGACCAAACGCTATGTGTAGTCAAGCACCTGAGTCAATATATCAAGGTAACTAAGAGTCTCAGAGGCTCTGAGACAGCAATGCTCATTAGCCACAAAAAAACTCATAAAAAGGTGTCAGCACAAACTATTTTTAGATGTGTTTAAATCTCACTCCACCAGGGCGGCATCAACATCCGCAGCGAAGGCACAGGACGTGCCTCTAGACCAAATCCTCGGGGCCGCAGGATGGTCTGAGGAGGCGACCTTCTCCAAATTTTATGATAAACCTGTCTTGACAGTGCAAGGTTTTGGGCATGCTGTTTTGGGTTCGCTTTGATTTATTTTTCTTTCTAAATTTCATTTATAATTTCCCCCTGGGACAGAGGGGTTATTACTGTTTTGATTGTTATTATTAAAAATGATTATTGGATAATTCAAAGCAATGTTCAATACATTATTTATTCACTACTGAGTCAACTAAAGCATTGTGTCGTATGGAATGGATCTACGGAATGAAATCACAGAGCTTTGAAATCTTCACGTGACTCCGAAGTAAAATAGTAAGATTAAACGAGAATTTACCAGTTTGAAGGTTGATCTTTATTTTATGAGGAGTTACGATGAGGGATTACGTGCCCTCCGCTCCTGGCCCTCATAATCGCAAAGATCATCTGGTAGTTCTAGTCTTCTGAGTCTTACTTTATCACTTCGTCTATAGTTTCTGTGTTTTCACGCCGCTGTTTTGAAGTATGACGCGCATGCGCCTGGCGGGGCTTCTTCACGTAATCCCTCATTGTAACTCCTCATAAAATAAAGATCAAACTTCAAACTGGTAAGTTCTCGTTTAATCTTACTATTATTTAATGCTTAAAGCAATAACTTTCTTTTCCAGTCTGTTTTCTTTCCCCTATGGATTTTGTATTCACTATTTGATACTACCCCGTTGAGTGCATTGTGCAGTCTTTTTTACTATATATAAGGTGCAGTGTAAAATTGAAGAAACTGCTGTCAATTTTCCCTGTTGATTAATATTGATTATATCTATTTACTGTTTTCATAGGTTTGCAAGAATGATGAAATGGCTACTATGAGTAGTCATGTTCTTGACATATCAGCATCCCTTAAGAGAAAAACAGAAAGCACCCATCAAGCCAAAAGTGATGTACAACCCAAGAAAAAGACTCAAAGCACTGGGACTAAGCACAATATAAATAAAAATCATCCAAAGCATATTGATGTGGAGCAACCCCAGGGAAAACCTGTAACTCATGACATGGTGGATTCACAGGCCCAGTTTGCTACTCATTCTGGACAAAAAATCACACAATCCGACTTTTTTGAAATTCAGACCAAATCTGCCCCTACAACTGTGAACGAGGCTGTGACCAAGCCTGCTGGTAGCAATGTCAGTTTACAGGATCCTGTAGTCATTGGTAATACAACTTTACCTCAAACATCGCTGAGACGGTCTGCAAGATCTAGAAATACAATTAACAGGTTTACTGTCCAAGCTGAGAACAATTCAGCTACATTCAAACATTGCCTTAGTGTTTTGCCCATTTCTCACACTGAAGGAAGCAACATCGAGAGCCTGGTGAGAAGATTTACCCTTCTGCTATAAAGCCTACATAGATAGTAGGGAACTTTCCCAGCTACATGCAGTAGAATAAGTGTGCAAAAACATTTCATTTGCAGTTCGTTTGTTGATTGAATAATTTAATGTAATTTATTTAATGCTTAAAGCAATACCGCACCCTCTATAACTCCCTGGTCAATTCCTCCCTTCCCACCCAAACCACCCCTTCTCCTGGCACTTTCACTCACAACCGCAGGAAATGCTACACTTGTCGATTTACCTCTCCTCCCCCCTTGACTCCATTCAAGGACTCAAGCAGTCTTTCCAGGTGCGGCAGAGGTTCACCTGCATCTCCTCCAACCTCATCTATTGTATCTGCTGTTCTTGGTGTCAGCTGCTCTACATCGGTGAGACCAAGCGTAGGCTTGGCAATCACTTTGCCCAACACCTCCGCTTGATTCGCAATAACCAACCTAATCTCCCGGTGGTTCAGCACTTCAACTGCCCCTCCCATTCCGAATCCGACCTTTCTGTCCTGGGCCTCCTCCATTGCCAGTGAGGGCCACCGTAAATTTGTGGAGCAGCTCCTCATATTTCACTTGGGCAGTTTACACCCCAGTGGTACAAACATTGACATCTAATTTCAGGTAGTCCCTGCTTTCTCCTCCCCTTCTCAGTTCTCCCTCAGCCGACTGTCTCCGCTTCCTCCTTTCTTCTCGCCCCCCCCCCACATCAATCTGAAGCAGGGCCTCGACCGGAAACATTGCCGATTTCCTTCGCTCCATAGATGCTGCCTCACCCGCCGAGCTTCTCCAGCATTTTTGTCTACCTTCGATTTTCCAACATCTGCAGTTCCTTCTTAAACATTTTGTCTACTTTTTCTTTTCCAGTCTGTTTTCTCTCTCCTATGATTTTGTATTCACTATTTGATATTACCCTGTTGAGTGCATTGTGCAGTTTCTTTTACTATATATAAGGTGTTATGTAAAGCTGAAGAGCCTTTTATCAATTTTCCCTGTTGATTAATATTGATTTTTTGAAATTCAGGGCAAATCTTCCTCTACAACTGTGAACGAGGCTGTGACCAAACCTGCTGCTAGCAATGTCTGTTTACAGGATCCTGTAGTCATTGGTAATACTACTGTAACTCAAACATGGCTGAGACGGTCTATAAGATCTAGAAATTCAATTTGCGGGTTTACTGTCCAAGATGAGGACAATTCAGCTACATCCAAACTATGCCAAAGTGTTTTCTCCGTCTCTAACGCTGAAGGAAGCAACATCGAGAGGCTGGTGAGAAATATTTACCCTTCTGCTACAAAGCCTACATACTGTAGATAGTAGTGAACTTTCCCTGCTACACGCAATGTAGCAATTCTGCAAAAACATCACATTTGCAGTTCTTTTGATGGTTAGTTGAATTATTTAATAATTCCATGCATAAATCTTAGCTTTTTTACGTTTTAATTTTTCTCCCCTAATTACTTTATATTCACTATTTGATAGCACATTGAGTGCATTGTCCAGTTTTTTTACTCTATATAAGATGCTGTATAAAATTGAAGAGCCTGTTGTTAATTTCCTCTGCTAATTAATATTATATATTTATTTTTTGTTTTCATACACTTCTAGTTTTGCAAGAATGATAAAATGGCTGCTACTGGTATTCATGATCCTGACACAGCAGCATCCCTAAAGAGAAAAACACAAGGCCCTCATCAAGCCAGAAGTGATGTACAACCGAACACAAAGACTCAAAGCGCAAGGACTATGCATAATATAAGTGAAAATCAGCCAAAGCATATTGATTATCAGCAACCCCAAAGAAGACCTGTAACTCGTGGCATGGTGAAGTCACAAACCCAGTTTGCTACACATTCTGGACAAGAAATCACACTGTCCAATTTTTTTGGAATTCAGACCAAATCTGCCTCGACAAATGTGAACAAAGCTATGACCAAGCGTGCCAGTAGCAGTATTAGTTTTCAGAATCCTGTAGTCATTGGTAATACAACTGTACCTCAAACGTCGCTAAGACAGTCTGCAAGATCTAGAAATTCAATTTGCGGGTTAACTGTTCAAGCTGAGGACAATTCAGCTACATCCAAACAATGCCAAAGTGTTTTATCCATCTCTCACACTGAAGGAAGCAACATGGAGAGGCTGGTGAGGAAGATTTACCTTTCTGCTACAAAGCCTACATAAATTGTTGTGAACTTTCCCAGCCACATGTAATGTGGCAAGTGTGCAAAAAATTGCACACTTCATCACAGTGAAAGGCGGTGCTGGCTTGAAGGGCCGAATACTCTACTCTTGCACCTATTGTCTAGTTGATTTGCAGTTCTTCCCTTGGTTGTTTGAATTATTTAATAACTTAATTATGGCTTAAATCAATAACTTTTTCTTTTCCATTCTCTTTTTTTTCTCCCCTATTTATATTCACTATTTGATGCCATTCCGCTGAGTGCATTGTGCAGTTATATTCTGTCTATATGGTGCTGTATAAAGTTGCAGAGCCTGTTGTCAATTTTCTCTGTTGATTAATATTAATTATGTTTATTTATTGTTTTCATCCAATTCTAGGTTTGCAAGAATGATAAAATGGCTACTACAAGTAGTCATGTTCTTAACAAAGCTGCGTCCTTTAAGAGAAAAATAGAAAGCACCCATCAAGCCAAAAGTGATGTGCAACCCAACAAAAAGACTCCAAGCACACTGATTATATGCGATATGAATGAAAATCAGCCAAAGCATATTGTTGTGGAGCAATCCCAGAGAAAATCTGTAACTCGTGACATGGTGGAGACGCAGGCCCCATTTGCCATTCATACTAGACAAGAAATCATAAAGTCCAACTTTTTGAAAATTCAGACCAAATCTGCCTCTACAACTGTGAACGAAGCTGTGACCAAGCCTGCCAGTAGCAATGTTAGTTTACAGAATTCTGTAGTCATTGGTAAAACAACTCTAGCTCAAACATCACTGAGACGATCTGCAGGAATTAGTAATTCAATGCACGGGTTTGCTGACCCAGCTGAGGACAATTCAAGTACATACAATCAACCGAATGTTGAAAATTCCCAGATGCATACGTTAGTACTTAAACCGTATGATGCTGTGAACAAAACTAGAATGACCACTGCTCTTAGTTCCGATAAAAGTATTGCAACTCCCACAGTAAATCAAATAACCACTCCAAATACAGAGGTTGAGTCAATTGACAAATCTTGTACTGTAAATATGTCAGAAAGTGCAAGAAACAAATCTAATGCCACTGTTGCAACAGATGGTAAATTAGCCACTATAGAAGTGCCGAAAGAACATAATAAGAATGAACATCTTGCACAATTGAAAAAATACCCAAAAGTGCAAGTCCATGAAGAAATTCTGAGCAAAGTGGCCAGATGCAATCAAAACGTGGAAATGGGTCAGAAACCTGAATATGAAAGCGCCAGAGAAAACAGTATTCATGAAAACACCATCAGTGATCCATCACCTCAAACACACTGGAAAAACAACTTGTCTGACCATAATTATACCTCAGAAATCAATATATCTGTTGAGCACATTCCAAGTACTGAATCTATGACTCCCACTGAACTCACTGTAATGGAGGATACATTACAACAAGATGAAATGAAGCAATTTGATCACAATAAGAACAAGACTCTAGAAGATAACCTTGATGCTTATGTGGTACCTTCCGATGTTTTAGAAAATAGGTGTAATTCCCCAATGATTTCAGCGTATGAATCCAGAGAGAATCTACTTGAATCCATGACCTCAGATCATAATTCTTTACAGCAAAAAATCAATTGTTCCACAGTTTCAGGTTTTGACCAAAATGATGATGTGATCGTAGAATATGAATCTTGTCATGATGGGGTCTCCGAAGCAGTAATCTTAGATGGAACTCCAGGAGAATATTCCAAAGATACGATGACAGCAAATAATCAGTCTAACAGCAGCACACCAACTTGTGATATGGTCCCGTGTGTTAAAGGTAACGTTGAAACTACAGTATTGGGTCAGGTTTCGGGTCACGACCCTTCTTCGGAACTCCAAACCGACATAAATGATTCTAATACCAATTTGTCTGAGGTCCATACCAATAATTTAAATGATGCCAATAATTTGTCCGCGGCAATTAACATGGAAATAGATGAAGATGTAAATCCGAATGAACCTGGTGAAAATATTAATGACAGATTTGCAAACAACAACTTTAGAGAATCAGCAGAGGAAGCCAGTAAAAATGCACCCGAGCATGTACTAACTGAATCATGTAGAAGCAATGAGAAAAATAATACATTGCAGAACCGAGAGGGAATGAGCAACGTACAGTCTGCAGAAATGAATACAAATGCAAGAAAAGAAAACGAGAGAGAAAAGAGTTCCAGGAAGCAACACACGACAGAATCTTCAGGTATTTGCTCAAGAAATAAAACTTTAGTTGCATTACATTTTGAAGTGTAGAAACAAGGAACTGCAGATGCTGGTGTACAAAGAAAGACACAATGCTAGAGTGATTCAGTGGGCCAGGCAGCATCTCTGGAGAACATGGATAGATGACATTTTGAGTCGGGACCCTTCAACAGACTGATTGTGGGGGATGGAGGGAGGAAAACTGGAAGAGAGGAGGGACAGGGCAAAGCCTGGTAATAGGTGGATACAGGGGTTGGGGGGGGGGGCAGATGTACAAAGACCTGAGATGAAAAGACAGCATGAGCCAAAAGGATTGGAAAGTTGCCAATAGCGAAGCAAGAGGAAGGAAAGTAGGTGGAAGGGGTGGGGAGGAGAGAAATGGGTGTGAGTCCAGATGGGGCACAGGGGAGAGCGGGTGGAAAAAAATGGGGGAGAAGAAGTGAGGGGGAGGGGTGGTGGTTTGCGGTTACCTCAAATTGGAGAATTCAATGTTCATACTGTTGTGTTGTAAACTACCCAAGCGGAATGTGAGGTGCTGTTCTTCCATGCAACAAAATTTCAGGCGCACTGCCCGAGTGGAGCACCAACGTATCAGATAAATAATAATGACAATGGAAACAGCAAAAACTGCAAGAAAAATGTCGTCAAGTCTAGACAGAATGTGTAATATTTCACAGCATAGTGTAATAGCAGTACAAAATATTGGTTATGGGGGTGTGTATTCAGTTCAGAGTTCAGAGTGGTGACGTCTTTGGGGTAGAAACTGTTTGTTAACCTTGTGGTGTGTGATTTGTTGGACGTGTAACGCTTTCCTGAGGGCAGAAGGGCAAACAAGTGATGTGAGGGATGACATGAGTCCTTCAGGCAACAAGAGCAATAGATCTCTTCCAGGGCAGGCAGATGTACCTGGGGAGAGCGCGGATAGATTATATTGAAGGTGACGGAAATATCAGAGAATGATGCGTTCAAAGAGCAGGCTAGTGGGGTGAAAGGTGAATATCAGGAGAACTCTAACCTTGTGCTATCTTTGGGGGTGGGGAAGCGAGAGCAAGACACAGAGGAGACATGGTTCAGGGATCCTGATTAGATGATGGAGTGGGAAAAAACGAATTTATTAAATAAAGTGGTTTATTAACTTACTAACACACCCAAATTTTGTTTTCCTTAATCATATTCCACATTAAATATCCCTCATCTCCTCTCACTGTTCCTTTCGCTGCTCCTGACATTGGGGGCTCCTCTGATTAGAATTTATCCTGGTCAAATGTCACACTGCCTCTGCCCCACCTAATTGCCATTATCTTGGACAGTTTGGACAGATATCTCAGCACAGGGCGTTAATCCCATTTATCTTCACAATTGATTCTCCATCCTTGAGGCATCTGGGAAATCTCACCTTGATTTATTCATGTTCATCTCCCAATTTGTAAGGTAATCCAATGTACCCCATAGAGGCCCAGGGTTCCTTGTGATACCTACATTATTTTTTCTAAAACAATTTAATAGAATAGCTAGAATATTTATTTCTCCTTTCATTATTCTATTATTCTTTTGATGCTTCTGACTTTAATAATCTGCCAATCTGCCCACTCACCCAATCTGTCCAAATCATGCCACATCCTCATAGCATCTTCCTCACAGTTCACACTGCCACCCAGCTTTGCATCATCTGCAAATTTGTTAATTTACTTTTAATCCCTTTAATATATATTGGAAATAGCTGCTGTCCCAGTTCCGAGCCTTGTGGTACCCCACTAGTCACTACCTGCCATTCTGAAAGGGACCCGTTAATCCCTACTCTTTGTCTGCCAATTTTTTTAATCCATGTCAGTACCCTAATCGCAATACCATATGCTCTAATTTTGGCCACTAATCTTCTATGTGGGACCTTATCAAGTGTTTTTTGAAAGTTCAGGTACACCACATCCACTGGCTCTCCCTTGTCTATTTTCCTAGTTACATCCTCAAAAAATTCCAGAAGATTAGTCAAGCATGATTTCCCCTTTGTAAATCCATGCTGACTCGGACTGATCCTGTTACTGCAATCCAAATGTGCCGCTATTTCATCTTTTACAATTAACTCCAGCATCTTCCCCATCAACGATATCAGGCTAACTAGTCTATAATTCCCTGTTTTCTCTCTCCCGCCTTTCATAAAAAGTGGGATAACATTAGCTACCCTCCAATCTACAGGAACTGATCCTGAATCTATTGAACATTGGCAAATGTTGATAAGAAAGTGGGATAACATAGAACTTGTGTGAATTAGATGATCGATGGTTGGCATAGACTTGCTGGACTGACGGGCCTGTTTCCATGCTGTACCTCTAAAACTAATACCGTGGAGAATTTCTTCTTCAAGATGAAAGAAAACTTGCAATAATGGTGAAAAATTTAAATTATGATAAGATTTAGTTTTTGATTGAATTAGGCTCACCGCTGCAGGATATTGTCGTACCAAAACCTTCCTTGCCAATTCCCAAATTAAGTGCTTTGAACAAGAAAAATAGCAAAGGAGAAACTCGTCTACATCTTGCTGTGATGAAGAGAGACATATGTGCAGTAAAATCTCTAATCGGAGTGGGAGCTAGTGTAAACATACAAGACAATGCAGGTATGTACTTGTGAAAGGAATTTTTTTTACTATCTTTTTCCTGGAGTAGGATTTGATCTTTATATTTTTATAAAGTGAAACCTGTTCTCGTTTATCACGGTCTTATTTGTTACTATTTTATGCTTCTTGGACTCGGGTCACATTTAAAAAGAAACGGAACGATCATAAACAATGCAAACAAGTGATCAGTGACATTATTTCCGGGTCATAACTTTTAAGGAGAAAGTGACAATGTTTAAATAGTCACATGGATATGCAGGGAATTAAGGTCAATGGATCACATGCAAGCAGAGGGGATTAGTTTAATTTAGCATCATGCTTGTCATGAACATCGTGGGCCGAAGGGCCTGTTCCTGTACTGGGTTATGGGGATAGAACTATATCTCCACGACTCACCAAAAAGCTTCGGGGAAACCAATGTCAGGGTACCGGAGAACCTGCCTCAATTACCTTCTCCGTCAGCTCGTTCTACATTTCCCACCACCGTCTTTGTGGAAAATCATGTCCTTCAGGTTCCCATTAAATCTTTCCCCTCTCACCTTAAACCTATGTTCCTTGGTTCTTGATTCCACGACTGTGGGTCCATGACTTTGTGCATTCACCCTGTCTATTTCCATGGTTTTATTGTTATCTTTATGTCAGGCATTGATCATTTTTATTGCCAAAAGGAAATCAAGTGATATTGTATGGGGTAGGAAAGCAGAGTTGAGGTTGAATATCATCCTTGATCCAGTGTTCCTATTTCCTAAGTTATTGTGTTCTCGTATTCCATGAGATAATGGCTGAATCTTAATCTATCTTTACTTATAATTTCTTACTCAAATTTTGCCGTGCAGGAGTAGGCCATTCGGCCCTTCGAGCCAGCTCCGCCGTTCAATGTGATCATGGCTGATCATCCCAAATCAGTAACACGTTCCTGCCTTCTTCCCATATCCCCTGACACCGCTATCTTTAAGAGCCCTATCTAGCTCTCTCTTGAAAGTATCCAGAGAACCGGCCTCCACCGCCCTCTGATGCAAAGAATTCCACAAACTCATAACTCTCTGTGTGAAGAAGTGTTTCCTCGTCTCCGTTCTAAATGGCTTACTCCTTATTCTTAAACTGTGGCCCCTGGTTCTGGATTTCCCCAACATCGGGAACACGTTTCCTGCCTCTTGCGTGTCCATCCCTTAATAATTTTATATGTTTCAATAAGATCCTCTCTCATCCTTCTAAACTCCAGTGTGTACAAGCCCAGCCGCTCCATTCTCTCAGCATACGACAGTCCCACCATCTCGGGAATTAACCTTGCACTCCCTCAATAACAAGAATGCCCTTCGGGGTCAAAAACTACACACAATGCTCCAGGTGTGGTCTCACTATTCGCACTAGGTCCCCATACAACTGCAGAAGCACCTCTTTGCTCCTGTACTCAACTCCTCTTGTTATGATGGCAAACATGCCATTCCCTTTCTTCACTGCTGCTGTACCTGCATGCTTACTTTCATTGACTGATGAACAAGGACCCCCAGGTCCCATTGTACTTCCTCTTTTCCCATCTTGACACCATTTAGATAATAATCTGCCTTACTGTTTTTGCTAGCAAAGTGGATAACCTAACATTCATCCACATTAAACTGCATCTGCCCACTCACCCAACCTGTCCAAGTCACCCTGCATTCTCATAGCATCATCCTCAGTTCACACTGCTACCCAGCTTTGTGTCATCTGCTAATTTGCTAATGTTACTTTGAATCCGTTCGTCTAAATCATTAATATATATTGTAAATAGCTGCGGTCCCAGCACCGAGCCTTGCGGTACCCTACTAGTCACTACTGCCTGCCATTCTGAAAGGGAGCCGTTAATCCTTACTCTTTGTTTCGTGTCTGCCAACCAATTTTCTATCCACGTCAGCACTCTACCCACAATACCATGTGCTCTAATTTTGCCCACTAATCGCCAATTTGGAGATTTATCAAATTATTTCTGAAAGTCCAGGTATTCTACATCCACTGGCTCTCCCTTGTCCATTTCCTTGTTACATCCTCATTGTTTCAAGTTATATTTACTTGATCAGGAATCCAGAGATACACCAGAGCATAAATAGTAGCTGGGAAAGTGTAGGTCAAATAATAACAAATCGCCGGAGGTCTTGAGGTGATGCATCAAAGTGGAAGATCAGAATGAGGTAGGTACCGAATGGCACCAGCATTATTTTATTCTATGTAGCCCAGGTACACAATGATCCCTCTTTGGTTCTGGTCCTATCTGAGCAGGTGAACAGAAAATCTGTTTTAAGTAACACACAGTCATCTGCACTAGAATGTGACTCGGTGTCACATGTAGATAACATAGAAAAATAGAAACATAGAAATTAGGTGCAGGAGTAGGCCATTCGGCCCTTCGAGCCTGCACCGCCATCCAATATGATCATGGCTGATCATCCAACTCAGTATCCCGTACCTGCCTTCTCTCCATACCCTCTGATCCCCTTAGCCACAAGGGCCACATCTAACTCCCTCTTAAATATAGCCAATGAACTGGCCTCAACTACCCTCTGTGGCAGAGAGTTCCTGAGACACACCACTCTCTGTGTGAAAAAAGTCCTTCTCATCTCGGTCCTAAAGGATTTCTCCCTTATCCTTAAGCTGTGACCCCTTGTCCTGGACCTCCCCAACATCGGAAACAATCTTCCTGCATCTAGCCTGTCCAACCCCTTAAGAATCTTGTAAGTTTCTATAAGATCCCCTCTCAATCTCCTAAATTCTAGAGAGTATAAACCGAGTCTATGCAGTCTTTGTTCATAAGACAGTCCTGACATCCCAGGAATCAGTCTGGTGAACCTTCTCTGCACTCCCTCTATGGCAATAATGTCCTTCCTCAGATTTGGAGACCAGAACTGTACGCAATACTCCAGGTGTGGTCTCACCAAGACCCTATACAACTGAAATAGAACCTCCCTGCTCCTATACTCAAATCCTTTTGCTATGAAAGCTAACATACCATTCGCTTTCTTCACTGCCTGCTGCACCTGCATGCCTACTTTCAATGACTGGTGCCATGACACCCAGGTCGCGCTGCATCTCCCCTTTTCCTAATCGGCCTCCATTTAGATAATCTGTTTTCCTATTTTTGCCACCAAAGTGGATAACCTCACATTTATCCACATTATGCTGCATCTGCCAAACATTTGCCCACTCACCCAGCCTATCCAAGTCACCTTGCAGTCTCCTAGCATCCTCCTCACAGCTAACACTGCCCCCCAGCTTAGTGTCATCCGCAAACTTGGAGATATTGCCTTCAATTCCCTCATCCAGATCATTAATGTATATTGTAAATAGCTGGGGTCCCAGCACTGAGCCTTGCGGTACCCCACTAGTCACTGCCTGCCATTGTGAAAACGACCCGTTTACTCCTACTCTTTGCTTCCTGTTTGCCAGCCATTTCTCTATCCACATCAATACTGAACCCCCAATGCCGTATGCTTTAAGTTTATATACTAATCTCTTATGTGGGACCTTGTCGAAAGCCTTCTGGAAGTCCAGATACACCACATCCACTGGATCTCCCCTATCCACGCTAGTTACATCCTCAAAAAATTCCACAAGATTCGTCAGACATGATTTACCTTTCGTAAATCCATGCTGACTTTGTCCAATGATTTCACCACTTTCCAAATGTGCTGCTATCCCATCTTTAATAACTGACTCTAGCAGTTTCCCCACTACCGATTTCACCGATAGAGAGTTTATACTCTCTAGAATTTAGGAGATTGAGAGGGGATCTTATAGAAACTTACAAGATTCTTAAGGGGTTGGACAGGCTAGATGCAGGAAGATTGTTCCCGATGTTGGGGAGGTCCAGGACAAGGGGTCACAGCTTAAGGATAAGGGGGAAATCCTTTAGCACCGAGATGAGAAGGAATTTTTTCACACAGAGAGTGGTGGGTCTCTGGAACTCTCTGCCACAGAGGGTAGTTGAGGCCAGTTCATTGGCTATATTTAAGAGGGAGTTAGATGTGGCCCTTGTGGCTAAGGGGATCAGAGGGTATGGAGAGAAGGCAGGTACGGGATACTGAGTTGGATGATCAGCCATGATCATATTGAATGGCGGTGCAGGCTCGAAGGGCCGAATGGCCTACTTCTGCACCTAATTTCTATGTTACCGATGTTAGACTAACTGGTCTGTAATTCCCCGTTTTCTCTCTCCCCCCCCTTCTTAAAAAGAGGGGTTACGTTTGCTACCTGCCAATCCTCAGGAACTACTCCAGAATCTAAAGAGTTTTGAAAGATTATCACTAATGCATCCACTATTTCCGGAGCTATTTCCTTAAGTACTCTGGGATGCAAACTATCTGGCCCTGGGGATTTATCGGCCTTTAATCCATTCAATTTACCCAACACCACTTCTCGACTAACCTGGATTTCACTCAAGTCCTCCTTTGACCTGCGGTCCCCTGCTATTTCCGGCAGATTATTTATGTCTTCCTTAGTGAAGACGGAACCAAAGTAGTTATTCAATTGGTCCGCCATATCCTTGTTCCCCATGATCAACTCGCCTGTTTCTGACTGCAAGGGACCTACATTTGTTTTAACTAATCTCTTTCTCTTCACATATCTATAAAAACTTTTGCAGTCAGTTTTTATGTTCCCTGCCAGTTTTCTTTCATAATCTATTTTTCCTTTCCTAATCAAGCCCTTTGTCCTCCTCTGCTGGTCTCTGAATTTCTCCCAGTCCTCCGGTATGCTGCTTTTTCTGGCTACTTTGTACGCATCATCCTTTGCTTTGATACTATCCCTGATTTCCCTTGTTATCCACGGATGCACTACCTTCCCTGATCTATTCTTTTGCCAAACTGGGATGAACAATTTTTGTAGTTCATCCATGCAGTCTTTCAATGTCTTCCATTGCGTATCCACCGTCAACCCTTTTAGAATTGATTGCCAGTCAATCTTGGCCAATTCACGTCTCATACCCTCAAAGTTACCTTTCCTTAAGTTCAGAACCATTGTTTCTGAATTAACAACGTCACTCTCCATCCTAATGAAGAACTCGACCATATTATGGTCACTCTTGCCCAAGGGGGCACGCACAATAAGACTGCTAACTAACCCTTCCTCATTACTCAATACCCAGTCTAAAATAGCCTGCTCTCTCGTTGGTTCCTCTACATGTTGATTTAGATAACTATCCCGCATACTTTCCAAAAAATCCTCTTCCTCAGCGCCCCTGCCAATTTGATTCACCCAATCTATATGTAGATTGAAGTCACCCATTATAACTGTTTTGCCTTTGTCGCACGCATTTCTAATTTCCTGTTTGATACCATCCCCCAGTTCACTACTACTGTTAGGTGGCCTGTACACAACTCCCACTAGCGTTTTCTGCCCCTTAGTGTTTCGCAGCTCTACCCATACTGATTCCACATGCTCCAAGCTAATGTCCTTCCTTTCCATTGCGTTAATCTCCTCTCTAACCAGCAACGCTACCCCACCTCCTTTTCCTTTCTCTCTATCCCTCCTGAATATTGAATATCCATGGATGTTCAGCTCCCAGCCTTGGTCACCCTGGAGCCATGTCTCCGTGATCCCAACTATATCATACTCATTAATAGCTATCTGCACATTCAACTCATCCACCTTATTACGAATACTCCTTGCATTGAGACACAAAGCCTTCAGGCTTGTTTTTACAACGCTCTTACCCCTTATACAATTTTGTTGAGAAGTGGCCCTTTTTGATTTTTGCCCTGGTTTTGTCTGCCTGCCACTTTTACTTTTCACCTTGCTCCCTATTGCTTCTACCCTCGTTTTATAACCACCTGCCTCTCTGCTCTTGTACCCATCCCCCCGCCACATTAGTTTAAATCCTCCGCGACAGCACTAGCAAACACTCCCCCAAGGACATTGGTTCCATTCCAGCTCAGGTGCAGACCGTCCTGTTTGTACTGGTCCCACCCCCCCCAGAAATGGTTCCAGTGCCCTAAAAATTTGAATCCCTCCCCCTTGCACCATTTTTCAAGCCACGTATTCATCTGCAATATCCTCCTATTTCTACTCTGACTGGCCCGTAATCCAGAGATTATTACCTTTGAGGTCCTACTTTTAAGTTTATCTCCTAGCTCCCTAAATTCACCTTGTAGGAACTCATCCCTTTTTTTACCTATATCTTTGGTGCGAATATGCACCACGACAACTGGCTGTTCACCCTCCCCCTCCAGAATGTTCTGCAGCCATTCAGTGACATCCCTGACCTTTGCACCAGGGAGGCAACATACCATCCTGGAGTCTCGTTTGCGGCCGCAGAAACGCCTATCTATTCCCCTGACAATCAAATCCCCTATTACTATTGCCCTTCCCCTCTTTTTTCCCCCATCATGTGCTGCAGAGCCTCTGTGAAAAGCAAGCCACCCATGGTGCCATGAACTTGGCTGCTGCTGCATTCCCCTGATGAGCCATCTCCCTCAACAGTATCCAAAATGGTAAACCTGTTTAGGAGGGAGATGACCGCAGGGGACTCCTGCACTACTTGCCTACTGCTTTGCTCTCTATTGGCCACCTGCTCCCTTTCTGTCCTCTTACCTTTTACCTGTGGTGTGACCAACTCGCTGTATGTGCTATCCACGACTTTCTCTGCATCGTGGATGCTCCAGTATGAATCCAGCCGCAGCTCCAATCGTTCAATGCGGTCTGCCAGGAGCTGCAGTTGGACACACTTCCTGCAAATGTAGTCACCAGGGACACCGACAATATCTCTGATCTCCACATGGTGCAGGCTGAGCAAATCATGGGGCCAATCTCCACTGACATCTTACTCCCAAATTACTCTGTATTAAATATATATATATTTTTTAATTTATTTTTTTATTAAACACAAAACTTTATTCTTTAAACTTTACTAATAAATACTAATAAATACTGAATCCCTAACTCCCAGAATCCTTAGCTCCCAGAATCCTTAAACCTATAGGCAGAAATGTAAAAATGTAAACCCCAGGTTGCACCCAATCAGCTGCTTCCTCTGGTCCTCTTCAACCAATCAGAGGCTTCACCAGATTCCCTCGTCGGAAGTGAGATGGAACGTTGCAGATGCTGGTCTCACAGTGCAGGTAGCTCCACCGTCTCTCTCCAACAGCTCCCCGGGCCTCTGTGAAAAGCCATCCCCGCGCTAGATTTATACTCACAGCGCAGGTAGCTCCACCCTCTCTCACCAACGGCTCCTCGGGCCTCTGTGAAAAGCAAGCCCCACGCTAGATTTATTCTCACAGCGCAGATAGCTCCACCCTCTCTCTCCAATGGCTCCCAGTGCTCAAAAAGGCATTTGACACATTGGCATTCATTTTTCAGTGTATTGAGTATAGAAGTTGGGAGGTCATGTTGCAGTTGCATAAGACATTGGTGAGGCCGCATTTAGAGTATTTAGAAGAGAAAAGAACAGATTATAACAAAGATGCCTGCAGGCCATGTACAAATTAGATGTCCTTTGCCAAATGCAGCGGTGTGTGTGCTGAAAGACACAGGTTTGTATATTCCTGAATAACCACCATGAACATTGTCTGAGTCTTAATAACAATAATAATATTATCTTTTATTGTCATTACACATAAGTGCAACGAGATTTGGTTTGCAACTCCATCCGATGTCATAACTTAAACAACTAATAACATTTAGGTTTAGATACCCCAAGAACAAGGTTTGTGAAAGGAACATTAGAACAGTAAAACAGTCAAAACCAAAACAGACTAAAGTGCAGGTGTGCCTGTGCGACGTGACCATCCGAGGGAGACAGTCCATGGGGGTGGGGGGTACTCAGCTGTGCCGGTTCAGAGCCGCTATAGCTCTGGGAATGAAGCTGTTCCTGGAGGTGCAGGCGTAGAAGGCCTTGTAGCGTCTGCCGGAAGGGAGTAGTTCGAACAGTCCATTACAAGGGTGAGAGGAGTCTTTATGTATGCTGACGGCCTTCCTAAGGCACCTTGTGTGGTAGATGCCCTCCAAGGCTGGTAGCGGTGTCCCAGTGATCTTTTGCGCTCTGTGGACAACACGGTGAAGATCTCTCCTCTTCGCCTTCGTGCAGCTGAGATACCACACAGAGATGCCATACGTTAGTATGCTCTCTGTCGTGCAGCGGTACAAGGTCATCAGCAGCTGTTGGGGCAGACCAGTCCGTCTCAATGTTCTTAGGAATAACAATCGTTGCTGTGCCATTTTTACCAGCGCAGCGGTGTTGGTGGACCAAGTGAGGTCCTCTGAGATGTGAGGGCCCAGAAACTTAAAGCTGGACACTCTCTCCACACTGTCCCCGTAGATGGAGATTGGGGCGTATTCCCCATTCTGCGACCTCCTGAAGTCAATAATCAGCACCTTCGTCTTGGAGGTGTTTAGTGACAAGTTGTTCCGTGAGCACCAGTCCGCCAGGTTCTGCACCTCCGCTCTGTAGTTTGTTTCGTCACCGTTGGTGATCAGCCCGATCACCGTTGTGTCGTCTGCAAATTTGACAATGGTGTTGGTGTCAATTGCAGGAACACAGTCGTGAGTGAAGAGGGAGTAGAGCATGGGGCTCAGTACACAGCCCTGTGGTGTGCCGGTGCTCAGGGTGATAGTGGAGGATAGGTGCGGCCCCAGTCTCACTGCCTGCAGTCGCTCCGTCAGAAAATTCAGGATCCAATCGCATATCAGTGAGCTAAGGCCTAGCTGGTGAAGTTTGGTGGTGAGCTTGTTGGGGATGACCGTATTGAAGGCAGGGCTATAGTCAATGGTCAATGACTCAATGGTCTTTGTCCTGTTGCAGAGTCCCTGTTGACTACAACGTACAAAATGATATGGCACCACAGATAAAAAGTCCAACCTGATAAAATCCAAAAAGGTAACTTGTGTATTCTGCGATTTGTCTTCCAAGGTTGGACAGCACTTCATGAAGCTTGCAGCAGAGGCTTAACTGATATCATACAAGAATTACTGAAAGCAGGTGCTGATGTCAACTGCCCAGCATTGAATGGGGTATCACCTTTGCAAGATGCTGTGAGCGGCTCTCATTATGAGGTATTGTAACTCTTTATAAAAGTGTCTGCCACCAAAAGTTATCTTAAGAAAATAATTTTAAAATGTAGAGGAATGACTCTATGATTGAGAGGGTTATGCTGTTTCTATACAGCAAATCCACCCCTTTCCCATTCTGCGCTTTCTTTTGTGAGTTTTTAATAAGCGAGTTCGGTATTCCGACTGTGCATTCCAGGTCATAGGTCACTCGCGATAAACATTCTCGGCAGCTGTGCTGCTAGATGTATACAGACCTGCGTTTCACCCGTAGTCAGGATCGAACCAGTGTCTCCGGTGCTGCAAGCGCTGTTGAACTGCTACTGGACCATCCCGGTACCCTCCCGAGTGTCCCATCCCTGTCTGGGGGTGGCCGGAGATGTCCAGGATGACCCTGGACTGACAGGACGCCGGCTCGCAGTGGCGGCCCCATACTCCTACAGCCAGTGCGGAGTAAAGCGCTAACTCCTGCTCAACTCTGCCTGTCCCGCCGGGGTCACCGACAGCCCTGGACTGACGGGACACTGGCCCAGAGCAGTGGCAGGCCCAGACTTCCAGCCAGCGCGGAGAAGAAACGCTAACTCCACTGCTCTGGGCCAGTGTCCTGTCAGTCCAGGGCTGGATAACCCGGCAGGACAGGCAGAGTTGAGCTGGAGTTAGCGCTTCTTCTGGGACACTTGGGAGGGGACAGGGACGGCCTAGTAGCAATTCAACAGCGCTTGCAGCGCCGGAGACCCGGGTTCGATCCTGACTACGGATGAAACGCAGGTCTGTAGACATGCAGCAGCACAGCTGCCGAGAGTGTTTATCACGAGTCATCTTTGACAAATCTCATGTTTCCTTGCATTCTTCATGATACCAAACTCGCTTATTAGGTAAGCAACCTGTGGAAATGTGTGTGTCACCTGAGACATGTAATACATTGCATCCATTACATGTTCAATAACATGCTTGAAGGCATTTCTTCCCCTGTAAATTCCAGCGCTGTAAATGCTCACTGCAATAAAATATCAACATAGGTCCACCACTGATTTTTCATCATCTGATGGTCCAGCACCTCCTTTAATCCAGACAAAATTACATAGACTGCACTTGGAATCACCCTCAGAAGTCCCATCAAAAATACGATCTCGTCCTCATTGGGACTTCTGTGCCGATCGGCAGGTCGAATTTGCCCCCTGCTGCCGAGGTTCTTAGTCTGTAGATACTATATGAATGTTACTGCTACGAATTTTAAGAATAATCATTTTGAACTGGTTACCCATTACATGTAACATTTGATATAAATACACACTGTTAACTTATACCATGACACTAATACTAAGAAAGAAACAACTGTTCTGGAATTATTCACATAAGTATGCGTCTGGGGAATAAGATTCTAGCTGGAAGAATTAATGGATTTGTAGAAGGAATTTCAAATCAACGAGATTGGGTTCCCGAGGCAGTTTTCCATTATGAAGGATGACGTTTTGTGCCTTGGTGTCAACTGTGAGCTGAGCTTAGTGTGATTCAGGAGCCCCACTCTGGTATATTAGTATCTCACCCAATTGCATCGGAAGAAGGGTGAGAATTGAGAAAATGCAAACATTGCTGCCCTCTGTTTACCCCATGCCCTCTTGGCAACTAGCTGAGCTTTCTGACTTCACCATGACTATTCCGAAAGGTGATTACTGTTGGCAATGGGCTCCCACTACTTTGTGTTGCTACATGCTTTTTTTATACCTCACTTGCTGTTGTACATGTAATGGTGTCCAGAAGGTTGTAATACAGTGTCCAGTTCATAGAGTGTCTTTGCGAATGCACCCATCAACCATAAATTAGCCAATTCACCACAAACGTTGTTGTCATAGGTATGCATAAATGCTGGCAGGCTTAGGAATTAAAGTAGTCAAGTCAAGTCACATTTATTTCTATAGCACATTTAAAAAACAACTCTCGTTGACCAAAGTGCTTTACATTTGTTATAAGAGTAGTATACACAAGCAGGCTACATACATATATACAAAATAGCCCTTACTCAGAGGACGTCAGGAAAGGCTTGGGAGAACAGAATCGTTTTTAGACTAGACTTAAAGGAATCGATGGAGGGGCAGTTCTAATGGGGAGGGGGATGCTGTTCCACAGTCTAGATCTGCTACAGCAAAGGCGCGGTCGCCCCTGAGCTTATGCCTAGACCGCGGGACATTCAGCAACCCCAAGTCGGCCGATCTGAGGGACCTGGAGGTGGTGTAGTGGGTGAGTAGACTTTTAATGTAGGTGGGTGCAAGCCCATTGAGGGCTTTGTAGACAAAGAGGAGGGTCTTGAAATTTATTCAGAACCGCACAGGGAGCCAGTGGAGAGAGGCCAGGATCGGGGTGATGTGGACCCTTTTTCGGGTGCCCATCAGGAGTCTCGCTGTTTTGGACCAGTTGCAGGCGGGACAGGGAAAATTGGCTGATGCCAGTGTAAAGGGAGTTGCAGTAATCTAGGCGGGAGGAGATAAATGTATGGATGATCTTTTCGAGGTCATCAAACTGGAGGAATTATTTTATTTTAGCTATCATCCGAAGCTGAAAGAAGCTAGCTTTTACCACGGCATTGACTTGTTTGTCAAACTTCAGTGCTGAGTCAAATATCACGCCAAGATTTTTGACATGAGTATTGGGGTAAGGCTTCCAAGGCTGCCTGCTATAATTTTGATTGAGTCCGAGGGGCCTAGAAGGATGACCTCAGACTTACTCTTGTTTAGTTGGAGGAAGTTCTGGGCCATTCTGTTTATCGCGAGTGACCTATGACCTGGGAATGCGCAGTCGGAATACCGAACTCGCTTATTAAAAAGACTCACAAAAGAAAGCGCAGAATGGGAAAGGGGTGGGTTTGCTGTATAGAAAACAGCATAACCCTCTCAATCATTCCTCTTTATTTTAAGAGTCATTCCTCTACATTTTAAAATTTGGCCTAAGGGGAGCATATACAGGGAGAAGAGAATAGGGCCAAGGATGGAACCTTGTGGAACCCCACAGCAGAGGTTAGCTGGGGAGGAGAAAGAGTTGCCTATGTTAGTAGAGAAACTCCTACCTTTGAGGTAGGAGATGAACCAGCTCAGGGCAGTGCCATCAATACCAACCCCGTACTGGAGACGGTCAATTAGGATGGTGTGGTCGAGAGTATCAAATGCTGCGCTGAGGTCAAGAAGGAGCAGGATTGCACAGTCGCCGGAGTCAACGGTGAGCAGTAAGTCATTATGTACCTTCAACAAGGCAGACTCTGTGCTATGGTGAGTCCTGAAACCTGATTGGAAAGTTTCCAAGATAGTATTTTGGTGAATGTAAGGCATAAGTTGAATAAGATTACCTTTTCAAGGGCTTTTGAGAGGAAAGGCAGTTTAGAAATGGGTCTGTAGTTGCTTGGCAAGGTGGGGTCGAGGTTAGGTTGTTTCAGGAGTGGCTGGACCACTGCATGCTTGAAGCAGGTAGGTACAGTGCCAGTGGCCAGAGAACTGCTGAAGATGGCGAGGATACTGGGACTGGCTGTTATGATGACGTCCTTTAGGAGGGCAGAGGGGACAGTGTCGAGGGGGCAGGTCGTTGGTTTAATGGTGGTGATCAGTTTTACAAGGGAGGGTAGAGTAACAGGTTGGAGACAATCTAATTTTGAAGAACAGACCAATGAGACAGCCAGGTCACGGGTGGGAGGGGAGATATTTGTTATGTTCTTTACCTTGGTGGTGAAAAATGTAGTAAATTCCTTGCACTTCGTCGGGGACCCGGTTAAGCTGGTGCTGGGGGCAGGACAAATGATGGAGGTGATGGTGCTAAAAAAGGACCTTGGAATTATGAGCGTTTTTGGAGATGAGGGTAGGAAAGTATTTCGTTCTTGCGGATTTTACCACTTACTAGTATTTGTGAAAGTTGTTTTTCAGGAGTTTGAAGGAAATTTGAAGGTTATCAGATTTGTTCTTCCGTTCTGATTTGCTGCATTCTCTTCTTAGGGCTCTGGTGGTGTCATTGAGCCATGGCTCGCCTTTAGGCTTAGGCTTTTTCATTTTAAGAGGGGCAACAGAATCCAGGATGGAAGAACAAGTAGTATTGAATAGAGAAATGAGGTCGTCGGTGCTGAGGTGGGGGGTAGACGCCTCAATAGTGCAGATGTCGGGGGCAGCTATGAGAGCCTCATAAAACTTACTGGTCATCGTGGAGTTAACGTAGTGGGAGTAGCGAGCAGGGAGATGGGACTTTGAGGGAGAGAAAGGCACAGATATATCGAATATAATAGCACTGTGATCAGACAGACAGACATCAATAGTATCTGTGTTACAAGTTGGGAGACCAGACGAAAGCACTAGGTCTAGTGTATGGCCAAGCTTGTGCGTGGCTCCAGTGGTGAGTAGAGACAGATTGAAGGACTCAACCAAGTTCATAAATTCACTCACTAGAGGCTTCGTGGGACAGCAGACATGAATGTTAAAGTCACCAAGAATCAGGACCTGGTCAAATTTGGGCAACAAGCTAGCGATAAGATCACCAAATTGTGAGATAAAGTCCTTATTGGTTTTTGGGGGACGATACACCAGAACAATTAAAAGCGGACAGAATAGACCAACTATGAAAAGTGGATATTCAAAATCCTAATAAAGTAATTGAGTTATACAGCATGGAAACAAGCACTTTGGTCCAACTTGCCCATACTGACCAAGATATTCCATCTACACTTGTTCCACCTGCCCTCATTTGGCCCATATCTCTCTAAACCTTACCTGTCCAAATATCCTTTCAATATTGTTATACTATTTACCTGCTTCAAATACCTCCCCTGCCAGCTCGTTCCAGATACCCACCAACCTTATTGTGTGAAAAACCTTATTGAACCATGTCAGATAATAGGAGGGCATGACCGGGTAGATGTTGTGGGAGAGTCTCAAATAAGGGGACATAGATTCACGAGAAGAGGGTGGTCATGTAAAACAGAGGTGCAAAGGCACTTCTTCTCACAGAGGGTGGTAAATCACTGGAATTATCTATCCCAGTGTATTGTGGAGACTAATCAATGGATTTATTTAGAGGAAGTAGATACATTTCAAAAAGATCAGGGAATTGAGGGCTATGGAGAACTGGCACAGTGAAGATACTGAGACCTGGGACAGATCAGCCATGATCATAATGACTGTTGGAGCAGACTTTGGGCACCAAGTGGTCTACTCCTCCCATGTCTTTTAATGAATAGGTCCATTGTTAAGCTACCAAATTTTTAATTGATGTGTTTTCATTGAGACTTAATTTTATGTACAAGGCCCGTGTTTACTATTCATCTCCAATTCCGATTGAACTGAGTGGCTTCCTATGTGATTTCTGAGAGCACTTTGGAGCACTTAATATTTAGGTCAAATTGGATGGAGATGACTGAAGGTTAGTAAGAGATGCACTTTCAAATTAAGTGGGTGTGAGGAATAATGTGATAGCTTGGCAAAGCAGAAGGAAGAATGAAGGAAAGAGCAGAATGTGAGTGAATCAGCAACTGGACTAATCTTTCCTGACTTGCTGAGCTGATTCATACACTGAACCTCAATAGCCTTTCTACATCTGGGCCGCAGGTTGATAATGGGCAAGACTATCCTCTTTCAACACCTCAATCCCGTGAGGCAAATGTATTCTTCTGTCATTAGCACCTCTTATTTTGGGGTACATACTCTTTACATTTTGTAGGGGGTTGCGAAAGTTTGGTGTAACTCTTAACTGGTGATGTCCTACTTCTAAAATTGTTGTCTAAATACAAAAAATCTCGGCTAATTCAAATTCCATTTTTAGATTGGGCTGTTAATAATGAGGTTGAAATAGTTCGAAGCAATCGTGTATCTCCTCTGCTCAATTGAAGACAAACTTACATCTGGATTTTAATACTGCAAACAGACACATTGAAACTCTTGTGTAGGAAGGAATTGCAAATGGTGGTTTACACCGAAGATAGACATGAAATGCGGGAATAACTCAGCGGATCAGGCAGCATCTCTGGAGAAAAGAAATAGGTGATGAAGGACGGTCTCGACCGAAACGTCACGTATTCCTTTTCTCCAGATTACTCCAGCATTTTGTATCTATCTTCCATGTTGAAAATAGACAAAGACAACAGGTGCAGGAGTAAGCCATTCGGCCTCTTGAGCCAGCACCGCCATTCAATGTGATCATGGCTGATCATCCACAATCAGTCCCTCGTTCCTGGCTTCTCTCCATATCAATTAACTCCGCTAAATGTTTGCTGTTTTGCTATGAAGTGTCAAATTTCACAAATTAAACATACTCTTCAGTTATTATCAGGATCCATTGTGTTTATTTTACTTGCAGATATTTTCTTCATATACAAGTGGAAGGATCTGTCCCAATGTAATTGATTTAGTGCTAATGGCAAAATGAAGCAAATTAATCTGTATCTTTTAAAATAACAGAGTTATTGGTCATTCCTTTTTATGAGTAGCTCCCATTAAAAAGTAGAATTGTAAATCTTTATTTTCAGAGGTTGGACGATTCCAAAAGACATATTTTTATGCTGAAGCATAATGATGTACATTAATAAAAAAAAGACCTCTCCCCTTTCAAGAACAGTCAATGCAGAGTCCTTTACCCAGAATAGGGGAATCAAGAACCATAGAACATAGGTTTAAGGTGAGAGGGGAAGATTTAATAGAAATCTAAGGGGCAATTTTTTCATGCAGACGGCGGTGGCTGTGTGGAACAAGCTGCCAGAGGATGTAGTTGAGTTGGTGCATGGGCATTTCCTGCTCTTTAAACTTACTGTGCTCAATGGAGAATGTATTATACTGCAGAGTAAATTAGGATACACATGCAGAAACATATTTATTGTAACTATCCGAGAGCCAGTTGAAAATCAGGACTCGGATCAGAACTTGATAGATTCAAAAACAAAATTTAGCTGTGAATGAAAAATATGGAGCTTTTCTCCCAGATTTTCAGTACTTTAGCCGAAATAATTTTCATGATCTTTTTATATATTTTGATATCTTTTTAGGCCGTGAAAGTCCTGCTTCAGTATGGAGCTGATCCAATGCAGAAGAATAAAGAAGGGAAGAATGCTTTTGATGAAATTATGAATGATGAGATTAAAGATCTACTTGAAACCTACAGTAATCACAATAATAGTGATGTGGTTATTTGTGATGAGCCACAACCAGATACAGGTTGGTACCCATCGGCTCATTAACGTTCAATGGAGAGCATGATATATTCTTTATGCAGAATTTCCTCTTAATAAGTTGTGAATTATTTCTTCACATAAAGGCAAAGTCCTGGTTTTTGCCTCCGGCCTGATGCAGAGTTGTGCTAGAGTCTGAAACAGGGCTGTGAATCGGAGTCTTGGAGTCGGAGCAATTTTGGTGATGCTGGAGTCGGAGTCGGTAAAAAAGTCTGGACTCCGACCTCAACATAAATTTCAGAGACTACGTAAATTTCTGCCTTATCCATTGACTTGGCCTCCACTGCCGTCTGTGGCAAAGAATTCCACAGATTCACCACCCTTTGACTAAAGAAATTCCACCGCATCTCTTTCCTAAAGAAATGTCCTTTAATTCTGAGTATGACCTCTAGTCCACAAGTAGGAGCAGACTTAGGCCATTTGGCCCATCAAGTTACCACTGCCATTCAATTATGATCGATCGATCGATCTCTCCCTCCTAACCACATTCTCCCCAAAACCCCTGACACTGTACAAACTAATTTTACTTTAGTACCATCTGCAAAGTTGCTAATCATGCCATGTATGTTCTCAAGATGAATATCTATATTACTAAAAGTCTGATCTTGACCACTTCCTGTTGTTTTGTATATTGATTTTAGAAAAAACCCTGCCATTTACGGCTGTGATTTTTTGACATCTTACTCAGTGCCCCTCTCTGCTGCGCAAGACAAGCGGATTTTTTCCCATCAATGAAAAATAAAAGTGTTATTAGTGTTTAAAAAATGTTGAGATTCTCTCTCCTGAAGGCCACGCCCCTTCCGGAGGTACTATAAAACCTGGAAGTGTTGAGTGCCTCAGTCAGTCCCTGCAAGATGGGGGAGCAAGGGGGTCACGTCGCTCAGTCTGAGCTGAGAATAACACTGAACACATGTCTACTAAACTGTGAGTGGTTTTACTGACGTGTCAGTGCCCTTAATGTGGTTTGAAAATATAGTTTGGAAATGCTAAAGCTGTGTTGCCTTTGGTTTGGAAATGCTAAAGCTGTGTTGCTTTTGGTTTGGAAATGCTAAAGCTGTGTTACCTTTGGTTTGGAAATGCTAAAGCTGTGTTGCCTTTGGTTTGGAAATGCTAAAGCTGTGTTGCCTTTGGTTTGGAAATGCTGAAGCTGTATTGCCTTTGGTTAGGAAATGCTAAAGCTGTGTTGCCTAATTAAAGTTGCTTTGCCTAATTAAAGTTGTCTTGCCTAATTAAAGTTGCCTTGCCTTCTATATAATTAAAAGTCTAATCTTGACCACTTCCTGTTTACACTTTATATTGATTTTAGAAAAAGTGCTACCACGTACGGCTGTGTTGTTTGGGCATCTTACTCAGTCCCCCTCCACTCATCAGGTGCCGGGGATTTTTGCCATAGATGAAAAATAAAATAGTTATTAGTGTTTAAAAAATGTTGAGATTCTCTGTCCTGTCAATCACGCCATGAAGGCCACTCCCCTTGAAATGGTATGAAACTGCACTTGAATTTGGTGCCCTTGCACCCTGCTTGAAGTGGTAATAAAATGCACTTGAATTTGGTGGCCTTGCACCAAGCACGTGCCATCAGGGTAGGCAAGGTAGGCACTTATATAGTCATTACTAAATATAAATAATAAATGCATGGGAGAATTATGACTATGTAAGAGACCGATCTCTTAGGTAGGCATAATTCTCCGTGCCTTTCATTCGCAGCGCTTGTAACACGGGAAGCTCTGTGCAGCCCACGTGCCGTCAGCGCTGCCTGAAGCCGTCAGTTTCAAGCGGGGCTGAAGGCAGCAGAAATTCTGCCTTTGCTGTACTGCACATGCGCATCAGTCTACTGCGCATGCGCAGCGCAAGTTTCTTGGCAGGGTTTTCAAATATGGATTGTCAATATTTTAAGTGTATGTTCGGTAACAGCGAGAGAAGAATGGAGCTTGTGTACCAATGATGTGGTAAGTACATTTATTGGTAATGTTTTTAAATATCGTATTTCCCGAGGTGTGGGGGTTGGGGGAGAGCACCTTTCCAAGCGTTTGGGGAGTCTGGCTGCAGTAAAGTTGCGGGGAGGGCACGAATGTTATGAATGAGGGGATCGGGATAATGCCACTTGCGACGCTCCTTGCACGGAGGCGTGGAATGCCACCGCATTGAGGGTGGGGGAGAGAGAAGTAGCTTGGGTGGATGAGCGGCCGGCGGGCCGGACAGCGGAACCAGCCGCCACCTTAGCTCCTTCTGCCGGTCCCCGCTCACCTCTGGCAGCTCTCCATCTAAAAACCTCTCTCCTGCCGCTCGCTGGCCTCACTCGTGTCCTTAAATTCAGACAGCGCGATTGAGGTTACTCGGCTGTGGAACTTTAAGGATTAGCAGGAAGCCTCTGTCATGAGCGAAGTCGGCGAACGGCAGGTGACAGGTGTTCCGATGGAGAGCACTGCCAAAGGTGAGCGGGCCGGCAGAAGGCGCTGAAGTGGCGGCCAGTTCGCCGGTCGGGTCCCGGTGGCCGCTCGTAGCTCCCCGAGCTGCTTCTATCCCCAGCTACAGTGCGTGGCTTCGCGCCCGGAGAGCTGCGGTAGTTGTGAGTGAGTGAGTTACTGGCTGTATCCCTGACACCCTCCTTCTCAACACTCGTGCCCTCCCCACAACTTTACCCCTGGCACAGACTCTCCACACGCTGTGAAAGGAACTGTTCCCCCAATTGGTCCATTGAACAAGTGTTGTTATTCAATAAAAATACAACTGATTTAACTATTCCCTGTACTCCCGTTTTTCCCACCATCTCTCCATCTGCCATCACCCTTCAGTAATTCAGAATAAAGGAAACTAGGAAGCCTTGGGCAAATTGAATTGTCACTGTTTTTATTTATTTATTTAACGGGGAGAACAGTCTGCGCATGCGCGGTTTAATTTTTTAAGTAGTTAGTGCCTACCCTGACTAATTACTCACAGCACGTGACTGCCTTGCACCCTGCTTGGAATTTCAAGGAATAGCTGTGAGTCAACTGCCAGCCCACCAGCCATGAGTGAGTGAGCTGCCAGCACAACAGGCTTGAGTGACTGAGCCGCCATCCCAAGAATCCATTCGGCCCACTAGAAACTAGTCCCTTCAGCCCACAACTGTGGCTGGGGTGAGAGCAGTCCTTGACGATGCTGCCCGCCCTTCGCAGACATCTCGCAGACAGACTGAATGGAGGGGAGTGAGGAACCGGTGATGCGTTGGGCAGTTTTCACCACCCTCTGCAGTGCTTTCCGGTCGGAGACAGAGCAGTTGCCATACCATACTGTGATACAATTGGTAAGGATGCTCTCGATGATGCAGCGGTAGAAGTTCACCAGAATCTGAGGAGACAGATGGATCTTCTTTGGTCTCCTGAGGAAGAAGAGATGCTGGTGAGCCTTCTTGACCAGTGTTGAGGTATTGTGGGTCCAAGAGAGGTCATCAGAGATGTTGACCCCCAGAAACCTGAAGCTGGAAACACGTTCCACCTCCGTCCCATTAATATGGATGGGGTTGTGCATGCCACCCCTAGACCTTCTGTAGTCCACAATGAGCTCCTTGGTCTTCTTGGAGTTAAGGGCCAGGTTGTTGTCAGCGCACCATGCTGCTAGGAGCTGAACCTCCTCCCTATAGGCCGACTCATCGTTGTCGCTGATGTGGCCAATCACCGTTGTGTCATCTTCATACTTGATGATGGTGTTAGTACCATGTACAGGTATGCAGTCATAGGTGAAGAGGGAGTAGAGGAGGGGGCTCAGCACACAACCCTGTGGAACACCCTGTGGACTGTGGTCTGTTAGTTAGAAAGTCCAGTATCCAGTTGAAGAGGGAGGGGTCGATGCCCAGGTCGCTGAGTTTAGTGATCCGTTTTGAGGGGATAATGGTGTTTAATGCTGAGCTATAGTCGATGAACAGCATACTCACGTAGGTGTCTCTGTTGTCGAGGTGGGAGAGGGCAGAGTGAAGTGCCGTGGAGATGGCATCCTCATACTCCTGTTCTTGCGGTAGGCGAACTGATAGGGGTCCAGTGTGGGAGGTAGGCAGCCTTTGAGGTGTGCCAGGACCAGCCTCTCGAAGCACTTAGTGATGATGGGAGTAAGATCACTATCACATGACCTTTTGACATATATATTGATGCATAAGAATATAAATTTCATAGTTACACAAAAATGCTGGAGAAACTCAGCGGATGCAGCAACATCTATGGAGCGAAGGAAATGGGCAACGTTTTGGGCCGAAACCCTTCTTCAGACCCTCCTTCGCTCCATTGATGCTGCTGCACCCACTGAGTTTCTCCAGCATTTTTGTGTACCTTCGATTTTTCAGCATCTGCAGTTCCTTCTTAAACAAAAATAAATAAATGTCATAGTTATTGTAGAACAGAATATAGCATATTGTTATCCCACTTTTTAAGAAAGGCGGGAGAGAGAAAAGAGGGAATTAGAGACCAGTTAGCCTGACATCGGTGGTGGGGAAGATGCTGAAGTCAATTATAAAAGATGAGATAGCCGAACATTTGGATAGCAGGATCGGACCGAATCAGCATGGATTTACGAAGGGGAAACCATGCTTGACTAATCTGGAATTTTTTGAAGATGAAACTAGGAAAATGGACAAGGGAGAGGCAGTGGATGTAGTGTACCTGTACTTTCAGAAAGCATTTGATAAGGTCCCACATAGGAGATTAGTGGGCAAAATTAGGGCACATGGTATTGGGGGTAGAGTGCTGACATGGATAGAGAAGTCGTTGGCAGACAGGAAACAAAGAGTGGGGATTAACGGGTCCCTTTCAGAATGGCAGGCAGTGACTAGTGGGGTACCGCAAAGCTCGGTGCTGGGACCGCAGCTATTTACAATATACATCAATGATTTGGATGAAGGGATTCAAAGTAACATTACCAAATTTGCAGATGACACAAAGCTGGGTGGCAGTGTGAACTGTGAGGAGGATGCTATGAGAATGCAGGGAGATTTGGACAGTTTGGGGGAATAGGCAGATGCATGGCAGATGAAGTTTAATGCGGATAAATGTGAGGTTATCCACTTTGGTAGCAAAAGCAGGAAGGCAGATTACTATATAAATGGTTTCAAGTTGGGAAAAGGGGAAGTACAACGGGATCTGGGGGTCCTTGTACATCAGTCTATGAAAGTAAGCATGCAGGTACAGCAGGCAGTGAAGAAAGCGAATGGCATGTTGGCCTTTACAACAAGAGGAGTCGAATATAGGAGCAAAGAGGTCCTTCTGCAGTTGTACAGAGCCCTAGTGAGACCACAACTGGAGTATTGTGTGCAGTTTTGGTCCCCTAATTTAAGGAAGGACATAGAAACATAGAAAATAGGTGCAGGAGTAGGCCATTCGGCCCTTCGATATGATCATGGCTGATCGTCCAACTCAGTATCCTGTACCTGCCTTCTCTCCATACCCCCTGATCCCTTTAGCCACAAGGGCCATATCTCCCTCGTAAATATAGCCAATGAACTGGCCTCAACTACCTTCTGGGGCAGAGAATTACACAGATTCACCACTCTCTGTGTGAAAAATGATTTTCTCATCTCAGTCCTAAAAGACTTCCCCCTTATCCTTAAACTGTGACCCCTTGTTCTGGACTTCCCCAACATCGGGAACAATCTTCCTGCATCTAGTCTGTCCAACCCCTTAAGAATTTTGTAAGTCTCTATAAGATCCCCCCTCAATCTTCTAAATTCTAGCGAGTACAAGCCGAGTCTATCCAGTCTTTCTTCATATGAAAGTCCTGCCATCCCATGAATCAGTCTGGTGAACCTTCTCTGTACTCCCTCTATGGCAAGAATGTCTTTCTTCAGATTAGAAGGCCAAAACTGTACGCAATACTCCAGGTGTGGCCTCACCAAGACCCTGTACAACTGCAGTAGAACCTCCCTGCTCCTATACTCAAATCCTTTTGCTATGAATGCTAACATACCATTCGCTTTCTTCACTGCCTGCTGCACCTGCATGCCTACTTTCAATGACTGGTGTACCATGACACCCAGGTCTCGTTGCATCTCCCCTTTTCCTAATCGGCCACCATTCAAATAATAGTCTACTTTCCTGTTTTTGCCACCAAAGTGGATAAGCTCACATTTATCCACATTATACTGCATCTGCCATGCATTTGCCCACTCACCCATCCTATCCAAGTCACCTTGCAGCCTCATAGCTACTGCCCCCCAGCTTCGTGTCATCCGCAAACTTGGAGATGTTGCATTCAATTCCCTCATCCAGATCATTAATATATATTGTAAATAGCTGGGGTCCCAGCATTGAGCCTTGCGGTACCCCACTAGTCACTGCCTGCCATTCTGAAAAGGACCCGTTTACTCTTACTCTTTGCTTCCTGTCTGCCAGCTAGTTCTCTATCCACATCAATACTGAACCCCCAATACCATGTGCTTTAAGTTTGTATACTAATCTCTTATGTGGGACCTTGTCGAAAGCCTTCTGAAAGTCCAGATATAACACATCCACTGGTTCTCCCTTATCCACTCTACTAGTTACATCCTCGAAAAATTCTATAAGAATCGTCAGACATGATTTACCTTTCATAAATCCATGCTGATTTTGTCCAATGATTTCACCACTTTCCAAATGTGCTGCTATCCCATCTTTAATAACTGACTCTAGCATTTTCCCTACTACCGATGTTAGACTAACTGGTCTGTTATTCCCCGTTTTCTCTCTCCATCCCTTTTTAAAAAGTGGGGTTACATTAGCTACCCTCCAATCCTCAGGAACTACTCCAGAATGTAAAGTGTTTTGAAAAATTATCACGAATGCATCCACTATTTCTGGGGCTACTTCCTTAAGTACTCTGGGATGCAGCCTATCTGGCCCTGGGGATTTATCGGCCTTTAATCCATTCAATTTACCTAACACCACTTCCCTACTAACCTGGATTTCACTCAGTTCCTCCATCTCCTTTGGCCCCCGGTCCCCTGCTATTTCCGGCAGATTATTTATGTCTTCCTTAGTGAAGACAGAACCATAGTAGTTATTCAATTGGTCTGCCATGTCCTTGTTCCCCATGATCAATTCACCAGTTTCTGACTGCAAGGGACCTACATTTGTTTTAACTAATCTTTTTCTCTTCACATATCTATAAAAACTTTTGCAGTCAGTTTTTTATGTTCCCTGCCAGTTTTCTTTCATAATCTATTTTCCCTTTCCTAATTAAGCCCTTTGTCCTCCTCTGCTGGATTTCTCCCAGTCCTCTGGTATGCTGCTTTTTCTGGCTAATTTGTATGCTTCTTGCTATTGAGGGTGTGCAGCGTAGGTTTACAAGGTTAATTCCCGGGATGGCAGGACTGTCATATGCTATGAGAATGGAGCAGCTGGGCTTGTACAGTCTGGATTTTTGACGGATGAGAGGGAATGTCATTGAAACATATAAGATTGTTTGAACATGCTAGAGGCAGGAAACATGTTCCCGATGTTGGGTGAGTCCAGAACCAGGGGCCACAGTTTAAGATTAAGGAGTAAGCCATTTAGAACGGAAACGAGGTAACACTTTTTCTCACAGAGTGGTGAGTCTGTGGAATTCTCTGCTTCAGAGGGTGGTGGAGCCAGGTTCTCTGGATGCTTTCAAGAGAGAGCTAGATAGGGCTCTTAAAAATAGCAGTCAGGGGATATGGGGAGAAGGCAGGAACGGGGTACTGATTGGGGATGATCAGCCAGGATCACATTGAATGGCGGTGCTGGCTCGAAGGGCCGAATGGCCTACTCCTGCACCTATTGTCTATTGTTGCAGAATATAACCTTTGTTATGGAATAGAATAGAACATAGAACAGTCCAGCACAGGAGCGGGCCCTTCGGCCCACAATGTCCGTTTTGAACATGATGCAAATACCATTCAATTTCTTCATTTTATTCAATGTTTTTTCTTAAAGTCATAAAGCACGGAAAGATGCCCTTTGGCCAACCTTGCCCACCCTTTCCAACTTGACAACATCTTTCCTATAATACGGTGACCAAAACTGAACACAATACCCTATACTCAATGCTCTGACTGATGAAGGCCAATGTACCGAAAGCCTTCTTGACCACCCTATCTACCTGTGACACCACTTTCAAGGAGCTAAGTACCTGCAATTGAATTTTGATCAAAAACAATAACCTGTTTTTTAAAAGACAGCAGGCATCGTTCCAACACAACGTTTAGGCCAGTTATCCACAATAATAGGTGGAGTGGGCAAGAGACTGTGCATCTACCTGATCTAGTCGTCTCATGATTTTACTCATCACCCTTCATCCTCCGATTTTTAAACCTTCATAACTTTTGTAATATTCCACCGATCAGAACAAACGTGGTGCACTTGCAGCACAGGAGAACGGTGAGTAAGGTGGCGAAAAATCATAGAGCTATCGGGTACCATTTTTGTGCAAATAACGCAAACCGGAAGATGAGTGTTTTAGTTGAGTATAGATAGATAGATAGAAGATAGATAGATAAATTCTTTTGTTTTTGACTGAAATAGGCTCACTGATGCTGGATATTGTCGTACCAAAACCTTCCTCGTCAATTCCCAAGTTAAGTGCTTTGAACAAGAAAAATAGCAAAGGAGAAACTCGTCTACATCTTGCTGTGATGACGAGAGACATAGGTGCAGTAAAATCTCTAATCGGAGCGGGAACTAGTGTAAACATACAAGACAATGCAGGTATGTACTTTTAAAAGGAACGTTTTATAGGTATGTTACAAAACTTACCTTTAGCGGCGCTGCACTTCTGCCGCTCCCCGTGTGCGCGACTTTAGCGCCTGTCAGAGGGGGGCGGGCTTAAAGTGCCAATTTTCACCAGACCAGGATAATCGATGAATGTCGGGCGATTTAATTGCGGAAGAAAAATCGCTCCGACATTTCATCCATTAAGGTATTTTTAAATTACTCTAAGTTATTTGTTAACTAGAGTAATTTAAAAATCACCTTCAAAAGCCGTGACCGCAGACCACCGGAAGCATTTTCCGTAGGGGAGAAAAAAAGGTAAATACTTTATTTTTTTATTAAAAGTTGGTTTTTTGGGAGGCATAAATACTATTTTAATGTTGCGAAATGGGGTCCCCAAAAAATGTATGAACCCCCAGTATTTTCCCCCCCAACTTCACCGCAAACCGCAACGTTCCAATCCACCGCATTCCACTAAAACCCACTCGCTAGTTGATTTAAATGGCCATTTATTTACAGGCATTAAACATTAAATTCCTTCCATTTGGCCCAGAAATTCATGAAAATGAGATTTAAAAATTATGTTATATTGTGGATTATTGTGTGAATGTTATTTGGACACTTAGGCAATTAAAAAAAAGTTTATCTTTTCTTAAGAAATTGATAGATGTTTAGATCTACTCATTGAATTTTGTAATTAGCTACAATTAGATAACTAACTAATTATATACTTTAATTTCAGGTAATCCAAGTAAGATTGTTTAATATTTGTTTCAGAATGCTTCAATCTATAATGACTGAAAATTTCATTGAGTTCTCTTAATTTTTAATAAAGTTATGGGCTTTTAATTTTTCCAGATCACAGCTTTTGAGTTAAGTCAATTGAAAGGCAACGGGAAGCAAGATACTCATTTCCGAGCATGAAAATGGCCATAACTTTCTTAATACTGAAGATATGAAAGTAAATTAGGTGTCAAATTAAACTTCTTGTTATGCTTTATCTGATGGGATAAATTGCAGACTTGATTTTTAAAATCTCAAAATTTTGTAACATTGCTACGTTTTACTATCTTTTTCCTGGAGTAGTATTTGATCTTTATATTTTTATCAAGCGAAACCTGTTCTCATTTATCACGGTCTTATTTGTTACTACTTTATGCTTCTTGGACTCGGGTCACATTGAAAAAGAAACGGAACGATCATAAACAATGCAAACAAGTGATCAGTGACTATTTCCGGGTCATAGCTTTAAGGAGAAAGTGGCAATGTTTAAAGGAGAAGTGCAGGGCAAGTTTTTTTATGACACTAAGAATGATGGGTTTGTGAAACATGATGGTTGGTGGAGGCAGATGCAATAGTGGCGTTTAAGAGGTTTTTAAATAGTCACATGGATATTCAGGGAATTAAGGTCAATGGATCACATGCAAGCAGAGGGGATTAGTTTAATTTAGCATCATGCTCGTCATAAACATTGTGGGCCGAAGGGCCTGTTCCTGTACTAGGTTATGGGGATAGAACTATAACTTCACGACCCACCAAAAAGGTTCTAGGAAACCAAAGTCAGGGTACCGGAGAACCTGCCTCAGTTACCTTCTCCGTCAGCTCGTTCTACATACCCACCACCCTCTGTGTGGAAAAACATGTCCCTCAGGTTAGTATTAAATCTTTCTCCTCTCATCTTAAACCTTTGTCCTCTGGTTCTTGATTCCATGACTGTGGGTAAAAGACTTTATACATTCACCCTGTCTATTCCCCTCAAGGTTTTATTGTTATCTTTATGTCAGGGATTGATAATTTTTATTGACTCGAAGGAAATCAAGTGATATTGTATGGGGTAGGAAAGCAGAGTTGAGGTTGAATATCAGCCTTGATTCTGTCATTGCATGCTTGAGGCCCACGTGTTCTACCAGTGTTCCTAACTTAGTGTTTCCTAAGTTATTGTGCTCTCGTATTCCATGAG
This sequence comes from Raja brachyura, assembly GCA_963514005.1. Next base: position 16,528,106 of record OY740783.1, read on the forward strand.
ATAATGGCTGATCTGTAATCTTAATGTATCTTTATTTTTAGTTTTTTACTCAAACTTTGCCTTGTTTCATGTTATATTTACTTGATCGGGAATCCGGAGATACACAAGAGCATAAATAATAGCTGGGAGAGTGCAGGTCAAATAATAACAAATCACTGGAGGTCTTGAGGTGATGCATCAACATGGAAGCTCAGAATGACGATGGTACCGGATGGCACCAGCACCATTTCATTCTATGTAACCCAGGTAGACAATGATACCACCTTAATTCCCTCATTGGTCTGGTCCTATCGGAGCAAGTGGACAGGCAATCTGTTTTAAGCAACACACAGTCACCTGCACTAGAATGTGACTAGTGTCACAGGTAGATAAGGAGGTCAAAAAGGCATTCGATACATTGGCTTTCATTTGTCAGAGTATTGAGTATAGAAGTTGAGAGGTTATGTTGCAGTTGTATAAGACATTGGCGAAGCCATATTTAGAAGAGAAAAGAACAGATTATAACAAAGATGCCTGCAAGCCCTGTACAAATTAGATGTCCTTTGCCAAATGCAGCGGTGTGTGTGCTGAAAGACACAGTTTTGTATATTCCTGAATAACCACCATGAACATTATTCTGTGATTTGTCTTCCAAGGTTGGACAGCACTTCATAAAGCTTGCAGCAGAGGTTTAACTGATATCATACAAGAATTACTGAAAGCAGGTGCTGATGTCAACTGCCCAGCATTGAATGGAGTATCACCTTTGCAAGATGCTGTGAGCGGATCTCATTATGAGGTATTGTAACTCTTTATAAAACTGTCTGCCACCAAAAGTTTTCAAAAAAATTAAAAATTTAAATGTAGAGGAACGATTCTATGATTGAGAGCATTATGCTGTTTCTATACAGCAAACACATCCCTTTCCCATTCTGCGCTTTCCCTTGTGAGCATAATTAGTCTTTTATAAAGCGAGTTCGGTATTCCGACTGCGCATGCCCAGGTCTTAGGTCTTGGGATCCAATTTGCGATACCAGCTACCAAGACAGATGTGAACAGCAATTCATTCTTCCCCCACACAATTAAAGCATGGAATAGTCTTCACCCTACCATAGTTACCCAACCTGGCGCAACTACATTTAAGGTAGCCCTTTTTCTCCAAGAACCTTCTTTTTGCTTAAGTCCACCCACCACCTCCAATTTAAATTCCATTTGGAATATTTTTGGAGAACCAGGAAACCAAGAACCAAGAACCCGTGATAAACATTCTCAGCAGCTGTGCTGCTGCATGTATCCCGACCTGTGTTTCATCCGTAGTCAGGATCGAACCTGACGACGGTTCTGACTAGGGGGGGAGCCTGGACTCACGGGACACCAGCCCAGAGCAGTGGCGGCCCCAGGCTTACAGCCAGCGCGGAGAAGAAACGCTAACTCCACTGTCCAAATGCCCTTTAAAGAGAAAGATCTGGGAATTGAGGGCTATGGAGAACTGACACACTGAAGATACTGAGACCTGGGACAGTTCAGCCATGATCATACTGACTGTTGGAGCAGACTTCGGGCACCAGGTGGCCTACTGCTTCCATTTGTTTTAATGAATAGGTCCATTGTTAAGCTACCAAATTTTTAATTGATGTGTTTTCATTGAGACTGAATGTTATTAGCAAGGCCTGTGTTTACTATTCATCTCCAATTCCAATTGAAACGAGTGGCTTCCAAGATGATTTCTGGGAACACTTTGGTCAACGCTTAATATTTAGGTCAAATTGATAATGCGACAGGCTATCCTCTTTTAAAACCTCAGTGCCTTCAGGCAAATGTATTCTTCTGTCATCAGCACCTCCTTACCTTTTGGAGGAGATTGCGAAGGTTTTGTGCAACTCTTAAACTGGTGATGTCCTACTAAGATTGTTGTCTAAATACAAAACATCTCGGTTAATTCAAATTCCATTTTTAGATTGGGCTGTTAATAATGAGGTTGAAATAGTTCTTTTTTTGGTTTGTTTTTTTTTGGGGGTTTTTTTTGTTAGAAGTACAATAGTGTGGTACTTGAGTACCTAATACATACATATATATTTCCATTCTTGTACAACTTCGTACTTTTGATTTAATAATAAAAGAACGGTGAGAGAAAAAAAGAAATAAAGAGTGTCGGAATAGATAGACAAGCGAGTAGAAACAGATAGCAAAAGAAATAAAGGACAGAGATGAGAAGCTAAAAAGATTGAAAGAGAAGGAGAAAGTAAAGAAAAGAGAGATTAGGAGAGATCTACCTATTTCGTATTTTTGCCCATCCGTCACCCGGTTCTAAACCATTTAATTTCTAAGGTTATGTTATGTTGCACTATATGCTTGTAAAAAGTTGATAAAAGTAGCAATGTTACAAAATTTTGAGATTAAAAAAATCAAGTCTGCAATTTATCCCATCAGATAAAGCATAAGAAGAAGTTTAATTTGACACCTAATTTACTTTCATATCTTCAGTATTAAGAAAGTTATGGCCATTTTCATACTTGGAAATTAGCATCTTGCTCCCCATTGCCTTTCAATTGACTTAACTCAAAAGCTGTGATCTGGAAAAGTTAAAAGCCCATAACTTTCTTAAAAATTAAGAGAACTCAATGAAATTTTCAGTTATTATAGATTGAAGCATTCTGAAACAAATATGAAACAATCTTACTTGGATGACCTGAAATTAAAGCATATAATTAGTTAGTTATCTAATTGTAGCTAATTACAAAATTCAATGAGTAGATCTAAACATCTATCCATTTCTTAAGAAAAGATAAACTTTTTTTAAATTGCCTAAGTGTCCAAATAACATTCACACAATAATCCACAATATAACATAATTTTTAAATCTAATTTTCATGAATTTCTGGGCCAAATGGAAGGAATTTAGTGTTTGATTCCTGTAAATTAATGGCCATTTAAATCAACTAGCGAGTGGGTTTTAGTGGAATGCAGTGGATTGGAACGTTGCGGTTAGCGGTGAAGTCGGGAGGAAAAATATTGTTTGTTCATACATTTTTTGGGACCCCATTTCGCAACATAAAAATATTATTAAAGCCTCCCGAAAAACCAACTTTTAATATAAAAATAAACTATTTACCTTTTTTTCTCCCCTACGCAAAATCCTTCCGGTTATCAGTGCTCACGGCTTTTGAAGGTGATTTTTAAATTACTCTAGTTAATAAATAATTTAGAGTAATTTAAAAATAGCTTCATTCATGAAATGTCGGAGCAATTTTTCTGCCGCAACGAAATCGCCCGACATGGATCGATTTTCCAGGTCTGTTGAAAAACGGCACTTTAAGCCCGCCCCCTCTGAAAGGCGCCAAAGTCGCGCACACGGGGAGCGGCAGAACTGCAGCGCTGGTAAAGGTAAGTTTTGCAACATACCTAATAAAAGGAGACCAAGTCTTTAAGAATTGGTCTACTTTGCCTAGTAGGAGGAAAGGTTGAAATAGTTCTAAGCAATCATGTATCTCCTCTGCTCAACTGAAGACAAACTTACATTGAACAGGCTGGATTTTAATACTACAAACAGACACATTGAAAATCTTGTGCAGAAAGGAATTGCAGATGTTGGTTTACACCGAAGATAGACACAAAATACGAGAATAACTCAGCAGGTCAGGCAGCGTCTCTGGAGAAAAAGAATAGGTGACGATTCGTATCGAGAATGAAGAAGGGTCTCGACCCGAAACGTCACGTATTCCTTTTCTCAGCATCTTGTATCTATCTTCCATGTTAAAAATGTTTGCTGGTTTGCTATGAAGTGGCAAATTTCACAAATTAAACATACTCAATAGACAATAGGTGCAGGAGTACGCCATTGGGCCGTTCGAGCCAGCACCGCCATTCAATGTGATAATGGCTGATCATCCCCAGTCAGTACCCTGTTCCTGCCTTCTCCCCATATCCCCTGATTCCGCTATTTTTAAGAGCCCTATCTAGCACTCTCATGAAAGCATCCAGAGAACCTGCCTCCACCGCCCTCTGAGACAGAGAATTCCACAGACCCACCACTCTCTGTGAGAAAAAGTGTTTCCTCTTTTCTGTTCTAAATGGCTTACTCCTTATTCTTAAACTGTGGCCCTTGGTTCTGGCCTCCCCCAACATTGGGAACATGTTTCCTGCCTCTAGCATGTCCAACCCTTTAACAATCTCGTCAGTTATTATCAGGACCCATTGTGTTTATTTTACTTGCAGATATTTTCTTCAAATGCAAGTGGAAGGATCTGATAATATAGGATACACATGCAGAAACATATTTATTCTAATCATCCGAGGGTCAGAATGAAAATCAGGACAGATCAGAACTTGATAGTTTCAAAAGCAAAATTTAGCTGTGAATGAAAATTATGGAGCTTTTCACCCAGATTTTCAGTACTTTAGTTGAAATAATTTTCATGATCGTATATCTTTTTAGGCTGTGAAAATCCTGCTTCAGAATGGAGCTGATCCAATGCAGAAGAATAAAGAAGGAAGGAATGCTTTTAATGAAATTGTGAATGATAAGATTAAAGACCTACTTGAGACCCACAGTAATCACAATAATAGTGATGTGATTATTTGTGATGAGCCACAACCAGATACAGGTTTGTACCCATCAACTCATTAATGTTCAATGGAGGGCATGATATATTTTTTATGCAGAATTTCCTCTTAATAAGTTGTGAATTATTTCTTCACATGAAGGCAAAGTCCTGGTTTTTGCCTCTGGCCTGATGCAGAGTTGTGTTAGAGTCTGAAACAGGGCTGTGAGGTGGAGTCGGAGCAATTTTGGTGCTGCTGGAGTCGGAGTCTGTAAAAAAGACTCCGACTCTAACCTCAACATAAATTTCAGAGATTACGTAAATCTCTGCCTTATCCACTGACTTGGCCTCCACCACCGTCTGTGGCAAATGATTCCACAGATTCACCACACTCTGACTAAAGAAAGTCCATCTCATCTAATTTCTAAAGTAACATCCTTTAATTCTGAGGCTCATTGAAACATACAGAATAGTGAAATGCTTGGTTAGAATGGATGTGGAGATGATGTTTCCACTAGTGGGAGAGTCTAGGACTAGAGGTCATAGTCTCAGAATTAAAGGACATTCTTTAAGGAAGGAGATGATGTGGAATTTTTTTTCTCATAGGGTGGTGAATCTGTGGTATTTATTGCCATAGAAGGCTGTGGAAGCCAAGTCGGTGGATATTTTTAATTCAGAGATAGATTCTTGATTAGTACGGGTGTCAGGTTATGGGGAAAAGGCAGAAGAACGGGGTTAGGAGGAAATGATAGGTCAGCCATGATTCATTGACAGAGTAGACATGATGGGCCGAATGGCCTAATTCTATTTGTATCACTTATGACTTTATTATTTTTTAAATTTTATTTATTTTTTAATTTTTATTTTTTTTAAAAAATTTTGAGAGAGAAGAAAAGACCCCTAAACTACCAAAGAAGTACGAGAAGAAAAAAGAGAAATGAGAAAAAAGGAGATGGAGATATGCCCCACAGTCCTTCTTCCCACCCAGAAGTTTTGTATCTTTACACAGGATGCAAAGGAATGGGTTAAGGTCGCTTCTTGGAGGTGGCATTTATCACAGATAGGGGAGACAGTTGGGAAGATCTTATTCAATTTAGTCTTTGAATAGTATAGCCTATGCAGTTTTTTAAATTGTATCAGGGAGTGCCTGACATTGAGAGAGCAGTAATGTATCTTTTGAAATTAATAAACCCAACTCGTCTTCCCATGCTCGCCTATACATCTCAGAAGGTGGGGTATCCACATTTAAGAGAGTATTATAAAGACAAGATATTAATTTACTTGTATCAGCATGTCTATTCAAACAATCGTCTAGTATATTTGGACCCATAAAACTTATGTGTATGTTTTCACATGATCGCGGATTTGAAGATATCTTGAAGATAAAAAGATTGCTTGCTTTCAAATGATATTTCTCCTGTAGTTCTTGAAAGACCTTCTTATAGAGGTCTCCCACCGTTTTAATTCCTAGGCTTTTCCATTGCGCAAACGCCTTATCTAAAGTAGATGCCTATGAGTTTTTTTGTGATTGATGAGCATCGTTGTTTTGGAGCCTCTAAGACTCTTGGTGACCTCAATATATTGACGTAGGTGCGTAACTACACATAGTCACCGGTCAATGGGGTATGCTCTAAAGCGCGTTTTGATCCCGGACGTCCCTGGCCTGCTTTGTGTGATTAGAACATATACATGAAACGGAATATTATTTACAGAAAAATGCATGCTGTCCAATCGTAGCTTTTGCAATGTCTGGACCCGTTGCGCTGAAACGAGCGCCATGAGCATGACCACTTTAAGTGTTAATTTTTGGAAAGACAGAGATGTAATTGGAGCCCATTGACGAAGCAGTGTGAGAACTATGCTCACATCCCAGATTCCCGTATATCTAGGTCTAGGATGGTTCTTGTTAAAATACCTTTCATGAATCGGGACACCATGGATGAGATCCAACAGAATGTTGTATAAATAGGAGGACAATGCACTCCTAGCACTATTAATGGCACTTTTACTCAATTGCTTGTCAAAGTGTAATGTAACAAGGAACTCCAATACATCAGGTATGCCTGCAGTGTGATAAGATATATTTAGCAGATATAGTAAGCAGAGCATCTCCCATTTTTTTTAATGAGATACGTATTGTTTTTTAGTACTATCCCTCCAGGCCGTAGTTATCACATCCACAGTCTGCCCCCGTCATAGTCAGAGCCCCTGGAATGGTCTTGTCAGAATCTGCAAATCAACAGATTAATATGATCATGGAAAGCGGAGTCCTGCTCAATTTTAGTGAGACGTTGACTGATAAGGCAGAATGGGGGGGGGGAAAACGTAAAAGAGCATACCTCCCCAATGTAGCGGGAATGCATCCACCGCTACGGCCCCTGGATCCTGTTGGATCTTCACAATTATGCACCACTTTGAGTTGGTCTATCACATAAAATCCCAATAAAATACATTTACGTTTGTGGTTGTAACGTAACAAAATGTGGACAAGTTCAAGCGGTATGAAAACTTTTGCAAGCCACTGTAACAGCTTCACCCATGAAATGAAGTTTTCTCCTAATTGGAATTTTTCCAACAGACTTATGACATATTGATGCATAAGAATATAAATATCATAGTTATTATAGAACAGAATATAGCATATTGTTGTAGAATATAGCCTTTGTTATAGAATAGAGCATAGAACAGTCCAGTACAGGAACGGGCCCTTCGGCCCACAGTGTCCATGTTGAACATGATGCAAATAACATTCAATTTTTTCTTAGAGCCATAAAGCACAGAAAGAGGCCCTTCGGCCCACCTTGCCCAGCCTTTCCAACTTGACAACATCTTTCCTATAATACGGTGACCAAAACGGAACACAATACTCTATGCTCAATACTCTGACTGATGAAGGCCAATGTACCAAAAGCCTTCTTGACCACCCTGTCTACCTCTGACACCACTTTCAAGGAGTTATGTTCCTTCAATTGAATTTTGATCAAAAAAATAACCTGTTTTTAAAAACACAGCAGGCATCTCTCCCACACCATATAACCATATAACTGTTACAGCACGGAAACAGGCCTTCTCGGCCCTTCCAGTCCGTGCCGACCATTTATTTTCCTCTAGTCCCATCTACCTGCACTCAGACCATACCCCTCCATTCCCTTCCCGTCCATATACCTATCCACTTTACTTTTAAATGTTAAAATCGATCCTGCCTCCACCACTTCTGCAGGAAGATCATTCCACACAGCCACCACTCTCTGAGTAAAGAAGTTCCCCCTCATGTTACCCCTAAACTTCTGTCCCTTAATTCTCATGTCATGCCCTCTTGTTTGAATCTTTCCTACCCTCAATGGGAAAAGCTTATCCACGTCAACTCTGTCTATCCCTTTCATCATTTTAAAGACCTCAATCAAGTCCCCCCTTAACCTTCTGCGCTCCAAAGAATAAAGACCTAACTTGTTCAACCTTTCTCTGTAACTTAGTTGCTGGAACCCAGGCAACATTCTAGTAAATCTCCTATGTACTCTCTCTATTTTGTTGACATCCTTCCTATAATTAGGGGACCAAAATTGTACACCATACTCCAGAATTGGTCTTACCAATGCCTTGTACAATTTTAACATTACTTCCCTACTCCTATATTCAATGCTCTGATTTATAAAGGCCACCACACCAAAAGCTTTCTTTACCACCCTATCTACATGCAATTCCACCTTCAGGGAACTATGCACAGTTATTCCTAGATCCCTCTGATCCACAGCATTCCTCAATTCCCTACCATTTACCATGTATGTCCTATTTTGATTTGTCCTGCCAAGACGTAGCACCTCACACTTATCAGCATTAAACTCCATCTGCCATCTTTCAGCCCACTCTTCCAAATGGCCCAAATCTCTCTGTAGACTTTGAAAATCTACTTCATTATCCACAGCACCCCCTATCATAGTATCATCTGCATACTTACTTTTCCAATTTTCCACCCCATCATCTAGATCATTGATGTACATGACAAACGACAGTGGACCCAACACCGATCCCTGAGGCACCCCACTGGTCACCGGCTTCCAACCTGACAAACAGCCATCCACCATTACTCTCTGGCATCTCCCATTCAGCCACTGTTGAATCCATCTTGCTACTCCGCCATTAACACCCAAAGATTGAACCTTCTTAACCAACCTTCCATGGGGAACCTTGTCAAAGGCCTTACTGAAATCCATATAGACAACATCCACTGCTTTACCCTCATCAATTTCCCTTGTAACCTCTTCAAAAAATTCAAGAAGGTTTGGCAAACATGACCTCCGTCACCTGACCTGCCTCATTTCCTAACAGGAGGTCCAGCACTGCCCCTTCTCTGGTCGATACCTCTATGTATTGCTGCAAAAAACTATCCTCCACACATTTAACAAACTCCAAACCATCCAGCCCATTTACAGAATGTGTTTCCCAGTCTATTTTTGGAAAATTGAAATCTCCCACAATCACTACCTTGTGCTTACTACTAATATCTGCTATCTCCTTACATATTAGCTCTTCCAATTATCGCTCCCCATTTGGTGGTCTATAATACACCCTTAAAAGTGTTGCTACACTGTTCCCACTTCTCAGTTCCACCCAAATAGCCTCCCTAGAGGAGCCCTCTAATCTATTCTGCTAAAGCACTGCTGTAATATCTTCTCTGACAAGCAATGCAACCCCTCCACCTCTGGTCCCTCCAATTCTATCACACCTGAAGCAACGAAATCCTGGAATATTTAGTTTCCAATCACAACCCTCCCACAACCATGTTTCACTGATTGCCACAACTGATTGCCATGTTTCACTGATTGTCATTAGAAACAAGAATAGTGCCGGAGGATTGGCGTATTGCGCATGTTGTTCCATTATTTAAAAAGGGTTCAAAGAATAAACCTAGCAATTATAGACCTGTTAGTTTGACGTCAGTGGTGGACAAATTAATGGAAAGGATACTTAGAGATAATATATATAAGCATCTGGATAAACAGGGTCTGATCAAGAACAGTCAACGTGGATTTGTGCCTGGAAGGTCATGTTTGCCAAACCTTCTTGAATTTTTTGAAGAGGTTACAAGGGAAATTGATGAGGGTAAAGCAGTGGATGTTGTCTATATGGATTTCAGTAAGGCCTTTGACAAGGTTCCCCATGGAAGGTTGGTTAAGAAGGTTCAATCTTTGGGTGTTAATGGCGGAGTAGCAATTTTGGTCGCCTAATTATAGGAGGGATGTCAACAAAATCAACATGTTTCACTGATTTCCAGGTGTCAATCCAGGCTCTAAGTTCATCCACCTTTCTTACAATGCTCCTAGCATTAAAATATACACATTTTAGAAACCCACCACCCCTTATTCTCTGTTTATTATCTATTTCCTCTTTCTCGCCTATATTTTGGGTCCGAGTGCTTTCCTTCTCTGCCTTTTGCCCCTCACCCCGTCCCCTAGTCCCCTTTACCCGAGTCCCTCCCCCCAGCCTTTCTAGTTTAAAGTCTCCTTTGCAAATCTCCCCGCCAGGATATTGGTGATATCCACACGCGACGTTCAGACCAATTATCCACAATGATAGGTGGAGTGGGCAAGAGACTGTGCATCTATTCGATCTATTCCTCATGATTTTATTGATCACCCCTCATCATACTGTGCTCCGAGGAATAGAACCCTAGCCTACACAACCTCTCCCTATAGTTCAGCCCCTCTGGTCCTGGCAACATCCTCGTAAATCTTCTCTGTGCCATTTCCAACGACGACATTTTTCCTATAACATAGTAACCAAAATTGAACACAAAACTCTAAATGTGGCCTCACCAACGTCTTATACAACTGCAACATGACCGCCCAACATTCAATACTCTATCAGAAGGCCAATGTGCCAAAAGCCTTTTTGACCACCTTATTTAACCTGTGATGCCACTTTCAATGAAATATATTCCTATACTCCTAGATCCCTCTGCTCTACAACACTACCCAGAGGCCTAGCATTCACTGTGTAGATCCTGACCATGTTAGACTTCCCAAAATGCAACACCTCACATTTCTCTGTATTAAATTCCATCAACCATTCGTCAGCCCACCTGGCCAATCGATCCAGATCCTGCTGCAATTTATCACAATCATCTTCACGATCTGCAAAACTACACACTTTTGTATCATCAGCAAACTTGCTCATCTTGCCCTGCCTGTTCTCATCCAAATCATTGATGTAGATGACAAACAGCAACGGGCCCAGCACCGAACCCTGAGGCACACCACTAGTAACAGGCCTCCAGTCTGAGAAGCAACCTTCCACCATCACCCTCTGCTTCCTTCCTTGAAGCCAATTTTCTATCCATTCAATTAATTCTTTACAATGCACATCTACAGGCCGATTAACCCAATATACATAGATTGGTTAGTTTAAAAAAGTCAATAAATTAATAACACCATCTTCATAAAATGTTGAGGGGAATAGATAGCGTGAATAGTGTAGATGGTGCATAGGGACATTAAAATAGGTGCAGGAGGCCATTTGGCTTTTGAGCCATTCATTGTGATCATGGCTGATCATCCACAATCAGTAACCCGTGCCTGCCTTCTCCCCATACCCCTTGATTCCGCTAGACTAATGGGACTGAAGACTGATAAATCCCAAGGGCCTGATGGTCTGCATCGCAGGGTACTTAAGGAAGTGGCTCTAGAAATTTCTGGAGCGCTAGTATGGGTGTTGTGGGCTGAAGGGACTGGTTTCCAGAGGGCTAGTATGGACAGTGTGGGCCGAATGGTTTCTTGGGCTGGCGGCTCAGTCACTCAAGCCTGTTGTGCTGGCAGCTCACTGACTCACAGCTGGTGGGCTGGCAGCTGACTCTCGGCTATTCCTTGAAATTCCATTTCAAGCAGGGCGCAAAGCCACCAAATTCAAGTGCAGTTTCTTACCACTTCAAGCAGGGTGCAAGGCCACCAAATTCAAGTGCAGTTTCATACCATTTCAAGCAGGGTGCACGACCACTAAAGACAGCGAGTTGTGCTCTCCCTCCTCCATCTTGCAGAGACTGAGCCACCCCCACACTTCTGGGTTTTATAGTCCCTCCCCCCTCCCACCAGAAGGGGCGTGGCCTTCATGGCATTATTGACAGGAGAGAGAATCTCAACATTGTTTAAACACTAATAACTTTCATTTATCATCGATGGGAAAAATCCTCGGCACCTGATGAGCAGAGGGGGCCTTTGAGTAAGATGAGTAATATCGCAGCCGTACGTGGTAGGCAAGGCAACTTTAATTAGGCAAGGCAACTTTAATTAGGCAACACAGCTTTAGCATTTCCAAACCAAAGGCAACACAGCTTTAGCATTTCCAAAACTAAGGCAACTCAGCTTTAGCATTTCCAAACCAAAGGCAACACAGCTTTAGCATTTCCAAACTATATTTCCAAACCATATTAAGGGCACTGACTTGTCAGTAAAACCACTCACAGTTTAGAACACATGTGTTGAGTGTTATTCACACCTAAGACTGAGAGATGTGACCCTCTCGCTCCCCCATCTTGCAGAGACTAACTGAGGCACTCAACACATACGGGTTTTAGAGTCCCTCCGGAAGGCGCGTGGCCTTCAGGAAAGAGAATTTTAACATTTTTTAAACACTAATAACTCTTTTATTTTTCATTGATGGGAAAAATCCATCGATTTTTGAGATGAGGAAACATTTTTTCACACAGAGACATGTGAGCGTGGAATTCTCTGCCTCAGAGGGCGGTGGGGGCTGGTTCTCTGGATACTTTCAAGAGAGCTATATAGGGCTCATGAAGATAGCAGAGTCAGAGGATATGGGGAGAAGGCAGGAACGGGATACTGATTGTGGATGATCAGCCATGTTCACATTGAATGGTGGTGCTGGCTCTAAGGGGTTGGACAAGCTAGATGCTGGAAGATTGTTCCCGATGTTGGGGGAGTCCAGAACAAGGGGTCACAGTCTAAGGATAAGGGGGAATTCCTTTAGGACCGAAATGAGGAAAACATTCTTTACACAGAGAGTCGTGAGTCTCTGGAATTCTCTGCCACAGAAGGTAGTTGAGGCCAGTTCATTGGCTATATTTAAGAGGGCGTTAGATGTGGCACTTGTGGCTAAAGGGATCAGGGGGTATGGAGAGAAGGCAGGTAGGGGATACTGAGTTGGATGATCAGCCATGATCACATTGAATGGCGGTGCAGGCTCGAAGGGCCGAATGGCCTACTCCTGCACCTATTTTCTATGTTTCTATGTTAAGGGCCAAATGGCCTACTCCTGCATCTATTGTCAATTATTCTTAAATTGTGGCCCCTGGTTCTGGACAGAGTTATCCCCCAACATTGTCCAGTCCTGTTACAATTGTATATGTTTCTATTACGGCCTCTAAAGTCCTACAGAGCTGCATCATGACTTCCTGGCACATTTTTAATGCCCTTCCTTACTTCTGGCCTAATGACCGAGCAAGTGTGAGGTGCAACACTTTGGGAGGTTGAATAGAAACATAGAAAATAGGTGCCGGAGGAGGCCATTCTGCCTTTTGAGCCGGCATCACCATTCATTGTGATCATGGCTGATCATCCACAATCAGTGACCCGTGCCTGCCTTCTCCCCATATCCCATGATTCCGCTAGCCCCGAGAGCTCTATCTAAATCTCTTTTAAATTCATCTATTGGCCTCCACTGCCTTCTGTAGCGGAAATTTCCACAAATTCACAACTCTCCGGGTGAAAAGGTTTTTACTCATCTCAGTTGCAAATGTCCTCCTTTTTATTCTATGCCTGTGGCCCCTGGTTCTGGACTCCCCCAACATTGCAAACATTTTCCCTGCATCTACCTTATCCAGTCCTTTTATAATTTTATATGTTTCTATAAGATTCCCCCACATCCTAAATTCCAGTGAATACAAGCCCAGTCTTTCCAATCTTTCCTCATATGACAGTCCACCTTCTCGGGGATTAACCTCGTGAACCTTCGCTGCACTGCCTCAGTAGCTAGGATGTCCTTCCTGAAATTAGGAGACCAAAACTGCACACAATTCTCCAGATGGGATCTCTCCAGCACCCTGTAGAACTGCAGAAGGAACTCTTTAATCCAATACTCAAATCCTCTCGTTATGAAGGCCAACCTACCATTAGCTTTCTACACTGCCTGCTATACCTGCATGTTTACTTTGAGTGACTGGTGTACAAGGACACCCAGGTTTCGGTGCACTTCCCTTTTTCCTAATCTGACTCCATTGAGAAAATAATCTGTCTCCTTGTTCTTGACGCCAAAGTGGATAACATCCCATTTATCTACATTATACTGCATCTGCTCACAAATTCAACCCGTCCAAGTCACCCTGCAACCTCCTAGCATCCTCTTCGCAGTTCACACTGCCACCCAGCTTTGTGTCATCTGCAAATTTGCTAGTGTTACTTTTAATTCCATCATCTAAATCACTAATATATATTGTAAATAGTTGCGGCCCCAGCACTGAGCCTTGCGGCACCCCACTAGTCACTGCCTGCCATTCTGACAGAAACCCATTTATTCTTACTCTTTGTTTCCTGCCTGCCAACCAATTCTCTGTCCATGTCAATACCCTACCCCCAATAACATGTGCTCTGATTTTGACCACCAATCCCTGTGTGGGACCACTGATGCCTCTACTGCAATGCGAAAAGGACTATAAAAAACTAGCATAAAATCCCAGGATAGCTTTGTTCTCTTCCAAAAGATGGTCAGTTGGGACATTGAAATCCCAGAGTCAAAGCTTCAGTTTCAAAGGAATTGTACATTTACGTGAAATGTTATGGAAATTAATATTGCAATTAAAAATTATTATTAGGCACATTATGACATCCGTAGAGGGACCTTGATCACGTGGGCAGGTGATATTTTTTGTCTCAAAGGAGACGTACTCTTTGTCCACAACTTAGAGGTTGATAGAAGATTATCAGCTCAGTTTAGTTTATTGTCATGTGTACCGAGGTACAGTGAAAAGCTTTTGTTGCATGCTAACCAGTCAGAAGAAAGACAATACATGATTACAATTGATCCATTTACAGTGTACAGATACATGATAAGAGAATAATGTTTAGTGCAAGGTAAAGCCAGCAAAGTCCGATCAAGGATAGTCCGAGGGTCATCAAAGACCTGCTGTCTGGTTATGGTAGGATGATTCAGTTGTCTGATAACAGCTGGGAAGTAACTGTCACTGAATCTGGAGGTGTGTGTTTTCACACTTCTTTACCATTTGCTTGATGGCAGAGGGAAGAAGAGGGAGTGTCCAGCATGTAACTTGTTCTTGATTATGCTGCTGGCCTTACTGAGGCAGTGTGAGGTATGAATGGAGTCAATAGAAGGGAGATTGGTTTATGTGATGGTCGGCGCTGCGTCCAAAATTCTCTGCAATTTCTTGCGGTCTTGGTTGAAGCTGTTACCAAACCAAGCTGTGATGCATCCTGATAAAATGCTTTCTGTGGTGCATCCGAAGGAAAGTGGTAGGCAACGTGCCAAACTTCCTAAGCCTAAGGAAGTAGAGGCATTGGTGTGCTTTCTTGGTCATTGCTTCAATATGGGTGGTCCAGGAAAAGTTATTGGTGATATTGACTCCTAGGAATTTGAAGTTCAATCATCTTTACTTTGGCACCGTCAATGCAAACTGTACAGTTTGTTTCGCTCCCTGAAGTCGACTATATCAGCATCATTTGAGGAGGATGTCACAAAAATTGCAGGGATAAGCTGGATTCAATGATGGAATGAGTGACCAGGCTGAAGGATGTCTCTTACACGGTTTATGACTATCTTGTACTGAAATCTCAGACTTGCACATTCAATGTAGATAAATTAATCTGCTTCCTGTATTTAACCATCTATCTCTGCTTATTCTTCAACTTAAAACCTTGCCTTTGCCCTTTCAGATCAACACCAAGTGGAAGATGTAGAGAATGAGGAACAGGCAGAAGGCACCCCTGAAGATTCCAGTGCATCACGTAACGTTCCTTTAGGTACTGTACATTTGTTAAAGGAGAAACTAGGGAGTCTGCACTTGGGGACCCATTCAGAACTTGTATGTAACAGGAAGCACCTGGTCAAAAGAAGCATTTGTCTCCTAGTCTTGGTACTGAGGCTGGATGACAAAATCAATGACACAACCTGAATTCAAAGACTGGGCCTTGCACACAGGACATTTTCAGTGCATTGGGCAGGTACAAATCATATCGGAATCCAGCTCCATATTTTTGAAAGGCATTATATCATTTCAAGAAAGGCATTACAATAAACATGAAATCGAATCATTAGCTCTTATATTCGACAGTGGAACTCAGTTACAGACCTTCCCATCGCATTGTGAAAATACCTTTGTCAGAAGGAGTACGGTGGTTGAAGAAGGTGGCTCACTGCAATTAATCAAGGCACAAAGGGATCGGCAATAATTTGTGGCCTTGCCAACAACATTTCACTCCAACAAAAAAATTGTGTTAGAAGAAAGAACTACCTGGAATACATCTAAGCAAATTTGGCAATTCACGTAACTTTAACTGCTTACATGTCTTTATGTACTTGGCAGTTGAATGGACTGAGTGGATTACAAATGGAAGCATGACTCAGGGATTGGAACAGAGGAGGTATTACATTCCTTATTTAATGTTTGGCAAATGATATGTAGGAGGAAGGAGATGGTTGTGATAGAAAGTTTTGTCCTTTACAAACCTGGCCCAGCAAGGCCAGCAGCATAATCAAGGACGAATTTCACCTCGGTCACTCCCTCTTTTCCTCCCTCCCATCAGGCAAGAGGTGCAGAAGTGTGAAAGTGCATACCTCCAGATTCAGTGACTGTTTCTTCCCAGCTGTTATGTAACTGAACCATCAATAAACTATAGACAATTGGTGCAGGAGTAGGTCATTAACCAAATAGTTAATCCCTTGAGTCAACAACATCGTTGATTCAAGGGTGTCCCATCTGCCCCCACAACTAGAGCAACTATCCGTGGCTCCCCAGCCATTGGAGCTTGCATCAGTCTGCAAATATACCACCGGATTAGCCTCCCTGATAGGCTTGAATGAGCTGCTAATGTGACACACCCACCATTGCAACTCATTTATCGCTTCGGGCGGCAGCTGCATGGACCGATCATAATGACCAGCGTTCTGTTTTAACGCAGCAATTTTAGCTCTTTGCAAATTCTGATAATGCAATGGTCCATATCGCGCTGCCGGAAACAAAGCTACAAGCTTCCCAATTATTGTAGCTGAATGCCGAATCAATGGTATATTGGTGCGGATTAAATCTTGACACACCTGGGTAACCTCCTCAATCTTGTTAATTGGAATGGTAACCCTCATGCTCATAGAGTTCACAGTGAACCCTAGGTAATTAATCACCTGGGCAGGGCAGAACTTTGATTTCTCTGGATGGACAATAAACCCTAATTGTTGAAATATATTGACAGCAGCTGCAACACCCTGTTCAGCCAATTCCAGGGTGTGGCCCACAATTAAGATATCATCTAAGTAGGCCATAACTATATGGTGTCGTTGTCTCAAATAAGCCATAATTGGTTTCACTAATTTAGTGAACAATCTAGGGGCTGTGGTGAGCCCATTAGGCAAAGCCTTGTACTGCCAGAGTTGCCCCATCCAGATGAATTTCAAAAACCTTCTGTCGTATTTCTGGATGGATACTGAATAATATGCGTCTTTCAAATCGATGCATGCCATAAAGCAACCATGAGAAATCAATGATTTGGCTGTTTCAAAAGTATCCATTTTAAAATGAGTATGAGATGGTATGGGATCCACCAAAACCTCCTCCTCCTGCTGCTCCAGGCTGATGGTAGAGGCTGGTGACGACGCCCTGTGCCTGTTGCTGCCCTGCTGTTGTTGACTTTGAAGCAGGAGCTCCAGCAGCCGCTCCATACGGTCAATACGCCCTTCACCCTGAACACTCAGGTGGTCGGAGTCCTCCGGCTCTGAAAAGAAAACCGGGCTCCTATCATCGGCCCGCACCTCATCGAGGCCCTGCCGGTGCCGGCAGTTGTCGCTAACAGCCGCCGAGGCAAAACTGCGCGATTCCCGCGCGGGCGTGTTCAACCGCCTCCGTTTAGCGGGAGCTGAAGCCGCTGCCACTAAGGGCACGTGCGGCGTGGTGTCGGCACCAGCCGAAGCATGGCTGCCTGAAGCCCGCGCAGGCTTGCCGGCTGCCCACATCGTGGACCTTGCCGACGCATGGTCTCGCCGACCCATCCATGGGGGCTCGGCGACCGTGACGAGACAGGACTCAACCGACCCGTCCCGGCGTCGAGAGTCGGGGTGTGCTGGCTGGACCTCACAGCCGCCCCGGGTCTCGCCCTGGAACCTGACCGCTCCTCCGTGTCAGGCAATGCCTTAGCCCTGGCAGGGTTAGGCTTCTGGGCTCCTCCCTTCCCCTACTCGGAGGGCTGAGTGGAACAGGCCGTGCAGCCGCACGCACCCTGCTCGAGGTCGCCAGCGAGCCCGCTGACGACCTGACTGCCATGGCAGGGTCCTCCTGCTCTGGCGGCACACCACACTCCTCCTCGTCGAACTCCTCCGAGCTGTGGTATGCTGGCGGATCTGGACCTGTAACCACAGGGCTTACCCACATCTCCGCCTGAGTCCCGGCCTGCGTTGCAAGTACTGCCGATGGTAAAGGCCCCGGAACTGTTGACCGGCGAACTCGTCCTGACGTCCTCCGGCCCTTGGAACTCCCATCCATGTCCTTGCTGCAAGACATAACCAACAACAAGGACCACCAACGAAAGGTAAAATACTTACCTCCGTGGCCCCTTATGAAGGGCTGGCGAGGAGCGCGCTCCACCGCCAGCCGTCGCAGCAACGCGGTACGACGATATGTCGAGCATGCGCGCCGACGGGCTCTTCACGAAGTCACTCACGTGACTCCGAAATGAAATTCCACACTCACAACTCTCTGTGTGAAAAAATGTTTCCTCCTCTTTTCAAAATTCTGGACTCCCGCAACATCGGGAGCATGTTTCCTGCCTCCAGCGTGCCCAATCCCTTAATAATCTTATATGTTTCATTAAGATCACTTCTCATCCTTCTAAATTCCAGAGTATACGTCCAACCACTCCATTCTCTCAGCATATGACAGTCCCGCCATCCCGAGAATAAACCTTGCGAACCTACGCTGCACTCCCTCAATAGCAAGAATGTCCTTCCTCAAATTAGGGGACCAAAACTGCACACAATACTCCAGGAGTGGTCTCACTAGGGCCCTGTACAACTCCAGAAGGATCACTTTGCTTCTATACTCAACTCCTCTTGTTATGAAGGCCAACATGCCATTCGCTTTCTTCACTGCCTGTTGAACCTGCATGCTTACTTTCATTGACTGATGAACAAGGACCCCCATGTCCCGTTGTACTTCACCTTTTCCCAACATGACACCATTTAGATAATATTCTGTCTTCCTGTTTTTGCTACCAAAGTGGATAACCTCACATTTATCCACATTAAACTGCATCTGCCATGCATCTCCCCACTCACCCAACCTGTCCACCCTGCATTCTCATAGCATCCTCCCCATCATCCTCACCAACCATCCTATCACCAAATAAAGAGCAGTTCTGGCTTGCCCTCTACCTCATTGGAGACCCTTGGACTATCTTTAATCGGAGTATACTGTATTTTATCTTGCACTAAACATTATTTGCTTTACTCTGTATTGTAGACGGCTTGATTGTAATCATGTAGTCTTTCCGCTGACTGGATAGCATTCAACAAAAAAGCTTTTCACTGCATCTCATTCAAAGACATGTGACAATAATAATAAACCAAATTTAATGAATTAAAACTAGACGAATTTGTGTGCACGACCAGTTGACTGATTCTCTGCTAATAATGAGTTGGAAAGATGTGATGGGATAATTGATTCATGCATTCTACAGGAAGTGCTATCCCTGGGACACATTTGTGCATTAACTTATGTGAAGCTGAGATGAAGCAAAACGGTGTGCTGATTAAAAGCAACTTTACCTGGGATTATTACTTGATTTTCATATTGTTGTAACAGTGTATGTGTTTTTATTAACTGCTGCATTGTAAAAGTATTGCTAAGGAATTAGATAAGGATAGAATCCTGCTGCCAAAACGACAAATACACTTGATTGTAGATGCATGATTATTTTTGCTACATCTCTGAATGGATGTCTGATATGCATTTTCCAGGTCCTCCACCAGATAACCGTGTGTCTTGTGATGATAATCAAACAACAGCAGTTTTACAAAATGATAAACGTTTAGAAAGTCCACATCACGTAAGTTCCACAGAAAATTAATATTTTAGAATTTGGATTTATTTCACTGAATTCATAAGCCAAATACTTCAAGCCATTTGTATGCTAAATGTTTCTAAATAAAATGGCATGTGTTATTTCAGAATATTTCACAGCATGAATCGATTACAGCAACATTGGATGAAATCGAGACAAAGCAAGAAAGGATAGTTAAATGTGATCTCAAGGAGCCTGAAAATGCAAGTAAGCAAACTATAGAATCTGTAATATTGTGTACGGTGTGGAAAGGTTCTGTGTGATTATACACTGAGTATTCAAAAAGTTACATCAGATGAGATGGGATTCTGAGCTATGGAAACCCAAAAGCTGAGTTTGAACTTGATTGGGGTTATGTTGATACTGTGTAAAGGGCCTGTCCCACCAGCATGCAACTCTATGCGTGGTCGCTTGAGCCGTCCGGCGTCGTGGGGCTGGTCCCACTTCGATCATCGGAGCCGTGCGGAATTGTGCGGAGTTCGTCCCGACATCGCGCGGGGCTCCGAAAAACTGACTATGTTCAAAAATTCCGCGCGGCAACGCTTGTCGGCTGGCAGTCGCCGCGACGCATTACACACCGTCTCGACGTCGTGCCTCCGTGACCCTCTCTGTAGGTGTCTCCGTGACCCTCTATGTGTGTGGCTCCGTGGCCCTCTGTGTGTGTGCCTCTGTGCCCCTCTCTCTGTGCCCCTCTTTGTCCTGGCGAGCTTACCTTTAAGACTTCGTTCCAAGTTCGCCTCACTTTGCGCCGCGTTGCGCCACTCACCCGACCTCCGCGCGGCCCTCGCTGCCGGTTTGGTCGCGCTTGCCGCATGCAGGCGCATGCTGGTGGGAACGGCCCTGTACAGGGGATCACCCGACCTCCGCACGGCCCCCGCTTCTAGTTTGATCGCACTCATCGCATGGAGTCAGATGCTGGTAGGGCAGGCCCTTAAGGGACAGAAAACACTGTGTGTGTATCTGTGTCTCTGTGTCTATCCTTGACATATTTAGTCCAGTTACTAAATTTCTTGTTCATTTGCAATACTTTAGTTATGTCGAAACAAGGAACTACAAAATATTGGAGTAACTCAGCGGGGCTGGCAACATCCTTGGAGAACATGGGTTGGGATCCTACTTCTGACTGCAGGGTTGAGGGAAAGAAAGCTAGAAGGAAGGGGCAGGAGGAAGCATGGCAGATCACTTTTCGTATGCCAGCTCTGGCAAGTCTCCTTCAAAAAAAAGCGTTCATATGACCTCTGTACTCACAATTTACACAGCTTTAATCTTTAACTACAACTGTAAATGTGACATTAATTCTGAACAGTCTAAGAGTCGGCCAGAGTTCAGCCGTTAGAAGCTCAGTTTTGAGTTAAAGGTCTTGACCATCAGAGAGTCAGGGTGGTACGGTAACAAAAGGTCAGGGCTTGGGGATACTTCAGGATTTAGAAGCCCAATTATAAATCAGGTGGAGAGGCTTGGGTTTATTATCAGAGCCTCTGTCTGGATGGAGGGTAACCAGCAAGAGATCAGGGGGCAATATAGTAAACTGGGATAGGGCTGCTCAGATCGGTAGAGTTAAGGCCAGGAACAGTTCAGTTACAGTTTCGTTTATTGTCACGTGTATCGAGGTACAGTGAAAAGCTTTTGTTGCGTGCTAACCAGTCAGCAAAAAGACAATACATGATTACAATAATTCAATTTACAGTGTATAGATGCATGTTAAATTTAGCTCTTGGGGCTAAAGGAATCAAGGGATATGGAACAAACGCAGGAACGGGGTACTGATTTTAGATGATCAGCTATGATCATATTGAATGGCGGTTCTGGCTCGAAGGGCCGAATGGCCTACTCCTGCACCTATTTTTCTATGTTTCTATGATAAAGAAATAATAGTTTGTGCAAGGTAAAGACAGCAAAGTCCGATCAAGGATAGTCCGAGAGTCACCAAAGAGGTAGATAGTAGTTCAGCTCTGCTCTCTGATTGTGGTAGGATGATTCAGTTGCCTGATAACAGCTTGGAAGAAACTGTCCCTGAATCTGGTGGTGTGTGTTTTCACACTTTGATATCTTTTGCCTGAAGGGAGAGGGGAGAAGAAGGAAATTATGCTGCTGGCCTTGCCGAAGCAGCGTGAAGTATAAGTTGCCCCCAGTCATTGTGGTCCAAAGTGATTTGAGAGAAGAGCGATATTGGGAGAGTGGATCAGTGGAAGGACAATTATAAGAGCTGGGAGGTGCACAGTTGATGAGATTGGTAACCATGTAAGGTATTGGGGAAGCTTAGTTAATTCTATGGATCCAGTCCAGCAAGTGCTGACCTCACACACACACACCTGGTCCCCACCCAACCACAATCCTACATTGGTTATTTCCTGGAATTGTCTCACAATTTTTCAAAGTGAGAATTGTGTCATTTATCATGCATTACACAACTGGAAGTGCTTAGAAACATAGAAACATAGAAAATAGGTGCAGGAGTAGGCCATTCGGCCCTTCGAGCCAGCACTGCCATTCAATGTGATCATGGCTGATCATTCACAATCAATACCCCGTTCCTGCCTTCTCCTCATATCCCCTGATTCCGCTATCTTTAAGAGCCCTATCAAGCTCTCTCTTGAAAGTATCCAGAGAACCGGCCTCCACCACCCTCTGAGGCAGAGAATAGTAAGATTGAACGAGAACTTACCAGTTCGAAGGTTGATCTTTATTTTATGAGGAGTCGAAGTGAGGGATTTCGTGAAGAGCCCGCCGGCGCGCATGCTCGACATACTTCAAAGTAGCGGCGTGGAATCACAGAAACCAACAATAGAAATGACTTCGCATAGTAAGATTGAAGTGACTAAGATTACCAGATGAAGGTGATTGAGGGTTGGGCGAGGAGGGCACGAAATCCCTCACTTCGACTCCTCATAAAATAAAGATCAACCTTCGAACTGGTAAGTTCTCGTTCAATCTTACTATTTCATTTCGGAGTCACGTGAGTGACTTCGTGAAGACTTCAAAGCTTCTGTGATTACACGCCCTGGACCACGTCCACGCTGACACACCACTACCAGGGATGGATGGGAGGAACAAACTTGCTCAATAGTTCATACTGCAAAACAAGAGCATATTTATGAATAACAAATCAAAAACCCCTCATGCGGGGACATCTCCACGTTCTTGACCTGCATTCAGCACGGCTTCTGCGAATTGTAGAGGAGCAGCAACAGGCTTGTTATAAAAACGCTGGAACACAGCTTCATTAGCCCATCCTGCTGTGGCGAGAATTTGGTCCATGGGCACCTCCATGACCCTCGCCGCTGACGTCGATGCAGCCCTGGTGGAATGAGACTTGAACACATTAGTGTCGATACCTGACTTACCCAAGACGACTCGAAGCCACCTGGATATCGTCTGGACTGTCACTCGATGATGAGGTCTGTTATGAGTGACAAGCAGGTATCTCTCCATTCCTCTGATGCGTGCCGTCACCTTGACATAGTGGCGGATATGTGAGGCTAAACATAGCCTAGCATCTGCGGGGTATGCTGGGAACTTCAGCTGCAGCCCTGTGCACCCAGGTCTATGCTGCTTTAGTAGCTCGTCAATGAAAAGACTACTTCTGTAGGGGTAGAAGTCATTCTGTCGACACGAAGTTTATGTAGTGTCTGTACCCTCTGAGCTGAAGTCAGCGCTAGTAACATCACCAGCTTCATGGTGAGTTGGTCCAGTTGGAGCCCTTCCATGGGAGACCACGTCCTGAGCAGGGTTAATACGTCCCTGACATCCCAGGTGATATTATAGCGTGGTGTAGGCGGATTCATATTGAATATACCCCGCATGAGTCTGGACACTAGCCTGTTGGATCCTACCCCAATATTGAGGTAGAATGATAGCGCACTTCTGGCGCTGTTGATGGCACTGTAACTTAAGTGTTCATCATGGTGCAACCCCGCGAGGAATTCCAGGACGTCGGTTATTGTCACGTCATCGTACGTGATGCGAGAGCGGCTGCAGTAGGCTTCCCACTTCTTAATATGCGGGCGGTATCTTCGCCTTGTGGACTCTCGACACGACGCCGCGATGGTATCCATGGTCCGAGCCTAGAGGCCGTATTGGACTAACGGCCTGTTCAGAACCTGCAAGCCAACAAATTTAAATAGCCATGGCAGGGATGTGGCTCCCCTGAGACAGGGTGACTAACCAATTGTGGGCAACCCTTCAAAAGGACCCAAGGTTCGTTGAGCATGTCAAAGACCACCGGATACCAAGGCTGTGTGGGCCAGTCGGGTATAATAAGGATGCCCTTGGCAGCATCTGCCTGAATCTTTCGCAATACCCGACTGATGAGGCAAAACGGGGGGAAGGCATAGAAAAACCAATTCCCCCAGTCCAGCGAGAATGCATCTAGCGCTATTGCCCCAGGATCTGGTTCCCATGAAACGTAGGTTGGTACCTGATGGTTCAACCGTGACGCAAAAAGGTCAATGTCCGGTTTACCAAATTTGGCTGTGACTTTAGAAAAAATCTCAGGATGCAACATCCATTCAATATTGTCATTAAATTTGCGTGACCTGGTGTCCGCCACAGTATTAAGCTCACCTGGCAAATAGGTAGCTGAAATCCAAATGTCTCTTTGAACACACCAGAGCCAAATTGAGTTAGCCAATTTGTCACACGAAACTGACCTGGTACCACCCATATGGTTTAAGTATGCCACTGCTGTGGTGTTGTCTATTTGGAGACGGACATGTGCTCCAACAAGCTTGGAACAATACGCACGAAGTCCGTGGAATGCTGCCAGCAACTCCAAATAGTTAATCCCTTGAGTCAACAACATCGATGCCTCAAGGGTGTCCCATCTGCCCCCACAACTAGAGCAATTATCAGTAGCTCCCCAGCCATTGGAGCTTGCATCAGTCTGTAAATATACCACCGGATTAGCCTCCCTAACAGGCTTAAATGAGTTGCTAATGTGACACACCCACCATTGCAACTCAGTTATCGCTTCGGACGGCAGCTGCATTGATCGATCGTAATGACCAGCGTTCCGTTTTAACGCAATAATTTTAGCTCTTTGCAAATTCTGATAATGCAAAGGTCCATATCGTGCTGCCGGAAACAAAGCCACTAGCTTGCCAATTACTGTGGCTGTATGCCGAATCGATGGTATATTGGTGCCAATTAAATCTCTGCACACCTGAGTGACTTCCTCAATTTTGTTAATTGGTATAGTTATCCTCATGCTCATTGAGTTCACCGTGAACCCTAGGTAATTAATTACCTGGGCAGGGCAGAACTTCGATTTCTCTGGATGGACAATGAATCCTAATTGTTGAAATATATTGACAGCAGCTGCAACAGCCTGTTCAGCCAATTGCAGGGTGTGGCCCACAATAAAGACATCATCTAAATAGGCCATAACTATATGATGTCGTTGTCTCAAATAAGCCATGATTGGCTTCACCAATTTAGTGAACAATCTAGGGGCTGTAGTGAGCCCATTAGGCAAAGCCTTATACTGCCAAAGTTGCCCCATCCAGATAAATTTCAAAAACCTTCTATCATATTTCTGGATGGATACTGAATAATATGCATCCCTTAAATCAATGCATGCCATAAAGCAGCCATGAGAAATCAATGATTTGGCTGTTTCAAACGTATCCATTTTAAAATGAGTATATGTTACAAACGTATTCAAACGGGTTAGATCAATAATGACACGACAGCCTCCATCCTTCTTAGGTCTAGTAAATATGTTCGAAACAAATTCAATTGGCTCATGCACCGTTTTCTCAATCACACCCTTCTGTTCCAGACTTAAAATTTCCTTATAACCTGCTGCCTGTTCTGCAGCAGACAATTTGAACGTACGACCAGGCATGTGCTGGGATGGAGGAATGTCGCCATTAATAAACTCAATTTTATGCCCCTGAATATTCCACAACACATACTCATCACCAGTAAAATTACCCCATTCATCCAAAAACAACCGTAAACGACCACCAACATGGGAAGTTAAACAGAGAGAAAAGAGAGAACCAGACCCCCTCACCTCCGTGGTTACCGGCGGTCCTTGACACGTGTGGGTGGCCGTGGAGGTGCTGGGTTGGCTTGAGGGCGCGGCGTCTTCGATTTCCACAAAGGTCTCTGCCGACCCTGTCCTAAAAAAGACCCTTGGTGCTGGTTCTGGTGCTGTTGTCGTTGTGGAGCTAGAGGGTGAGTCCTCGTCGAGGCACTGGCCGACCCTCGTGAGCGAATGCATGGAGCTTTTGAGCCGGACGGTGTGGGGGCACTCTTAGAGCGCATGATCCCCACCGTTTTGGCTTGTTCGTCAAGCTCTTTGACTCTCTTCGAGAGGTCCTCACCAAAGAGCTGACGGGGCGGCGGCGGCGGCGGTGGTTTGCACAATCCTGCAAACTTCGGGTTGAGTGCTGGGCGGATGCTGTTTTTGCGAAACCCGTTGATTTCGTGCTGGGTCGTGCACAATAAGGCCAGAGCATCTTCCTGGTCCAAATTCAGTTCGTCCCCGTCCACCGACCGCGCAAAGGCGGTAATACCGGCCGTGAGAAGTTTCAGGATCCGCTGCAATTGTAGCTCTTGTTGACGGATAGCCGCACTGATGTTGCCCCATATTGGCGTATTGACCACAGGCACGTTGAGGGAGTTGCAGTTTGATGGAGCCTTGTGACGGCTCATAGCCTGGATGAGGACTTCTTCCTGCAGCACCTGATTATTAAGAAAGTCCACTGTGGCTGCCAGCTTTGTATTTAGAGGAAGACCAGCCGTATGTGGGGCCGCGAATTTGGTCGCCACATCCAAGAGTTCCTCCGCTGGCACCTCCACCGGAGGTGGTACGGGATCCACCAGAACCTCCTCCTCCTGCTGCTCCAGGCTGATAGTAGATGTTGGTGAAGACGCCCTGTGCCTGTTGCTGCCCTGCTGTTGTTGACGTTGAAGCAGGAGCTCCAGCAGCCGCTCCATACGGTCAATACGCCCTTCACCCTGAACACTCAGGTGGTCGGAGTCCTCCAGCTCTGAAAAGAAAACCGGGCTCCTGTCATCGGCCCGCACCTCGTCGAGGCCCTGCCGGTGCCGGTAGTTGTCGCTAACAGCCGCCGAGGCGAAACTGCGCGATTCCTGCGCGGGCGTGTTCAATCGCCTCCGTTTAGCGAGAGCTGAAGCCGCTGCCACTAAGGGCACTCGCGGCGAGGTGTCGGCACCAGCCGAAGCATGGCTGCCTGGGGCCCGTGCAGTCTTGCCAGCTGCCCACATCGTGGACGTTGCCGACGCATGGTCTCGCCCACCCATCCATGGGGGGCTCGGCGACCGTGACGAGACCCGACTCGACCGACCCGTCCCGGCGTCAAGAGTCGGGGTGTGCCGGCTGGACCTCACAGCCGCCCCGGGTCTCGCCCTGGAACCTGACCGCTCCTCTGCGACAGGTAATGCCTTAGCCCTAACAGGGTTAGGCTTCTGGGCTCCTCCCCTCCCCCTTCTCGGAGGGCTGAGTGGAACAGGCCGTGCAACGGCACGTGCCCTGCTCGAGGTCGCCAGCGAGCCCGCTGACGACCTGACTGCCATGGCAGGGTCCCCCTGCTCTGGCGGCACATCACACTCCTCCTCATCGAACTCCTCCGAGCTGTGGTGTGCTGGCGGATCTGGACCTGTGAACACAGGGCTCACCCACATCTCCGCCTGAGTCCCGGCCTGCGCTGCAGGTACTGCCGATGGTAAAGGCCCCGGAACTGTTGACCGGCGAACTCGTCCTGACGTCCTCCGGCCCTTCGAACTCCCATCCATGTCCTTGCTGCAAGACATAATCAGACAACAAGGACCACCAACTAAAGGTGGAATACTCACCTCCGTGGCCCCTTATGAAGGGCTGGCGAGGAGCGCGCTCCACCGCCAGCCGTCGCAGCAACGCGTTACGACGATATGTCGAGCATGCGCGCCGGCGGGCTCTTCACGAAGTCACTCACGTGACTCCGAAATGAAATTCCAGAGACTCACCACTCTCTGTGTAAAGAATGTTTTCCTCATTTCGGTCATAAAGGAATTCCCCCATCCTTAGACTGTGACCCCTTGTTCTGGACTCCCCCAACATCGGGAACAATCTTCCAGCATCTAGCTTGTCCAACCCCTTAAGAATTTTGTAAGTTTCTATAAGATCCCCCTCAATCTTCTAAATTCCAGCGAGTACAAGCCGAGTCTATCCAATCTTTCCTCATATGAAAGTCCTGACATCCCAGGAATCAGTCTGGTGAATCTTCTCTGTACCCCCTCTATGGCAAGGATGTCTTTCCTCAGATTTGGAGACCAAAACTGTACGCAATACTCCAGGTGTGGCCTCACCAAAACCCTGTACAACTGCAGTAGAACCTCCCTGCTCCTATACTCAAATCCTTTCACTATGAATGCTAACATACCATTTGCTCTCTTCACTGCCTGCTGCACCTGCATGCCTACTTTCTGGCATGGTGTACCATGACACCCAGGTCTCGTTGCATCTCCCCCTTTCCTAATCTGCCACCATTCAGATAATAGTCTACCCTCATGTTTTTGCCATGATATCTTAGTCATGATATGTCATAGAAATGCTTCTTGATGTGTTTCTTTCTGGAAAATATCTACTTTTAATTGTGTAACTCTAAGTAAATATTGCTAGCAACTCCATTGCATTTCTGAGCAAATTATGCCTCTGACAAAGTCTAAACATCACGACTTCTGAGCATTATCGATGGCGACCTTGCAGCACCCAGGCATCTGGTCCACTTGGCTTCATTTTAACTGTGGCATCCTTCAAGCCGAAGTGGATTGGTGTTAGTATATTTTGAGTTTCCAGTTGAGTGGTTTGATGCACGTGTCGTAATTCTGCCCAATCCTTACCAACACCTTAACCAGCAACAGTGGATGTGTAACATAAAGGTTTTCAAAGTCTTAATAGTCCAATGTCTAAAAATATTTATAATACTTGGGGAAAGACCGGTTGAATCAGCTTTATCTTCAAAGGTCTGAGAAATTCTTTCAAATTTCTCTTTTGATCTGTGCACTGGCGATTAATTCTTCCAGGAACAATAAGTAAACTGCTTACTTTTCTGGACTTTTTTCAGCTCAAACTGAACCCGAAGAAACGTAAAACTCACGGTTCCTGTTTTTTCTATATTTCCCAGACCAATGTGACACACCTGAAGCACGGCCCCAAATTGTCACTATCCTGCTCTCCTCTCCAAATTAGTTTCATTCTTTCTATTAAAAGCACTAGATTAGAATTCCATTTTAACCAGGATTTTCTCAGAAATGTTCTCCCAGATCACTGAATCTCCGCACGTGCATGGTTTGTCATGACATGAAGGCTTTTGGTACATTAGCCTTGATCACTCAGGGTATTGAGTATAGAATTTTCATGGTATGCCACAATTGTACAAGACGATGTTGGTGGGGCCGCATTTTGGGTAGTGTGTTCAGTTTTGGTCCACTGCAATATGAAGGATGTCGTTAAGCTGGAAAGAATGCAAACAGGATTTACAAGATTTACTGTTGCCAGAACTCATGACTTGAGCTTTAGGGAGAGGTTGGGCAGACTAAGATGTTATTCCATGAAGCACAGGAGGGGTGATCTTATGGAGAAGTATAAAATTATGAGGGGGAATAGATCAGGTGAATGCACACCGTATTTTACCCAGGATAGAAGAATCTAAAACTAGAGGACATAAATTTAAGGTGAGAAGGGCAAGATTTATTAGGAATCTGAGGGGCAACTTTTTTCACTCAGAGGATGCAGGTGTATGGAACGGACTGTCAGCGGACTTAGTTGAGGCAGGTACTATAAACTATAACAGCATTTAAAAGACTCTTGGAAAGGTACATGTAAAGGAAAGATTTAGAAGGATATGGGCGAAACGCGGGCAAATAGGACTAGCTTTAATGGGACATCTTGGTGTGCCTGGATAAGTTGGACCAAAGTTTCCGTGCTGCAGGACTCTATGACATTGTAAACATTTTCACAAGATGACAAGGCTCTTAGTTCATTCTGTCAGTGTCATCATGCAGCATACCAATCCTTGTTTGATTGGTAAATAAATTCAAAGTTCTGGTGACCAGTTTGGCTTTTGCTCACACCGTATGAAAATCTGTGTCCTCAGCTTGATCATCATTATCCTGAACATATGCCACCCTGGAGTATTTGGCAGTATGGGAATGACTGAGATCTCCCAGGTTTTTTAGCTGAGAACTTGAAAGAAATATTCTGATGCAACGTTTCAACCTGAAATGGCGACCATTCCTTTCCACCACAGATGGAACGAGCAGGAACAGTGGGTGTATGGAACGTGCGGCAACAGTGGGTGTATGGAACGAGTGGGAACAGTGGGTGCATGGAACGAGCTATCAGAGAGGTAGCTTAAGGCAGCTACGATAACAGCATTTAAAAGACACTTGGAGAAATACAAAGAGAAAGCGGGACAAAGAGAAATGGAACTAGCTTAGATGAGGTATCCTGGTCGGCATGGACAAGTCGAAGGGTTTATTTCCGTGCTGTATAACTTTATGACACTATGCTGCGCACCCCACTGAGTTACTCTAGTAGAATAGCATGGTGACGCAACGGTAGAGTTGCTTCCTTACAGTGAATGTAACACCAAAGACCTGGGTTAGATCCCGACTACGGGTGCTGTCTGTACGGAGTTTGTACGTTATCCCCTTGACCTGTGTGGGTTTTCTCCAAGATCTTCGGTTTCCTCCCACACTCCAAGGACGTACAGGTATGTAGGTTAATTGGCTTGGTAAATGTAAAAATTGTCCTAGTGGGTGTGGGATAGTGTTAATATGCTGGTCGGCATGGACCCGGTGGGCTGAAGGGCCTGTTTCCGCGCTGTATCTCTAAACTAAATGTGGTTGAAATAATTATATTGTTTGCACCAGCATGTCTCCTATTCACACATAACATTTTCTGCACAGTTGATTACTGGGCCTCCCTTTGCCTCAGCAGTCGTAATTGTTCCATCCTTGTTTCTCATCACTCTCCGTAGTGCAGAAATGAACCACTTTTTGTGTACGGTCACGTCATCAAAATATGTGTCTGTGCACCTGTAGTTTCATAGAAACATAGAAAAATAGGTGCAGGACTAGGTCATTCGGCCCTTCGAGCTTGCACCACCATTCAATATGATCAGGGCTGATCATCCAACTCGGTATCCTGTACCTGCCTTCTCTCCATACCCCCTGATCCCTTTAGCCACATCCAACTCCCTCTTGAATATAGCCAATGAACTGGCATCAACGGCCTTCTGTGGCAGAGAATTCCAGAGACTCACCACTCTCTGTGTAAAGTGGGTTTCCTATGGCTTTAGATTATATCTTTCCAAAACAACCACTAAAGCAGTGATCACTATCGACACTGTAAACTTTTCAGGCACCCGCAATCATCAAAGGTTCATGTGGTCACCTCATTGATTGTGTTTGTGTCAGGGATTGTAACACTAGAGGTAGTTCAGCTATGTTGTGATAGTTATGTTCCTAAGAAATCTCAATTTATAGAAAATACTGTTGTATAAATCAATTTGAAAAGGAGGTTAGGGATTAGAGCATTCCAGACTGGCAATGAGTAAGTTTGATTTATATAGCACGTTTTAAATCGACTCCCGTTGAAACCAAAGTGCTTTACATAAAATAAATAATAGGTTTCCGTACATCCATAGAAAAAGATTTTAAAAAAAGAAAAATTGACACAAACATTATAGAGTTCAACACAAACGTCCCCCCACAACTGAATCAAAGATTTCCACTGGGGAAATGACTTTTTTCTTCCTGCAGGGTTTTCAAAAATAAAGGTAGTTTTAATAACCAAGCTTATTTTTGTTACTCCCATGCTAAAAGGACTAAAAGCTATATGTTAAATTGTTTAATAATGTATCATTGCACAGGTGTCGCGGGAAGTTGCTAATTTCAAGACCATCTACAATGAAACTGATTGTTCTTAAAAGATAACATTGTCTGATTGCTGCAAGGTTATACAAAAACTTTTTTTTCCTAGACTTTTTTTTACAGAGCAGCTTTTTTCTGCTTGTCTATTTCCAACCGTAGTGGCCATTTGGCTTGTTTTGCGTGTCATTAATGATGGCACGTGTCTTTAAAATTTAGACTGCCCGTTATATTGTGGGTGGGATTTATGACGTATTTTAGGGCGTGTTTAGGGCTACGTTGCTTGTGCAGAAGCTTAGTTTTTAGTTGAGTTTGGAACGAGCATGGAGAAGGTTTACCCTTTGACCATGCAAAGTGTAACGGAGAAACGAGGAGTTTTCTAACGTTTAATGCGGTAAGCTGGAGTTCGATGAAGATTATAGTAAAGAGTCGGAAGAAGTTTGGATGTACCTTGTTGCTTTTCATCAACAATAAAGAATTTACAAATCAAAAGACTGTGTTTTGAAGACTTATCTTTGAAGAAGCTCTGAAGGTCTCTGACGGTGATCTCGCATGCGTATAAAAGACATTCCCCTTTGCCATGCTGTCCATTTAGCGGCTAGAGTGAGTAATTTCTTGAACGATATAAAAATCTGCTGCTACATTAAGTCAAAGGAGACCTCCGGCAGAGGGGTAAATACCCAGTCCCAGAGATTGGGACTGAAGATTATGCTAAGATCTCGAAAGAGGTTTGGCCTGAAGACTGGTTCCAGCCGAGGAACTGAAGAAAATACCAGTCCCAGAGATTGGGCTAAGATCTTGAAAGAGGTTTGGCCAGAAGACTGGTTCCAGCCGAGGAACTGAAGATCATAGATCTCGGCCAGAGAAGGCCTTGAGGTCTATCGACGGCATAGAGACTTATCTGAAGAAGAAGGGTTTCGGCCCGAACCTTTGCCTATTTCCTTCACTCCATAGATGCTGCCGCACCCGCTGAGATTCACCAGCACTTTTGTCTACCTACAATATCACAGGAATTGTGTGTAAAAATCAATTATTATTCTTTGAATTTGATGCTGCAAAGCTTTATATTAAACTGCTTCTTTAAGAAGAGCCAGGAGATGTTTTTTCCAATCTGTCTGGAGAAACGAGACCAACCTTGGATTGTTTTAAATCTTTTGATAAGCACGCATTCTTTTCGAAGAAGCGTCATCTTTAAGCGCCTGAGGTTTGAGATAAGTTCTCTACAATCCCAGTTTGTTATGGTTCTGATGGAAATGTTGACATTTGTAATGTTTTGAAAGAAGTATTAGAAACTAAAGTTACGGATGAAAAGGAGCACTTACAAATTCTGGTGAAGTACGCAAGTGGAAGTGTTAAAGTATTTGTAGAAAGTTGTCAAAATGAGCCAGGCAGCCATGGCTATAAAAAGGCGAGAAGATTACTTAAATAATGTTTTGGGAATGAACAGAGGATTGCTAACGCATACATGGAGAAGGCCCATGCTTGGAAAGGAATCGAGCCGGAAGATGGGGAGGCATTGAGTGATTATGCAATATTTCTGAGAGATTGTTGCAGCTGGATGAAAAATCTCGGCCACATGGAAGAAATGAACCTTGCGAGTAATACTAGAATCATCATTAGCAAGTTGCCCAGAAGAATGAGAGAAAAGTGGAGAGATGAAGCAGGCGGAATATTGGATAGGATGAACCAAGTAGCCAGGCTACCAGACCTAGTGGATTTCTTAGAAAAGGAACTACGGTACATGTTAGAGCCACACTATGGGACTATTGAAGATCACAAACCACCTGCAACTAACAAAGGTTCTACCTTTACCAAAACTAAAGGAAGATCAGGACCTAAGAGAAGCAATTTTGCTACCACTATAATACCTATGGAAATGACAGGTGGAGCCAAAGAAGATGTGTCAACTATTAAGAAGAAGGGATTTTGTCCGTTATGTGATGAAATGGTTCACACCATAGATGGTGTTGAAGATTCAAAGCCAGGAAATATGAAGAGAAGATGGACTTCTTAAAAAGAAATGGGATTTACTATGGATGTCTGAAAAAGAGGCACATGATAAAAAAATAAGAGCCCAATAATTTGTGACAAGCGTGAGCAGAAGCATCCTGATGGCTTCACCCCGTATAAAGGAAGCCGGACCATACAGAGCAGGAAGAGGAGTCAACTGTTAGTGATGCTGTCACCTCGTCTCAAGTAACTGCTCATATTGGGGCCGGGGTACACGTATGCATTTTCTCTGTCTTACCAGTAGTGGTGAGGATTAGAGCCACGAATGTAGTGTTGCAAACATATGCATTTTTGGACCACGGAAGTTCAGCTACCTTTTGTACAGACAATCTGATGAGAAGGCTGGACATTACAGGACAGAAGGTTAAAATTCAAATGCGTACCATGAATAAAGAGAAAGAGTACCCTAGTCATTACGTTACAAGTATGGAGATATCCAGTTTGGATGAAGATAATTTTATACCAATGTTTACACATGGAACCATGCCTGTTGGTCATCAAAATATACCCAGATGTGAAGACTTAAAGCAATGGCCTTACTTGAAGGATGTCAAAATATATAAAATAAATTCTGATATTGACCTGCTTATTGGAACGAATGCTCTGAAATCATTGGAACCTATACAGATTGTTAGGAGCCAAGATGATGGACCGTATGCTGCGAAAGCCCTACTTGGATGGGTTATCTATGGCTCCTTGAGAAGAAATAAAGGAAACGGGAGCCAGGTGAACTACCGTGCTTTTGCTCTTAATCAAATATCTACTGGTAAATTAGAAAAGCTGTTGATGAAGCAACACGATCATGACTTCAATGAAAGTACCAGCAAAGAATCTGAAGAAATGTCCAGAGAAGAAGTACAATTCTTCGATATTATGAACTATTCAGTTAAGATGATCGATGGACATTATTGTTTGGACTTACCTTTCAAGGAAAAAAGTGTTAGTTTACCGAATAATTGTCATATTGCAGAACATCGTATTCAGAAGTTGAAACGTAAGTTTGTTAAGAATACGAAATTTCATGAGGAATATACATCCTTCATACAGGATATGATTGATGATGATTATGCTGAAAGGGTACCAACGAATCAACTGAATCGGGGTGATGGAGAGCTCTGGTATAAAGAAAGAGCTCAAAGAAAGGGACACTGAGGGTGGTCTTTGACTGTGCTGCAGTCTTTAAAGGAACATCACTTAACAGTGAACTACTGCAAGGTCCAGACCTTACCAACTCACTCATTGGAGTTCTCATCAAATGTAGACAAGAACCGATTGCTTTAATGGCTGATATCAGATCGATGTTTCATCAAGTGAAAGTAGCTGGTAAACATATTGATTACCTGCGATTCCTATGGTGACCTGAAGGGGATGTGCAGCAAGATCTTGTTGAATACCTGATGATGGTACATTTCTTTGGAACAGTGTCATCTCCAAGTTGTGTGAACTTTGCTTCAAGGAAGACCGCAGAGAACAATAAAGATTATTTTCCAGAGGACATAATATCCACTTTGAAAAATAATTTCTACATGGATGATTGCTTAAAATCCATCGCTACTGAACAGGAGGCAATCCAAATGGTAAAACATCTGACCTCTCTCTGCAATAAGGGAGGATTTACGCTTTCCAAGTGGATCAGCAACAATCGTGTTGTATTGGAAAGCATTCCACCAGGTGATAGAGCCAAAGAAACCAAAGAGTTGGATTTAGACAAAGGCAATATGCCAATGGAAAGAGCATTAGGACTGCACTGGTGCATTGAAACGGATGTGTTCAAGTTCAGAATGTCGATTCAAGAGCGACCATGGACTAGAAGGGGTATCTTATCTGTGATTGGCTCAGTATACGACCCTTTGGGATTTCTTGAACCATTTACACTGCCAGCCGAGTTAATTTTACAGACTTTTTGTAAGAAAAAAATTGGATGATATGAGAATATAACGCAAACTTCCTCTCCGCTGGACAGAAGGGTTAACAGACCTCCATAAGATTTCAAAGTTCAAGGTGGATCGGTGCATAAAGCCTAAAAACGTTGGTAAAATCAGAAGTGCACAATTGCATCATTCCTCGGATGCCAGTGACAGTGGTTCATAAAGACTGCAAAATGATAACAAAAGAGTGCGTGTTGTATTCTTAATAGGAAAGACCAGAGTGGCACCACTGAAATAAATGACGATTCCCAGAATGGAACTTACAGTAGCAGTCTTAGCTGTTAAAGTTGACATTATGCTGCAAAAGGAACTACAATTTCAACTGGAAGAATCTATCTTCTGGACCAATAGCACTGCGGTTCTTAAATACTTCAACAATGAAAACAAATGCTTTATGACATTTGTAGCAAACAGAGTCTCTTTTGTATTAGGAGCTACTAATGTTTCACAATGGAAATATGTTAACACAAAAGAAAATCCTGCGGACGTAGCCTCTAGAGGATTGACAGCAAATTGCTTTCTAAGCAACAAGAGATGGATCAATGGACTAGAGTTTCTTTGTAAGCCAAGCGGCGAATGGCCAATGCTTGAACTCGGATTTGAAATCTCTGCTAATGATCCGGAAATTAAACAAAACATTACGGTGAATGTGATTGGTAAAGATTCATATGACACCGTGAACAATTCAATTACCCACTTTTCATCATGGAATAAATTGATAACTGCGGTAGCCTGGTTTCTTAAAATAAAAACAAGGTTATTGCTGTCGGCTCGGAAAAGGAGACAAATTACAGAAAGTATCCTAGAAGAGAATCCTGATATACGAAAAGAAAAGGTTGAAAGCCAGATGCAAGTATTTGAAGCTTCATATGGCTTACAAGGTTTATGTCTTGATGATCTCATCAAGGCGGAAAATGCGATCATCTCTTTCTGTCAAAGACAGAAATACAAGGAAGAAATATTAACATTGGCAGCTAGTGTACATGGGGTAAAAAGAAACAGTCAATTGTACAAGCTTGACCCAGTATTGGAGGAAGGTCTTCTGAGGATGGGCGGACACCTAAATAAATTGGCAATGCCCAAAGAAGCTAAACGTCCTATCATTCTCTCAAAGGACTTTTACATAACGACACTATTATTACGACATATTCATCTACGAATTGGACATGGAGGAAGAAATTATATGTTATCCCAACTTTAAAAAAATATTGGGTTATCATGGCTAATTGCGCCGCAAGAAAGATAATAAACTGTAGGCGACAGCGTGGGAAATTTGGTATACAGAAGATGGCAGGTTTGCCTCAGGCGAGGATCACTCCGGATAAACCCCCGTTCACAGATGTAGGGGTGGATTATTTAGGTCCTATAGAGGTTAAAAGAGGACGAGGCTTTGTGAAAAGGTATGGTGTGATCTTCACATGTATGGCAAGTGGAGCAGTGCATCTTGGAAGTTGCATCTACGCTTGACACAGACTGCTGTATTCATCCATTAAGGAGATTTAGCTGTCGACGAGGTCAAGTTTTTTTGTTAAGATCGGATAATGGCTCAAATTTTGTTGGAGTGGAAAGGGAACTAAACGAGGTACTCAAAATCTTAAATCGGGATAAGATCCAGAATACTATGCTTCAACAAGGTATAAAATGGAGCTTTAATCCTCCGATGGGTTCTCATCATGGCGGTATGTGGGAACGGTTAATTCGCATGGTACGAAATGTGCTGCGCTCTGTTCTTAGACAACAACTTTTGGATGACGAAGGGTTGCAAACTCTGTTCTGTGAAATCGAAGCAATTTTAAATGATCGACCTATTACTAAGAGTTCTGATGACCTGAATGAACTGGAAGTACTTACACCAAATCATATTCTTCTGCTGAAAACCAATCCAACCTGGGCTCTTTTTTGCAAAAGAGGATTTGTATACGAGACGTAGATGGAAACAAGTACAATATATGGCAAATCGTTTTGGAGGAGATGGATACAAGTGTATTTGCCTTTGATCCAGGAACGCCAACGATGGTTAAGAATTAACAGGAATTTTGTTTGTTCCATGTAACATTGTGTTGGTGGTTGATTCCACAATTTTGATATGTGTTAAGCCTTCATGGCTACTTTTTTGATGTTTATTAGTAATTGCCTCGTTATACACTCGGAGCAATTAGGGGCCGGCATGTAGTGGCCATTTGGCTTGTTTTGCGTTCATTAATGATGGCATGTGTCTTTAAATTGTAGACTGCCCGTTATATTGTGGGTGGGATTTATGATGTATTTTAGAACGTGTTTGGGCCTAAGTTGCTTGCGCAGAAGCTTAGTTTTTACTTTAGTTTGGAACAAGTATGGAGAAGGTTTACCCTGCTTCCTGCAAATACTCTATCCCCCTACTCCCAATTCCTCTGTCTACGCCACATCTGTGCCCAAGATGAGGTGTTCCATACCAGGGCATCTGAGATGTCCTCATTCTTTAGGGAACGGGGGTTCCCTTCTCCCATCATAGATGAGGCCCTTACTCGTGTCTCCTCGGTAACCCACAGCTCTGTCCTTGTTCCTCCTCCCCCTCGTTACAACAGAGATAAAGTCCCCCTAGTCCCTACCTTTCACCCATCAGCTGTAGCATACAACACATAATCCTCCAAAATTTTCGCCACTTCCAACGGGACCCCAACACTAGTCATATCTTCCCATTTCCATGCCTTTCTGCCTTCCGCAGAGACCGTTCCGTCCACAACTCCCTGGT
Organism: Raja brachyura; assembly: GCA_963514005.1. The sequence goes on from OY740783.1 coordinate 16,566,465, forward strand.
TAACTCATCCCTTCCCACCCAAACCAGCCCCTCCCCAGGTACCTTCGCCTGGAACCGCAGAAGATGCAACACATGCCCCTATAGCTCCTCCCTCGACTGTCCAGGGACCCCGACAGACCTCTCAGGTTAAGCAGAGGTTCACTTGCACCTCCTCCAACGTCATCTACTGTATCCGTTATTCAAGATTTGGTCTCAGTGAGACCAAAAGTAGACTGAGCGATCATTTCGCTGGACTCCTTCGCTCAGTCCGCATGAACCTACCTGATTACCATATTGCCAAACACTTTAATTCTCCTTCCCATTCCCATACAGACCTTTCAGACCTAGGACAGAGTGAGGCTAAATGCAAATTGCAGGAACAGTATCTCATGTTTTGTTTGGGCAGTTTACAGCCCAGTGGTATGAATATTGATTTAACTCACTTCAGGTAGCATCGGCATTCCTTCTCTATCCCTCCCCCACCCAAGTCGCACCAACTACTTATTTTTACCTAACAAACAGCTAACAATGGGCTGTCTCCTTTATCATTGTTACTTTTTTGCATATCTTTCATTCATTGTTCTTTATCTCTCTACATCATCATCTATATCTCTCGTTTCCCTTATCCCTAACCAGTCTGAAGAAAGGTCTCGACCCGAAACGTCACCCATTCCTTCTCTCCAGAGATGCTGCCTGTCCCGCTGAACAATCCTGCTTTTTGTGTCTATCTTCGGTTTAATATAAATCCTTATTGATCTATCACATTATATCAATTTTGCATTGTGGAACACGTATTATAGCAGAATTACTTGTATATTAAAATATCTCTGAGATATTTATATTGGGGATCTAGACTCAGCTATTCCTATTACCTTTGTATGAGGTTTCACATTGCTCAGTAATCTCCTAATGTTCCCCAACATACCAGAAGGCATTGCTCATTAACTGTGGTAACCAAAGATCCTATAGCAAGCAAGATAGATCACTCGGTGAAAAAGACGTAGTACAGTCATGGGCAGAGTCATGGGTAATTTTCGGCCCCATTTTCGTAACCGGCTTCCGTCTCCGCACCAAAGATCCCATAGAATACTAGTGTGGGGACGGAAGCCGGTTACGGAAATGTCCTTGTAAAAATAAAAGTTATTTGGGAAAAGTCTTCGCCTCATTTTCAGAATTATAATTTATTAACACAAACTGTTCCCCCGCAACGCTGATTACACGTCGGGTCGGGTTACTGAAATGGATAAAAAAAAGGCCCACGTTCCGCTCCGTTGCGTACTACACGTCAGCCCATTGCATTTAGAAGGAGTGGTCTGTCTTGCTTGCTATATGATCTTTGGTGGTAACCTTTGTTGTGACTTGTGAAATAAGTTACCCAGAGGCTGAATCTGGTTCATATAAAAGTCTTAGGTAGACAAAAGTGCTGGAGAAACTCAGCGAGTGCGGCAGCCTCTATGGAGTGAAGGAAATAGGCAACGTTTCGGGCCGAAACCCTTCTTCAGACTGGCTAAGTGCAAATCAGTCTGAAGAAGGGTTTTGGCCCGAAATGTTGCCTATTTCCTTCGCTCCATAGATGCTACCTCACCCGCTGAGTTTCTCCAGCACTTTTGTCTACCTTTGATTTTCCAGCAGTTCCTTCTTAATTGTATAAAAGTCTTTATTGCTTAAGAGAAACTGACTTTCACTTGGACAACCTCTTCAAAGAATCTCGGTACATTGAGTTTTAATATCTTTTAAACATTAAGATGGTAAATGATTAACTACCTTACTGATGGCTATAATTATCTACTTAATTTTAAGATTTTGAGTGTAGACAAGTAACTTTGCAAAATTATATATTTACAATGGGAGCATATTGTAGCTGACAAGATAGCTCTGAATTTCCCAACACTTTTGCTGGTCCAAAGTAATTCATATGGATGGTCTAAAAGCTTCTGAGGACAGGGAACCGGGACAACCAAAATTATGGTTGTGAGGGCTGGCTCTCTTAAGTAGACAAATACCTCAATTATTAATAGAAAGACAAATATGCCTCTGGTCATGCTCGATGTGCTAAGTGACAGGATAACTGGCCTGGAAGACTGGTGGGCTCGACGGGGCGAATGGCCTACTCCTGCACCTATTGTCTGTTGGACGCTTCATCCATCTCTGGCATATTGGTGTGAAGTAACTTAAGCTGAAGATTTCTGGTTTGACGAAAGTCAATTAACAAACTCCATTGTCTTATATTCAGCTCTTTTATACAAAACTGAGTTTTGGCCATATGAACAGTCAGTCCGTCCGTTTGCAAAGTTATATTGTTAATTTCAAGCTCATTACTGCATTTGATCAGATATTCTGAAGAATAGTTCTTGCTTTGAATTAATAGTTGGTACTTTGGCACAGCTGCTACCAGTGGCACAGCTTGTGGACCTGCTGCCTTACAGCACAAAAGACCCGGTTCGATCCTGACCTGGGTACGATCTGTGTCGAATTTGTATGTTTTCCCTGTGACTGCTTGGTTTCCTCTGAGTGTTCTTGCTTTCTCGAACCTCCCAAAGACGTCCGGGTTTCTAGGTTAAATGGCTCCTGTAAAATTATCCGAATTACAGGATTGGGTTCCTATAATTCCAAGGGAATGGATGAGAAAATGGAATAGCATAGAACAAGTGTCTTTGCTAAGCGCAGAATTGGTGGGCCGAAGGGTTTGTTTCTATTATGTATATCTAACTAACAATCTTCTACTTAACTAACTTCTACTTAATTTTACAACCCTGAATAACCTGGATCAATCACGAGGGATCATGCCTTTGCCAAGACTACCATTATTTGTAACTTGCCCTTGTAACTTGTAACTTGACACCCTACTTTGCCGCAGAAGGTCAGTTTGATCAAACTGATGTGGCAGGTGTCGATTTGTTACAGTCTATATATGTACTTTCTTAAGGTAGTTAGCATCAAGATTTCATGAGCCTTTGAATAAGCCATTGCATCCAACCATGCGTTGCAACCACATGCTAACAAACCAGTCTCAGGAATTTCCCCTAGGCCAGAACGTTATGCAAAACGTTGCGTACGTAGTTGTTTGCACGGTAGTGCCCATGGCAATCAGGTAAATGAAGCATGAGGAATAAAGCTAACTAGTTTAATACCTAATATTTGACAAACTCAATCATTTTATTAGATCCATACTATTGAAAAGCATTTTCATTCAGCACCAATGACCTCAGCTTATTGGAGCTCCTTGGTAGCACATTCTTTGCAACTACCTTATTTTCAAAATGTAATCAACCTTGCCACATCTACAGAGTTCAAATCTGTTGACTAGGTTTTGACCAAGGATTTAATAAAGCCTGGAGCGAAGCTGCTTTTCACATAATGATGATATAAACAAATAGGTAAAACACTGAATAAATCATAAACATACAAAAATAGCTGATGTTTTGGGTTGAGATCCTTCTCCAGACTGAGAGTCTGGTGCTCTGAAGAAGGGTTTTGACTCGAAATGTTACCTATTCCTTTTCTCCAGAGATGCTGCCTGACCCGGTGAGTTTCTCCAGCATTTTGCGTCTATCGAGGGTTATTTAAATCTGTTTCTGATCCTTCTGCATGCTATGCCCTTTAATCAGACATCCTTTCGAGTAGCTATAGTAGTCAGTGTAGTAATAGTTGTCGAGGAAATCGACTTAAAGGAAAAACTGAGACTTTGAGTTTTGCTTTAAGAGGCTTTATTGCATGACATCATGGAGAGATGGTGGCAGTTAACTGCACACCAGTTCTCTTAATTTGCAGCAGAATTAGCCGATAGGTATACAGGCAGTAAACAACTTTTTTTTTGGTTAGATACAATTATACAAAAATATACTGTCCTTGGCTATATGTTTCCCTGTCATTACTATCTACTACATGGTTATTAATTATTTCATTAATCATAATGATGTTTCCGTTTATGTTAATCTTATTCAACAACGGTTAAATCAAGTCAAACATAATACAAAGACACCCTTATACTACATTCCACCCCTTATCAGAGCAGATCGCGCTACTGCTCCCTCCCTGAGCCAACCATAAGCCACATTGTCTGCAACATTTCTGCAATCACTCTACCCAATTTTATTTTACCAATATTCCCATTTCCTGAAAGGGATCCCGCTAAAGGGCTACTCTTAGACCAACATTGTGAAAAACGTTGTTTTGCGTGCGATCCAGTCGAATGATACCATGCATGGAAGAGTGACAGAAAAGGCTGGAGTAACTCAGCGAGATAGGCAGCATCACTGGAGAGAAGGAATGGGTGACCATTGAAGGATCTCAACCCGAAACATCACCCATTCCCCCTCTCCAGAGATGCTGCCTGTCCCGCTGAGTTACTCCAGCTTTTTGTGTCTATCCTTGGTTTAAAGCAGAATCTGCAGTTCCTTCCTACACACACCATGCATTGGGTACATCAAACCATACAACAGTCAGAGCAAAGATAAAAGTGAACAAATGCAGAATATAGTGTTGCAGCTGCAGAGAAAGTGCAGATATGCCTCCCATAATTTGATATATTTCTACCTGGACACCTGTCAGACTCTAACACTCCAGAGAAAACAATCCGTTTATCTAACCTTCTGGCATCTAAGCAAGTTCTAGTAGATCTGGTAGTTAATTATGAATTTTACAGTATTAATAAAGACTAGACAAAGAAAGGCCGCGTCATACAGTTGGTAGGCCGCGAGTGGGGGGTGAAGATGCGACTCAGATAAAAGACGCATCTCGACCAGGTAAGTGATTGGGAAATGGTTTCCTCCTTCCCCCCCCCCCCCCCTCCCCTACCTCTCCCACATAAATAAAGACTAAGAAACCTTTAAAACATATTTTGTGACATACTAAAAATAACAAACGAAGGTGAAAGAGTGGACAGCTGCTGGCGAGGCTGCCACACTCGATGGTGCCACCCTGCATTTTGGAGGGCAGGAGACAGCGAGGGGGACGAGAGGGGAAGGGGCTGGAGCTGGTGGTGTGTTTGGGACTCACAGTGGGCACTGGTCAGTGGACGTTCTACGCCGGGATCAGATTCTCCGCTTTCTGTTTGGCGACATCTCCCAGGCCGGGCCGCATCCGGTCCCTCTGAAAATTGTGTCCGATTGGAGACCTCCACCGGCCATCCAGAACATCCTTCAGCTCCTGTAAAGACGCGATGGCGCAGGAAGGGTCGGACCGTCCCGCGGAGTAACAGGAGAAAAGACCAATACACAGCGACGCTGACTGGCAGGAGAGGAGAATGATCAGTACCCGCGCGATTTTTAAGATTTTTAAAACTCACTAACCTTTACAATAGACCACCAATCGGAACGAAACTTGGTGCACTTGCAGCACAGGAGAACGGTGAGTGAGCTGGCGAAAAATCGTAGCGCTGTCGCGTACCGTATTTGTGCAAATAGAAAGACCGCACAAACCGGAAGATAACAAGATCATAGTTTTAGTTATGTCTAGATAGATGGAAAGGAGAGATAGGGAGTTTAGTCACATGGTGTCAAGATAACAATGACTCTTTCAATGTCAGCAAGATGAAGGAGCTGGTTATTGAGTTCAGGAAATGAAATGATGTATATGCCACTGTCAACATCAATAGTGCTGATGTGGAGATGGCCAAGAGTTTCAAGTTCCTGGGCATAAATATCACCAAAAAATCTGTTGGGGACCAACTACATTGAAGCTGCGGCCCAGAAAGCACACCAAAGTCTCCACTTCCCCAGAAGATTAAGGAATTTTGAGATGTCTCCAGCAGCTCTTACCAACTTGCACAAATGCATTGTAGAAACCTTCCTACTGTCATGCATCACAGCTCTGTTTGGCAACAAATCTGCCCAAGACAGATATGATGATACAAAAGTTAGTGGTTTTGCAGATAGTGAAGAAGGTTGTGAAGGCAGCAGGATTTGGCTCGATTTGGCCAGGTGGGCGGAGGGATGGCTGATGGAATTTAATACAGAGAAGTGTGAGGTGTTGCATTTTGGGACGTCGAACAAGGGCAGGACGTACACAGTTAATGGTAGCCCCTGGGTAGTGTTGTAGAGCAGAGGGATCTAGGAGTCCAAATGCACGATTCCATGAAGGAACCATAAGGTGGTCAAAAAGGCTTTTGGCACTTTGCCCTTCATCAGTCAGAGTATTGAGTATAGAAGTTGGGAGGTCATGTTGCAGATGTTTAAGACGTCTATTTAGAATATTGTGTTCAGTTCTGGGCACCATGTTATAGGAAAGGTATTGTTAAGCTTGAAAGGGTTCAGAAAAGATTTACGAGGATGTTGCCAGGACTAGAGGGTGTGAGCTATAGGGAGAGGTTGAGTAGGCTGGGTCTCTTCCAAGTAGCGCAGGAGGATGAGGGGAAATCTTATAGATTGAATGACGAATGAATGTTTATTGGCCAAGTATTCACATACAAGGAATTTGCCTTGGTACTCTGCCCGCAAGTGACAACATGACATACAGTGACAGTTAGGAATGACACATAAAACATTAAACATTAGTAATAAAACAATATTGATTAAACATGTGAATTAAATAAAATACCAGAGCAAATGGAGGCTACAGATTTTACTTCGGAGTCACGTGAGGGACTACGTGAAGAAGACCCCGCCAGGCGCATGCTCAGCATTACTACACAGCCATTGTTCCCTTTGGTGCTCAGAATGATGATTCATGACAACTCCCAGGTGCAGTAATTGTTGGTACATCCAGTAACAGCAGAAGTCATCCATTACATGACTGTATTCATTGTTAATCTTCAAGTTCTGATGGAATGTCGGATAGGACCATGGATGTCATAGCTGCAGCTTGGAGAGATAGCACTAAGAAACAATATATGTTTCATATAAGGAATGGTAAATCTTTTGTATACAGTCAGATATATTTTATCATGCTGCAAACATATCGGATGTATTGGAGTTCCTTGCTATGTTGCACCTGAGTTATAGTACCATGAATGGAGCTCGGAATGTTTTGTCCCCCTATTTAGGACAAATTCAGAATGACAATTTATCGGGTCTCATCCGTTTATATCCCGATTTATGAGAGGAATTTTAATAAAATCCTATCAAACCCAGATATACAGAAATCTGGGATGTCAGTATAGTTCTCACATTGATTCGGCAATGGACTCCAATTACGTCACTGTCTTTTCAGAAGTTAATAATTAAAATGTTTATGCTCATGGCATTAATATCGGCAGAGTCAGTACAAACATTACAAATGTTGTGGTTAGATTGTATGCAGTTGTCTGTAGACAAAATAACGTTTTATGTCAATGATCTAAGCAAGCAAAGCAAGCCAAGAAAGGCTGGAACTAATGTAATTTTTAAGACATACTTTGCCAATTAAACATTGTGTGTGGTTAAGCATCTGACTTAATATATATTGAATTAAGAGTCTCCGAGATTGTGAGACACCAATGTACATTACCCACAAGAAACATATAAAAAGTGACAGTACAAACTATTCTAGATGGATAAACAGGTTCTGGATTAACTGGAGTAGACACTAATGTGTTAAATCTCACTCCTCAAGGGTGGTATCAATGTCCACGCCAAAGGTGCAGGACATGCCGCTCGACCAAATTCTGGAGATCGCAGGATGGTCTAAAGAAGAAACTTTCCTAGATTTATGATAAACCTGTTGTTACAGTGCCAGGATTACACATGCTGTGTTGGGTTCTGTTCAAAATTGTTTGCTTTGTTGCATATCATTTCTTGTTATTTCCTCTGGGATAGAGGGGTTATTATTTTTCTTTTTATTATTATTATTAAAATATATTGCATAATTTCAAGCAATATATATTATTTACTCACTACTGTGTAAACTGAATCAGTGTGTCGTATGGAATGATCTACGGCATGAAAATTACAGAGCTTTAAAATCTTCACGTAGTCACTCAAGTAAAATAGTAAGATTAAACGGGAACTTACCTGTTCGAAGTTTGATCTTTATTTTATGAGGAGTTACGATGAGGGATTACGTGCCCTCCACTCCCGACCTCATAATCTAAAAGATCATCTGGTAGTTCTAGTCTTGTGTGCGCCTTACTATCTTACTTCGGCTATTGGTTCTGTGTTTTTCACGCCGCTGCTTTGAAGTATGCCGAGCATGCGCCTGGCGGGGTCTTCTTCACGTAATCCCTCATCGTAACTCCTCATAAAATAAAGATCAAACTTCGAACGGGTAAGTTCTCGTTTAATCTTACTATTTTTGGTTATTGAGTAGAGCTACTAGTCGTGGTAGAAAAGCTGTTTTTATGTCTGACTGTGGGAGCTTTGACAGTCCGGACTCGCCTTTCAGTGGGAAGTGATTCAAAGAGTTTGTGGCCAGGGTGAGAGGCGTCACCCTAAGAAGTGTACAAGATCATGAAAAGAATAGATTGGGTAGATGCCCAGAGTAGGGGAATCGAGGACCAGAGGACATAGGTTCAGGTGAAGTGAAAAACATTTAATAGCAATCCGAGGGATAACTTTTTCACACAAAGGGTGGTGGGTGCATGGATTCAAGAGAGTTTATTGTCATGTCCCAGATAGTACAATAAAATTCTTGCTTTGCTTCAACACAACAGAATATAGTAGGCATAAATAAATACAGAACAGAATAGATCAATGTGACCATATACCAATGAATATATATATATATACACACATAAATAAACAGATAAAGTGCAATGGGCTATTAATGATCAGAGTTTTGTTTGAGTTGAGTTTAATAGCCTGATGGCTGTGGGGAAGCAGTTATTCCTGAACCTGGATGTTGCAGATTTCAGGCTCCTGTACCTTCTACTTGTGGGTAGATGAGGGAGTGGCCAGGATGGTGTTGATTCTTGATGATGTTGGCAGTCTTTTTGAGGCTGCGACTTCAATAGATCCCCTCGATGGTAGGGAGGTCAGAGCCGATGATGGACTGGGCAGTGTTTACAACTTTTGCAGTCTTTTCCGCTCCTGGGTGCTCAAGTTGCCGAACCAAGCCACAATGCAACCGGTCAGCATGCTCTCTACTGTGCACCTGTAGAAGTTCCAGAGAATCCTCCTTGACATACCGACTCTCTGTAATCTTCTCAGGAAGTAGAGGCACTGATGAGCTTTCTTTATAATTGCATCAGTGTTCTCGGACCAGGAGAGATCTTCAGAGATATGCACGCCCAGGAATTTGAAGCTCTTGACCCTCTCCACCATCGGCCCGTTGACATAAACGGGACTATGGGTCCCCAACCTACCCTTTCCGAAGTCCACAATCAGTTCCTTGGTTTTGCTGGTGTTGAGAGCCAGGTTATTGTGCTGCCACCATTTGGTCAAGCGATCGATCTCACTTCTATACTCTGACTCATCTCCATCAATGATACGTCCCACAACAGTGGTGTCGTCAGCGAACTTGATAATGGAGTTCGCACTATGACCGGCTACGCAGTCATGAGTATAGAGTGTGTATAGCAGGGGGCTGAGTACGCGGCCTTGAGGTGCTGATTGTTATCGACGTTGACACATTTCCACCAATACGAACAGACTGTGGTCTATGATGAGGAAGTCGAGGATCCAATTGCAGAGAGATGTGCAGAGATCCAGTTCTGAGAGTTTGGTAACCAGCTTGGTGGGGATGATTGTGTTAAATGCCGAGCTGTGTCAAAGAATAACAGCCGAGTCAATGAATAACAGCCTGACATATGAGTTTTTGTTGTCCAAGTGGTCCAGAGCGGAAAGGAGAGCCAGTGAGATCGCATCCACCGTTGATCTGTTGTGGCGGTAAGGGTACTGCAGTGGGTACAGGTTTTTGTGGAGGTAGGATTTGTGCCATCATCAACTTCTCAAAGCACTTCATCACCACTGACATTAGTGCCACTGGTTGATAGTCGTTGAGGTACGTCACCTTACTTTTCTTGGGCACCGGTATAATTGATGCCCTTTTAAAGCAGGTGGGGACCTCAGACCTCAGAAGTGAGAGGCTGAAAATGTCCATAAAAACTCCAGCCAGTTGGTCCGCACAGGTTTTTAGAACACGGCCGGGTATGTCATCAGGACCAGGCCTTTCCGAGGGTGCACCCCTCTGAAGGATTTTCTGACGTCGACCTCTGTGACTGTGACCGAAATACCATCACAGCGAATGGGGCCTCGAGAAGGCACATCAGTGTTCTCCCTATCAAAGCGTGCGCAAAACGCATTGAGCTTGTCAGGGAGTGATGTTTCGCTGACATGTGTGCTGCCTCCTGATTTCGCCTTGTAGGAGGTGATTGCATTCAGGCCCCGCCACAGCTGCCGAACATCCATCTCATCCTCCAGCTTAGAGCTGGAACAAGCTGCCAGAGGAGATAGTTGACGCTGGGACTATCCCATTGTTTAAGAAACATTTAGACAGGTACATGGATAGGGATATGGACCAAGCGCAGGCAAGTGGGACTGGTGTAGCTGGGACATTGGTGGTCGGTGTGGGCAAGTTGGGCGAAAATGTACACTGTATCACTCTGAGTCCATGACCGTATACAACTGCAGCATGACATCTTTACGCCTATACTGCTATACTCCTCTAATAAAAAACATAATTTCATTTGTCTTCCTAATCAGTCTGAAAAAGGGTCTCAACACGAAACATTGTCCGTCCACTCCCTCCACGGTTGCTGCTTGCCCCATAGAATAGTTCCTGTAGGTTTCTTCTGTCTGTCTTCCTTATCACTTTGTGCATCTGCTTGTTGGGTTTATGTGACGTGTACGGTGTAAATAGTTCTCCTTTCACTGGGTAAAATGTGTTAGATGACAACAACTGTCTTCTCAGAAGAAAATACCGCAGTTGGTTTTTAAAATAGGTCATGTAACACAGGTATCAATGTTTCCGCTTGTTCGTGGTACACCTCTGATGCACTGCAAATCATTTGAGGAACTGGCTGTGTGGCAGTGATGCAAGAGATAACAACTCTTGGCATGTTTCGGAACAAATCATTAACTTATATTTTTATTTGCTTTTAAATCTTACCAGATTACAGTTTAGATGGATTTTTTCCTTGCAAAGGGTGGTGAATCTTTGTAATTCATGTCTCTCAAGGGCTGTGAAGGTTCAGTTAGTGAGTTTATTCCGAACAGAAATCAAAATATTGATGGATATTAAGGGAATCAAATGTTATTGTGACATCTCACATTTCCAGCTCATATCAAAATCAGTCTATAAAGCCTTACACCTTTTTATGGGTTTCCTGTAACATGCCCAATAAATAACTAAGCAGATAAGTCAGCAAACTACATTGTCATATTCAACAATGTAATCTATTTGTTTGTTCCAACAGCTCAACTTGAACTGGAATTGTTACAGATGCGGACTGTGTTAAATGAAATACTTACCAAACATAAAGTAGAAAAGGAAGATCTTGTGAAAAAATTTAGGTAAGTTTCAAACATCAAAACTAGAACAGTACAGGAAGGAAAAGGCCTGTGTCAATTTAAACAAATCCTAGCTGCCTGTACATTGTATATCATCCTTGAACCCTTGCCTGCACATGTACCTGCCTAAATGGCTTTTAAATGTTGCCATCATATCTGCTTCCAGCACCTCCCCTGGCAGCATATTCTAGGCACCCATCACTTTCTGTAATCATTATTCAACTCGCAAACACCCTGTAAAATGTTTCCCTTTCACCTTGAAGCTACGTATGTGCTCTGGTATATAACATTTCCTTCTTGGGAAAAAGTCACTGATTGTCAGATCATTCCTTGGCCTTTGACACTCCAGAGAGAAAAAAATCAAGTTTGTCGAATCTTTCTTTACAGCAAATACTCTTTAATCCAGGTATCATCCTGGTGAACCACTTTTGCACCGTCCCAAATACATCCACATCCTTCCTGTAATGTGGCGATCAGAACAGCATGCAACTGTGCAAACTGTATTGTACTGACTTTCCCATTTTCAAACTCAGTGTCCCGACTGCTAAAGGCAAGTATACCATGAGCTTTCTTTACCACCTTATCTACTTGCGTTGCCACTTTCATGAAGCTATGGACTTGCATTCCAAGATCCCTCTGAGCATCAATGCTCCTAAGGGCTTTGTTAATTACTGTATACTTTTGTCTTACATTTGACCTCCCAAAATGCAATACCTCATGCTTGCCTGGATTAAACTCCATCAACCATTTCTTAACATGAAACATAGAGCAGTACAGCACAGGAACAGCCCCTTCGACCCAAAATATCCGTGCCAAACATGATGCCAAATTAAATGAATCTACTCTGCATGATCCATATCCCTCCATTCCCTATATATCAATATGCCTATCTAAAAACCTCCTAATCTTTCCTGTAACGGGGCGACCATAACTGCACACAATGGTAACTATTTCAACACCCATATTTCCGACCCATCTGTATTCTGCTGTCGTTTGATAAACTTCCTCACTGTCTAGTGCTCTGCCAATTTTTGTGTTATCTGCAGACTTGCTTCCTACATTTTCATCCAAATTATTTATATATATCTCACAACATCAGTGATCCCAGCACTGATCCCTGCAGAACATCACTTGTCACAAACATCTGGTAAGAATAACAACCCACCATCATTCCCCTGACCGAGCTAATTATTAATCCAATCTACCAAGGCTCCATGGATCCCTTTTGCCTTAATCCTCTAGATCAGCCTACCATGAAGTACCTTGTCAAATGCCCTGCTAAATGCATGCAACATTTACTGACCTAGCCGCTTCAATCATCTTTGTCACTTCCTCAAAATGTGAACAGGGAACACCTCTGGTTTGAGCCAAGCAGCCTCCCCTTGTGGTTTTAACCTGATCAATCATGGTAAATGGATGCTGCATCCTGGCAGCGGTGGAAGGTGAAGGGTAAAGTTGATGGCTGTGAACAGACTACCGGACTCACCTCCCGCGTCCCTGGAAAGCTCCTTAAGATTCTGTGATTGGTACGGGCCTGCAGTAGCTGCATAGAGCCGACGGCATCGCACTGGGCTAGGCTGATCCCTGGGACCCCAAATCAGTTATGCCAGAACACCAGGCCTTAAAGCGAGAAATATAAAATAGGCTTACATCAGACATTTCAGTGACTTGGAAGTTGGAACATGATGACTCTGCATGCTGTTCCAGAAGAGCATCTATTGTATTCATGTATGGCATGGTAAATAGAACAAGCATTTCACTGCACAGTATGCATGTGCAGTAAATAAACCATTGACCCATTCAACCCTTGGTACATCAAGAGCAATGCTCTTTGTTAATACCCTAGCAATCTCCTTTCTTGATTGTCCATAACCTGGTATAGATCCTATCGGACTGTGGGGACTTATCCAACTCCGCATTCTTCAAAAGACTCAACACCTCCTCTTTCTTGTTTTCGGCATGTTCCCGTTGTCAGCATCCTACTCCCTGGCCTCACTATTCTCCAGTATGAATGTGGTATTTCTTCTGACAATGTAAAATGCCCTTCTTTGTCCTAGAGAGGCCCTATTCCATCTCAAGCTACCCTCCAGTTTTTACATAATGTATAAAATGCTGAGGGATTCTCCTTAATCTTACTTGTCAAGGATATAATGTGACCTCTTTCAGCCATATTGATTCCCTGTTTAACTTCTTCCATGCTTCTTTCTATTCCTCAAGTGCTCTGTCCAATTTGAGCTTCCTAAACCCTATCCATGCTATATTTTTCTTTTTGTCTAAAGTTGCAGTCTCCCTCATCCTGCCACCCTTGTCTTTCTTTCTTCATAAATACATATTAGTCCTGAATTCAAACCAACTGACATTTAAACAACTCTCGCATCACCTATTTTCTCCAGAGATGCTGTCTGACCCGCTGAGTTACCCTAGGATTTTGTGTCTATCTCAGGTATCAGATGTGGACTAAGCCAATAACATCAGCTCCCAATCTGCTGTCACCAACTCCTGCCTAGTACCATGTAATTAGTCATTCTCCCAATTTATCACCTTTCCCTGAGGTCCATAATTATCTGAAAACTTGAGATATTGTCCCCAAACTGCTCTCCCATTGAAACTCCAATCACTTGACCACTTCCCAATGCAAATATGGCTCCTTCCCTTGTTGGCTTATTGAAATACTCTTTCAAGAAACTCTTCTGGATACACCAAACAATTTCTAACCCATCTTAGTCTTTGTCAGTAGCAGTAGAACAAAAAAGCATTGAAAGTAAAATGGTAGATAATGATGTCACGTTCCATAATGGAACTGAAGTCATGGAATGATACTATCCTGCAACATGTTAGGGTTTTAGAGATACAGCGCAGAAACAGGCCCTTGGGCCCACCTAGTCCGCGTCGACCAGCGATCCCCGCACATTAGCACTATCCTACACACACTAAGGACAATTTACACATTCACCAAGCCAATTAACCAAGGTAGACAAAAAGGCTGGAGAAATTCAGCGGGTGAGGCAGCATCTATGGAGCGAAGGAATGGGTGACCTTTCGGGACAAGACCCTTCTTCAGACTGATGTGGAGGTGGGTGGGTGGGAATAAGAAAGGAAGAGGCGGAGACAGTAAGTGGTGGGAGAGCTGGGGAGGGGAAGGAGGGACTACCTGAAAGTGGAGAAGTCAATGTTCATACTGCTGGGGTGTAAACTGCCCAAGCGAAATATGAGGTGCTGCTCCTCCAATTTGCGGTGGGACTCACTCTGGCCATGGAGGAGGCCCAGGACAGAAAGGTCGGATTCGGAATGGGAGGGGGAGTTGAAGTGCTGAGCCACAGGGAGATCAGGTTGGTTAGTGCTTGGGTCCTTGGATGGAGTCGGGGGGGCGGTAAAGCGATAAGTGTAGTATTTCCTGCGGTTGCAAGGGAAAGTACCAGGGGAGGGGGTGGTTTGGGTGGGAAGGCACAAATTGACCAGGAAGTTACGGAGGGAGTGGTCTCTGCGGAAAGCCGAAAGTGGAGGAGATGGGAAGATGTGGCCACTGGTAGGATCCTGTTGGAGGTGGCGAAAATGTCGGAGATTATCTGTTGTATGTGACGGCTGGTGGGGTGGAAGCTCAGGATAGGGGGGACTGTCCTTGTTACGAGTGGGGGGATGGGGAGTGAGAGCGGAGCTATGGGATATGGAGGAGACCCTCATGAGAGCCTCATCTGTAATCGAAGAGGGGAACCCCCGTTCACTAAAGAATGAGGACATTTCCGATGCCCTGGTTTGGAACACCTCATCCTGGGTGCAGATGCGGCGTAGACGGAGGAATTGGGAGTAGGTGATAGAGTCTTTAAAGGAAGCAGAGTGTGAAGAAGTGTGGTCCAGATAGCCATGGGAGTTAGTGGGTTTGTAGTAGATGTCGGTCAGTGGTCCGTTACCTGTGATTGAGATAATGTGGTATAGAAACGGTAGGGAGATGTCGGAAATGGTCCAGGTGAATTACGTCACCTATTCCTTCACTCCATACATGCTGCCTCACCCGCTGAGTTTCTCCAGCATTTTCATCTACCTTCCATTTTTCCAGCTGCAGTTCTTTCTTAAGTCAATTAACCAAAATAACTGTGTCTTTGGAGTGTGGGAGGAAACCGAAGATGTCTGAGAAAACTCACGGGGAGAACGTACAAAGTCTGTACAAACTGCACCCATAGTCAGGATCGAACCCGGGTCTCCGGCGCTACAAGTGGTGTAAGGCAGCAACCGTGCCGTGTTTAATTGAACGTGTCAAGGGTTTTTATAATGGATCACATCAGTGCCCCCAGTCATCACCTCAAAACACTGAAACAGGCTCTTTCGCTCACAGTGTCCTTGTTGGCTAGCGAGTACCTAAATATATTAAACCCGTTTATTTGCGTTTGCGCCCAGTCAATAGCATTACATTTTAATCACTCCACTAAATACTTCTTCAATACTGTGTTTAAACTGCCCCTTTACTTTTCTCTTGTTTAGTTTAGAGATACAGCAAGGAACCTGGCCCCTCGGCCCACTGAGTCCGCACCGACCAGCGATCTCTGTACACTAGCACTATCCTACACACTAAGCATAATTTACAATTTTTACCAAAGCCAAACCAAAGGTAATGATTCAACTGCATGTACAATTTGAATTTAATCTGCATTAAGTTACTGATGCAATTCACCACAGAAGCAAGAAAGGAGATTTCAGGAGTCTTGACGAAAATCCTTGCATCTTAGATTCATCTTAGATGTAAAACCATAGGCGAAGTCCCGGAAGACTGGAGCTTAGCTAATGTTGTTCCTGGTGGAGGAACTAATTTATTGTGGAGACATTAATTACTAATGTATGTGGGGAGACCTGATAGAAGTACATAAAATTATGAGAGGCAGGGTAAACAGTCAGACCCATTTTCCTTGGATAGAAATATCAAATGCTAGAATACATAGTTTTAAAGTGAGAGGGGCAAAATAAAGAAGATGTGCCATGCAACTATATTTGCAGAGGGTTGCGGGTGCATGGAACTTGCTGCCAGGACTAGTGGTGGAGGCAGATACGACAGTGGTGTTTTAGAGGCCTTTGGATAGACATGTGGATATGTGGGAAAAAGAAGGATACAGATCATGTGCAGGCAGATAATCCATCACAGATCGATAGATTATTGATTAGTACAGGTGTCAGAGGTTGTGGGCAGAAGGCAGGAGGATGGGGTTAGGAGGGAGAGAGAGCAGAAATGATTGAATGGCAGAGTAGATTTGATGGTCCGATTGGCCTAATTCCACTCCTATCCCTTATGACTTTATGAGATCAGAGTTTGGCTTGGCATCATTGTTCGGCACAGACATTGTGCACCGGTGCCTGTTCCTGTGCTGTACTGTTCTGTGTTCTACGTTCTTTGAGTTCATTTACAATGACCAACTATACATTATCTGTTATTAGGCTGTGGTCAATAGAATTCAATTAATCATACAAAGAGATAACAGTAACTCCTTATTTGACAAAATCATTAATGGAATTTAAGAACAAACAAGTTGGGATTGTTTGGCCATTTGCCAACAGCAACATGCTTAATGGGTGGCACAGTAGCATAGCTGATAGATCTGCTGCCTTACAGTGCCAGAGACGAGGGTGTCTGTCTCTGGTGGTGTCTGTGAGGAGTTTGCACCTTCACTCTGTCACCATGTGGGTTTCCTCCGTGTGCTCGTATTTACTCCCACATCCCAAAGACTGGTTTATAGATTTATTGGCCTCTGTAAATTGCTCTCAGTGTGAAGGAAGTGGTAAAGGGGGATAACATGGAACTAGTGTGAACGGATGATCGGTGGTCGACGTGGACTTGGTGGGCCAAGGGCCTGTTTTCATATATCTAAACTAAAGATAGACACTGGAGTAACTCAGTGGTACAGACCGCATCTCTAGATAGAAGGAATTTGTGACGTTTCAGGTCAAGATTCTTCTTCAGACTTGACCTTGACCCACTCCTTCTCTCCAGGGATGCTTTTGTGTCTATCTTCAGTGTAAACCAGCATCTGCTGTTTCTTCCTACGCATCATATCTAAACTAAACTACATGCCACATGTTATAGGTATCAGAAATATATTATTTAGTGATTGTTTATTTTATAGGGTCTCCCCAGGATCATTCAGGCAAGGCACGCTGCAAAAACAAGTAACTGCTCTGGCCACTCGACAGAGAAGATTTCTAAATTTGTTACAGAAGCAGAAAACACTGGATCATAAATTGCAGAAATACAAATTAAAAGAGCAACAGTCGCGGCGAAACAATATAGCAACCCAGGGTAAAAGTTTGACTTGCCCTACTGAAAGCAGAATCACACCCTCGAAAGAAGTGCAGTTTCTGGATCAAAATGAAGGACTCGGTGCTGGCTGTGCCACTGAAGGGGCTGAACAAATATCCATTGCCTGTCCAGCTCGCGAATCAGAATGCTTACAACCGGACAACTTTCCCAGTCAGGGAGAGACTACTATTTCAGCCAATCAGGAGACAAATACGACTACTGCTGTTGTGGATCATACCACTGGACGAGATAAAGAAAATGTTGCTGCAACCAATGTTGTTGACGCTACAAGTAGGGATGACAGTACAAGTGCAATTAGTGCTTCTGATACTGACCAAAGCCACAGAGAGTCAAATTTGTTACAGTCACGTCCTCTGGAAATGTTACAAGTGGAATCATTCAACTCAAATCAAACTGAGACAAACAGAGATTCAACACCATGTGGTAACTCAAGCCAGAATATTCATTTGAACATAGCACAATCGATCAATAACCCAGAAAATAACACTGGAAGAGTTTGTAACTCTACGCTGATGAACACAGAAAAATCTATAGTGTTGAAGGTAAAGCAAATTAGTTCCAACCAGCAAAGTTGTTATTTTCTACCAACTACCACAAAACCTACAACCTACCTGATACCAATTAATTTAGCTCAGCAGCAATTTACTGGCCAGCCAAATATATTGAAATCCAACCTTAAGTTGACCGCACCACAGAGTAGGATTCAACAGCAGTTTTTACCATTTAACAATGCAGGTAATAGTGCGAATTACCAAAACATTGTAAAGGTAAATGTTTCTCAGCCAGACAACCAGGGCACATTGCTGGTAAATAACAGACAGGTTACCAGCAACAATCAAGTTCACAGCCTGGCAAATGCATCTGGTCCTTCTGGGAGAGAGCTTAATATAAAATCTCTACCAGTGGATAGAGGAACTGGGCAAAGAAAACTACTACACTTAATAGATCTCATCAAACATGGATTGATTCAGCCGGGAGACGATGTCCTTGATCTAAAACTACAGGTGAGTTATAAAAAGGAACCATGTATGAACCATGGCGAGGAGGTGGAGTTGCTGCCTCACAGCACCAGAGACCAGGGCTCGATCCTGATCACAGGTGTTATCTATATGGAGTTTGTACATTCTCCCGTTGACCGCATGGGTTTTCTCTGGGTGCTCTGGTTTCCTCTCACACGCCAAAGACGTACAGGTTTATAGATTAATTGGCTTGGGTAAGTTGTAAAATTGTCCCTAATGTGTGTAGGTTAGTGGACGGGGTGATTGCTGGCCAGTGTGGACCCGGTGGGCAGAGTACCTGTTTCTGCACTGTATCTCTCAAGTCCAACATCATTATGACACAGATTAGGTTATTCAACCCATCAAATCCATGCTGGCTTCAAGCAGGACAACATAATTAGTCCAATTGCCCTGTCTTTGTCCTCTTAACGTCCTCTCATGACCTTCCAACTTCTGCTTTTAAGACTTTTTGCCACTTATCTACTCTGAGAGGCAATTTATAGTGGCCACATAATCAATCAGTACCTCTCTAAGGTGTGAGAGGAAACGGAGAGTATGCACATTCAGCACCAAAGGTCAGAATTGAACCTGGGTTCCAGAGCTGTGGGCAGCAACACTGACTGCTGCACCACTAGTTCATCAATGGCAAACTAAATGTGACTAAGGTGCATCATCATACAGATGATGGAATAAGCTTGAAGCCTGAAAAGTCTACTTTTGGTTCATCTGCAATAAATGGATTGAAATGTGACATAGACAGGCTTGTAATCAGTCTGAAGAAGAAACGTCACCCATTCCATCTCTCCAGAGATGCTGCCTGACCTGCTGAGATACTCCGGCATTTTATGTCTACCTTTGACTTAAACTAGCATCTGCAAGTTCTTTCCCACACCTTTGTAATGATGTATTCATTTAGCATGAAATGTTATTTTTAAGACCATAGATTAATTTCTTCCCAGTTCTGGATACCAATCATAAAGCAGAAAGGCTGGAAAACTCCTTAAAGCTGCTCTCCTGACAGTATTAATAATATGTCAAAGGAGTGGTGACCATGGAAATGTTCACTTTTAGTTCATCTACTGAGAAATGATAGGGAAAGAAGGCCCGAGGGGAACTGCAAGGGGGGGGGGGGGGGGGGTGAAAGGTCAAGTAGAGTTATGAGAGAGTAAGACAGACACAAAATATTGGAGTAACTCAGCAGGACAGGCAGCATCTCTAGACAGAAGGAATGGTTGACATTTCGGCTCAAGACCTTTCTTCAGACCAAGATGCTGGCAAGAGAGGCCAGAGGAGTTAAGAGAGTCAGAGAGCGAGTCACCAAGAACAATTGAGAGAGTAAGAGCGATGGAGAGAGGGCCAGGTTGAGCTGGGAGAGTAAAGAAGGTATCTTGTGTATTTCATTTTGGGAATACTAAGAAAAGGTATTTTATGTATATTACATTGCTTTTTTCTTTTCATTTTCAGATTTAATTGGTAATATTTCATAGCAATATAGAAACATAGAAAATAGGTGCAGGAGGTGGCCATTCGGCCCATTCTAGCCGGCACCGCCATTCATTGTGATCATGGCTGATTGGCCCCAATCAATAACCCGTGCCTGCCTTCTCCCCATATCACTTGATTCCACTAGCCCCTAGAGCTCTATTTAACTCTTAAATCCATCCAGTGCTAGTATTGCAATCTTTTTAAGTAGTTAGGTGTTTTTGACTGAAATACTTGAGCTCTGGAACATTCCCAGACCTTTTAGATTGAAATTAGATTATAATATAATTTATAAAATTAAAATTAGGAGTTTTTGCCTAATACAATTGTTTTTCCAAAACATGATCTTTTCCTAAAACGAGGAACATTTGTACTTTAATTCAGGCCTGATGTAAGGATTGTAAAGATGTATTTAATATTCAAGGCCCTATTTAATAAACTGCATCATGTTAGAATATGTAATGTACGTAATCTTACATGGAATAAAATGGAGGCAGCTGAAAGGAATGCAAGGGGAAAACGCAAGACAGAGACAGCTGAAATACAGGATATGCTAAAACTGCTGAAATACGGGATATGCTGATTTAAATGATACTTAGTAGATAAGAAATAAATGCTGCCACTCAAACAACTCTTCTCCCCCCTCAATCACCTGTATTCACCTATCACTCGTGTAGAAAGGAACTTCAGAGGCTGGTTTACACCAAAGATAAACACAAGTAGCTCTGCAGGACAGGCGGCATCTCTGGAGAGAAGGAATGGGTGACAGTTCTTCAGTTTGAAGAAGGGTCTCAACACTAAATACCACCAATTCCTTCTCTCAAGAGCTGCCTGTCCCGCTGAGTTACTCCAGTATTTTGTGTTCTTCTTCCTCCTATCACTTTCCTGGCTTTGTCCTACCCCCATCTCTATTCCAGCTACCTCCCTCCCTCCCCACCCCCCACCCCCCCCCTCCAACTACAATCACTCGTGAGAAAGGTCCAGATTCGAAACTCGCCCACGCAGATTCACCAGAGCTGCCTGACCCGCTGAGTTACTCAGTACTCCGTGTGTATTGTTCAGATTCTTCATTGTACTGGACTTATGTGGTTTGTATCGGGCAGGGAAAGATTCGAAGTTGCGAGCTTCCCAGATCCATCTGTTGAGACCCTGCATAGCACAGCACGTGGCAAAGTTGTGCCATTTGGACGGACACACAAAACATTGCAGAATACCTATGGAATATCTTTGATGGTGGTAAAATTATGTCTTCAACATGTCTGTCTGTGCAGCTTCTTCAAACTTCTGGAAACCTTCTTGAATGTCCCAATACCATCAGAAACCACACCAGTTCACCACCTTCATAATAATTATATACATCCCACATTCTTTATTTGACTCCCTATATGTCTTTTTATGTAAGCACTGGATGCGCATATTTTACATTTATGAGCAGTGAATTAATGGTGGATCTCTTTATTCTGGTTAAAAATCCAGATAATAAGTCAAAATTCTTGTCCTTAGGGAGTTTGCTATAAAGCTGATCTTCTTGATACTGGCAGAATTAGAGATAAAGACCGAAAACTATATCGTAATCCAGTGCATTGGATTAAAGAACTTCTGGAAAAAGGAATACCAGTCAGCCGGAGCTTTGCATGGAGCAAGGTAATGACAATGATGGAAAAAGCTGCAATCTTTTACTGAGCTGCTGTTACATTATCTTAGTGTCAAACTTTGATTCCTCTTTGTATTTGATGTGTTTTCTAATGTTACTGCCTCTATTTTTTAGAGTGTGGCCCACTAGGACTAGAGGTCATAGCCTCAGAATTAAAGGATGTTTTTTTAAGAAGGAGATGAGAAATTTATTTAGTCAGAGGGTGGTGAATCTGAGGAATTATTTGGTACAGAAGGCTGTGGAAGCCAAGTCAGTGGATATTTTTAAGGCAGAGATAGATAGATTCTTGATTAGTACTGGTGTCAGAGGTTATGGGCAGAAGCGGTGAGGAGGGAGAGATAGATCAGCCATGATTGAATGGTGGAGTAGACTTGATGGGCCAAATGGCCTAATTCTACTCTTATCTCTTATGACCTAGCTTAGATTCTTTAATAAATAGCTTATCAATCTATCTTGAAAATCTGATTAAATCACCTCTTAACTTTCTGAGTGTCAGAGATTGCAACCCCACTTTAAACAGGCTCTGATCCTAATTTAACAATCCTAATCCAACAATCATTCTGGTACCTGGCAGACAAATAAAGCTCACGGTACGATCCAACCAGAACTTTTTACATAGGACATAGTCCAGCGCAAGAACAGGCCTGACTATAATACCAATCAGTGCTGACCATGATACCAATTTAAACTGCACATCTGCCTGCATGTGATCTTTATCCTTCAATTCCCTGCCTGATCATGTATCTACTTATCATGATCATGTAAATGCTTATTAAATCTAAATGTACTTGTTTCCACCGCTTCCCCAGGCAGCACGCTTCAGGCTTGTATCATTTTCTGTGTAGAAACCTTGCCACATAAATCTGCTTAATCGTCTCTCTCTCTCACCTTAAACATAAACCCTCTAGTTTTTGACATTTTCACCCTGGGAAAAAGATTCTGACTATCCAGCCTGTCTCTACCTTTCAAAATTTTACATACTTCTATCAGGTCACCCATCATCCTCAGACATTCTAGAGAAAACATCCCATATTTGTCGAACAATCCTGATCATACTGCAGCTGAGTCACCAGGTGTTGTCCCATGCTCATTCTAAACCCATTAGGTCCTTATTTCCCACTTTTGTTTTAAATTCACCATTGGAAAGATATTATAGCGCCATGTAACACCTGAAAAGAAGTGAATTAAATGGGTGGCAAGGTGGCGCAGCTGTAGAGCTGCTGCCTTACGGCAGCAAAGACCCAGATTCAATCGTGACTATGGATGCTGTCTGTGCAGAGTTTGTACTTTCCCACCATGACCTGTGTGGATTTCTGCAGGTGCTCCGGTTTCCTCCCACACGACAAAGATGTACAGGTTTGTAGGTTAATTGACCATTAAAATTGTATATTTTCCCTAGTGTGTAGGATAGTGTTAGGGTACGGAGATCGCTAGCAGGCGCGAACTTGGCGGGCCGAAGGGCCTTTTTCTGCACTGTATCTCTAAACTAAACTAAATATGTGCTGGAATATTAAAAGGGAATAAAATTGTATATTCAAGAAAATCTGCCAGGCCAGGAACACCAGGCACTCAACGTGCCAAGTAATCAGTTAGTCTCATAGAGTTTCACAGCATGGAAACAGGCCTTTCGGCCCAATATGTCCATGCCGACCAATATGCCCAATCTACACTAGTTCTTCCTCCCTGCATATGCCCCTAAACCTATCCTATCCATCCACTAGTACAAATGCTTTTTAAATGTTGTGATGGTACCGGCCTCAATTACCTCCTCCGGCAGCTTGTTCTATATCTCTACCACCCTTTGTGTAAAAAAAGTTGCCCCTCAGATTCCTATTAAGTGATCTGTGCATTAATGTGTCGAGAGTCACATATAGAGGACATTTCCTTCCCTCAAAGACATTAGTGAACTATTAGTGAACCAGAAATGTTCATACACCAATCATTGCCGCTTTCACTATTGCTTTTAGTCCAATTTATTTCATTTAAATTGCCTTTTGCCAAGGCTTCCCATTTCCCATTCGTCAAGGCTGAAATTTAGCCTAGTTTTGCACACCCAATCACCACCACTATAGATGAATTCCTTTGTTTCCACATCCTGATTTCTGAATTCTTCAATTATTTCTGGATGCTTTTTTTCCAAAACCTCTCCCTAGCTGAATATATTAATCATAAAGAAAATATTGTTCAATGTAATGATTGAATGACATTGTAACTGCTGGAGATTATAAAAAGATTAATGTTGCATATATGATATGGATGAACATTTAAAATTTCTGCAAAATATTCTCACTGAATTCTGCACATAAAGATTAGACAAGCTATTCCTGGGAACAAAGTTGATTTTAAATTTCAAAATGTTGCATTGCACTGACGGCAAGTCAAGTTGAGATTATTGTCATTTCAACAAATAAGGTGAGGTACAGGTTAAGTGAAAATCTTGCTTACTGTGTTTACTTTTTAGGTTACGTACAAAGGAAAAGAACTGGACAAATACAGGCCCATAATTACAACATCATCCAAGACCCCAGAGACTCAGTCTATTCCAAAACCCATCCTAGCAATAGATGAGACATCTTCAGTATCTGTGCAAAACAGCATCTGTTCAGGTTTGTTAATATGAATGTTACATCAGCCAGTAAACCATTTATTTTATGCCTATTATTTTAATTTACTTCAAGTTAATATGATCCAACAGTTATATTTTGGATTCAATAGTAGAAAAAAAATGTATGTTTGTACTTTCCTTTGACTTTCATCTTCTCATTTGATGTAACTAAAATGTAATAACATTTTCTTTTGAAGACAATTATGAATTCCTATGATGGATAAAGAACATAAAACCATAATAGAAGCAGGAAAATGCCATATGGTCCCTTATTCCTACTTGACCATTCAATAACCATACATCATGGGTGATGTTTTACTGCAGCATTAAACCCACATGCTTTAATTTCCCTAACACCTACAAATCTGTGCTCAGCAACTGAAGAACTCAATACCAAAGATTCACCCACTTTCTAGATTAAGACAAGTTCATGGGAATCCAAGCAAGAATACATTTTCTGTTGATTTTTCATCAAAGCTCGCCACTGAGCTCTAAGGACTGGTCAAAAAATGGATGTTCTTCCTCAGGCAGATGTTGGACCTGATTGGAACACTCTCATAATGTAAAGCCAGAGACATCAAAGTGAGAATAGGATAGGGTATTAAACCAACAGGTAATTGGAAGCTGAAGTGTACCCTTATGGCGTTAACAGCGCTGTTCTGTAAACTCTTCTAATCTCTGTTTAGTTTCTGCAAAATGTAAGATATACATTATGAGGACCAAATTTTGTGCACTAAATTAAAAGAAGTGCAATTTAATTGCTGGCTCACTTGGAATAAGCGTTTGGACTCCCGAATGGTGGGTAGGTGAAGATGGAAGTGTGAATGGGGTGTGGAGGCGGAACGGTCCCTGAGAATGCTGAGTGAGGATGGGATGGAAATGTATGACTGGTAAAGGCATCATTACCATTACACATATGGTGCCACATGTCAGGCTGCTGGAGAAGATGAGAGCCCATGGTATTGAAGGGAAGATACTAAATAGATAGCGAGTTGGCTGGATGGCAGAAAGCAAAGAGTTGCAATAAAAGGCGCTTTTTCAAGTTGGCTGCCAGTGACTAGTGGAGTTCTGCAAGAGTCGTTGCTGGGACCACTTCTCTTCACATTGTATATTCATGATATGGACAAGGGGATTGAAGACTTTGGGGCTAGGTTTGCAGATGATGCTAAGATAGGTGGAGGTGCAGGCTGTGTAGAGCAAGCACGGTCTCTGCTGAAGGATTTGGACAGGTGCTGATTATTTTCTAAATGGAGAGAGAATCCAGAAATCAGAAGTGCAAAGGGACTTGGGATTGCTGGTGCAGGACTCATCAGTAGTAATGAAGGCAAATTAAATCTTGCATTTATATCAAGAGGACTGGAATATAAAAACAGGGATGTAATGCTGAGGCTCTATAAGGCGCTGGCCAGGCCGTATTTGGAGTTCTGTGAGCAAATGTGGGCCCCATATCTGACGAAGGATGTGCTGGCTCTGGAGAGGGTCCAGAGGAGGTTAACAATAATTATTCCAGGAATGAGTGGGTTGGCAAATGATGAGCGTTTGACAGTACTTGGCCTCTATTCGCTGGAGTTTAGAAGGTTGAGGGGGAACCTCATTGAAACGTTCAAAATTATGAAAGGCATAGATAGAGTGGATGTGGAAAAGATGTTTCCACTGGTGGGAGAGTCAAGGACCAGTGGTCATAGCCTCAGAATTAAAGGGCGCTCTTTTGGAAAGGTGAGGAGGAACTTCTTTAGTCAGAGAGTAGTTAATCTGTGGAATTTATTGCCACTGAGGGCTGTGAAGGCCGTCAGTAGATATTTTTAAGGCTGAGATAGACAAATTCTTGATTAGAATGGGTGTCAAGGGTTATGGTGAGAAGGCAGGAAAATGGGATTTGGAGACAGAGATCAGCCATGATTGAATGGCGGAGTAGACTCGATGGGCCAAATGGTCTAATTCTACTCCTATAACTTGAGAACTTGAATCACGTGTTTAGTTTTGTTTATTGTCATGTGTACTGAGATACAGTGTAAATCCTTTTGTTGCGTGCTAACCAGTCAAGGGAAACAGGACAAAGAGTCTCGACCCAAAACGTCACCCATTCCTTTTCTCCAGAGTTGCTGCCTGTCCCGCTGAGTTACTCCAGCATTTTGTGCCTATCTTCAGGGAAAGACTATACATGATTACAATCAAGCCATCCACAGTGTACAGATGCATGATAAAGGGAATAACATTTGGTGCAAGATGAGTAAAGTAAAGTTCGATTAAGGATAGTCCGAGGGTCTCCAGTGAGGTAGATAGTAGCTCAGAACTATTCTCTAGTTGTTCATAGGATGGTTCAGTTGCCTGAAAGGGGAAATATTGTGAGGCCAATGGAAGTACTATCCTTGCTCTATGTGGGAGAACGATACGTGAAAGCAGAGTACATTTAGTGTTGTTTGTAAAACATATTAATAACTCTAAAGCAGAAGTACATGTCTTAGTGATAGCACTAAGATTGCTGTCGTCGCAAACTGAGGAAAGCTGTCCAAGTACACAGTGGCATAGAGATCAGCTAGAGAAATGGGCAGAGAAATGGCAGATGGAGTTTAATCACAGCAAGTATGAGATGCTGCATTTTGGTAGGTCAAATGTAAGGGGAAAAAATGTAATTAATAGCAAGACTCTTAACAGCACTGATACGCAGAGGGATCTTGGGGTCCAAGTCCTTAACTCCCTGAAAGTGGCAACACAAGTAGATAGAGAAAGAAGGCACGTGGTATGTTTGCCTTCATTGGTCACGCCTTTGATATCAGGAAGTCATGATGCAGCTCTATATGACTTTGGTTAGTCCGCATTTGAGTATTGCGTTCTATTCTGGTCGCCCCAGTACAGGAAGGATGTGGAGGCTTTACAAAGGGTGCAGGGGAGGTTTTCTCAGAATTATGCTTGGTTTAGTGGGTACTAACTACTAGGAGAGGCTGGACAGACTTGGATTGTTCCCGTCGGAGGTTGAGGGGAGGATTCTCACCTTGATGGACCAAACTGAGTCCATCACTTTCCATACCCTCTTGCATTCCTATGCATTGGCTCAATTATAAATTTGCATTGGCCAAGTGGCAATCATGAAAATAAAAGTGGAATGGACTGTTCAAGCTGGAGCTGAATGCTGTTTCCGATTTAATTGAGGTCCACCTAAAATTAACACTCATCTGCCCAAAACCAAATGCAGGGATCCACAATCTCTTACTCTTTGTCTTTATAATTTCCCCTTTTGTCCCTTGAAAAACAAATAAGCTCTTAGAAAAGATGGAAGTCATTACCAGCAGAGGTTTGCAGTTAGTAAGCTCTGAGCATTTATCACGAATCTTGCAAAAATGATCTTAAATGTTGTTACTATACACTAACCAGCACAGCAGTTGTAACAGCTATGTTCTGAACTTATCAAAGTTACTTATCAAATTATTCTGGATCATTATCAGTAGTCTGTCCATCCTACTGGAGGCATTGTACAATATGTAATTCTTTATATCTTGTGCAGATAACTTCTCACAGATTCAGAGAAATAAATGCAACAGCAGCTTTATGCAGCTTCGGGAGATTCTCCTTATAAAGAATGAAGAATTCCTGCCATGTCACATCATGAATCAGCACTGGAAGTTCTACGTAGAATCTGATGAGTGGAATTTCTGAACTTGCTCTTTAAACAAGAAACAGCCACAACAGTAAATAATTTATGAGTGCTGGAGTAACTCAGCGGGTCAGGCTGCATCACTGAGGGAAAGGATAGGCGACATTTTGGATCAGGACCCATCTTCAGACATTTCCAATATCTACAGCCTGACCCTCTGAGTTACTCCAGCACTTTGTCTTTTGCTCAAGATTCCAGTTTCTACAGTTCTTTGTGTCTCCAATAAATAATTTAACATTGTGTGAAGATTGTATTATATTAATGACACCAAACTGCTATTGTCAACAAATATGTTATTTTCAAACGACATGTTTTGAATTGTCATTGTTCATTTTAAAACCTCCTTGGTGACAACTGTAATGTATATTAATGTTTCATCTTTATTTCCTGTTCAATTTGATTGGATAAATATCAGGAATGTGGTATTTTAAAAGGGTTGTGTGAGGATTACCTAAGTATTGTGAAACGAGTGCATAAGAATGTAATTATTGTTCTTTTTTTATAAAGATATGCTATTTATACGAGGCATTTAGTCCCATGAAGTCCACGTAAAATGAAAATTAATGAATATTGTCAATGAAAGAAAAACATATATTAACAAAAGAGAGTGCATCTCGAAAAAAACCCAGCAGCATTCTTTAACTTTAATTCAGATGTCATCAGAATATTTGGTTTGATATATTTCAGGAAAAGCTTAATATTTAAATTTGCTGCTTTATATTTCAGATCAAAGATTTGTCACACAGACTTCCCAATCTGCTTTCCCAAAGAGATGTGTTTATTGATATGTATTTCTGTTGTAATTGATGTTATTCCAATACTTTTGGAAGAATAAATTGTATGTTGACAGATTTCTGAAAAAATGTGATTCACTGAAGTTTGACCCATTTACCCCGATTCTATTTACATTGAAGTCCAAAGTGCATTTTGATTATTTGGGGATCAAATAATCCTTTAAAGTGGTTAATAGTCAGTATAGAAGCTGCATGAAAAATAATATATGATTTAACATAACATATTTTAGCTGCATTAGGTAAAATTTACAACAGACGATTTATAATATATGTTGCTGGACATTTAAAATTCCAGTGAAGTGATAGCACTGGTTTTCCCAAAGATATTAAAAGACAATAGATGTAGGTTTAGAGCAGAAATTCCTGAGTTTACGACCTTTACTGCCAAAAGAAGGCTGCCAGTGAAGCAACAAAGGGTTTGGGAAATGCACATTTGCAGACTATTGACTTTTTAAAAATAATTCACAGGATATGGACTTACGGCCAAGGCCAACAATTATTGTTCATTGTGTACGAAGGAACTGCAAATGCTGGTTTAAACCAAAGATAGACACAAAAAAGCTGGAGTAACTCAAGCAGTAACGGTACAAGCAGTATCAGTGGAGAGAAGGAATGGGTGACGTTTCGGGTCGAGACCCGTCTTCAGACCTTCTTATTGCTCATTGCTGCCTGCACTTGAGAAATGGAGATGAACAGCCTTCTGTTTTGATGAAGCTACACTGATGGTGTTGTTAAGTAGGGGATTACAAAATTCATTAAACCTGTGAAGACATGAAAATATTTGCAAATCAAATAATGTGTTACTTGGGTAGGATGGTACAGCCTCATACCTCAGGCCCACAACATCCCATCCAAATTATATATTAAATCCAACATTGCAAAGGGAAAAATTATATCATTTAAAAAATGCACAAACTGTTGGAGTTCCTTGTGACTATTATTAAAGTTGAATATTAATAAAGCAGAAACAAAGATTCAGCCCATCTACATAATGTAACCATCCATATTCATATCCATATCATAACCATAGTCCTATGCATAATGTAACCATCTCCTTCACACCAGTTGAAGCAGGGGATGCAAGTAGAATTACTCCAAAAAAATTTTTTAAACTGCATGTTAGCAATCCAAAAAGAAAGCATAAGATTAGTTTGTCCTCACCTTCCACCCTACACCCCCAACTCGTAACAAGAACAGAGTCCTCCTTGTCCTCAGTTTCCACCCTACTAGCCGTCACAGCAAATAATCCTCCGACATTGTCGCCACCTCCAACGGGGTCCCGCCACTGGCCATATCTTCCCATCTCCTCCCCTGTCTGCTTTCTGCAGACACCGCTCCCTCCGTAACTCCCTGGTCAATTTGTCTCTTCCCACCCAAACCACCCCCTCTCTGGCACTTTCCCTTGCAACTGCAGGAAATGCTGCACTTGTCGCTTTACCTCCCCCCTTGACTCCATTCAAGGACCCTAGCAGTCTTTCCAGGTGTGACAGAGGTTCACTTGCACCTCCTCCAACCTCATCTATTGCATCCGCTGTTCTATGTGTCAGCTGCTCTACATCGGTGAGATCAAGTGCAGGCTTGGCGATCGTTTCATCCGACACCTCCGCTCGGTTCGCAATAACCAACCTGATCTCCCGGTGGCTCAGCACTTCAACTCCTCCTCCCATTCCGAATCCGACCTTTCTGTCCTAGGCCTCCTCCATGGCCAGAGTGATGCCCAGAGTGATGGAGGAGCAGCACCTCATATTTTGCTTGGGCAGTTTGCACCCCAGCGGTATGAACATTGACTTCTCCAATTTCAGGTCATCCCTGCTCTCTCCTCCCCTTCCCAGCTCTCCCTCAGCCCTCCGTCTCCGCCTCTTCCTTTCTTCTTCCTGCGCCCCCCCACCCTCACATCAGTCTGAAGAAGGGTCTTGACCCGAAACGTCGCCTATTTCCTTCACTCCATAGATGCTGCCTCACCCGCAGAGTTTCTCCAGCATTTTTGTTTACCATAAGATTTGTTTTATTGTCACATGTACCGAGGTACAGTGAAAAGCTATTGGTTGCGTGCTCTCTATTCAGAGGAATGAGTATACATGATTACATTCAAGTCACCCTCAGTGTACAGAAATTCTTGAAATATTCAGCAGTTCTGTGGACTGTCTGCAGAGGGAAAGCATTGCAGTTCCAGATCAAGCGCTTGAGAACTGCTAAATCAATTGTGTTAGAAGTTGCAGAGAATGAGGAGTGGAGAAAACAAAGGGGATGACTGCAATGCATTGGAGACCAATTGGGAGGCACGGTGATGTAGCGGTAAAGCTACTGCCTTACAACGCCAGAGACCTGGGTTTGATCCTGACCACGGGTACTGTCTGTACAGAGTTTGTACGTTCTCCCCATGACCTGCATGGGTTTTCTACGAGATCTTTGGTTTCCTCCCACACTCCAAAGACGCACAGGTTTATAGGTTAATTGGCTTGGTTATGAATGTAAACTTGTCCCTAATGTGTGTAGGGGAGTGCTAATGTGTGGGGATTACTGGTCGGTGCGGACTCGGTGGGCCGCAGGGTTTGTTTCCGCTCTGTATCTCGAAACTAATCTAAACCATGTTTCATAGTCGCATCTCCTTCTTTAGCAACTGTTTTCAGTTCCATCTTCCTCCACATGCATCCCATCTAGAATCCTCTGTACAGTTGGAGCTTCCCATCATCATAGGTATGTTCAAGCTATCCAGCGCTTCTTGAATCATAATTCCTATTACATCCTGAGATTTATGATTAATTCCACCCATTGCATATGGAAGCCCTTGATCTCTCATCACAACAGGCCCAACCAACTGCTTCTCAAGATGCCCTGAACCTCAGTTCAACTTTATTCATTGTCGCACCCAATGTTTCACCAAAATACTTTTGATTTACTTTCAGAATCAAATTTCACAGACATAAGAGCTCATTAATTCCAACAAACTTGGGGATGTTTCCACCTCTAATTTTCTCTTACCCCAACTCTCCCCACAGTCTCATCCTTTGCAATGTTTTTCACTACGACCTCTGCTCCTCCCCTCCCTGATTTTGAATGATCAAGATTCCACAAAGGCCTCAGCTTCATCCTCGAATCCCCCTCGTAGTGAATTCCCTCTCACAATTACTTTTGAGCCCAACGTGATGTTGAGCTCCTCTGTCACTCTCTTTGGCTCCATGCCCAATTTTCTGGCCGGGAGAACTCACCCCAGAAGAGTGTGAGGTCTTACCCTTTCTGCCATCTCCAGAATTCCTGACCCTCTCTTCTGGCATTTTACCCCCTCTACATTTATCTCAAACTGCTGAATCCACATTGGCATTGTACTCTCCTCCCACCGCAAATCCAACCTACCTTCCTTTGAACTGAGCCACTCGTTGACTGGAAACCAAGTACCGCTACAAAGGTACGAACATTCTTCATCACTTATAAGCAGAATTAGGCCATTCGGCCTATTAAGTCTACTTTGCCATTCAATCATGGCTGATCTATCTATCTCTCTCAACCCCATTCTCCTGCCTTCTCCCCTTACATAAAAGTGGCCTCACTTAGAGATGGTGTCCAGCCGGTGTGTGTCAATGCGTGTACACTTGCAAGACTTTCAACACCAAAGCCTTTGAGATGTCTTCCTTTTTCCTTAAACTTGGCCTTGCTTCTACCAGCGTTGCCTGAGTTCTCAATTGTTTCTGCTCTGCTTCTGCTCTCCTCTTCACAACCAGAGTAATAATAGAGCTCCTCTAATCTTTGCCTTTCACTCCACCTGCCTTCATATAACCATATAACCATATTACACCACGGAAACAGACCTTCTCGGCCCTTCCAGTCCGTGCCGACCATTTATTTTCCCCTAGTCCCATCTACCTGCACTAAGACCATACCCCTCAATTCCCTTCCCGTCCATATACGTATCCACTTTACTTTTAAATGTTAAAATCGATCCTGCCTCCACCACTTCTGCTGGAAGCTCATTCCACACAGCCACCACTCTCTGAGTAAAGAAGTTCCCCCTCATGTTACCCCTAAACTTCTGTCCCTTAATTCTCATGTCATGCCCTCTTGTTTGAATCTTCCGTACCCTCAATGAGAAAAGCTTATCCACGTCAACTCTGTCTATCCCTTTCATCATTTTAAAGACCTCAATCAAGTCCCCCCTTAACCTTCTGCGCTCCAAAGAATAAAGACCTAACTTGTTCAACCTTTCTCTGTAACTTAGTTGCTGGAACCCAGGCAACATTCTAGTAAATCCCCTCTGTACTCTCTCGCTTTTGTTGACATCCTTCCTATAATTAGGCGACCAAAATTGTACACCATACTCCAGAATTGGTCTCACCAATGCCTTGTACAATTTTAACATTACCCCCTATTCCTATATTCAATGCTCTGATTTATAAAGGCCAACACACCAAAAGCTTTCTTTACCACCCTATCTACATGCGACTCCACCTTCAGGGAACTATGCACAGTTATTCCTAGATCCCTCTGTTCCACAGCATTCCTCAATTCCCTACCATTTACCGTATACGTCCTATTTTGATTTGTCCTGCCAAGATGTAGCACCTCACACTTATCAGCATTAAACTCCATCTGCCATCTTTCAGCCCACTCTTCCAAATGGCCCAAATCTCTCTGTAGACTTTGAAAATCTACTTCATTATCCACAACACCACCTATCTTAGTATCATCTGCATACTTACTTATCCAATTTTCCACCCCATCATCCAGATCATTGATGTACATGACAAACAACAGTGGACCCAACACAGATCCCTGAGGCACCCCACTGGTCACCGGCTTCCAACCTGACAAACAGCCATCCACCATTACTCTCTGGCATCTCCCATTCAGCCACTGTTGAACCCATCTTGCTACTCCGCCATTAACACCCAAAGATTGAATCTTCTTAACCAACTTTCCATGGGGAACCTTTTCTGGGGGCCTTACTGAAATCCATATAGACAACATCCACTGCTTTACCCTCATCAATTTCCCTAGTAACCTCTTCAGAAAATTCAAGAAGGTTGGTCAAACATGACCTTCCAGGCACAAATCCATGTTGACTGTTCTTGATCAGACCCTGTTTATCCAGATGCTTATATATATTATCTCTAAGTATCCTTTCCATTAATTTGCCCACCACTGATGTCAAACTAACAGGTCTATAATTGCTAGGTTTATTCTTTGAACCTTTTTTAAACAATGGAACAACATGCGCAGTACGCCAATCCTCCGGCACTATTCCAGTTTCTAATGACATTTGAAATATTTCTGTCATAGCCCCTGCTATTTCTACACTAACTTCCCTCAATGTCCTAGGGAATATACTGTCAGGACCTGGAGACTTATCCACTTTTATATTTTTCAAAAGTGTCAGTACTTCAGATTCAACAAATCTTATTCCTTAACTGCTGGAGTAATTCAGCAGGTCAGGCAGCATCTCTGGAGAACAAGGACATTTTGGGTCGGAACCCTTGTTCAGAATGCCCAGAGGTTCATTTCAAGAGCTTTCCTTTCACTTTTCTCTTCCTTTAAGGTTAAAGACGCATAGCTTGTACTTCTAAAGGTGGCAATGCTGAGACATCAGCCTTCTGTAAAATCGACGGTAGCTTCTTAACTTCATCCTGGATTGTTACATAGGAAATATGTGCAGGAGTCGGCCTTTCAGCCCTACGAACCTGTACTATATTGTATATTGTATATCTTTATTATCATTTTCCTGAGTGCTTACATACCCAGTGGAAACGAAAAAACGTTGCTTAACCAGTGTCCATTCAGTGTGCGGGTAAAAAATAAATAGAAATAGAAATAAAAATACATATATCATCATGAGTTCCAATCGGCAGCGGCACGACAATGGCTCTGCTTCAGTGTGTCCAGGTTCGTGGTTGGTGCGCGATACTTTGGCAGGGGGCAAAGTCCGTTTATCAGTCTTATAGCCTGCGGGAAGAAGCTGAGGAGCATCCTGCTGGTTTTGCAGCTGATGCTCCTGTACCACTTCCCAGATGGCAGGATGGAGAATATGTGATGCGATGGGTGGTAGGGGTCGTTGATGATGGAGATGGCTCTGTTGATACATCTCTTCCTGTATATGTCCAACAGGAAAGGGAGTGGAGCACCAATAATCCTGCTGGCGGTCTTCACAATCCTGTCTAGTTGGTGCCGTTCGTACGCTTTGCAGCTCCCGAACCAGGAAGTGATGCCGTAGGTTAATGTGCTCTCGATTGTCCCCCTATAAAAAGTCCGTAGGTGCGCAGTGGGGAGACCTGCTTTCCGTAGTTTTCGGAGAGGGTGTAGTAGCTGCTGGGCTCTCTTGCCCAGTGCTGTGGTGTTGGCCGTGGACGTCAGGTCATCTGACAGGTGGAGTCCTAGGAACTTCACACTGCTGACCCTTTCTACATCAGCTCCATCGATGTGCAGAGGTTTATGGCGTTGTTTTCCCGCCCTCCTGAAGTCAACCACCATCTCCTTCGTTTTTCCCACGTTGAGAATGAGGTGGGATTTGCACCATCCTGTGAGCAGCTCCACCTCCATCCTGTACGCCAACTCATCATTGTCACTGATGAGACCCACCGCTGTTGTGTCATCAGCGAACTTGATGATGAAGTTGTTGTTGAGTCTAGCAGTACAGTCGTGTGTAAGCAGACTAAACAGCAGGGGGCTTAGGACACAGCCTTGGGGCGAGCCAGTGCTCACGGCTATGGTTTTTGATGTCCTACTGCCCACCATGACTGCTGCCGTTGCGATAGAAAGTTCAGGACCCAGTTACATGTGCCAGCATCAACCCCCAATAACGCCAACTTCTCCAACAGCACTGCCTTCTGTGAGAGTAACTTTTTCAACAATGCCAGTCAATGGATGTAGTGTACCTGGACTTTCAGAAAGCATTTGATAAGGTCCCACATAGGGGATTAGTGGGCTAAATTAGGGCACATGGTATTGGTGGGTAGCTAATGTTATCCCACTTTTTAAGAAAGGCCGGAGGGAGAAAACGGAATTATAGCCTGACATCGATGGTGGGAAAGATGCTGGAGTCAATTATAAAAGATGAAATAGCCGCACATTTGTATAACAGTAACAGGATCGGTCCGAGTCAGCATGGATTTACGAAGGGGAAATCATGCTTGACTAATCTTCTGGAATTTTTTGAGGATGTAACTAGGAAAATGGACAAGGGAGAGTCAGTGGATGTAGTGTATCTGGACTTTCAGAAAGCATTTGATAAGGTCCCACATAGGAGATTAGTGGGCAAAATTAGAGCACATGGTATTGGGGTTAGAGTGCTGACATGGATAAAAAATTGGCTGGCAGACAGGAAACAAAGAGTAGGGATTAATGGATCCCTTTCAGAAAGGCAGGCAGTGACTAGTGGGGTACCGCATGGCTCGATGCTGGGACCGCAGCAATTTACAATATACATCAATGATTTGGATGAACTGATTCAAAGTAACATTAGCAAATGTACAGATGACACAAAACTTGGTGTCAGTGTGAACTGTGAGGAGGATGCTGTGAATCCAGGGTGACTTGGACAGGTTGGGGGAGTGGGCAGATGCATGGCAGATGACATTTAAGGTGGATAAATGTGAGGTTATCCACTTTGGTATAAAAAACAGGAACGCAGATTTCTATCTAAATGGCGTCAAGTTGGGAAAAGGGGAAGTACAATGGGATCTGGGGGTCCTTGTTCATCAGTCTATGAAAGTAAGCATGCAAGTACAGCAGGCAGTGAAGAAAGCAAATGGCATGTTGGCCTTTATAACAAGAGGAGTCGAGTATAGGAGCAAAGAGGACCTGCAGTTGTACAGAGGCCTAGTGAGACTACATCTGGAGTATTGTGTGCAGTTTTGGTCCCATATTTTGAGGAAGGACATTTTTGCTATTGAGGGAGTGCAGCGTATGTTTAAAAGGTTAATTCCTGGGATGGCGGGACTGTCATTAGCTGAGAGAATTTAGATAGTAATCTGCCTTCCTGTTTTTTATACCAATGTGGACTTTGCCATTCAACCCTAATTTGAGGAATAACATTCTTGCTATTGAGGGAGTGCAGCGTAGATTTACAAGGTTAATTCCCGGGATGGCGGGGACTGTCATATGCTCAGAGAATGAAGTAGCTGGGCTTGTACACTCTGGAGTTTAGAAGGATGAGAGGGAATCTTATTGAAACATATAAGATTGTTAAGGGTTTGGACACGCTAGAGGCAGGAAACATGTTCCCGATGTTGGGGGAGTCCAGAACCAGGAGCCACAGTTTAAGAATAAGGGGTAAGCCATTTAGAACGGAGACGAGGAAACACTTTTTCTCACAGAGAGTTAGTTGTGAATCTGTGGAATTCTCTGCCTCAGAGGGCGGTGGAGGCCGGTTCTCCGGATACTTTCAACAGAGAGTTAGATAGGGCTCTTAAAGATAGCGGAGTGATGGGGATGTGGGGAGAAGGCAGGAACGGGGTACTGATTGGGGATGATCAGCCACGATCACATTGAATGGCGGTGCTAGCTCAAAGGGCCGAATGGCCTACTCCTGCACCTATTGTCTATTGCCTGCAGCGATTCAAGAATTCAGCTCTACATCACCTTTCAAAAGGTTATGACCAAATTAACTTTCCCCGAAGAAAAAACATCAAAAAAGCAAAAACAAAATGTGAAATCTAGAAATGCCGGTTTCTTTGCAACGTTGGGAGTGGTAGCAGACGTCAAAGCAATCAGCAGAGTCACTGGTTTGATGTGAAATTCTTTAATGTACGACTCCCAGAGTAAAAAAAAATAAAAACAATGAAACCTTGAAAATGGGATAAATTTACAATGGCATGGTAAACCATTAATCATTAACACTGAATAGACTTGCTGGCTCATAGAATCAATTTCCTGCAAGGAGTGTCACTGCTCTGGTTTCATGATTGTGGTCTGTTGATGAGGAAGTCGTAGATCCAACACTGATTCATCATCCAGCTGAGAAAGAAGACTGATCCTTCGGGGTGGGAGTGCTGAGAACATGAGTATGGAGGGAGACCCTTCGGAGCTGGGGGGGAGGGGGGGTTCCAAGACCCAAGGGGGACACAACAGAAGGAAAGGCACCGAGAACAAAGGAGCAAAGGAGGACCGGCGGGGTGGTGAGGGCGGGGGTTGCCAAGATAGGAGGGAGGGGCTGCTGCCACATGCGGCGGCAGGCAGTAGGTAGGAATGTCGGTGAACTTTTGTAACTTTGCCAGCACCAAAACATGGAGACTCTTGTGTACTGCCTAGATGAGGTCTGCTACATGCAGATTGTCAAAGCATCCCTGTACCTGACATATGTGGTACAAGACTATAATTGAATAACAGAACTATTGAACCATTACCTATTCAGATGGATCACTGACCTCTGTTGCTTGTGTATATATATATGTATATTATATATATATTATATATATATATATATATATTTGCAGATGACGCCAGGACAATTATCAAAAGATGCAACAGAGTATAGATGTTGGAAATATGAATGGAGAAATGAGTGATAGAGTTTAACCTAGACAAGTGTAAGATGTTGCACATTGGGAGTCAAATGGAAAATCATATGGTAAATGGCAATACTCTCAGGTGGAGGAATCTCTGTGATGGACGTTTATGTTAAAATGTGTTTTGTGTGTTCCATTGCTTTTTATTTGTATGCCTGACTTGGCAAATGAAATTCCTCATATGTTGCAAAACATACTTAGCTAGCAAAGTATTATTGTAATTCATTGTTACTGTGAAACATTGATGTACAGAGGGATCTTCGGGTGTAGTGTGATGGCACCTTATAGCAACCCAAGGTCAAGACGAACCATCAGCTCTAGAGAGCGGCGTCTCGGTGGCGGAGGCGCGAGTCACGGGGTCGGTATCTGAGTTGTTATTTAAGGCCGGGCAACGCCAGTGTCAGCTGAGGAGTAGGGAGCTGTATGCAGAAGAATAAACACGTCTAGAGCACACACTTGTGCCCGACTAGTTTTTGGCCAGACTCCTGCCAGTCCCCGCCACAGTAGACATTAAATGCTGAAGTAATTCAGCAGGTGAGGCAGCATCCCTGGGGAAAAGGAATGGCCGACGTTTTGGGTTGTGACCCATCTTCACACTTCAGGGATCTTCGGGTGTATGTCCATAGCTCTGGGTGTATGTCCATGCTGATAGTGGCATCACAAATAGTGCGGTAAAGGAGGTTAGGTGTACTTGCTTTTATTGGTTGGGACACCGAATACAAATGTTGCAAAGTCATGCTGCAGCTACCTAAAACTGGTTAGGCCACATTTTGGAGCACCGTGTGTGTTTCTGGTCACCATATGACCAGAAGGATGTGGAGGCTTGGGAGAATGTGCAGAAGAGGTTTACCAGGGTGTTGCCTGGATGACAGAGTGTTGGCTATAAGGAGAGTTTGGACAAACTTGGATTATATTACAGAGATCATCAAAGGATAGTGGGAGACCTGACAAAAATATTTCAAATTATGAGAAGCATAAAATAGTAGGATTAAATGAGAACTTACCAGTTTGAAGTTTGATCTTTATTTTATGAGGAGTTACGATGAGGGATTACGTGAAGAAGCCCCGCCAGGCGCATGCGCGTCATACTTCAAAGCAGAGGCGTGAAAACACAGAAACTATAGTCAAAGTGATATAGTAAGACTCAGAAGACTAGAACTACCAGATCTTTGTGATTATGAGGGCCGGGAGCGGAGGGCACGTAATCCCTCATCGTAACTCCTCATAAAATAAAGATCAAACTTCAAACTGGTAAGTTCTCGTTTAATCTTACTATTTTACTTCGGAGTCATGTGAGTGACTACGTGAAGATTTCAAAGCTCTGTAATCATGCCATAGAACCATTCCATATGACACACTGCTTCAGTTGACACGGTAGTGAATAAATAATGTATTGAAAATTGCTTTGAATTATCCAATAATTATTTTAATAATAATAACAAACAGACAGTAATAACCCCTCTGACCCAGGGGGAAATTACAAATGAAATTTATAAAGACAAAGAAATCAAACCGAACCCAAATCAGCACGCCCAAACCCCGGCACTGTCAGGACAGGTTTATCATAACATTTTGAGAAGGTTGCCTCCTTAGACCATCCTGCGGCCCAGAGGATTTGGTCTAGAGGCACGTCCTGCGCCTTCACTGCGGATGTTGATGCCGCCCTGGTGGAGTGAGATTTAAACACATGAGTGTCTACTCCAGCACAATGCAAAACCTGTTTTAACCATCTAGAAATAGTTTGTACTGATACCTTTTTATGATTTTTTTGTGACTGATGAACATTGCTGTTTCAGAGCCTCTGAGACTCTTAGTTACCTCAATATATTGACTCAGGTGCTTAACTACACATAACGTTTGGTCAAATGGGTATGCTTTAAAGCTTACTTTGGTTCCGGCCATTCCTGGCCTGCTTTGTTTGATTAAATCATACACATAAAACGTAATGTTATCTGCAGAAGAATACATGCTATCTAGTATAATTTTGCTATGTTTGCACTCGTTGCGCTGATACTAGCGCCATGAGCATAACCACTTTAAGTGTTAACTTTTGAAAGACAGTGACGTAATTGGAGCCCATTGCCGAAGCAGTGTGATAACTATACTGACATCCCAGATTTCTGTATATCTAGGCTTAGGAGGGTTCTTGTTAAAGATTCCTCTCATGAATCAGGACACTAACGGATGAGACCCGATAGATTGTTCTGAAACCTGCCCTAAATAGGAGGACAAAGCACTCCGAGCACTATTAATGGCACTATAGCTCAAGTGTTCATCAAAATGCAATGTAGCAAGGAACTCCAATACATCCGGTATGCTTGCAGTATGATAAGATATATTTGACTGCGAGCAAAACTTCTCCCATTTCTTAATATGAGACACATATTGTTTTTTAGTGCTATCTCTCCAAGCTGCAGTTATCACATCCATGGTCCTACTCGACAGTCCAAGGCCTTGGAACGGTCTGGTCAGAACCTGTAGATTAACAAATTAATACGATCATGTAACGGATGACTTTTTCCTGTTACTGGATGCACCAACAAATGTCTGCAGTTGGGGACAGTCATGAATGGCTGAGTCATAATTCTGAGCACCAATGGGAATCATGGCTGTGTAGGCCAACCCGGAACCACCAAAACGCCTGAGGTGGAGTCCTGCTCTATTTAGGTGAGGCATTGCCTAATGAGATAGAATGGGGGAAAAGCATAAAAGAATGTGCATCCCCAATGTAGCGAGAATGCATCCACCACGACTGCTCCTGGATCTGGTTCCCATGAAACGTATTTAGGCAACTGGTGATTTAGCCTGGATGCAAACAGATCAATATTTGGCAAACCATAGAGGCTGACAATCATTTAAAAAACATCAGGATTTAACATCCATTCTATGTTGTCATTAAATTTCCATGACCTGTTGTCTGCCACCACATTATTTCTACCTGGTAGGTAGATAGCTGAGACCCAGATGTTTCTGGAAATACACCAGTCCCACATGAGGTTAGCCAGATTATCACATGATACTGACCTTATTCCTCCAATGTGATTGATATATGCAATAGCCATGGTATTGTCAATCTGGAGCTGAACATGTAAATTATTAATTGCTGAATAATAAGATTAGGAGTAGGAGTAAACGGGTCATTTTCAGAATGGCAGGCAGTGACTAGTGGGGTACCGCAAGGCTCAGTGCTGGGACCCCAGCTATTTACAATATATATTAATGATCTGGATGAGGGAATTGAATGCAACATCTCCAAGTTTGCTGATGACACGAAGCTGGGGGGGCAGTGTTAGCTGTGAGGAGGATGCTAGGAGGCTACAAGATGACTTGGATAGGTTGGGGGAGTGGGCAAATGCATAGCAAATGCAGTATAATGTGGATAAATGTGAGGTTATCCACTTTGGCGGCAAAAACATGAGGGTAGACTATTATCTGAACGGTGACCGATTAGGAAAAGGGGAGATGCAACGAGACCTGGGTGTCATGGCACACCAGTCATTGAAAGTAGGCATGCAGGTGCAGCAGGCTGTGAAGAAAGCGAATGGTATGTTGGCATTCATAGCAAAAGGATTGAGTACAAGAGCAGGGAGGTTCAACTGCAGTTGTACAGGGTCTTTGTGAGGCCACACCTGGAGTATTACGTACAGTTTTGGTCTCCTAATCTGAGGAAAGACATTCTTGCCATAGAGGGAGTACAGAGAAGGTTCACCAGACTGATTCCTGAGATGGCAGGACTTCCATATGAAGAAAGACTGGATGGACTCGGCTTGTACTCGCTGGAATTTAGGAGATTGAGGGGGGATCTTATAGAGACTTACAAAATTCTTAAGGGATTGGACAGGCTAGATGCAGGAAGATTGTTCCTGATGTTGGGGAAGTCCAGAACAAGGGGTCACAGTTTGAGGATAAGGGGGAAATCATTTAGGACCGAGATGAGAAGATCATTTTTCACACAGAGAGTGGTGAGTCTGTGGAATTCTCTGCCACAGAAGGTAGTTGAGGCCAGTTCATTGGCTATATTTAAGAGGGAGTTAGATGTGGCCCTTGTGGCTAAAGGGATCACGGGGAATGGAGAGAAGGCAGGTACAGGATACTGATTTGGATGATCAGCCATGATCATATTGAATGGCGGTGCAGGCTCGAAGGGCCGAATGGCCTACTCCTGCACCTATTTTTCTATGATTCTATGATTCTATGATTTTAATCCATAGTATGCACCCAAAAATTCTAAGTAATTTATACCATGCCTGTGCAGGATTAAATCCATCTACCACCACAGTTAGACTCGCTGTCTGTGGCGCTTCATCCCAGTGCACTCACATCTGTTTGTAAAATCACTGAAGGTTGCTGAACCAAAATGTTTTTGGTAGTTTGTACAATATTGATAATCCACCATTGTAATTCAGCGATGGCTCCGGCTGGCAGTTGCATAGGTCTATCAAAATGACGTGCATGTTCTTTTAGTGCTTGTTCTCTAGCTCGTTGCAGACTTTGATAGTGCAGGGGTCCAAACTCCACTGCAGGGAAAGCTGCCACCAATTTGCCAATAACACTGGCTACTTCCCGGATGGAGGGGTGTTGTTTTTCAGTGAGACTAGTACAGACCTCCCTGATTTTCACAGCCTTAGCTGTAGGCAAAGTCACTGACATATAAACTGAATCAATGACAAACCCCAAATAATCATTTTTTTCGGATGGCTCTAACTTGGATTTTGTTGGATGAACCAGAAACCCATACCTTTCAAACAGGTATTTGGTTGCTGAAACGGACTCCTCGGCTGTCTCCTGTTGCTTATGATTAAAATATCATCTAGATA
This sequence comes from Raja brachyura, assembly GCA_963514005.1. The sequence goes on from OY740783.1 coordinate 16,609,604, forward strand.
AGCCATTACAATGTGATTCTGGGCACGAAGTAGCGCCAGCACTGGTTTCAACAATTTCGTGAACAACCTAGGAGCTGAGGTTAACCCATTGGGTAATGTTTTAAATTGCCAGAGTTGTCCCATCCAATTAAATTTCAAGTATCTCCGGTACTGAGGATGAATTGGTACTGAATAATATGCATCTTTCAGATCTATGGTTGCCATATAACAACCTTCTGATAAAATGCTCATCAGTATTGAAGGTGCCCATTTTAAAATGCCTATACTGGACATAGGAATTTAACTGGGTTAGATCCAGAATGACTCCACATCCTCCATCTTTTTTCTGTCTGGGGAATATATTGGACACAAACTGTTGAGGATGGTATGTCGTCCTCTCAATTACCCCTTTTTGGGACAAAGCCGCAATTTCTTCATTTACCTGCTGAGTTTCTGGTCCAGAAAAAAACAATACCCAAGCAGGCATATTTTGTGCAGGTGGGTGAATTCCTGACATAAACTCTATTCGAGACCCTGACACAGTGTCCAGTATAAACCGATCAGATGTTATGCAGCACCATTCATCATAAAATTACTGCAACCTACCCCCAACCGGAGGTTGTTCCCCAGAAGATTTATCCTGGACTGAATGAATCACCCGTACCTCTATAGTCGACCTTGGAGTTCTTGTCCTTTTCGCCATACTGGGGTTGTAGTTGGCGGATACAGGAGGGTAATACCGCCGTCCCACTCGCCCCACTCTGCTTGGCCCTGCCCCCGGATCTGAACCCCTTCGCGTTGAAAACGACCTGCAAGGTGGCATCCTGGCGGAAGGAACGTTTGTCTTCATGAGGCCTATTGTCTTGGCCTCTTCCTCCAGGTCTTTGACTTGTTTGAGCAGGTCCACCCCAAATAAATAATCTGGTGCTTGAATATTGGTGGACCTGCATAAAGCTGCAAATCGCGGATTTGGTGTAGGTTTTATGGCTATTTTCCGGATACAATTCACCTCGAAATATGCATTACACAGCAGGGCCAGCATATCCTGCTGTGTGCCGGACGTTGGTGCCCCTCGAACTATTTTGCCAAAGGCCGTGATGCCTGCTCCCACCAATTTGAGGACCCGCTGGAAACGGATTTCTTGTCCACGCATCATTGCACTCATTTGTGCCCAAATTGAATTGAATTGTGCCCAGATAGCAGAGTTCACAGTGGGCACTTCGAGCGACGCACAATTCACAGGTGTTTTGTATCTGGAGGCTGATTCTTCCATTATTGTATCTTGTAGCTGGTGAAAGGCCATGTAATTGATGTTGGCCGCCAGGTTCTCTTCCATGGCCTCACCTGTACCTTCCGGAATAGCAAAGTTCCTTGCTACGTCCGGGACACCTGGAGCATAGCTCGTGTGCTTTGGTGTATGCTCAAAAGCAGTGACACCAGCTTCAGGGTCAGACTCCTCCTGCCCTGGCTCTCCCGAGTCTTGCTCCAGGGAGGTCTCTTCCAGCCCTAAACGAGGTGCTGAAGAGCGTGATTCCCACTGGTATTCATAAGCAGTGTAGTCTTCACTGCATGGGCCTCTACGTGAGGCTGTCTGGGGAATCCTAGAGGCATTCAACCCCGATTGAAAAATTTCATGGCTCATTAGAATTTGGAGCATCTTCTCCATCTGGTCGAGCCGTCCCCATACCTTTTTATTATCAGGAGGGGAGTCCTCCTCTTCATCAGACCCGTCAGATAAAACGGGCCTGAGAGATTTTCTCTTGGCCTTCCTCCCTGGTGGAGTGGCCTCAGTGCCCTGAAACACTGGAACTGATGGAGGCAGTTGAGCTGCCTGTAGAACAGCAGCCGGTATCGGAGCCGGCGTTACTGCAGCCGGCATCTCCCGACCCGATCTACGAGCGGTAACCGCGGGCCCACACGTTACGCTCCTGCTACGGACACTTTTCTTTTCTACATGCGCCATACCTCCAACTCCCGCTGGCTCCCGAGCCAGACTCACGGAGTTTAAATACTCGCAGGAAAAGTTTTAAAAATTGACTTACCTGCGGGTTTACTACTTACTACTTGGAGCTGCACTCTCCAGCCCGTCAGTGCGCCATGCGTCGGACGTAATGACGTGCATGCGCCTGGCGGGGCTTCTTCATGTAGTCACTCACGTGACTCCGAAGTAAAATAGAGTGGGCAGTCGGAACCCTTTTCCAGTGGTGGAACTGTCAAATTCAAGAGGGCATAGCTTTAAGGTGAGAGGGGGAAAGTTTAATTGAGATTCGCAAGGCAAGGTTTTTTCACAGAAAGTAGAGGGGGCCTAGAAATTGCTTCCGTCAGGAGGAGGAAGAAGATAAAGAACATTTAAGAGGCATTAAGATAGACAAGAGTTGAAGGGAGATGATCTATATCAAGGGTTCCCAACCTGTTTCGTCCCGTTTACCCCAGGCAACTTTAATGGCACATAATACTTTTATTTCACTTATTTATGAACAACTAATGATAAATGACTTCTCCGTGGATTGTCACCTTGTCATGATGGAGTAGCTTATGTGGTTCTGAGAGCGATACCGTCTGGGGTTATACTCCTGGTAGGGCCACCCATGGCAGTAAGGTTGAGGGGGAGGTCTCTGACAAAGAGCAATCCAACCAAGACCACAACGGTGGAACAGGCGGAAGACGATGGCTGACCTTAGTGGAGTGTCACAACGGCTGGGAAGGCGAATGAAGGCTGCAGCAGAAAAGGGTCTCCGGTCGCCTTGGACTCCGTGCCACTGGATCCTGACCCAGATCTGTCAAGGACCGTGTGGTGGCTGTCTGTGCACCAGTCTACCCACGTTAAACAAAATCACGCACAGGTGTCCTTCATGTAGAGAATAGCACCCTGGAGACCCCCATGGTCAGCCATGGCCAAAGGGGGCCTAAGAAGAATGATGAACAGATACCGGTATACCAGAACGAAACACAGTCAGTCAATGAGAAAATGTAGCCTAGGTTGGAAACCCTTGGTCTATATGCAAGCAGATGGGATTTAGTTTAAATTGCCATTATGGACAGCACAGATGTCATATACTGGAGGGCCTGCTCCCGTGCTGCACTATTCTAAGGTCTATTTTCTAATCAACAAAAGCATGAGAGTAGTCTTTTACCATAAAAAAAACTGCATGTAACATCTTTTCAACCAAGAATAATGATGAAGCCAGGAACTATATTAAACCTGTGATAGACACAAAAAGCTGCGGTAACCGAGCGGGTCAGACAGCATCTCTGGAGAAAAGGAATAGGTGACATTTCATAGAAACATAGAAAATAGGTGCAGGGGTAGGCCATTCGGCCCTTCGAGCCTGTAATGCCATTCAATATGATCATGGCTGATCATCCAACTCAGTATCCCGTACCTGCCTTCTCTCCATACCCCCTGATCCCTTTAGCCACAAGGGGCACATCTAACTCCCTCTTAAATATAGCCAATGAACTGGCCTCAACTACCTTCTGTGGCAGAGAATTGCACAGATTCACCACTCTGTGTGAAAAAAAAAATCATCTTGGTCCTAAAATACTTCCCCCTTATCCTTAAACTGCGACCCCTTGTTCTGGACTTCCCCAACATCGGGAACAATCTTCCTGCATCTAGCCTGTCCAACCCCTTAAGAATTTTGTAAGTTTAAAGTGGGGTTACATTAGCTACCCTCCAATCCTCAGGAACTACTCCAGAATCTAAAGAGTTTTGAAAAATTATCACTAATGCATCCACTATTTCTGGGGCTACTTCCTTAAGCACTCTGGGATGCAGCCTATCTGGCCCTGGGGATTTATCTGCCTTTAATCCATTCAATTTACCTAACACCTGTTCCCTACTAACCTGGATTTCACTCAGTTCCTCCATCTCATTTGACCCCCGGTCCCCTGCTATTTCCGCCAGATTATTTATGTCTTCCTTATTGAAGACAGAACCAAAGTAGTTATTCAATTGGTCTGCCATGTCCTTGTTCCCCATGATCAATTCACCTGTTTCTGACTGCAAGGGACCTACATTTGTTTTAACTAATCTTTTTCTCTTCACATATCTATAAAAGCTTTTGCAGTCAGTTTTTATGTTCCCTGCCAGTTTTCTTTCATAATCTATTTTCTCTTTCCTAATTAAGCCCTTTGTCCTCCTCTGCTGGACTGAATTTCTCCCAGTCCTCTGGTAGGCTGCTTTTTCTGGCTAATTTGTATGCTTCATCTTTTGTTTTGATACTATCCCTGACTTCCCTTGTTATCCACGGATGCACTACCTTCCCTGATTTATTATTTTGCCAAACTGGGATGAACAATTGTTGTAGTTCATCCATGCGGTCTTTAAATGCCTTCCATTGCATATCCACCATCAACCCTTTAAGAATCAATTGCCAGTCTATCTTGGCCAATTCACGTCTCATACCCTCAAAGTTACATTTCTTTAAGTTCAGAACCCTTGTTTCTGAATTAACTATGTCGCTCTCCATCCTAATGAAAAACTCAACCATATTATGGTCACTCTTGCCCAAGGGATCACACACAACAAGACTGCTAACTAACCCTTCCTCATTACTCAATACTCAGTCTAGAATAGCCTGCTCTCTCGTTGGTTCCTCTACATGTTGGTTCAGAAAACTATCCCGCATACATTCCAAGAAATCCTCTTCCTCAGCACCCCTGCCAATTTGATTCACCCAATCTATATGTAGATTGAAGTCACCCATTATAACTGTTTTACCTTTGTTACACTATTTCTAATTTCCTGTTTGATGCCATCCCCAACTCCGCTACTACTGTTAGGTGGCCTGTACACAACTCCCACTAGCGTTTTCTGCCCCTTAGTGTTTCGCAGCTCTACCCATATCGATTCCACACCCTCCATGTCCTTCCTTTCTATTGCGTCAATCTCCTCTCTAACCAGCAATGCTGCCCCACCTCCTTTTCCTTTCTGTCTATCCCTCCTGAATATTGAATATCCCTGGATGTTCAGCTCCCAGCCTGGAGCCATGTGTCCCATCGATATCATATTTATTAATAACTAACTGCACATTCAACTCATCCACCTTATTACGAATGCTCCTTGCATTGAGACACAAAGCCTTCAGGCTTGTTTTTACAACACTCTTACCCCTTATACAATTATGTTGAAAAGTGGTCCTTTTTGATTTTTGCCCTGGATTTGTCTGCCTGCCACTTCTACTTTTCACCTTGCTGCCTATTGCTTCTACCCTCATTTTACACCCCTCTGTCTCTCTGCTCATGCTCTCATCCCCCTGCCACATTAGTTTAAATCCTCCCCGACAGCACTAGCAAACACTCCCCCAAGGGCATTGGTTCCATTCCAGCACAGGTGCAGACCGTCCTGTTTATACTGGTCCCACCTCCCCCAGAACTGGTTCCAATGCCCTAAAAATTTGAATCCCTCCCCCTTGCACCATTTTTCAAGCCACGTATTCATCTGCAATATCCTCCTATTTCTACTCTGACTAGCACGTGACACTGGTGGTAATCCAGAGATTATTACCTTTGAGATCCTACTTTTAAGTTTATCTCCTAGCTTCCTAAATTCACCTTGAAGGACCTCATCCCATTTTTTACCTATATCATTGGTGCCAATGTGCACCACGACAACTGGCTGTTCACCCTCCCCCTCCAGAATGTTCTCCAGCCACTCCAGCCATCCCTGAGCCTTGCACAAGGGAGGCAACATACCATCCTGGAGTCTCATTTGCGGCCGCAGAAACACCTATCTATTCCCCTTACAATTGAATCCCCTATTATTATAGCCCTTCCACTCTTTTTCCTTCCCTCCTGTGTTGGAGAGCCACCCATGGTGCCATGAACTTGGCTGCTGCTGCCTTCCCCTGATGAGCCATCTCCCCCAACAGTATCCAAAATGTTTAGGAGGGAAATGACTGCAGGGGACACCTGCACTACCTGCCTACTGCTACGCTGGGTAGTGGCCACCCATTCCCTTTCTGTCCGCTTAACTTTTACCTGCGGTTTTACCTTGATTTACCTTCAATCAATACCAATATACTTACCTAAATTTTTTTTAAACTTGACTCGGATATCACAAATTTCATATGGGACTATAAGATGGACTTACACTCCCAAATTTGTTTGTGCTATTACTGGGCAGTGAATAGCAAAAATGTAATTTACTTGCTGGACAATCCTGCCCAACGGGTAGATTGGATAGTAATGGAGATCGAGGATTGTTCTCCTTTTAATATAGGAGCAATCCGTCTCTCACCGATAAAACTGAATAATACAAGAAAAATCAAATTATTCATAGTACAATACAAATTTGGAAACAAATAAAAATAACTCTAATTAAGAAATCTATCACTTCTCTCTCCTATAGTTAATAATCCGTCATTAAACCATCTATTATTGATAAAACATTTACCTATTAGGAAAGAATAGGCATTAAAATGTTTGGAGACATGTATGAAATGGGAATTCTTTTATCATTCCTACAACTACAACTCAAAATACAACCTGAAAAGTAATGAATACTTTAAGTACCTTCAAATCCGTGACTACTTGAAAAAACATACACAAGAATACCAAACTCTGACCAGATCTATTAGATGAAGCCATGAACAGAAAGGCAGATTCAATAAATTTAATATCTTATTTGTATAATATCATTCTAAATATAGAAATACCATCGTCTGACGCAATTAGAAGAGATTGGGAACAAGAACTATCTATAAACATTTCGAAAGACAGATGGGATAAATATTTGCTATATGTACTCAAATGCTCGATCAATGCAAGACATCGGTATTGGGGGTTCAGCATTGGTATTGGGGGTTCAGTATTGATGTGGATAGAGAACTGGCTGGCAGACAGGAAGCAAAGAGTAGGAGTAAACGGGTCCTTTTCAGAATGGCAGGCAGTGATTAGTGGGGTACCGCTAGGCTCAGTGCTGGGACCCCAGCTATTTACAATATATATTAATGATTTGGACGAGGGAATTTAATGCAACATCTCCAAGTTTGCAGATGACACTAAGCTGGGGGGTAGTGTTAGGTGTGAGGAGAATGCTAGGAGGCTGCAAGGTGACTTGGATAGGCTGGGTGAGTGGGCAAATGCATGGCAGATGCAGTATAATGTGGATAAATGTGAGGTTATTCACTTTGGTGGCAAAAACAGGAGGGTAGACTATTATCTGAATGGTGGCAGATAAGGAAAAGGGGGGATGCAACGAGATCTGGGTGTCATGGTACACCAATCATTGAAAGTAGGCATGCAGGTGCAGCAGGCAGTGAAGAAAGCAAATGGTATGTTGGCATTCATAGCAAAATGATTTGAGTACAGGAGCAGGGAGGTTCTACTGCAGTTGTACAGGGTTTTGGTGAGATCACACTTGGAGTATTGCGTACAGTTTTGGTCTCCAAATCTGAGGAAAGACATTCTTGCCATAGAGGCGGTACAGAGAAGGTTCACCAGACAGATTCCTGAGATGTCAGGACTTTCATATGAGGAAAGACTGGATAGACTCGGTTTGTACTCGTTAGAATTTCTAAAACTGAGGGGGGATCTTATAGAAACTTACAACATTCTAGAGGGGTTGGACAGGCTAGATGCAGGAAGATTGTTCCCGATGTTGGGGAGGTCCAGAACAAGGGGTCACAGTCTAAGGATAAGGGAGAATTCCTTTAGGACCGAGATGATAGTGGTGAGTCTCTGGAATTCTCTGCCACAGAAGGTAGTTGAGGCCAGTTCATTGGCTATATTTAAGAGAGAGTTAGATGTGCCGAAACGTCGCCTATCTCCTTCACTCCTTAGATGCTGCTGCACCCGCTGAGTTTCTCCAGCTTTTTGTGTAACCCTCGATTCTCCAGCATCTGCAGTTCCTTCTTTAACACTAGATGTGGCCCTTGTGGCTAAAGGGATCAGGGGGTATGGAGAGAAGGCAGGTACAGGATACTGAGTTGGATGATCAGCCATGATCATATTGAATGGCGGGTGCAGGCTCGAAGGGCCGAATAGCCTACTCCTGCACCTTGTTTCTATGTTTCTATACCTTAATTCAATTTAAAATTTTACATCAATTGTATTACTTAAAAACTAAACTGAATAAAATGTTTCCAAATGTTTCTCCCATCTGTGATAAATGCTTATCTTAAGATGCAACCATAGCACACTCCTTTATCTCCTGCATAAAACTCCAGAAATTTTGGAATGACATTTTTTAAATTTTCACAGAATTATTTAAAATAAAATTGAACCCCAACACAGAATTGATTATCTTTGGAACGATGGAAGCCAGTTTTGAGTTGACTTTGTTCCAAAAGAGTTCCCTTAACTATGGCTTAATAACGGCAAAAAAACATACTAAAATTCTGGAAAAATGCACCCACACCAACGTTTAAAATGTGGATTTCAAACATGTCTGAAATGTTACACCTCGAAGATATGAGATTCGTCCTAGCAGGGAAATCAGACCAATCCTTAAAGATCTGGTCTCCCTTTATCGACTTATTACAAGCACATGGTGCAACATAACCCTGGAAATTCATTGTTTCAGAACCAGGTGAGGGGTGCGCAAAGATACGAAGCAGGTATATCCCTTTTATTTTCTTTATTTATTTAATATTTTTTTTGGTTTTATTTTCCTATTTTAATTTTAATTTTTTTTGTTTTTTTTGGGGGGGGGGTTCTCATTTCTTGTGTTTTATATCTTTATGGACTCTCTCTCTCTCTACTTTTTCACAAACTATCAATATCACTACCTTACCTAACTTTCTCTTTGTCTCTCTTTTTCTTGCTTTGCTATTTTTCTATTATTAAATTTTAAACCAAGAAGTTGGACATGAAATGTATTATGTTATTATTGGTTTATACTACTGTACATGACCTCTAATAAAATATATATATTTAAAACTTACCTGCGGTGTGGCCAACTCACTGTACGTGCTATTTACGACTTTCTCAGCATTGTGGATGCTCCAGTATGAATCCAACCGCAGCTCCAACCGTTCAATGCGGTCTGCCAGGAGCTGCAGCTGGACACACTTCCTGCACACGTAGTCACCAGGGACACTGACAATATCCCCGATCTCCCACATGTTGCAGGATGAGCAGTGCATGGGGTCGAAACCTTTGTTCAGACCTGATATTTAAACCTGATATTGTTATCACTTCCTCAGATAGCTGCAGATATTCTAACTTTATGGTTGACGGCGAAATATGTACAAGTCTCTATGAAGATGGTCGTTTCCATGTCACTAACAAACTTTGCCTGTCTTTTCAAAGATTAAACATTCAAGACAAACATTAATGAAAGACGCGGTTAGGTGCCTAATCTTTAATTCTCTGCCTCACAGGCCGGTGGAAGCAGGTTCTATGGATGCTTTCAAGAGAGAGCTAGATAGGGCTCTTAAAAATAGCAGAGTCAGGGGATAAGGGGAGAAGGCAGGAACGGGGTACTGATTGTGGATGATCAGCCATGATCACATTGAATGGCGGTGCTGGCTCGAAGGGCCGAATGGCCTACTCTTGCACCTACTGTCTATTGTCTTCGTCTATTTATCCCGTACACTGTCGGTTTTCCTTCAACCTTACTATATAACGATTCAGATCTACTCTTCACTGAAATGTATCCAAAAAGGCAGAGGTTTTCCAAAAGTCGTCAAAGGGAACAGTTGTAAAGAATAATGATAGGAGTGTAATAATGATCTGGAAAGACATTTTAGAAAGACATGTAGATTTAGATTTAGACAGTTAGATTTAGCTCTTAGGACTAAGGGAATCAAGAGATATGGGGAAAAATCCGGAATGGGGTACTGATTTTGGATGATCAGCCATGATCATATTGAATGGCGGTGCTGGCTCGAAGGGTCGAATGGCCTACTCCTGCACCTATTTTCTGTGTTTCTATAAATTATTGTATAAATGGAAAATGCAAAGCATATTAAATGGCATCTGTGGAAAGAGAAGTGGATTTAACATCAAATATCATTATATAGCATTTAATGGCTCTGGACCTGTACTCGCTGGAACTTTGAAGGATGAGGGGGGTATCTCATTGAAAACGTGTCAATAATGAAAAGCTTAGATAGGGTGGATGTGGAGAGGATCTCTAGGACCTCAGAATAAAATAACTTACCTTTAGAATGGAGATGAGGAGGAAATATTTTAACCAGAAGGTGGTGAATCTGGCATTCATTTCCACAGATGGTGATGGAGGCCAAGTCAATGGGTATTTTTAAAGATGAGATTGATAGGTTCCTGATTAGTTAGGGTGTCAAGGGTTATGGGCAAAAGGCAGGAGAATGGCGTTGAGAGGGAAAAACAAATAAGCCACGATCGAATGGCCAGGCAGACTCAATGGGCCGAATGGCCTAATTCTGCTCCTATATCTTATGAACTTCCGAACGTTGCCATACCAGAGTTATCTTGTTTGTTGGCATCCACGGCCACCCCCTTAGCTCTTCCCCAATGACCAGACTTGCAATTACCCCCCAAATGTGGATGCTGAACTAATTTCACCATGACACAGTTGTTAATTCTGATGGCAGAGGCTACCAGAAATATTGCAGATGGACTTTGCAACATTGAAAAGTACTTGAATCGATACATAACTAATCAGCCTTGTCTATCTCACTGCAGTGCTACCAGCATTGCCTGGCCACCAGCCAGCAGTTTTCTCATTGGTGTAATTTAAGGTGTTATTCCAGATGGTTTCATCCATCTTTTATGTATCTGCAAGGTCTCCTCCCTGCATCTTTATTCAAGGCAATAGATATCCATTCACCATTGACTTTCATTGTAACGTGCCAAAGAGTTGCCCTGGGAATCAGATCAGCCACTGTTAATTTGGCAGAAGACTGACAGATTTACATGTCGATGGGCTCGATGCCAATCATGCACCAAGGTCGTGGCATCTGAATGTGAGAAATTCCTGGTTCACTTTGTCAAGGTATCTATCTGCATGGTGAGTCTTTTCTGCTTATCTCATTAACAATATAGAAAGATTATATTTATTTTATGCCCAGCAGCCCAAAGTCACTTCACCTGTTATGTCAGGCATAATATTATAAGCACCGTGGTAGTGCAGCTGCCTCACAGCGTCAGAGGCCAGGGTTCGATCCTGACCTTGGGTGCTGCTGTGTAGAGTTTCCACTTCTCCCTGTGACCGCATGGGTCTCTTCCAGGTGCTCCGGTTTCATAGAAACATAGAAACATAGAAAAATAGGTGCAGGAGTAGGCCATTCGGCCCGTCGAGCCTGCACCGCCATTCAATGTGATCATGGCTGATCATCCAACTCAGTATCCCGTACCTGCCTTCTCTCCATACTCCCTGATCCCTTTAGCCACAAGTGCCACATCTAACTCTCTCTTAAATATAGCCAATGAACTGGCCTCAACTACCTTCTGTGGCAGAGAATTCCAGAGACTCACCACTCTCTGTGTAAAGAATGTTTTCCTCATCTCGGTCCTAAAGGAATTCCCCCTTATCCTTAGACTGTGACCCCCTGTTCTGGACTCCCCCAACATTGGGAACACTTCGAATCTTCCAGCATCTAGCTTGTCCAACCCCTTAAGAATTTTGTAAGTTTCTATAAGATCCCCCCTCAATCTTTTAAATTCCAGCGAGTACAAGCCGAGTCTATCCAATCTTTCCTCATATGAAAGTCCTGACATCCCAGGAATCAGTCTGGTGAATCTTCTCTGAACCCCCTCTATGGCAAGGATGTCTTTCCTCAGATTTGGAGACCAAAACTGTACGCAATACTCCAGGTGTGGGCTCACCAAAACCCTGTACAACTGCAGTAGAACCTCCCTGCTCCTATACTCAAATCCTTTCGCTATGAATGCTAACACACCATTTGCTTTCTTCACTGCCTGCTTTTCTTCATTTGCTTTCCTCCCACATTCCAAAGACTTGCGGGTTTGTAGGTTAATTGGCTTCTGTAAAATTGCTCCCAGTGTGTTGGAGGTGGCTGAGAAATTGGGATAGCATAGAACTAGTGTGACTGGGTGATTGGTGGTCGGTGAGCACTCAGTGGGCCGAAGGGCCTGTGTCTCTAAACTAAACACAGGAATATGATAAATCACTGGATAGATACATTTAGCATTGGGCAAATTACTTAGCTGGGGATCTAAATCCAATTAATTAAAGAATTAAATTGAATTTTAAAAAAAATATTTGATAAATTTAATTTACTGTCAAAAATGACACCTGGTTCATCAATGTCCTGTCTAATATATATACAGACATTGGGGCGGGTACAGTGACTAAGTGGTCGAGTTGCTGCCTTACCGTGCCAGGGACCCTGGATTAATCCTGACGACAGTGTTGCCTGTATGGAGTTTTTATGTTCTCCCTGTGACCACATGGGTTTTCTCTGGGTGCTCCGGTTTCCTCCCACACTCCAAATACGTACAGTTTTGTAGGTTAAATGGCTTTGGTAAAATTGTCCCCAGTGTGTAGGATACTGCTCGTGTACGGGGTGATCACTGGTCGGCGCGGACTCGAAGGGCCTGTTTCCACGCTGTATCTCTAAAACCTAAAGATCCTCAGCAATATGGTTTAGCGCTTAACTTCTGAATGGCCAAGCAGACCAAATGAGAGCCACGGGGGATGGATAACAAACGTTGGGCAATTCCCACACCCTACGAAAGGAGAAGCTGATTGTGCAGCACAACTGCCTGGGCTTGTCATTTCCTGCATACTGAAAGCAGTTTACCACTAATGAAACAAAAATCCAAGGCCAAAGGCACTCACTGTGTCTTGTCCAAACATGTGAAGACTTGCAAAAGAGTTCACTGGACTTGTTATAGTCAGGGGGATGTTATAGTCAGATAGGCTCCCACAATGGCAACAGTGTGGAAGTATATTTGGCCTGGCTTATTATAAAGCTCTAAGGAGAGTCTCCCAAACATTGACCATAGAAATTCAGTGCAGTGAAAAGCTTTAGTTGCGTGCTGACCAGTCAGAAGGAAGACAATACTTGATTGTAATCATGTTTTGTCTTTCTGCTGACTGGTTAGCACGCAACAGAAGCTTTTCACTGCAACTCGGTACACGTGACAATAAACTAAACTAAACTACACTGTGCAGATCTGGTCATTCTTGCTGTCCAGTGAAAATCTTGGGGAATAATTAGATTTACAATCCCTGTTATCGTTACTGTTACAAGCTTTCCTCTTCCCTCTTCCACCACCCAAGGTTCAACATGATGCTAAATCCGCCACAAACACCTACTGCCGTGTGCTTAATTCCACTTTCCTAAAGCGGGCTGTCCCACAGAGTTTACAGAGGACATTTAGCCAAATTATTTTCACTGAAAGACAGCAATTTGAAGAAGGGTTCCAACCTGAAATGTCACCTATTTCCTTTTCTCAAGGGACGCTGCCTGACCACTGAGTTACTCCAGCACTTTGTGTCTATCTTCGGTATAAACCAGCATCTGCAGTTCCTCCCTGCGCACAGCAGGTCTGAGATTGGGCTGAGCACTCCGCTCCATAAAAGGGGCTTCTATCCCCAACTGAGAGCACACTGTCATCAGAGGCAGAAGAAATCTAAGGAAGGACATTATTGCCATAGAGGGAGTGCAGAGAAGGTTCGCCAGACTGATTCCTGGGATGTTAGGACTGTCTTATGAACAAAGACTGCATAGACTCGGTTTATACTCTCTAGTATTTAGGAGATTGAGATGCGATCTTATAGAAACTTACAAAATTCTTAAGCGGTTGGACAGGCTAGATGCAGGAAAATTGTTCCCGATGTTGGGGAGGTCCAGGACAAGGGGTCACAGCTTAAGGATAAGGGGGAAATCCTTTAGCACCGAGATGAGAAGGACTTTTTTCACACAGAGAGTGGTGGGTCTCTGGAATTCTCTGCCACAGAGGGTAGTTGAGGCCAGTTCATTGGCTATATTTAAGAGGGGATTAGATGTGGCCCTTGTGGCTAAGGGGATCAGAGGGTATGGAGAGAAGACTGGTACGGGATACTAAGTTGGATGATCAGCCATGATCATATTGAATGGCGGTGCAGGCTCGAAGGGCCGAATGGCCTACTCCTGCACCTAATTTCTTTGTTTCTATGAATCTTGGCCCCAATAGATCAACAACCAAACAGAACTGTACAGCGAAGAAATGGGACCCACACCTCTACTCATCCATGCCAACTGTGATGCCTTTCCACTCCAGGACTCTGCCGGTGGAATTGGTTGTTGGAGATGTGTTGTGATCAACATGGGAAATTGGGTGAATGTAAATATGTGTTGTCTGAAGAAGGGTCTCGACCCGAAACTTCGCCTATCTCCTTCGCTCCTTAGATGCTGCTGCACCCGCTGAGTTTCTCCAGCTTTTTGTGTAACCCTGTGTTGGGTGACAGGTGCGAACTCAGTGGGACCTATTTCTGCCTAGCCTGCCAAGTTACTCCAGCACTTTGTGTCTTTTTTTGTAAACCGGCATCTTGAGTTCCTTGGGCCTACGACCTACTCCAAACACCTGATTAAATGTTTCTATGTTCACATGACAATGCCGTATTAAAGAAACATTACAATGCTCGGAAAAGACAAATCATGGCCTTTGCTGCTCCTTTAAGTGGTGTGAATGACCCTATGGCAATATTGAATTGCAGATCTGGGAAGCTTTTGCTCACGGTGAGGATTAGGTTTAGATTTATTATTGTCACATATTCACAAGTTCACGTTATAGGGGTAGAATTAGGCCATTCGGCTCATCGAATCTACTCCGCCATTCAATCATGGCTGATCTCTGCCTCCTAATCCCATTTTCCTGCCTTCTCCCCTTAGCCCCTGACACCCGTTCTAATCAAGAATTTGTCTATCTCTACCTTAAATATATCCACCGATGGCCTTCACAGCCTTCTGAGGCACAGTTCCACAGATTAGCTACCCTAAGGTACTGAGGTACAGTGCAAAGTACTACACATAAAGTACTACACATAATACTACACATAAATACTAACAAGCCGAACAAGTGCAATGGGTAAAGTGAAGGGAAAGGTACAGAGTGCAGAATATAGTTCTCAACAATGTAACAAAGTTCCAGAGACAAAATCCAATGTCCACAATAGGGCAGAGGTAAATCAGACAGTACCCTTGCTTATACAAGGACCATTCGGAAGCCTGTGGAAGATGCTGTTCCTGGGTCTGGAATTATCCATAAATAAATCAATCCAAAACTATTATCATTGTACTGCTCTGATCCAGTAGGGTTTGCACATTTCAAAGCATTTTGTCAATACGGAGATTGACAGATTCGGGAAGGGTACGAGTGACGGGGGTTTTGGGGATGAAGGCAGGAGAATGAGGTTGAGAGGGAGAGATAGATCAGCCAACCTCATCTGGCGGAGCAGACTCGATGGGCCGAATGGCCCAATTCTGCTCCTAAAGCTTATGAACTTATTACTGTAATTAAATCAGAATGGGATGTGAAAGGCACTATGTTAATGCAAGTCTATTTTTCTTTGCTTGGTAAGGGTTAAAGTAGTATTTTTCCCAAAAGGAGCACAAATATTCTCAGGGACATGACCATTTAAAAAGAGGTGATTTTATTTATAGCCGATAAAAGCATATTGGTTTCTGAAAGGATTTTTGAACAGCAACACGAACATAGCCAAGTAGAATTCGCTATCATTCTGAATCATTTATGTCACAAAGTTGGGTTTATTGCACTATTATAACATGTGAAGTAACTTGTTCTCTTCAGTAAAGTGCTGTGCCCTGCTCAGGAATGTGATGTCCTACATATTGAATTGCAACACTGGGAATCATTGTATGCTTTTAAAAAAAAAAGTCATTATTGATAATGGAATGATCGCTGACATAACTATTTGACAGCATTTCTTCAGTTTTGGGAGGTCATGTAACATGTGGTTGCAGTGCAGACATGCATAGTGAATATAGTCAAGGTACAAATAACACTTCTAGATGCATTGGTTTAACATCTTTCTTGTTCATGTTACGACACGACCTCAGTAGACTTGCTATCAGTGCAAGAGGGCATAACAAAATACTTCCTGAACTTTAACAATCAAGAACCTATTATCCATTCCCATCATTATATAAGTTGTGTAATATAAGTTGTGTATAAAACCCTTAATTCCATCATCAGGCCAGGCCGATGTCTGGATGGGGGGTATTTCGTTTCTCCAAGATGCTGTCTGACCCGCTGAGTTACTCCATCATTTTGTGCCTATCTTTGGTTAAAACCAGCATCTGCAGTTTCTTCCTACACATTCCTATCTCCACTGTTGTCCTTCATCTATAACAACCTCATATGTTCATAAGTTCATAAGCTATAAGAGCAGAATTAGTCCATTCGGCCCATCATGTCTACTCCGCCATTCAATCATGGCTGATCTATCTTTCCCTCTCAACCCCATTCTCCTGCCTTCTCCCCATAACCCCTGACACCCTTACTGATCAAGAATCTGTCACCTCCAGTTCCTTCAAACCAAACCAAATCCTTAAAAGAGAATATAATCCCCATGGATGTTCTCTGACTGATGTCCGCACCTTCTACCTGTCCTACCTCAGCAGCCATGTTCTCCCAACCAGGCCTTATCAGAGGGGGGGCAGCGAGTGTCATTTGGCATGAGCCTCATGCCTGTCTGCTTCAGAGGGATCTTGATTTAGGGGCCTCTAAAATTGAGGGGCCTCCGCTTGATCTTGGTTTGGCGGTCTCCAAAATTGCAATTGGCCTGGGCCTCAGTTCATCTATGAGAGGGCCTGCTACCAACTTAAGCATCTTCTCCTTCTCATACCCCTCAGCTCATGATCAGATCACGGCATTGACTCCTAAGATCACAGAACTATACAGCAAAGAAATGGGACCGACACCTCAACTCATCCATGCCAACTGTGATGCCTATTTACTTCAACCCCATTTGCCTGCATTCGGCCTGTATCCCTCTATGCCTTTCCTGCCTGTCCAAATAGCTTTTAAACATTGACATTTTATGTGATGCATCATCTCCTCTGGAGGTTAATAATAGACAATAGACAATAGGTGCAGTAGGCCATTCGGCCCTTCGAGCCACCACTGCCATTCAATTTGATCATGGCTGATTATCCCCAATCAGTACCCCGTTCCTGCCTACTCCCCATATCCCCTGACTCCGCTATTTTTAAGAGCCCTATCTAGCTCTCTCTTGAAAGCATCCAGAGAACCTGCCTCCCCCACCCTCTGAGGCAGAGAATTCCACAGACTCACCACTCTGTGAGAAAAAGTGTTTCCTCGTCTGCATTCTAAATGGCTTACTCCTTATTCTTAAACTGTGGCCCCTGGTTTTGGACTCCCCCAACATCAGGAACATGTTTCCTGCCTCTAGCGTGTCCAAACCCTTAACAATCTTATATGTTTCAATGAGATCCTCTCTCATCCTTCTAAACTCCAGAATGTACAAGCCCAGCTGCTCCATTCTCTCAGCATATGACAGACCCGCCATCCCGGGAATTAACCTTGTGAACCTATGCTGCACTCCCTCAATAGCAAGAATGTCCTTCCTCAAATTAGGGGACCAAAACTGCACACAATACTCCAGATGTGGTCTCACTAGGGCTCTGTACAACTGCAGAAGGACCTCTTTGCTCCTATATTCAATTCCTCTTGTTATAAAGGCCAACATGCCATTTGCTTTCTTCACTGCCTGCTGTACCCGCATGCTTACTTTCATAGAATGATGTACAATGACCCCCAGATCCCATTGTACTTCCCCTTTTCCCAACTTGATGCCATTTAGATAGTAATCTGCCTTCCTGTTTTTGCTACCAAAGTGGATAACCTCACATTTATCCGCATTAAACTTCATCTGCCATGCGTGTGCCCACTCCCCCAACCTGTCCAAGTCACCCTGCAGTCTCATATCATCCTCCTCACAGTTCACAGTGCCACCCAGCTTTGTGTCATCTGCAAATTTGCTAATGTTACTTTGAACCCCTTCATCCAAATCATTGATGTGTATTGTAAATAGCTGCGGTCCCAGCACCGAGCCTTGCGGTACCTCACTAGTCACTGCCTGCCATTCTGACAGGAACTCGTTAATCCCTACTCTTTGTTTCCTGTCTGCCAACCACGTCTCTATCCATGTCAGCACTCTACCCCCAATACCATGTGCCCTAATTTTGCTCACCAATCTCCTATGTGGGACCTTAACAAATGCTTTTTGAAAGTCCAGGTCCACTGGCTCTCCCTTGTCCATTTTCCTAGTTCCATCTTCAACAAATTCCAGAAGATTAGTCAAGCATGATCTCACCTTTGTAAATCCATGCTGACTCGGACCGATTCTGTTACTGCTATCCAAATGTTCAGATATCTCATCTTTTATAATTGACTCCAGCATCTTGCCCACCACTGATGTCAGGCTAACTCGTCTATAATTCCCTGTTTTCTCTCTCCCGCCTTTTTTAAAAAGTGGGATAACATTAGCTACCCTCCAATCCACAGGAACTGATCCTGAGTCTATAGAACATTGGAAAATTATCACCAATGCATCCACGATTTCTAGAGCCACTTCCTTAAGTACCCTATGATGCAGACCATCAGGCCCTGGGGATTTATCAGCCTTCAGTCCCATCAGCCTATCCAACACCATTTCATGCCGAATGTGGATTTCCTTCAGTTCCTCCGTCACCCCAGATCCTCTGGCCACTAGTACATCAGGAACATTATTCGTGTAATCACCACCATATGTGAACAAAATAAATCTCACATCTCCTTTAAATGCCTCCCCTTCCATCTTAAAGCAATGCCCTCTAGTTTTAAATACCCTTAGAGTTGTTGCCTTCGAGCACCAGAGACCCAGGTTCGATCGTGACTACAGGTGCTGTTGTTATGGAGTTTGTATGTTTTCCCTGTAACCACATTGGGTGTTCCAGTTTCTTCCTACATTCACAAACATGCACAAGACGTGCATGTTTGTAGGTTAATTGGCTTTGGTAGAGTTTGTAAATTGTCCGTAGTGTGTAGGATAGTGCGAGTGTACGGGGATCACTGGTCGGCGCGGACACGGTGGGCTGAAGGGCCTGTTTCAGCACTGAATCATCTGTTTCCATGCTGTATCTCTAAACTAAATAATGCTGATTCACAAAATCCCATCAAGTCTCACCCCCTGGTCTTCAGGCATCTATCATAGAAACATAGAAAATAGGTGCAGGAGGAGGCCATTCGGCCCTTCGAGCCAGCACCACCAATCATTGTGATCATGGCTGATCGTCCACAATCAATAACCCATAGAAACATAGAAAATAGGGCATGGAAACATAGAAAATAGGTCTAATGCCCAAAAACCTGAGGAACCTTACTGGCATCTGCCATTCCTCTAGGACCATGATAATACAGTGGGTCTTTATTCTTTGGAGCGCAGAAGGTTAAGGGGGGACTTGATTGAGGTCTTTAAAATGATGAAAGGGATAGACAGAGTTGACGTGGATAAGCTTTTCCCATTGAGGGTAGGGAAGATTCAAACAAGAGGGCATGACATGAGAATTAAGGGACAGAAGTTTAGGGGTAACATGAGGGGGAACTTCTTTACTCAGAGAGTGGTGGCTGTGTGGAATGATCTTCCAGCAGAAGTGGTGGAGGCAGGATCGATTTTAACATTTAAAAGTAAAGTGGATAGGTATATGGACGGGAAGGGAATGGAGGGGTATGGTCTGAGTGCAGGTAGATGGGACTAGGGGAAAATAACGGTTACTGTTTGAAAATTTAAACAGCCTTGCTGCTGTGCTTGGAAATATTGAGTTTAGCTATAAGCATTTTGGACATTGGGCAGATTTTTTTTTCTCTGCCGTGCTGAGGTTAGCAATAAGAATTTTAGACTTGGACGGAGACATATCCACCACATCAGCAATCTGTCTACGATCTGCGATGGGAGCAGGAGGAACAAGAATCTGTGGCCTACTAGTGGGTAATCTAGGGGCCTCTCTCCATCTATCTACACTTCCTCTGTGAAGTGACTACAGTGCCTGCACTCTGGTGAGTAAGGGGCCTTGTGGAGTCAAAGGAGAAGCAGATACCCTTCTGGTTTCAGCCCGAAACGTTGCTTATCTCCTTCGCTCCATAGATGCTGCTGCACCCGCTGAGTTTCTCCAGCATTTTGTGTACCCAAGGGATAGGAGAATATGGCCAAGTGAAATAGGAATTGATGTGAAAGGTGAGGTGAGTGATGGATTAAAAGTATCATATATGAATGCGTGAAGTATAAGAAGTAAAGTGGATGAACGAGGCTCAGTTAGAGATTGTGGGGGTTACAGAGATACGACTGCAGGAGGATCTGGAACTGGGAACTGAATATTCAGGGTTATACGTCCTATAGAAAGGACAGGCAGGTGGGCAGAGGAGGTGGGGTAGCTCTGTTGATGAGGGATAATAATATTCAGTCCCTTGCAAGGGGTGACATAGAGACTGACGATGTAGCATCGCTGTGGATAGAATT
Organism: Raja brachyura; assembly: GCA_963514005.1. The sequence continues at coordinate 16,629,999 of OY740783.1, forward strand.
GAGGAATTGTAAAGGTAAGAAGACACACTAATGGCAGTTATCTACAGGCCCCCCAAATAGTAGCCTGGATATAGGGTGCAAGTTGCAGCAGGATTTAAATTGGCATGTAACTGGGTATAGTGCCTCAGAGATGGATTCTTAGACCAGCTTGTACTGGAGCCTACCAGAGAGAAGGCAATTCTGGATTTAGTGTTGTCCAATGACCCAGATTTAATAAAGGAACTCAAGGTAAAGGAACCGCTAGGAGGTAGTGACCATAATATGATCAGTTATAATCTGCAATTTGAGAGGGAGAAGGTTAAATCAGAAGGGTCAGTGTTGCAGTTGGACAAAGGGGACAATGAAGGCATGAGAGGGGAGCTGGCCAAGGTCGACTGGAAAAGGATCCTAGCACGGATGACGATGGAGCAGCAATGGCAGGAATTTCTGGGCATAATCCGGAAGATACAGGATCATTTCATTCCAAAGAGGAAAAAAGATTCTAAGGGGAGTAAGAGGTGACCGTGGCTGAAAAGGGAAGTTAGGGATGGAATAAAACTAAAAGAAAAGGTGTATAACATAGCAAAAAGTAGCGGGAAGCCAGAGGATTGGGAAACTTTCAAAGGACAACAGAAGGTAACAAAATGGGCAATATGGGGTGAAAAGATGAGGTACGAGGGTAAGCGGGCCAAGAATACAAAGAAGGATAGTAAAAGGTTCTTTAGGTATGTTAAGAGAAAAAGATTAGTAGACAAATATGGGTCCCTTGAAGGCAGAAACAGGTGAAATTATTATAGGGGAACAAGGAAATGGCAGAAAGGCTGAACAGATACTTTGGTTCTGTCTTCACTGAGGAAGACACAAACAATCTCCAAGATGTACTAGAGGATAGAGGGTCTAGGGAGACAAAGAAACTGAAAGAAATTTGCATTAGGCGAGAAATAGTATTGGGTAGACTGATGGGACTGAAGGCTGATAAATCCCCAGGGCCTGATGGTCTGCATCCCAGGGTACTCAAGGAGGTGGCTCTAGAAATCGTGGATGCGTTGGTGATCATTTTCCAATGTTCTATAGATTCAGGATCAGTTCCTCTGGATTGGAGGGTAGTTAATGTTATCCCATTTTTCAAAAAAGGAGTGAGCGAGAAAACAGGGAATTATAGACCAGTTTGCCTATAAGTTCGGTGGTGACGCATCTGAATAGCAGTAAAATGTTTGGTCCAAGTCAGCATGGATTTATGAAGGGGAAATCCCGCTTGACTAATCTTCTGGAATTTTTTGAGGATGTGACAGTAAAATGGATGAAGGGGTGCCAGTGGATGTAGTGTATCTGGACTTTCAGAAAGCCTTTGATAAGGTTCCACCTGAGATTAGTGGGCAAAATTAAAGCACATGATATTGGGGGTAGGGTTTTGACATGGATAGAGTATTGGTTGGCAGACAGGAAGCAAAAGTGGGGATTAACGGGTCCTTTCAGAATGGCAGGCAGTGACTAGTGGGGCGCTGCAAGGCTCGGTGCTGGGGCAGCAGCTATTTACAATATATATTAATGATTTAGATGATGGAATTAAAAGTAACACAAGCAAATTTGCAGATGACACAAAGCTGGGTGGCAGTGTGAACTGCGAAGAGGATGTTAGGTGTTTGCAGGGTGACTTGGACAGGTTGAGTGAGTGGGCAGATGCAGTATAATGTGGATAAATGTGAGGTAATCCACTTTGGCGTCAAGAACAAGGAGGCAAATTATTATCTCAATGGTGTCAGATTAGGAAAAAGGGAAGTGCAACGAGACCTGGGTGTCCTTGTACACCAGTCACTGAAAGTAAACATGCAGGTTCAGCAGGCAGTGAAGAAAGTTAATGGCATGTTGGTCTTCATAACGAGAGGATTTGAGTATACGAGTAAAGTGGTCCTTCTGCAGTTGTGCAGGGCCCTGGTGAGTATTGTGTGCAGCTTTGGCTCCTAATTTAAGGAAGGACATTGTTGCTATTGAGGTAGGTTCATGAGGTTAATCCCTGGGAATGGCGGGACTGTCATATGAGGAAAGATTGGAAAGACTGGGCTTGTATTCACTGGAATTTAGAAGGATGAGAGGATATCTTATAGAAACAAATACAATTATAAAAGGACTGGACAAGCTAGATGCAGGAAAAATGTTCCCAATGTTGGGTGTGCCACCCTTTCCTTTTCTCCGGAGATGCTGCCTGACCCGCTGAGTTACTCCAGCATTTTGTGTCCATCTTCAGTGATAATCAATGTTGGTCAGGAAGGCACAGATCTCACAGGCGTGAGAGCATAACTTCAACGAGAATTAGAAAAAAATTGTAATCATGGGGAAGAAAATCATGGTGCAGCACGGTGGCGCAGCGGTAGAGTTGCTGCCTTGCAGCGCCTGCAGCGCCGGAGACCTGGGTTCGATCCCGACTATGGGTGCTGCCTGTACGGAGTTTGTAAGTACTCCCCGTGTCTGCATGGGTTTTCTACAAGATCTTCGGTTTCTTCCCACACTCCAAAGAGGTACAGGTATGTAGGTTAATTGGCTTGGTAAATGTAAAAATTGTCCCTAGTGTGTGTAGGATGGTGGAAATGTGCGGGGATCGCTGGTCTGCTAAGCATGTAGGTACAGCAGGCAGTGATGAAAGCGAATGGCATGTTGGCCTTTATAACAAGAGGAATCGAATACAGGAGCAAATAGGTCCTTCTGCAGTTGTACAGAGCCCGAGTGAGACCACACCTGGAGTGTTGTGTGCAGTTTTGGTCCCCTAATTTGAGGAAGGACATTCTTGCTATTGAGGGAGTGCAGCGTAGGTTTACAAGGTTAATTCCCGGGATGGTGAGACTGTCATATGCTGAGAGAATGGAGCGGCTGGGCTTGTACACTCTGGACTTTAGAAGGGTGAGAGGGGATCTCATTGAAACATATAAGATTGTTAAGGGATTGGACACACTAGAGACAGGAAACATGTTCCCAATGGGTTACACAAAAAGCTGGAGAAACTCAGCGGGTGCAGCAGCATCTAAGGAGCGAAGGAGGTAGGCGACGTTTCGGGTCGAGACCCTTCTTCAGACCTCGCTCCTTAGATGCTGCTGCACCCGCTGAGTTTCTCCAGCTTTTTGTGTAACCCTCGATTCTCCAGCATCTCAGTTCCTTCTTTAACAACATGTTCCCAATGTTGGGGGAGTCCCGAACCAGGGGCCACAGTTTAAGAATAAGGAGTAAGCCGTTTATAACGGGGACGAGGAAACACTTTTTCACATCGAGTGTGGTGGGTCTGTGGAATTCTCTGCCTCAGAGGGCGGTGCAGGCAGGTTCTCGGGATGCTTTCAAGAGAGAGCTAGATGGGGCTCTTAAAGATAGCGGAGTCAGGGGATATGGGGAGAAGGCAGGAACGGGTACTGATTGGGGATGATCAGCCATGATCATCCTGCACCTATTGTCTATTGTCTATTGTCTGCGTGAACCTGGTGGGCCGAAGGGCACTGTTTCCGCGCTGTATCGCTAAAACTAAACTTAAACTAAAAATGAAGACTCTTTATCTGAAAGTTACTCAGATAAAAATAAACAAGCAAGTCAACATTCAAAATTAATGGAAAACATCTAACAGCCAGCATCGAGATACATTTATAAAGTGACCAAAGCGGGGAACTAAATATTTCAAGGTATTTAACTTTTAGAAGAGACATGCAAAAGAGAAGGAGGGTAGCCTTGAGAATGAAGGATGGGATTAATTATGAAGAAAATTAAGATGTAAGGACTCAAGGGCCTGAGCTAGAGGGAGATGTTGGGCAGGTTGGAATATTATACCTTGGAGTGCAGGAAGCTGAGGGTTGACTTTATAAAGGTTTATAAAATAATTGAGGGCATAAATAGGGTAGATAGTCAGATTTTTTTTAGATAGGATGGAGGAATCAAGAACTAGGGGACATAGGCTTAAGGTAAGAGGAATATTATTTAATAGGAAAACTGAGGGGCAACTTTTTCTCACAACAGCACCTTCAGACAGTAACTAACATTCCCCTGAACCATCTCTACTCTTCACTCAATGGTATATCTTCCTGTTTTAATGTCAAGCAACTTTGCACTTTCATTACGGGGATTGTTGGTCGGTGCGGACTCGGTGGGCCGAAGGGCCTGTTTCCACACTATATATCTGAACTAAACTATAGAAGAGGGCAGAAAACGCGGGGAGAAGTTGAGCTTAAGGCTTTCAACAATCCTTTAATGAAGGAATGTACAAATCAGAAAATTAGTTTGTCTGCTAACATGGGTAACACAATGAGAGGGAGCTGGTAGGGACAATCAAACCAGCAGTTATAATGAGAGGGGAAATTCATGAAGTCTGCATGAGAAGGTTTTCTCGATCAGTATGCTCAGGAACAAAACTAAAGTGCAAGTTTTATTAGGTCTTATATTCTGCATTGAGGAACTTTTACAAAACTATTTAACACAAAATTGAACCCCAATACAGAACTGATTATCTTTGGATCAATTGAAGAGGGAAGTAAACTAACTACATTCCAAGAAGCTCTTCTTTATTACGGTTTAATAACAGCAAAAAAACTTATACTCAAATTCTGGAAAAACGCAACCACGCCAACGTTCAAAATGTGGATTTCAAATATGTCGGAAACGCTACACCTTGAAGAAATGAGATTCCTCCTACTAGGCAAAGTAGACCAATTCTTACAGACTTGGTCTCCTTTTATCAACTTTTTACAAGCATATGGTGCATTATAACACAACCTTAGAAATTATATGGTTCAGAACCGGGTGATGAATGGGCAAAATTACGAAATGGGTAGATCTCTCCTAATCTCTCTTTTCTCTACTTTCTCTTTTCCTTTCAATCTTTTTAGCTTTCCATCTCTGCTCTTTATTTCTTTCGCTATCTGTTTCTACTCGCGTGTCTATCTATTTCGACACTCTTTATTTATTTTTTCTTTCACTTTTCTTTTATTATTAAATTAAAAATACGAAGTTGTACAAGAATGGTAACGTGTATGTATGTATTAGGTACTCAAGTACCACACTATTGTACTTACTTCTAACAAAAAGGAAAAAACAAAAAAATACAAATAAATGTTTAATTAATAACGTGTAATTAAAAAGCCTTGAGGGAATAGTTATCATAATGGAATTTCATTTAAAGAATAAAATGAATAAGATAATTCATTTAAATGAATAAAATGAATTAAAAAAAATGAGTCCAGATAGGTATATGGATGGGAAGGGAATGGAGGGGTATGGTCTGAGTGCAGGTAGATGGAACTAGGGGAAAATAAATGGTTGGCATGGACTGGAAGGGCCGAGAGGGCCTGTTTCCGTGCTGTAATTGTTATATGGTTATATGTTATATGGTTAAAAGAGAATTAGTTATAGCATTATAGAGTCATAGAGTGTGGAAATAGGCCCTTTGACCCAACTTGTCCACACCGACCAATATGTCCCATCTACCCTACTCCAACCTGCCTGCGTTTGGCCCATATCCCTCTAAAACCGTCCTATCCATGTACCTGTCCAAATGTTTCTTGAACATTGCGATACTACCTGCCTCACCAAACTCGTTCCATGTACCCACCCACCATGTTACCCCTCAGGACACTATTAAATCTTTCTCCCCTTCACCTTAAACCTATGGTCTCTTGTTCTTGATTCCCCAACTCTGGGCAAGAGACTCTGTGCATCTACCCGATCTATTCCTCTCATGATTTTGTACACCTCTATAAGATCACCCCTTATCCTGTGTCCCACCCTGCTCAACCTCTCCCTATAGTTCAGGCCCTCCAGTCCGAACTTGAGTTCTGTACAAAATCAAAATATGAAATCTAAATTAGATTAGTTTATTGTCAAGGTGCAAATATATGTCTTGTTCACATGAAGCTCAAGGAGTAAAACACTATACATACAACAATGATAAATACATCAATAAATACTTTGAGAAGTGCTAAACAGCAGTATGGTGCATATAATGACTGTATGTAATACAAAATATGAGTAGTGCAAGGGAACATTAAAGTACAATTAAGAGAGATGGTACAGAGGAGATTTACTAGAATGTTGCCTGGGTTTCAACAGCTAAATTACAGAGATAGGTTGAATAAGTTAAGTCTTTATTCTCTGGAGCGCAGAAGGTTAAGGGGGGACTTGATAGAGGTCTTTAAAATGATGAGCGGGATAGACAGAGTTGATGTGGACAAGCTTTTCCCTATGAGAATAGGAAAGATTCAAACAAGAGGACATGACTTTAGAATTAAGGGACAGAGGTTTAGGGGTAACATGAGGGGGAACTTCTTTACTCAGAGAGTGGTAGCGGTGTGGAATGAGCTTCCAGTGGAAGTGGTGGCGGCAGGTTCGTTGGTATCATTTAAAAATAAATTGGATAGGCATATGGATGAGAAGGGTATGGAGGGTTATGGTATGAATGCAGGCAGGTGGGACTAAGGGAAAAAAGTTGTTCGGCACGGACTTGAAGGGCCGAGATGGCCTGTTTCCGTGCTGTAATTGTTATATGGTTTATATGGTTATATGGTTACAATAACAGAATAACTGTTTAAGAAGGAACTGCAGATGCAGGAATAATCGGAAGTAAACAAAAAGTGCTGGAGAAACTCAGCGGGTGAGGCAGCATCTATGGAGAAAAGGAGTAGGCGACGTTTCGGGTGGAGACCCTTCTTCAGAATTCTAACAGAATAACTGACTGAGAGTTAAAAGTAAGATTACGTTGCAGCACCTTTGGAAATGGAGTTTCAAAGAGATAATAGTTCCAAGAGTCAGATAGCAGTGGAGAGAAATTGGTATTAAGCCCAGATAGTTGAGCTATTAAGCTGTTGTACGTAGAAGAGAGAAAGTGGAATGGACATCAAGGCAACCTTGAAGATACTTCCAGCCTTCTTTAGTCAATATTCGAGTTAGGTTTAGCTCTTAGAGCTAACGGAATCAAGGGATATGGGGAGAAAGCAGGAACAGGGTACTGATTCTGGATGATCAGCCATGATCATATTTGATGGCGGTGCTAGCTCGAAGGGCTGAATGGCCTACTCCTGCACCTATGTTCTATGTTTTGATGTTTATGCAACGCACCATATAGATGGACTGGCTGGAAGGAAGTGACGAGTCCATGATGGACTGGGCTGTGTTCGCCACTCTCTGCAAGTTCAGGTGGTCAAGAGCGGAGCAGTTTGCAGACCAGGCTGAGATGCATTTCATCACCTTACTTTCTATAGTACATCTGTAGAGGTTTGAGAGATTCTTGTGGACTTGCCAAAACTGCTCAGATGCCTAAGAAAGAAATGCTGATGCGATTTCTGGATCACTGCATCAGTGTAAAGGGATTAGGTTAGGTTTCTGGTGTTGACCATCTGAAAGCTATGACCTCTGATATTTGATTTTTCCATCCTGGGAAAGGAGAAAAAGTTAGATTCAGTTGCAATCATGGCCACGGAGTCATAGTCATACAGCAAGAAAAAAAACCCACGGCCCAACTTGGGACACCGGCCAACATGTCCCATCTACACTAGTCCCACCTGCCTGTGTTTGGCTCATATCCCTCTAAATTTGTCCTATCCATGTACCTATCTGAATGTTTCTTAAACGTTGCAATATTACCTGCCTCAACGACCTCCTCTGGCAGTTCGTTCCGTACACCCACATGCCTTTGTGCAACAAGGTTGCCCCTCATGTTCCTATTCAATTTTTCCCCCTACACCTTAAACCTCTGGTTCTTGATTTCCCTACTCTGGGCAAAAGACTGTACATTTACCCAATCTATTCCTCTCATGATTTTATAAGATATATATAAGATCACCCCTCATCCTCCTGCACTCCGAGGAATAGAGTCCCAGCCTACTCAACCTCTACCCATAGCTCAGGCTCATATAACTCATAGCGAGTCCTGGCAACATCCTCGTAAATCTTTTCTGCACCCTTTCCAGCTTGATAACGTTTTTCCCATAACGTGGTGACCAAAACTGAACACAATACTCTGAAGAAGGGTCTCGGCCCGAAATGTTGCCTATTCCCTTCGCTCCATAGATGCTTGCTGCACCCGCTGAGTTTCACCAGCATTTTTGTGTACCTACAATTCTCTAAATGTGGCCTGACCCATGACTACATAACTGCAACCCAACTTCTATACTCAATACTCTGACTGATTAAATGACCAATATGTGGCGGTAGAGTGGCGTAGCTGGTAGAGCTGCTGCCTCACAGCGCCAGCGAGTCCGGTTCGATCCTGACCTTGGGTGCTGTATGTGTGGAGTTTACACATTCTCTTTGTGACTGTGTGGGTTTCCTCCAGGCGATACGGTTTCCTCCCACATCCCAAAGAAGGGTCGGGTTTGTAGGCAGAAACAAACAACCAGAGATGCTTGTTAATACACAAAAGGACACAAAGTGCTGGAGTAACTCAGCGGGACAGACAGCATCTCTGGGGAACAAAGGGGGGGGGGGGGGGGGGATTGACGATTCGGGTGGGGCCAAGATAAGATAACCGAAAATTACAAATCACTCATAGCTTTTACTCTTGGGATTACATAATAATTAATAATTGCAAATTACATAATTTGGGAGGTGATTGTGGAGGGGGTGGGGTGGATAAGAAAGCTGGACGAGAGGCAAAGCGTGGCAGGTAAGGTGGATACATGTTGTAGGATGATTGCCTCTAGTGTGTAGGGAGTGGAAGTGGGATAACATCGAACTAGTGTGAATGGGTGATCGCCGAAGGGCCTGTTTCCATGCTGTGTCTCTAAACAGTGCAAACCTCTCTGTTCGGGGAACTACCTCAAATAACAGTGTGACATTGCACCTGGTGTCCACAGCTCCGTGAAGTTAATGTTTGCTGACAACTACGGACAGAAGTTAACCCGCAGCCCTCCCCCTTGGCCGCCGTCCCAGGCTCCGCGCTGCCCGAGTCAGCACTCAGCGTGTGGAGCGCCGACCCGATCCGCCGCGCCGCGCCGCGCCGGCAGCCTGTCACCGGAGCAGTCAGTCACTCCTCACACCGCCCTGCTCGCTGCTCTGTAAGTCACTCCTGTCTGTGTGCGTGTGTCTATGTGTCTGTCTGTCTGTGTCTGTGTGTGTGTGTGTGTCTGTGTGTGACTGTCTGTGTGCGTGTGTCTATGTGTCTGTCTGTGTGTGTGCCTGTGTGTGTGTCTGTGTGTGTGTGTCTGTGTGTGACTGTCTGTGTGTGTGTGTGTGTGTGTGTGTCTGTGTCTGTGTCTGTGTGTGTGTCTGTGTGTGTGTGTCTGTCTGTGTCTGTGTGTGTGTCTGTGTGTCTGTCTGCGTGTGTGTCTGTGTGCGTGTGTGTCTGTCTGTGTGTATGTGCGTGTGTGTATATGTGTGCGTGTGTGTATATGTGTGTGTGTCTGTATATATGTGTGTGTGTGTATATGTGTGTGTGTGTGTGTGTGTGTGATTGTGTATATGTGTGTGTCTGTGTGTGTTTGTGTCTGTGTGTGTGTGTGTGTTTGTGTGTGTCTGTGTGTGTTTGTGTCTGTGTGTGTTTGTGTGTGTGTGTCTGTGTGTGTGTGTGTGTGTGTGTGTGTGTGTGTTATCCTCTGTGTGTGTGTTTGTGTGAGTTCGCGCGGCGTTTGGGGGACGCGAGGACCACTAAAGTAGTTTCCCAAAAGTTAGAGATAATTCTAACTTGACTTACCTTTATTTCAGACTTTATTGATAGTCCTCTCTAGTTTCCCTTTCCCCTGTGTGGAAAGTTTCCCTTCTCAGTGCGAATGAAGGGTCTCGACCCCAAACGTCACCCATTCCTTCTTTCCGGAGATGCTGCCTGTCCCGCTGAGTTACTCCAGCATACTGTGTCTGTCTTCAGTTTAAACCAACATCTGCAGTTCCTTCCTACACTTGAAATTTAACCTGTTGCTCTCTCCACACATGCTTCTATTTTCATTTCAGATTTCCAGCTTCTACAGTTTTCGCTTTTTAAAAACATAATGAATTGCTAATATTTCACAGTCTAGTGTCGACGTTTAAGAAACATTTAGACAGGTACATGGATAGGACAGGCTTGGAGGGATATGGACCAAACACGGGCAGGTGGGGCTAGAGTAGCTGGGACATTATTTGTCAGTATGAGTAAGTTGTGCCGAAGGGCCTGTTTCCACGCTGTATGACTCTGTATCTATGGTGTATATTAAGCAACGCAAGCCTACAAGTTCAATTAAAGGACATCAAGTGCTGGAGTAAGGTCAGACTGCATCTCTGGAGAACATGGGGAGACGAAGTTTCGGGTCGCGACCCATCTCCGTTTGTTTGTTGTGAGGCTAGATGCTACAAAACAGATAGGTTTATTGGTACACCTTTTGTTGGGCAAGGGAGATCTTGGGCCGAAGGTGGCGGCGAGTGTTCGGTATGCGACCTGCGAAGTGCATGGCCGTGTGTGTTTGTGTGGGGCGTGTGGCTGGGAGCGAATGATAAGCTCTGTGCGTTACAGCGGTCACGCTCTCTATGCGAAAACACCGCTGATCCGAGACATCGATTGGTAAAAGGATCTATTTCCATTTGCCCTTCTGGGCAATTCCAGTCACATTCTATGTGTATCTTTCACTTTAGCCCAGCGTCCACAAAGAGGCGCTGAAGGGTGTACTCCACATCTCGGTGTAGTTTAATTGAAAGGAAGTGATTATACTGATCGTGAGTTTTTAATCCCACTCGAAACGGCACGTATTCCTTAACTCCAGAGATGCTGTCTGAGCCGCTGAGTTACTCCAGCTTTTTGTGCCTATCGAGGGTTTTAGTACGAGGTGTTGAGCGAGAAGACAGTTCTGCCACCACTCGTACATTTCACATGATGCGACTTGCTGATGGTATTTCCCCGCCTTCAACTTTGTCAGGGACCTGAGGTTAAGGTGGAGAGGCAAGCGGAAGCCACACTATCTCACCAGAGAGAGAGAGAGAGAGAGTGTGTGTGTGTGTGCTCGGTAATCTGGGCCAAGTAGCATCCAGCCTCACAACAAGCAAAGTAACGCATCCGTTCCCGAGTCAAAGTCCAATGTCTACAATGTGATAGAGGTAAATCAGACCGTATGTGTCGGAAGGAACTGCAGACGCTGGTTTTAACTGAAGATAGGCACAAAAAGCTGGAGTATCTCAGCGGGTCAGCGAGAGTTTTCTCCAGAGATATTGTCTGACCAGCTGAGTACTCCAGCTTTCTGTGTCTATATCAGAGAGTGCAATTGCTTATGGGTGGACCATTTAAAAGCTTGATAAGTAGATGGGGATGAGGGGGAGGGGGGAGGGGGAGGGTAGGGGGGAAGGGAGACATTGACATTTACTGAATAGTGAAAGGCCTGGATAGAGTGCATGTGGATAGGATCTTTCCACTAGTGGGGGAATATAGGACCAGAGGCCAGAGCCTCAGAAATGAAGTATCTTTGGAAAGATAAGGAGGAATTTCTTGAGTCAGGCGGTGGTGAATCTGTGGAATTCGTCAAATCAATGGATATTTTTAAGGCGGAGCTTTGTAAAGCAGAGATTGACAGATTCTTGATTAGTAAGGGCGTCAGGGGTTATGGTGAGAAGGCAAGAAAATGGAGGAGAGGGAAAGATAAATCAGCCATTGAATGTTGGAGTGGACTTGATGGGCCGAATGGCCTAATTCTTCTCCTAGAACTTATGAACAGCACAGGAACAGGCCCTTTGTCCCACAAATGTATGTGCTGAACATAATGCCAAGATCATCACTGATCTGCCTGCACATAATCTATAACCTTCCCATCCCTGCACTCTCAACCCTGCTCCAAAGAAGAGTGCAGTTAATCGTGCCAAATGCGTACCCTAGACACGAGGTGAAACCTGGTGAAACTGCAACAAGGAACTACCTGCAAGCTAAACTGCAAAGTCATCTCTCAATTGAAGATAGACACAAAATCCTGAGGATGGGTTCCGTTCAGAAATGCCACCTCTCTAGAGATGAACAAAGTGCCACAGACAATGCTCTGAAGTCACACTTGCTCACACCATTGTCTAGTTTGGGTTTTGCAAGCCAACTTCCATGCTTCATCACAGTCTTGTGTAGGAAGGAAATGCTGGTTTACACCAAAGATGGAAACGATATGCTGCCATGTTACCTCAGCATTTTGTGTCTACAGCTTTAACCAGCATCCACAGTTCCTTTCTGCACACCTCATCACATAATCAAAGGATTGAGTCAAAACTGTACACTTCTGTTACATGTAGTCATTGAACCATGGAGCATGGAAACAGGTCCTTTAGCCCAACTTATCCATGCTCACCAAGATGCCCCACCTGTGATAGTCCCACCTGCCTGTGCTTGGTCCATATCCTTCTAAACATTTCCTGTCCATGTACCTGGCCAAATGTCTTTTAAATGTAGTTATTGTACCTGCCTCAACAACCTCTTCTGTCAGCTTGTTCCATATACTCACCACCCTCTGTGTGGAAAGGTTGCCCCTCAGGTCCCCACAAAATCTTTCCTCTCTCATCTTAAACCTATGCCCTCTGGTTCTTGATTCCCCTACTCTGGGTAAACGAACCTGCATTCACACAGGTGAACGGTTTAGAGATACAGCCTCCAAACAGGCCCTTCGACCCACAGAATCCATGCTGGCCATCGATCAGCTGTACACTTGCTCTATACTATCCTACTTTCACACCCTACAGACTGGGGGCAATTTACAGAAGCTAATTAACTTGAAAACCAGCATATCTTTGGAGTGTGGGAGGAGACCAGAGCACTCGGAGGAAACACACCCGGTCACAGGACGAACGTACAGACTCTGCACAGACAGCACCCATAGTCAGGATCGACCCTGGGTCTCTGGCGCTGTAAGGCAGAAACTCTACCGCTGTGCCACTGTGTTTTCTTAATGGTCAACAATTAAACAGCCTAGGGTGGAGGGGAATCCAGAACATCCCCTCCTCAGTAATAGCAGGGCCCAACATGTAGGTGCTAAAGACAAAGCTGAAATATGTGTGAACATCAGCCATTCCAGCTTCCTTCCGGTTTCCCCAACATCGCAAAATCCCCTCCAACTAATTCCTCTCCCTCCACGTGAGAGGGATAAATATGGCTAAGAGTATTGGGGGAAATAAGGGGTTAAGGAGAAGTCAATATCCTAGCTGTGGTCATGGAGTCTTGTACTCAGCAACTAATTTTATTCTAGGCAAATGTATGTAAAAACCGGCCCGGTTACAACACGAGCATTAATGTGAAAGTTTGGCACGGGATTTCCCATTCATGAAAATCAGAACCGCTAGTCTGTCTCCTCTCACTCATCGGCAAAAATGCTGGAGCAACTCAGCGGGACAGGCAGCATCTCTGGAGAGGAGACGAGACTCTTCTTCAGACCGTGCCAATGGAGGGGAAGGCAATCATTCCTCACACAAATGAAGCCTCAGTGTCAGAAGTGGGGGCAATCACTGATGATGCACACCATTCACAACTCTGCAGGAAATGAAACAGTTCATACCCGCACATTAGTACAGTTAAGAGACACAACATGGAAATAGGCCCAACAAGTCTACAACAAATTAGTTTTGTTACCCCACTTTCTCTTCCACTCCCTGTACATTAGGGGAAACATCCTCGTAAATCTTTTCTGCATCCTTTACAGATTGATAACGACTTCCCTATAACATGGTGACCGTCACTGTAACATGGTGACCAATTGTCTCACATGGTGAGATTTACAAAATTCTTAAGGGGACGGACAGGCTAGATGCAGGAAGATTGTTCCCGATGTTGGGGAAGTCCAGGACAAGGGGTCACTGTTTAAGGATAAGGGGGAAGTCTTTTAGGACCGAGATGAGAAAATCATTTTTCACACAGAGAGTGGTGAATCTGTGAAATTCTTTGCCACAGAAGGTAGTTGAGGCCAGTTCGTTGGCTATATTTAAGAGGGAGTTAGATGTGGCCCTTGTGGCTAATGGGATCAGAGGGTATGGAGAGAAGGCAGGTACAGGATACAGAGTTTGATGATCAGCCATGATCATATTGAATGGCGGTGCAGGCTCGAAGGGCCGAATGGCCTATTCCTGCACCTATTTTCTATGTTTCTATGCCTGTTTGAGTGCAACTGTGAACAGTTTTGGTCTCCTAATCTGAGGAAAGATGTCCTTGCCATAGAGGGAGTACAGAGAAGGTTTACCAGACTGATTCCTGGGTTGGCAGGATTTTCATATGAAGAAAGACTGGATAGACTCGGCTTGTACTCGCTAGACTTTAGAAGATTGAGTGGGGATCTTATAGAAACTTACAACATTCTTAAGGGGTTGGACAGGCTAGATGCAGGAAGATTGTTCCCGATGTTGGGGAAGTCCAGAACAAGGGGTCACAGTTTAAGGATAAGGGGGAAGTCTTTTAGGACCGAGATGAGAAAAAAATAATATCACACAGAGAGTGGTGAATCTGTGGAATTCTCTGCCACAGAAAATAGTTGAGGCCAGTTCATTGGCTATATTTAAGAGGGAGTTAGATGTGGTCCTTGTGGCTAAAGGGATCAGGGGGTATGGAGAAAAGGCAGGTACAGGATACTGAGTTGGATGATCAGCCATGATCATATTGAATGGCGGTGCGTGCTCGAAGGGCCGAATGGCCTACTCCTGCACCTATTTTCTATGTTTCTTTTTTTTTGAACTCAACATTTATTGACATAATGAAATACAAATACAGACAAAACAAAGAGACACACAAAAGACAATTGCAAAATGACAAAATACAAATCACCTAACCTCTATTTGCATCACATCGGATCCTCTTAACATTCTATCATAGAAGCATCTTATTCACAGGCACCATTGCAAGCTCATCCATTCATATCCTTCATCAATCTTGGCACTTGTAGTAGTACTGGTTTCCATATAATATTAAAGGCCTCGTTCCTCAACTGGAGTTTAGCAGTTATACTTTCCATCAAGTATAAATTTTTCAATCTTTCCCTCCACTGTTGAACATTTGGTGGCATTTCCTTTCTCCATAGCACTGTTATCATCTTTTTAGCAATCAACAGCATCACCCCAAGCAAATATTTCTGATTTTCAATATCTGTTGCCTCTCCCCTGCCTCTCGGTCTGAAGAAACATAGAAACATAGAAAAATAGGTGCAAGAGTAGGCCATTCGGCCCTTCGAGCCTGCACCGCCATTCAATGTGATCATGGCTGATCATCCAACTCAGTATCCCGTACCTGCCTGCTCTCCATACCCCTGATCCCCTTAGCCACAAGGGCCACATCTAACGCCCTCCTAAATATAGCCAATGAACTGGCCTCAACCACCCTCTGTGGCAGAGAATTCCACAGACTCACCACTCTCTGTGTAAAGAAGAAGGGTCTTGACCCCAAACTTCACCAATTCCTTTTCTTCAGAGATGCTGCCAGTCCCGCTGAGTTACTCCAGCATTTAGTGTCTATCTTTGGTGTTAACTAGCTTCTGCAGTTCCTTCCTACACATCAAAATCAGATTGGCCATGTCTCTATTGTATGACGGTGCAGGTTCATGGGACCGCATGATCTTCTGCCAATGATGTTATTATCTTTTAAACAAAGTCCACTTTTGTTTGAGCTGACAATCTTGGCTCCCATGTTTTGCAGAATGTATTGCAAGATATCCTCTGGAAGATTTCACCTGAAGAAGATCCTATGGCTGTTTGTCACTCTTCCACTGCTCTGCCTCGTAAAACTCTATTCCAACCGCATAGACCAAGGCGTACGGAAGACCTGGCTAGTAGAGCCCCTCTGGAGTACCTCCTCACTTGTGTGGAACAGAAAGAGTGTGAAGTACTTGGAGTCCAAGATTGAAATAAATTGCACCGATATCTACAACTACAGCCCAGTGGAGGTGGGCAAAACCTTGGAGATACGCAAGGGAAACATTGTCGATTTGGAAGATGAAGACGTTGAGTTGATGACCTCAAACTGCACCCAATACCTTTACCAGAGAGGATATCACAACAATGTGGCCTCACAAGAGGAGCAAGAGTATCCATTGGCGTTTTCTCTGGTTGTTCATAAAGAAGCCATTATGGTGGAGAGGTTACTAAAAATGATCTTCCTGCCCCAAAATATATACTGCATCCATTACGACCAGAAATCCTCAAAGTCCTTCAAAGATGCCTTGGACAATTTAGCCAGGTGTATGCCGAATGTATTCATTGCAACAAAGATAGAATTGGTGCGCTATACTCAAATCTCCAGACTGCGTGCAGATCTCAATTGCTTGTCTGATCTACTCAAATCCCCCGTCCAGTGGAAGTACATTATCAACTTGTGTGGCCAGGATTTACCCCTGCGATCCAACATCGAGCTGGTTTCCGAATTGAAGAAGCTGAACGGAGCTAACATGTTGGAGTCTGTCAAGCCCACTCCTGTGAAAGCCCAGCGATTTACGTTTCGCCACATGCCTGAAACCAGTCCGGCTGGGAACCAAGACACGCTTATCAAAACGGATGTGAAGAAAGATCCTGCCCCCCACGGCATTGAGATGTTCACCGGCAGTGCCTACTTTGTGTTGAACCGTGACTTTGCCCAATATATCAATAACAGCACGGTAGCCAAGGATTTCCTTGCGTGGTCCGCAGATACTTACTCGCCGGACGAGCACTTCTGGGCAAGTCTGGTGAGAGTGCCCGGGGTACCAGGCGGGCTGCCCAGCTCTGGGGCAGAGGTGACTGACATGCAGAGTAAGACCAGGCTGGTGAAGTGGGAGTACCTGGAGGGGAGCGAATACCCGCCTTGCACGGGTACTCACGTCCGCAGCGTCTGCGTGTACGGTTCCGCAGAGCTCAGGTGGCTCCTCGAGAAAGGCCACTGGTTCGCCAACAAGTTCGACCCTAAAGTCGACCCAGTGTTAATCAAGTGCTTGGAGCTAAAGATCATGGAGCGCCAGAGGAAATGGCTGAGATTGACTTCTCGGATGACCTATGTATACAGTCCCGGAGGGGACTTCTGGGGCTGAGGGACCATCACATTTTGCGTTGGAAATGTCGATCGAGCTTTGAAAGCTGAACTGAAAATCCAACGAGATTCTTCTCTGCTATGCAGAGAAAGTATTAGCCAAGTAGAAAGTAGAGAATAAGAGCGAGTAAGATGAGCGAGCAAATGCTTGACTGGTATCCGCAAGAGCTGAGGCATAGAGTCAAGAGCAAACGCTTGCTTGGTGTCTGGAAAATGTGAGGTGTAGTGTCAGATTATGCAATATATCAAAGAGTTTGACTCCGCTATTGTTCCACAGGTGAGGCAACCATGTCATAACTCACATCCTGTGTTCAGTAGAGTGATGTGCACAGCCACTGGAAGCAATAAGGATTAGCCTATAATAGAGCATTCTTACTCTGTGTTTCCTCATGTTCAGCAGAAACTTTAAATATCTAGAAAGTGGCGAGACTGTGGCATTTGCAGCAGAAGGATAGTGGTTGGAGTGAATAATAAAGATGCACATAGGCAGAGGCTGGATAAGGGTATGTCTTGGAGACAAAGAGTGATACAGTGCGGATATAGTCCTCCCGGGAGCCCAGCCTGCCCATACCCACCAAGATGCCCCATCTATACCTCATCGTTCTTTTGTGTGGGAAAGAACTGCAGATGCCAGTTTAATCCGAAGATAGACACAAAATGCTGGAGTAAGGCAACGGGTCAGGCAGCATCTCTGGAGAGAAGGAATGGGTGGTGTTTCGGGTCGAGGTCCTTCTTCTGACCCTTCTGAAGAAATGTCTCGACCCGAAACGCCACTCATATTTCTTTTGATTTGTTTTAACCATATAACCATATAACCATATAACCATTACAGCACGGAAACAGGCCTTCTCGGCCCTTCCAGTCCGTGCCGACCATTTATTTTCCCCTAGTCCCATCTACCTGCACTCAGACCATACCCCTCCATTCCCTTCCCGTCCATATACCTATCCACTTTACTTTTAAATGTTAAAATCGATCCTGCCTCCACCACTTCTGCTGGAAGATCATTCCACACAGCCACCACTCTCTGAGTATTGGGTAGACTGATGGGACTGAAGGCTGATAAATCCCCAGGTCCTGATGGTCTGCATCCCAGGGTACTCAAGGAGGTGGCTCTAGAAATCGTGGATGCGTTGGTGATCATTTTCCAATGTTCTATAGATTCAGGATCAGTTCCTCTGGATTGGAGGGTAGTTAATGCAGGAAGATCATTCCACACAGCCACCACTGTCTGAGTGAAGAAGTTCCCCCTCATGTTACCCCTAAACTTCTGTCCCTTAATTCTCATGTCATGCCCTCTTGTTTGAATCTTTCCTACCCTCAATGGGAAAAGCTTATCCACATCAACTCTGTCTATCCCTTTCATCATTTTAAAGACCTCAATCAAGTCCCCCCTTAACCTTCTGCACTCCAAAGAATAAAGACCTAACTTGTTCAACCTTTCTCTGTAACTTAGTTGCTGGAACCCAGGCAACATTCTAGTAGATCTCCTCTGTACTCTCTCTATTTTGTTGACATCTTTCCTATAATTTTGACCATTGAAAATGCTGCTTCCAAAAATAGTTCCATAACATCACACGCTGAGTCAAGGTTTGCCATTTTGAGTCATAGAGTCACACAGCGATAGAGTGAAAATAGGCCCTTCCGCCCAACACCGACAAACATGTCCCATCTACACGAGTACCACCTGTGTTTGGTCCATATCCCTCAAAACCTTTACCATCCATGTACCTGTCCAAATGTTAAGTGGGAGAAGGGAGAGGAGAATGCAGAGAACCCTTGCGATTCTCTGCCTCAGGGGGCTGTGGAGGGTTACTCACTAGAATTAAGTGGATGGATTTAGATGCGAAAAGTCAGGGGGAGGCTGAATGTTTAGCTAGAGTTTAGTTCGTTGTCACGTGTACCGAGATACAGTGAAAAGCTTTTGTTTTGTTTTTGTTGTGGGGAGAAGGCAGGAGAATGGGGTGAGGAGAGAGAGGTAGATCAGTCATGATTGAATGGCGGAGTAAGGCTGAATGGCCTTATTCTACTCCTATTCCTTACGATCTTATGACCTAACCGGTCAGCAGAAAGACTATACAAGATTACATTGGAGCCATCCACAGTGCACAGGTACACTGGGCGGTCACGGTGGTGCAGCGGTAGAGTTGCTGCTTTACAGCGAATGCAGCGCCGGAGACCTGGGTTCGATCCCGATTACGGGTGCTGTTTGTACGGAGTTTGTACGTTCTCCCCATGATCTGCGTGGGTTTTCTCTAAGATCTTCGGTTTTCTCACACATTCCAAAGACGTAAAGGTTTGTAGGTTAATTGGCTTGGTAAACGTAAAAATTGTCACTAGTGGGTGTAGGATAGTGTTAATGTGCGGGGATCGCTGGTCGGCCTGGACCCAGTGGGCCGAAGGGCCTGTGTATGTGCTGTAGCTCTAAACTAAACTAAACTTAACATGATAAAGACAATAACATGAATAACGTTCAGTGCAAGATAAAGTCCAGTAAAGTCCGATCAAAGAGAGTCCGAGGGACTCCAATGAGGTAGCTAGTAGGACAGGACTGATCCCTAATAGGAAGATAAATGCCAAAAAAGGACTGGTTGTTTACTGTGCAGTATATCCTATGTAAAAAAATGATTCCCTGCTTCAGTTTTACTATACATCTTCATATCTTATAACTAGGCCAAGACTTCCCCACTCACTGGACATATGGAAATGGCATGTGCTTACTATTTTCCTTGTCGGTAAATTCACTCTCTATCCGAAAAAGTGAAGGGCTGGGGAGAGTCAGGGCCAGGCACCATGGATTGGCTTACCTGGTTGGATCACGACAGCCCCAACGGACAAGGCTACAACAGTAAACGCTGACAGCCGGCAAAGCCACAGTTCCTGCCTTTGATAGGCACAAAATGCTGGGGTAACTCAGTGGGTCAGGCAGCATCTTTGGAGAAAAGGAATAGGTGACGATTCGGGTCAGAACCCTTCTTCACATGTACACGTTATAGGAGTAGAATTAGGCCATTTGGCCCATCGAGTACTCCACCATTCAATCATGGCGGATCTCTGCCTCCTAATCCCATTTTCCTGCCTTCTCCCCATAACCCTTGACACCCGTTCCAATCAATAATGTGTCTTATCTCTGCCTTAAAAATACCACTGGTAGCCTCCACAGCCCCCTGTGGTAATAAATTCCACAGACTAACTACCCTCTGACTAAAGAAGTTCCTCCTCACCTTTCTAAACGAGAGCCCTTTAATTCTGAGGCAATTACCTCTGGTCTTAGACTCTCCCACCAGATGAGACCTGATGAGTTTCAAGAAGGGTTCCGACTCAAAACATTACCTATTCCTTTTCTCCAGAGATGCTGCTTGACCCACTGAGTTAGCCCAGCATTTTGTGTCTATCTTTGGTATAGACCAGCATCTACAATTCCTTCCTACACATCCCTGAGTTTGAGTTTAGTTTATTGTCATGTGCACCGAGGTACAGTGAAAAGCTTTTGTTGCGTGCTAACTATTCAGCGGAAAGACAATTCATGATTGCAATTGAGACATTCACAGCATGATAAAGGGAATAATGCAAATAATGTTTAGTGCAAGATAAAGTCCAGTACAGCCCGATCAAAGATAGCCCGAGGTGCTCCCATAAAGTAGATAGTAGCTCAGGACCTCTCTAGTTGTTGGTAGGATGGTTCAGTCACTTGGTAACAGCTGGGAAGAATCTGAGGTGTACGCTTCACACTTCTATACATTTTGCCTGATGGGAGAGGGGGGAAGAGGGAGTGGCCAGTGTGTGACTCGTCCTTGATTATGCTGCTGGCCTTGCCGAGGCAGCCTGAGGTGTAAATTGAATCAATGGAAGTCAAAAGGATAAGGGAAAGAGATTTGAAGAGGATATGAGGGGTCCTTCTTCACCCAAGGAGTGATAAGTACCTGAAAGCGCCAGTTGAGGGAGTGATTGAAACTGGTTTGTTGACAAGATTTAAGAAATGACCAGATGACCACTGGAATCGTTTACGCATGGAGAGGTATGGAACTAGTGCTGGGTGATGGGGCTCATAGAGAAGGGTGCCCCCTGGTCAGTATTGTTTAGTTTTGATTAGAGAATCAGTGCAGAAATAGGACCTTCAGCCCACTGATTCCGTGCTGACCAGCGATCCCCGCAGACTAAAACCACCCTCCGCACACTGTGGACAAATTACAATTTTACCAAAGCCAATTAGCCTACAAACCTGTAAGTCTTTGGAGTGTGGGAGGAAACTGGAACACCCAGAGAAAACCCATGCAGGTCACGGGGAGAACGTACAAACTGAATAGACAGGATCGAACCCGGGCCTTTGATGATGTAAGGCATCAACTCTACCGCAGCGCCACCGTGCCACTTTAAACGTAGACAAGTTAAACCGCACTGCACGATTTAATGATTCTATGAAATCTGCAGCACTGTAGTCGACCAATTGGGAGTCAAGTCAAGAGTGTGTAATTGTCATACTTATGTACTGAAAAGGGAACAATTAAATTCTATTTCAGCAGCATAACAGGTTTGTACACACTCATAGATACATAATAAACACAAAAAAATTCAATAAATTAAAAATCCCAATGAGTCTGTAATATTATTGATATGTGCTGTAATAAATGCTAAAAGGCCCCACAGTTGCAAACAGTGGAGGACATCGACAACATCACCAGGCCTAGCCAGCCCCTACACCACCCACCCACCCACCCAGTGCCGTCGCCAGGACAACGGGCCTGTAAGGTCAACATAAGTCTCTATTTCAAGAACATGAAACTAGTTGGTCTCAAGTGGCACCGAAACATAGTGAATCATCGTGTACCGCCTTGGTGAGGTCTATTGTTCATTGCAATCATTGCACTTATATATGATTGAGCTCATGTAGAGTATCATTCTACTGCATTGTATAAAAATGAAGCATTTCACTGTGTCTCGGTACAATAAAGTGACAATAAAGTTCATTGAAAAGAATGAGACGTGGATAACAAAATGAAAGTATGATGCCTCAGAAAGATTGAACTATTTTGGGTGGAAGAATGGTGGGACAAATCGTTGGCATTTTTATACGTCGGATAGTGAATGATAACAGTACGGCACAGGAACAGGCCCTCTGGCTCACGGTGTCCATGCAAACATGATGCCAAGTTAAACTAATCTCCTTTGCCTTCAGGTTATGCAGATTTCTCCATTCCCTGCTTATCCATGTGCCCATCTAAAAGCCCCTGCAATGCCACTATCACATCTGCCTCCACCACCACTCCCGGTAGCGTGTTCCAGGCGCTACGCTCTGTGCAAAATACTTGTCCCGCTACATCTCCTTTAAACTTTACCTCGCGGTCACGGGGAGACCATACAATCTCCGTACAGACAGCACCCGTGGTCGGGATTGAACCCGGGCCTCTGGCGCTGTAAAGGGCCTGTCCCACTTGGGCGTCATTTGCGTGTCACGCAAAGATTTTGTAACATCCCAAAATCCTGGGGTGCTGCATGCGACCGCACGTCACAGCCTACGTCACCACGCACCATGCGCGCATCACGTGCGTGTCACGACTCGCGCATCGTGCGTCATGACGGGTAAATGATGTTGAGTAAATGATGCGCAAATTATGCCCAAGTGGGACAGGCCCTTAAATTTTATATACATTTGTATTAGAGGCATATGCATATCATAGTCCAAACCACTGCAACCGTTGTTAAACAATTACATATTAAGTATCCAGGATTCCAGGGACCCCGCTACCAATGTAGCTGCGATCCTCATTTATCAGTTACATATTAACATTGCCTCTAATTAATTATTTATATTTATAGATAGAAAAAATAAAGAGAGACAAAAAAGGAAATTAGAAAAATAGAATAAACTGCCAATAATACAACTTGGTCCATAGGTCAGAGGTCAGAGAACATAACTATTCATCTAGTCCTGGATTCAAGTTTCAGTCAGGCTTCCGCGCCGGCCCAATCTACCCCTTCAAATAATCTATAAATGGAGACCATATTCTAGTAAATAATTCTGATTTGTCAATTAAGACAAATCTATTTTTTTCCAAATGTAAGGTCTCCGACATCTCCATAATCCACATTTTGATTGTGGGGGTTTCTGGGTTTTTCCAAAATTTTAATATTCATTTTTTCCCAATTATTATACTATAATCAATGAAATTTCTTTGGTTTGTTGTAAGTTTTAGGTATTGTTCTGATATGCCCAATATTATTAATTTAGGATCGGGATCAATTTAAGTAAAGTAAAGTAAAGTATCCTTTATTGTCATTCAGACCTTTTGGTCTGAACGAAATTTCGATGCCTTGCATGCATACATTTAATAAAATAACAAAACACACAATAACATCCACCACAGTGAGTTTACCAGGCACCTCCTCACTGTGGTGGAAGGCAAAAGTCTTAAGTCTTTTGGGTATTAACAACTACAGAAATAATTTTTAAAATATCCATCCAGAAATTTTTATTTTTTTAATTTTTATGCAATTTACGTGTTAAATTAGCCGTAGAGTATTGACATTTATCACAGGTAGGAGAGATATTAGGAAATATTCTATTTAATTTTGTTTTAGAATAATGCAGTCTATGTAGTACTTTAAATTGTATTAAAGAATGTCTGGCATTTAACGAACATTGATGTATATGTTGTAGACTTTCATCCCAAATATCTTTCGTTATAGGTTGAGCTAATTCATTTTCCCATGCTAGTCTATATAATTCCGTTGATGGAATCTCACTATCTAAAAGAGTATTATAAATGTAAGATATTAATTTGACTGTATTGGGCTGTTTATTCAAACATTCATGTGGAATCTCTGGTTCTCTAGTTCTGTATTCTTGTGTGTGTGATTTAACATAATCTTTAAGTTGTAAATATCTAAAAAATTTATTTGAATATAACCCGTAATTCTGTTGTTACTCCTGAAATGAAAGGAAAATACCTTTTCTATAAAGTTGTCCCATCTTTTTAATTCCATAATTTTTCCATTGTACAAAACCTTTATCCAACACTGAAGGTTTAAATGAAGGATTATTTGCAATGGGGAAAAAAGTGATAAATTATCCAATTTTAATGTCTTTTTTAGTTGTTTCCAAATTCGAAAATCACTGTATATTATTGTATTTTCACTATAGATTTTTTATTCAATTTTGTGGGAGCTAACAGAATCGGACCAATTTCAAAAGGCAGCCAATCTTCCTTTTCCATCTTTAACAAGTCTGGTTGTTGATCCATATCTTCCTATCAAAAATTCATATTTTTGACATTGACTGCCCAAAAGTAGAATAAGAAATTTGGTAAGACTAATCCTCCTTTCGTCTTGGATTTTCATAAGTGTTTTTTGCTTATTCTGTGATTCTTATAATCCCAAATAAAACTTGTCACAATAGTGTAAACCTTTTTAAAGAAATGTTTTGGGAGATATATCGGAATTGATTGAAAAAGGTATAGTAATTACGGAAAGAAAATCATTTTTATAGCATTAATTCTACTGAGCATTGAAATGAGAAGGGTTTTCCAATATTGAATATTCTTATGCAATTTATTAAGTAAATGGGTGAAATTTGATTTAAATAAAGAAGTGTATTTCTTGGTCTGTAAATTCCTAGTTATTTAAATTTTTCATTGACTATTTTAAAAGGTGATTGTTGCAATATGTATAAATTAGGTTCTGATATTGGCATAATCTCACTTTTATTCCAATTAATTCTGTATCCCGAAAATAAACCAAATTGAGTTATAACATTTAACAAGTTTGGAATGCTGATTTCTGGGTTTGTAATATATAGTAATCCATCATCTGCATATAGAGAGATTTTATTAACTGTATTTTTAGTATTATACCCATATATTTCTGGATGTGTTCTAACACTTTCTGCTAGTGGTTCGATAACAAGGGCGAATAATAGCGGGGATAATGGGCACCCTTGTCTACAACCTTTAGATAAATCAAATTTTGTTGATAACATTTAATTTGTCATTATTCTAGCTGTTGGGTTAGTATATAAAAGCTTAACCCATGTACAAAACATCTCACCCAGTTGAAATATTTTCATCACCAAAAATAAATAGGGCCATTCCACTTGATCAAATGCTTTCTCAGCATCTAACGAGATGACTGCTAGGTCTACATTAGCTATTCTATTTGAGTATATAATGTTAAATAATCATCGCAGATTATAATATAAATAACGTTTTGGAATAAAGCCTGTTTGATCGGGGTGTATTAATTTATTAATCACTAAACTTAATCTATGGGCTAAAATAGTAAGATTAAACAAGCTTACCAGTTTGAAGTTTGATCTTTATTTTATGCGGAGTTACGTGAAGAACCCCGCCAGTCCGCATGCCCGTCAATCTTCAAAGCAGCGGTGTGAAATCACAGTATAACAGTAATTGAAGTAACATAGTAAGATTATAAACCTAGAACTACCAGATGACCTTTGTGATATGAGGGTTGGGAGCGGTGGGCACATAATCGCTCATCGTAACTACTCATAAAGTAAAGATCAAACTTGAAACTGGTAATTTCTCATTTATTTTACTTCGGAATCACATGAGTGATTCCGTGAAGATTACAAAGCTCTGTGATTTCATGCCGTAGTTACGAATCCAGGCGTCTCACTGCATCAATTGACTCAGGATGAGTGAATACAAAACAATGCATTGAACCATGACATTGATTTGAAACGTTAACAGT
The DNA here is from genome assembly GCA_963514005.1 of Raja brachyura. The sequence goes on from OY740783.1 coordinate 16,655,608, forward strand.
TTATTTAACAAAAGAAACAATATTGACCCCTCTCTCCCAGGGGGAAACTATGAAACAGAACTTAAAATGGATTGGACGAATACCCCCGGTTCGGTAAGCGGCTTGTTATAGAACCTTTGAAAAGTCAGTTCATTTGACCATCCTGTGGCCGCAAGGATATGGTCTAGAGGGACATCCATTGCCCTCGCTGCTGACGTTGATGCCACCCTGATGGAGTGAGATTTAAAATGGTCAGTGTGCACTCCTGCACTCCTGAGAACCTGTTTCTGAACCGGTCTGGTCTGAAATGGTCTGAACTGAAACTTTCATATGCATTTTTTTGTGGCTAATAAGTAATGCTGATTCCGAACCTCTGAGGCTCTTGGTGACCTTGATATAATAATAACAAATGCGACACTGCACACAGTCATAAATCCGTGGGTTATGCCAAAAATATAACCTGGAACCCTGACACCCCTGGTCTATAAAACGTAATGTTATTACCAGATGATACCATCCTGTCCAGTCGCAGCTTCTGCAACATCTGGACCCGTTACGCTGAAACCAGCACCATGAGCATGACCACCTTAAGGGTGATTTTGGGCAAAGAGAGGGATGTGGCTAGACCTCACTGGTGAAGCAGCGCGAACAACACGCTCACATCCCAGATTTCGGAGTACCTGGGTCTGGGGGGATTGGAATTAAAAATACCACTCATAAACCGGGATATTAAAGGGTGAGATCTGACAGAATGTTGTTCCGACCCCAGCCATAAGTATGATGGCAGGGCACTCCTGGCACTATTAATGGCACGGGGGTTACACAAAAAACTGGAGAAACTCAGCGGGTGCAGCAGCATCTAAGGAGCGAAGGAGATAGGCGACGTTTCGGGTCGAGACCCTTCTTCAGACTCTTTAGTCTGAAGAAGGGTCTCGACCCGAAACGTCGCCTATCTCCTTCGCTCCTTAGATGCTGCTGCACCCGCTGAGTTTCTCCAGCTTTTTGTGTAACCCTCGATTCTCCAGCATCTGCAGTTCCTTCTTTAACACTATTAATGGCACTATCGCTCAACCCTTCATCAAAATATAATGTTGACAGAACGATATTCTAGCACATCTGCGATGCATGCCGTGTGATATGCAATGTTCTCCCGTGAACAGAACATCTCCCATTTCCTGATATGAGAGGTATACTGTTTTTTGGTACTATCCCTCTAGGCCGCAGCAATCACATCCACGGTACGATCGGATAGTCCAAGCCCCAGGTATGGCCTCCTCAGAATCTGCAAATTAACAGATCAATACGAGCATGTAATGGATGTAAATCCTCAGTTACAGGGTGCACCAGTAGGGCTCTGCATTTCGGAACACCCATAATTGGTTGTGTTGTTATCTCCAAAAAGGGAGGGAACCATGGCTGAGTAGGCCAGTCGGGTACCACCAACACTCCTGAAGCGGAGTCCTGCTTGATCTTGAACAAGCACCAACTGATGAGGCAAAATGGAGGAAATGCATATAAAAACATTCCACCCCAATGCAGCGAGAATGCATCTACCGCTACTGCCCCAGGGTCTGGTTCCCATGAAACATATTTAGGTAACTGGTGATTGAGTCTAGATGCAAACAAATCGATATCTGGCATCCCATACCGAACAACAATATCATTAAGTACTTCATGATTCAACATCCATTCTGTGTTGTCATTGAATTTGCGTGACCTGGTGTCTGCCACCATTTTGAGTCTACCTGCCACTTGCTATCTACCTGGTAGGTAGATAGCTGAAACCCAAATATTTCTTGTAATACACCAGTGCCAAATAAGATTCTGACTTGATTCCACCCATGTGATTAACATGCACCACTGCCGTAGTGTTGTCAATCTAAAGTTGAACATGTAAGTGACTCATGGTTATACAACAAGCTTTAATCCCATAAAACACTCCCTATAGCTCTAAATAATTAATTCCATGTGATTGAAGAATAAATGCCTCATGCATATTCCATCTGCTTCCAAAGCTAGAGATGGTATCCGTAGGACCCCAACCTAAGGCACTAACATCAGTCTGTAAAACAACTGAGGGTTCCTCAACCCGAATTTTGCTGGAACAATTTGAGATGTTCATTATCCACCAGTGCAATGGCTTCAGCTGGCAATTGCATGAGCCTGTCAAAATGACCTGCATGTATTCTGAGTGCTTGTTCCTTTGCATGTTGTAACTTTTGATAATGCAAAGGTCCATACTGTGTAGCTGGAAAGGCTGCCACTAATTTGCCAACCAGGCAGGCCACTTGCCTAATTGAAGGTTGTTGCTCCTGCATGATTTTGTTACAGCCTTCAATTACATTTAATCTCTTGCCCCTGGGCAAGGTCACTAGCATGTGAGTTGAGTTAATAGTGAATCCCAAATAATCAATCACTCTAACTGGTATCAATTGGATTTAAGTGGATGAATGAGGATCCCCAATCTCTCAAACGTGAGTTTAACAACTGAAACTGATAATTCAGCTGTTTCCCGGGTCTTTCCTATTATCAAGATATCATCCAAATAAGCCATTTCAATATGGCCCTGAGCCCGGAGTAGCCCCAATACTGGTTTTAACAGTTTTGTAAATAGTCTAGGTGCTGAGGTTAACCCATTAGGCAGTGCTTTAAATTGCCATAATTGCCTCATCCAGCTAAATTTCAAATATCTCCGATGATCCCTATGAACAGGCACTGAGTAATATGCATCTTAAAGGAATCTACATGCCATGTAACAGCCTCCAGAAATCAGTTGTTTGGCAGTAACAAATGTTTCCATTTTGAAATGTTTATACTGCACAAAAGGATTAAGGCTCGTCAAATATGATTTGACATCCCCCATCCTTTTTTGGTCTAGGAAAAATATTAGACACAAATTGGTGAGATTGATAATGTGTCTTCTCAATTACCCCTTTTCTATATATTTTGAAAATTTCAGCTTGTACCTCCAAATTCTCTTTTTGTGAAAAAATGAGTGTCCAACTTGGGGTATGCTGTATGGGAGGACACAAATTGGGAAGGAATTCAATCCAAAACCCTTGTATACTATGCAGCATAAACAAACGTTATCCCATACCATTCCTTCAGAAACAAGTGTAATTTTCCTCCAACTTGTAAGTGATTCCGACTTAATATATTCCTACAAGGGCCAGACCCACCTACCTCCATGGTTACATGTGGGTTTTTCTGCCCTCTGTTTCTGGGAAAAGGCATGTTCGCCCGTGCCCCTGTTGGCGTGCACCAGCTGTGCATATTGGTGAATGGCCGACTTGGTCCTTGACCTGCCCCGCTTTCAGCAAGCCATTTAAAGGGATACTGCCACCGCAGCGTTCTGGCACTCAACGGTACTTTAATAAGTCCGACCGTCTTTGCCTCGACGTCCAGTTCTTTGACTCTTTTTGTGAGGTCTTCACAAAAACAGCAGATTTGGTGGCTGAATAGTACTCAGTTTGCACAGAGTGGCGAACTTCGGGTTGATGGTGGGGTGGATGGCAGTTTTCCTCAGACAGTTTATCTCGAAGTGCGTATTACACATGAGGGCTAGGGCATTCTGCTGTACATCAGACAGGTGCCCTCCATCCACCAACCTGGTGAATGCTGTAATGCTCGAGGCGAGGAGCTTTAACACCCTCTGAAGCCTCATTTCCTGAGCTCTTATGCCTATGCCCATATGACCCCATATGGCGTGGTTTACAGCCGGTACTTTGAGTCGGACACAATTCGTCGGTGTCTCATAATTTCTGTCTGGTTTGTCGATAGTGAGCTCGTGAAGCTGGTGTGAAGCCAAGTAGTTAATACTTGCAGCCAACCCTTCACCCAGTGGTTCTCCTGAGTCTGTTGGGATGGCAAATCTTGCTGCCAGGGATGGTACCTCTGACTCGTGCCCTTCATCCCTTGGGGTATGCTCCATGGTTGTACCCTCAGACTCAGCATCAGAATAACCCTGACGCTCACTCTCCTCCTCCAAGAGGGAGACATTAAGCAGCCCTGTTCCAGGTGCTGCTGGCGTGGGCTCTCCCAGAGGCTCCCAAGAGAGCTGACAAAACTCCTCCTGTTGGAGTGCGTCTAGATGGAGCATCCTCTCCATTAGGATCTCCATTCTGGATAACCGTCCCAAGACGTTATCCATTCCCGGAGGGGAACCTTCCCGACCCGACTCATCAGACTCCACGGGCCGTGCAGTTTTTGGTGGCTTTCCGCCCCAATGGAGCAGCCATGGTGCTTTCAGGCACCAAGTCTGCAGTCGCTGGTCGTACCGCTAGCGACTCTGTAGGTGAACTAGACGGCCGCCCGCTACCCGCACTTCCGCGGTCTCCCATCAGTACTTTCCCGGCGGCTCGCCTTGACCTCTCCCGTGACGTTTTCTCCATACTTGGACTTGCTCCTGAAACATGAATTTATCAAATGCAGAAAACGACCTCCGACTAAGGTTTACACTTACCTGAGGCGTTTTAAAACTTACCGCTAGAGGAGCGATGCTCCTCTGAACCGGTCGTTGCTCCATGCGTCAGACTAATGACACGCCAGCGGACTGGCGGGGTTCTTCACAGAATCACTCACGTGACTCTGAAGTAAAATTTTGGTTAATATTTTCTGATCAGTGTTTAAGAGAGCAATTGCTCTATATGAACCTGGGTCTTCAGGGTTCTTATCCGTTTTGGGTATAAGTATTATTGTTGATTCATTTAAAGCTTCTGGTAGTTCCTGTTGCATGAATGCTTGAGTATATAATGTCTGTAGGCGTGGGGAGATCAGATCATGAAATGTTTTATAAAATTCACTATTTAAACCATCAGGGCCAGCGGCCTTTCTGTTTTTTAAAGATCTAATAGATTCTTCAATATCTTTTACTGATATTTCAGCCCCTAATAATTCCCTCTCTTTCTGATCTAAACCTGTAAGATTACATATCTGTAAAAATGATTCCATTCCTGTAGAACCCACTGTCGTTTTGGTTGAGTAAATTGTTTGATAGTATTGAGAAAATCTATCATTAATATCCTTGGGTAATGTTAGTATTTCTCCCATATCTGATTTGATTTTTATATATTTGTTTTCCCCTTCCTGTTTCTGGAGTTGACTCGCAAGTAATTTTTGTGGTGTATCACCGAACTCAAAGTGTAGCTGTTTAGTATTTTGATAAAGTTTTATGATTTGATCTGAATATATTTGGTTTAACATATTTGAGTGCAGCAATTTTATTATCTATTATCATAGATGGCGCGATTGCATTTTCCCTATCTAATTGCCTTATTTCCATTTCCAATACCTGTTGTTTGGCGCAATCATCTTTATTACAAAAGGCTTGCGCGGAGATTAACGCTCGTCGTATAAATGCTTTAAATGTTTCCCAAAGGAGTGAGGCAGATATTTCAGGGCAGTCATTAGTCTCAAAAAACATATTTATCTGTGAGATAAGATATTCGTAACATGCTTTATCATTTAAAATTTGAGGATTAAGTCTCCATTGTGTCTCCTTCTCAGTCATTCCACTTAGTTTGATCATAAATTAAATTGTTAAAGGAGCATGGTCTGAAATTATAATATTATATATTTTGAATTATAAGTAAATGGGATAAGTTTAGAGTCTACTGAAAAGTAGTCTATCCTTGAATAGGTTTTATGTACCATTGATTGGAATGAGTATCCCCTCCCAGATGGGTTTTCAATTCTCCAAACATCTTTGATATTAGTAGTATTAAAGTTTAATAATTTGCTTGTCTTGGATTTTGCTTTTCTTTGTCTTGATGATCTATCTAGATAAGAATCTAATGTGCAATTTAAATCTCCACCAATTATCAAATTATGTTATGTGAGTTCCGAGATAATATTAAGTATATTCTTAAAAAACAAAGGGTTATCAAAATTTGGTCCATAGACATTGAGAAGAATCACTTTTTTTAGATTTAATTCACCCACTAGTATAATATATCTACCATTAATGTCTGCAAAAGTTGATATGTGTTTAAAAGGTATACGTTTATGGATTAAAATTGTGACACCTCTGGCCTTATGGGAGAATGGAGAATCATATGTTTCAGCGATCCATTTTGCTTTCAATCTATCTTGTGCATCGTTTTTAAGGTGAATTTCTTGAAGAAATGTTATATCTGCATTGAGTGACTTTAAGTGTGCTAATACTTTACCTCTCTTGATTGATTCATTAATTCCCTTAACGTTCCAGCTACAAAAAGTAATTCCTTGACCCCCGTTTTTTTCTTTTAACATCTTGCATCTTATGGTTAGGGTGGTCTCTAAAAGAGCAGATAGCTCAGCACAGTAAACCAGACATTCCACCCGAACACAGGACAGATGAGTTTTAAATCTAATAGATCTTCCTCCCGGACATATCTCCACAAATAATATTTATAATTCAATTCAAGTTTAAAATAGTAATTAAGTAAAAAAATAAAGAAAGTAAAAAAATAAAAGGTTAATAAAGTGCAAGGAAAAAAAAGAAACTTCATCTAGAATTCTTAGAAAAAAATATTACTAGCTCCACGCTATAAAAACATTTTTTTTCAATAAAAGTAATTTACGGGATTGAATTAGAACTATTTTGGTCCAAAATATTAGTAATCATGTAATGAAAACTATTACTCTCTTGGCTAACTATTAGTCAAATGTTAGTCTGATGTTAAAAAAAAGAAAAAAACATTGCAAATTTTAATTAATAGAATACCTAAATTATACCTTATTTACAGTTCATATTTTAAACTAATTATTCTAATAATAATATTCTTAATAATTAGTAATTATTAGTAATAATTAGTACTAAAATATCAAAATAATATGTCCATAGCAAGAAGGTTTACTCAGCTGTCGTTATCAGCTTTCATTAGTCCTTGAGTAAAGTGGTTTAAAGTTCTGTTTATTCTCAGCAAGATGAAGGTATTATATGAATATTATTCAGTCAACACTCGAGTCCACAATCTTCCGGGCGAACACAAATGCTTCCATGTGGTCAGTTAAAATCTGTTCTTTCTGCTTATAGGTGACTCTCAATCTTGCAGGGTAGAACAGTCCATATCTCAAGTTGTCTATCTTCTTAAGAATCCCTCTTGTCTCAGTAAGTAACACTCTCCATCTGACCACCTCTGCAGGATAATCTCTAAATATGCTTATTTTGTCTCCCTCAAACAGAAGATTTCTGGTGCCAGCAATTTTTTTCATGATATCATCCAAAACATGATCGAATTGCACCTTCACTATGAGCCGCCTTGGAGGTGTGGTCGGGTCTGAGTGACGTCCCAGAACTCTGTGTGCCCGGCCTAATAAAGGCTTTTCATCTAAATTCAAGATTTTAAAAATAAGTCTGCGGCAAAGTCACGGAGATCTTTAGTTCCTTCTTTACCCACTCGAACGCCAACAATTCTTAAATTCTGACATCTCTGGCGTCCCTCCAAGTCAATGCATTTTTCAGTTACTTTATGCAGTAAGTCTGATAAACGCTTGTTCTCGGCGAGAAGTGTATCTGTTGTGTGAGAGCTCGTTTCGGCAATTGACTCCAATTGAGTTATGGCTTCAGTTTGTTGATCTATTGCGGTGAAGGCAGGCTCCAGCCTAACATTAAGGTTGGATTCAATCGACTTAATTTTCTCGTTTACTTCATTGATTTGTAAATCGAGGTTTGCAGACATTTCTCCTTTATGGTAGCCAATTTTACTTCGGACTCACGCGAGTGATTCCGTGAAGAAGTCCCGCCAGTCCGCATGCGCGTCATTATGCCAGACGCATTGCGCAACGACGGGCTGGCAAGGTGAAGCTCCACCAGCGGTAAATGAAAAACTCGCGGGTACGTTTTAAAAAACTCACTGTGGTCGTTTTCTTGAGGTCTGTAAGGCTAGTTTACAGGAGGAAGGGAAGGTTGAGATGTGCCGCCGGGCAGTCAGCTGAAAAAGACCGCGGTAGTGCGGTCAGCGGGCGGGCGCCCATTTCGCCTTCAGAGCTGCCGGCAGTTCAGCCAGCGGCAGCTATTCCGGTGCCAATTTTAAGCACCGTGGCTACTCCTGTAGGGAGGAAAGCCACTAAAAAATCAGTAAGGCCCGTGGACTCTGATGAGTCGGGCCAGGAGAGTTCTCCTCCAACTATGAGGGACGTCTGGGGATGTCTAGATAAGATGGAGCACCTAATGGAAAGGATGCTCCATCGTGATATATTCCAGGAGGAATTATATATCCGTGGGTCACCCCATGGGCCCTTGGCAACAGCCTCTACTAGAGGAATGTATTGGGAAGATGTGCTCCGTGAAGCCTTATATCCACGGGTCTTCTTGTGGGCCCATGGCAGCAGCACCTTTAGAAGGGCTGCATGAAGTCTCCCTCATGGAGCAGGTGAGCGTACCAGGGCAGTTTTGTTTTGACCCTGAGGTTGGAGGTATTGCGGAGGGGCGTACCCCAAGGCACGAGAGTGAAGCTCTAGACATGCCAGATGTGGCATGTAAATTCGCCATACCAACGGGAACTGGTGAGCCAATGGAAGGTAACCTGGCTAGAAACATTAATTATATGGTTTCCCATCAGCTACAGGAGTTAACGATGGAAGAGATGGAAGCGAAAAGATATGAGACACCTGTCAACTGTGCCTCAATCAAAGTGCCCACTGTTAACTAGGCCATCTGGGGGCAAATGGGTGTAAGCATGAGAGCACAAGAATTAAGGCTGCAAAAGGTCTTAAAACTGGTTGGGTCAGGCATTGTGGCCTTTGGAAGATCAGTCGAAGGAGCGCCCCTGTCTAATACACAGCAGGATGCTTTGCCACTTTTGTGCAATGCGCACTTCGAAATAAATTGCCTTCGAAAAAATGCAATAAGACCAACTCTAAATCCAACGTTTACAGGGTTGTGCAAAACAACTAAATGCAATCTGTCAAAACAGGTCAAAGAACTAGATGACGAGGCGAAGATGGTCGGCCTCATTAAAGCGCAGCCGACCGGTAGAATTCCGTTTCGTCAATTACACCCCTATAGACGGTTCACTGAGGCTGGTTCGGGTCAAGGATCAAGCCGGATTCTGCCATCTTTACGCAATTGGCGTACCCTAACATTTACTCCCTCCAGAACTCGGAGGCTAAAGTATCCACCTGTAACTATGGAGGTACGTGTATCTGGTTCTGTTCAGGACATGTTATATATGGATCAGTCACGAGTTGGGGGTAGATTGCAGTTATTTTTTAATGAATGGTGCTCCTTAACATCAGACCCGTTAATACTGGACAGCATTCAGGGGTTTTGAATTGAGTTCATTTTTAAATTGTGTCCACCCACACAATATACACCGAGTCGGACATTGGTGTTTTCAAAACCAGAAACTTTACAGGTAAATGCTGAAATTGAAATGTTATTTACGAAAAGTGTAATTGAAAAGTCAGTTCATCAACCTCACCAGTTTATGTCCAATATATTTCCTAGACAAAAGAAGGATGGTGGGTGTCAAGTCATTCTTGATCTAACTCGACTGAATACCTATGTCCAGTATAAACATTTCAAAATGGAAACTTTTGTTACTGCTAAACAATTAGTTTCCATAGGATATTATATGGCAAGTATAGATCTGAAAGATGCATATTATTCAGTACCGATTCATTACGATTTTTGGAGATATTTGAAATTTAGTTAGATGAGACACTGTGGTAGTTCAAAGCATTACCGAATGGGTTAACCTCAGCTCCTAGATTATTTACAAAGTTGTTGAAACCAGTGTTGGGTTTACTCCAGGCTCAGAATCATATTGTGATGGCCTATTTGGATGATATTCTAATCATAGGCAAGACTCAGGAAGCAGCTGAATGAGCTGTTTCAGTTACTAAACATATGTTTTTTAAGGCTGGTGTTTCTCATCCATCCAGCCAAATCCAAATTGATGCCATCAAGGATCATTGATTATTTGGGGTTCACCATTGATTCAACTAACATGTTAGTAACTCTGCCGAGAGACAAGAGATTAGAATTAATGGAAGCTTGTAGCAATCTTGTTGATGAGCAGGAATCCTCCATCTGACGAGTGACTAGTATAATTGGTAAATTAGTGGCTGCTTTCCCTGGAGTGCAATTTGCGCCTTTACATTATCAGAATTTGCAACGAGCTAAGGAACAGGCACTCAAAACACATGCATGTCATTTTGATAGACTCGTGCATTTGCCAGTTTAAGCTATCACTGAGTTAGTGGTGGATAACGAATGTTTCATGTTGCTCTAGTAAAATTCTGGTTAATCAACCTTCAGTTGTTTTACAAACTGATATGAGTGCCTTGGGATGGGGAGCCACTGATATCATTTCTAGCTGCGGTGGCAGATGGAATGCGCTTGAGGCATTAATTCTTCAGATGCATGGTATCAACTATTTAGAATTGTTAGGAGCATTCTATGGCTTAAAAGCGTATTGTTCAACTATGCATGATTTGCATGTTCAGCTCCAGATTGATAACACCAGAACAGTTGCATATGTTAATCACATGGGCGGAATTAAGTCGGTATCATGTGATAAGCTGGTTAACTTTGTTTGGCATTGGTGTATTGCAAGGAGCATTTGGATTTCAGCAATCTACTTACTAGGTAGATATAACATGGTGGCAGACACCAGGTCATGAAAATTCAATGACAACAGAATGGATGTTGGATCCAAAAGTTTTTTAACATGTGAGTGATTCCATGAAGATTTCAAAGCTCTGGGGTTTCATGCCGTAGATACAGGTCCATACGACACACACTGCCTCAGTTGACACAGGATAAACAAATAATGCATTTAACACAGTTCAAATTATACATGTTAATGTTTTAATAAACAAAAGAAACAATAACGACCCAGGGGATAGTTACAAAACAGAACTAAAAATAGCATGCCCAAATACTTCCGGCGTGAGGACAGGTTTATTATAAAACCGTTGAAATGGCCCTTCACTGGACCATCCTGCGGCCCTGAGGATTTGGTCTAAAGGAACGTCCAGTGCCCTCACTGCGGATGTTGATGCCGCCCTGGTGGAGTGAGATTTAAACACATCAGTGTCCACTCTGGCGCAATCCAAAACTTGTTTCAGCCACCTAGAAATGGTCTGTGCTGACACCTTCTTATGAGGTTTTTTGTGACTGATCATAATTTTGTGAGCATCGTAATTTCCGAGCCTCTAAGGCTCTTGGTGACCTCAACATATTGTCGTAAGTGTGTAACTATACACACTTAGCCGCAGATCAATGGGATATGCCATAAAACTCAGTTTCATCCCAGACATTCCTGGCCTGCTTTGTTTGATTAAATCCTAAACATAAAATGTAATATTATTTACAGAAGAAACCATGCTGTGCAGTCATAGTTCTTGCAGTGTCTGGACACGTTGTGCTGAAACGAGCGCCATGTGCATGACCACTTTAAGGATGAGTCTTTGCAAAGACAGAGATGTAATTGAAGCCCATTGACGAAGTAGTGTGATAAGTATGCTCACATCCCAGATTTCCGTATACCTAGGCCTAGGAAGATTACAGTTAAAAGTACCCTTCATGAATCGGGACACCAATGGATGAGACCCAACAGAATGTTGTCCCGACCCCTGCCATAAATAGGAGGACAATGCACTTCTGGCACTATTGATGGCACTATAACTCAGTCGCTCTTCAAAATATAATGTGGCAAGGAACTCCAATACATCAGGTATGCTTGCAGTGTGATACTATATATTTGACTGCAAGCAGAACATCTCCCATTTTTTTATATGAGATATGTATTGTTTCAAACTGGTCAGTTCTCGTTTAATCTTACTATTCTACACGGCCAAGATTAGTAATTTTATCTTCAAACTCTGGGTGACTCTGTACAGGGCGGACCACGTGAAGGTTGCAATCTTCCACCCCGGCCTTTGAGACATCATCCTGGGATGACATTGAAACTGAGCCCAAGGCTTCAGTCGGGCCTATTTCTTCCACCGGCTGTTTACCATCTCCAGGTTTTTAGTCGGTCCCTTTGTGGGGGAGTGCTTTACCGACATTGGATCTCCGGAGCCGCGGTCTGATGACGTCACGCAAGCTGCCGGTGTGATCTCTGCAGGCCAATTCGTTATTTTACTCCCGTTTTTTCTCTGCTTTTCGCGTGGAGCTAGCTGGCGCACACCTCTACTCCACCATTAGCGCCACCGGAAGTCAATTTAGTGTTTATAGGTACCACGCAGAAACAGGCCCTTCGCAGGTCTGCGCCGACCAGTGATCATCCCGTACCCTAGCACTATCCTACACAAAAGGGATAATTTACAATTTTTGTTTGCCAAAGCCAATTACAAAACTGTACGTCTTTGGAAACATAGAAATGTAGAAACATAGAAAGTAGGTGCAGAAGGAGGCCATTCATTGTGATCATGGCTGATCGTCCCCAATCAATAACCCGTGCCTGCCTTCTCCCCATATCCCTTGACTCCACTAGACCCTAGAGCTCTAACTCTCTCTTAAATCCATCCAGTGACTTGGCCTCCACTGCCCTTTGTGGCAGGGAATTCCACAAATTCACAACTCTCTGGGTGAAAAAGTTTTTCTCACCTCAGTCTTAAATGGCTTCCCCTTTATTCTAAGACTGTGGCCCCTGGTTCTGGATTCGCCCCACATTGGGAACATTTTTCCTGCATCTAGCTTGTCCAGTCCTTTTATAATTTTATATGTTTCCATAAGATATCCCCTCATCCTTCTAAACTCCAGTGAATACAAGCCTAGTCATTTCAATCTTTCCTCATATGACAGTCCCACCATCCCAAGGATCAATCTTGTGAACATACGCTGCACCGCCTCAATCACAAGGATGTCCTTCCTCAAATTAGGAGACCACAGCTGTACACAATATTCCAGATGTGGTCTCACCAGAGCCCAATACAACTGAAGAAGAAGTGGGAGTGTGGGAGGAAACCGGAGCACCCGGAGAAAACCAAATGGAGAATGTACAAACTCCGTCCAGACAGCACCCATAGTCAGGATCGAGGTCGTGTCTCTGGCGCTGTGAGGCAGCAACTCTACCGCTGCATCACCACGCACCCAAGTATCTTATTGATCTTAGGTTTCTGATTGTCACGTGTACCGAGGTAGAGTGGAAATATTTGCCTTGCATACTGTCCTGTACCTCTGTACCTCTTGCCAGATCCGAGAGGGGAAAAGTGGGAGTGACCGGGGTGAGACTGGTCCTTAATAACAACTGGGAAGAAACTGACCCTTAATCTGGAGGTAAAGGGTGATGTTACAGGGATGGAAGTGGCCGAGTGTAAGGACATGGAAGCAACATTAGAACTTGAATCTGATGTCGACATTGGGAGCCATCCCTGGCTGGAGACTTCAATCTTTACACAACTTAGTGGGAGAAAAGTGTGCCTTACTCTGCCCAGGAACTCACAAGCATCGCTACAGTTCAAGTATTCCTTGGGTCTAAATGGAGGAACATTGCATTTGTTTGCATGCAGAATATTACACGCATCCATTCCTAAATCCACGGAAAATTTCAAAGGATGAAGTAAAAGTTGGGACAAGGGCTAGACTCGCTTTAATCTCCAGTATATCAAATTGTAACAGTAACAGACCAGTAGATGACGCACGCATTTCTCCTGCCCTTCCTGCCCTGCCCCTCCACTTTTCCCTTCACCCCATTCCCTTCCATCTATATCCCTTCTTCTGACTGTACATTTCACAACTCATCTCTCCCTATCTCCATATCTCACTCCCTTTTGTCTTTTCATCTCTGGCTTTTGGCCTGGCTTTTACCAAACTATGGTTAAAAAAAAAAGTATATTGAAGATAATTTTAGATTAATGGAAAAGGGTTAGAGCATGCCAAAAACCCTCTTTATATGGAGGGGACTTTAGAATATAATAATAAATGCCAAGAGATTGAAAGGAAAGAAAAATAGACCATAAGAGTGAAAAGACTGGATAGCACGTAACAAATGTTTTTCACTGTACCACAGTACACGTGACAATAAACAGAACTGAACTAATTCTATCAAACACCTTGGTCCACACCCTGCCACAAATGTCCCCTCTTTTGTCCATCTGCCTGGCTCTCTGCTTGCAACTTAAAATGAGATTGTATTTTCTTTTATCCACACTAAAACCATCCTACGCACACTGTGGACAAATTACAATTTTACCGAAGCCAATTAGCCTACAAACCTGTAAAGGGCCTGTCCCACCAGCATGCGGCTCCATGCGGTGACCGCGACCAAACTGGAAGCGGGGGCCGCGTGGAGGTCGGGTGATCCCCGTACAGGGCCGGTACCACCAGCATGCGCCTGCATGCGGCAAGCCGACCAAAGTGGCAGCGGGGGCCGCACGGAGGTCGGGTGAGTGGCGCGACGTGGCGCGAAGTTGGAGTGAAGTTGGAGCGAAGTCCGCGGTAAGTTCGCAAGGACAGAGAGGGACACACAGAGAGGGGCACGGAGGCACACAGAGAGAGCGCCATGGAGGCACATATAGAGAGGGTCAAGGAGGCACACACAGAGAGGGTCACGGAGGCACATATAGGGAGGGTCACGGAGGCACATATAGAGAGGGTCACGGAGGCACGACGTCGAGGCGGTGCGTAATGAGTCGAGGCGGCTGTGGGCCGACAGGCCGTTGCCGTGCAAAATTTTTGAACACGGTCAGTTTTTCGGAGCCCCGCGCGATGTCGGGACCAGCTCGGCACAACTCCACACGGCTCCGGCGATCGAAGTGGGACCTGCCCCGCGAGGCCGGACGGCTCAAGCAACCACGTTAGGTCGCGCTCGCCGCATGCAGTCGCATGCTGGTGGGACAGGCCCTTAAGTCTTTGGAGTGTGGAAGGAATCTGGAACACCCAAAGAAAACCCACGCAGGTCACGGGGAGAACGTACAAACTCTGAATCAACAGGATTGAACCCGGGCCTCTGATGATGTAAGGCATCAACTCTACCGCTGCGCCACCGTGCCACTTTAAACGTAGACAAATTAAACCGCACTGCATGATTTAATGATTCTATGAAATCTGCAGCACTGTAGTCGACCAATTTAGAGTCAAGTCAAGAGTGTGTAATTGTTATACTTATGTACTGAAAAGGGAACAATGAATTTCTATTTCAGCAGCATAACAGGTTTGTACACACTCATAGATATATAATAAACACAAACAATTCAATAAATTAAAAATCCCAATGAGTCTGTAATATTATGAATATGTGCTGTAATTAGTGCTAAAAGGCCCCACAGTTGCAAACAGTGGAGGACATCGACAACATCACCAGGCCTAGCCGGCCCCTACACCACCCACCCACCCAGTGCCGTCGCCAGGACAACGGGCCTGTAAGGTCAACATAAGTCTCTATTTCAAGAACATGAAACTAGTTGGTCTCAAGTGGCACCGAAACATAGTGAATCATCGTGTACCGCCTTGGTGAGGTCTATTGTTCATTGCAATCATTGCACTTATTTATGATTGAGCTCATGTAGAGTATCATTCTACTGCATTGTAGGAAAATGAAGCATTTCACTGTGTCTCGGTACAATAAAGTGACAATAAAGTTCATTGAAAACAATGAGGCATGGATAACAAAATGAAAGTATGATGCCTCAGAAAGTGAGATGTTGAACTATTTTGGGTGGAAGAATGATGGGACAAAAAAAAAACTATCTTGGCCATTTTTATATGACAGATAGTGAATTATAACAGTACGGCACAGGAACAGGCCCTCTGGCTCATGATGTCCATGCAAACATGATGCAAAGTTAAACTAATCTCCTTTGCCTTCAGGTTATGCATATTTCTCAATTCCCTGCTTATCCATGTGCCCATCTAAAAGCCCCTGCAATGCCACTATCACATCTGGCTCCACCACCACCCCCGGCAGCGCGTTCCAGGCGCTACTCTCTATGCAACATACTTGTCCCGCAACATCTCCTTTAAACCTTCCCTCGCGGCCACGGGGAGAATGTACAAACTCCATACAGGGAGCACCCGTGGTCGGGATTGAACACGGGCCTCTGGCGCTGTAAAGGGCCTGTCCCACTTGGGCGTCATTTGCGCGTCACGCAGCTGGCAAGCGATGATTTTGTACATCCCAAAATCCTGGGGTGCCGCGCGCGACCGCACGTCATTGCCTACGTCAACACGCACCGTACACGTCACCAAGCACCATACATCGTGACGCGTAAATGATGTAGCGTAAATCTCGCGCAGATGACGCCCAAGTGGGACAGGCCCTTAAGGCAGCAACTCTACTGCTGCGCCACCTATGATCAGATCTGAGCTTTGTATAGCAGGAGAAATTAGTTGGGAACGGTCAATTTGGAAATTAAACATATGGTTACGGAGAAACAAAGGCAAACATTTAAACAATTAGTTCCTAAGTCCTAACAAATAAACATTCCATTGAAGACTGAATACTGCAGATAGAGTGGCCAAACTATGGTTAAAAAATAAGTTTATTGAAGATAATTTTAGATTAATTTAGATGCTATATTTAAGAGGGAGTTCGATGTGGCCCTAGTGGCTAAGGGGATCAGAGGGTATGGAGAGAAGGCAGGTACAGGATACTGAGTTGGATGATCAGCCATGATCATATTGAATGGCGGTGCAGGCTCGAAGGGCCGAATGGCCTACTCCTGCACCTAATTTCTATGTTTCTATGTTTCTAATGGAAAAGGGTTAGAGCATGCCAAAAACCCTCTTTATATGGAGGGGACTTTAGAATCTATATTATTAAAAATCTGATCCTGACCGCTTTTGGCCCACTGTGGTGCAATTTCCGAGAGAACGCCGCCACCTACGGACGTTATTTTTGGCCACCTCGCTCAGAGACCCCCTCCGCCTTCCTGGACCAGAGGATTTTTCCCATCGATGAAAAATGAGAGAGGTATTAATGTTTTAACAAATTCCCCATTATCTCTGTTCTCTCTGCTGCCCCAGCTGACCGCAGGGGGAGGGATTATAAAACACGGAAGTGTCTCGCCTCACTCAGTCTCTGCCAGACCCAGGAAGCCAGAGGGTCACAGCTCTCTGAGCTGCGAATAACACTGAACGTATTGGTTGAAAAGTGTTTGCAAATTTGTTTCTCTTGTACAGCAGGCTTTAAAGATTCGTTTTACACGCTGTATACTAATATTGTGCTTTGGCAGGATAGATTGGAGGGCTCATCTAGGGAGGCTATTTGGGTGGAACTTAGAAGTGGGAAAGGTGTAGCAACACTTATAGGGGTATATTATAGACCGCCAAATGGGGAACGAGAATTGGAAGAGCAAATATGTAAAGAGATAGCAGATATTAGTAGTAAGCACAAGGTAGGGATTGTGGGAGATTTCAACTTTCCACACATAGACTGGGAAACACATTCTGTAAATGGGCTGGATGGTTTGGAGTTTGTAAAATGTGTGCAGGATAGTTTTTTGCAGCAATACATAGAGGTGCCTACTAGAGGAGGGGCAGTGCTGGACCTCCTGTTAGGAAATGAGACGGGACAGGTGGCGGAGGTATGCGTAGGGGAGCACTTTGGGTCCAGTGATCACAATACCATTAGTTTCAATATAATTATGGAGAAGGACAGAACTGGGCCTAGGGTTGAGATTTTTGATTGGAGAAAGGCTAACTTTAACGAGATGCGAGATGATTTAAAAGGAGTGAACTGGGACATTTTGTTTTATGGGAAAGATGTAGAGGAGAAATGGAGGACATTTAAAGGGGAAATTTTAAGAGTACAAAATCTTTATGTTCCTGTTCGGTTGAAAGGAACCAGTAAAAATTGGAAAGAGCCCTGGTTTTCAAGGGAAATTGGACATCTTGTTCGGAAAAAGAGGGAGATCTACAATAATTATAAGCAGCATGAAGCAAATGAGGTGCTTGAGGAGTATAAGGAATGTAAAAAGAATCTTAAGAAAGAAATTAGAAAAGCTAAAAGAAGATATGAGGTTGCTTTGGCAAGTAAGGTGAAAGTAAATCCAAAGGGTTTCTACAGCTATATTAATAGCAAAAGGATAACAAGGGATAAAATTGGTCCATTGGAGAGACCGAGTGGACAGCTATCTGCAGAGCCAAAAGAGATGGGGGAGATATTGAACAATTTATTTTCTTCGGTATTCACCAAGGAGAAGGATATTGAATTATGTGAGGTAAGGGAAACTAGTAGAGTAGCTATGGATACTATGAGTTTCAAAGTAAAAGAAGTACTGGCACTTTTGAAAAATATAAAAGTGGATAAGTCTCCAGGTCCTGACAGGATATTCCCTAGGACATTGAGGGAAGTTAGTGTAGAAATAGCCGGGGCTATGACAGAAATATTTCAAATGTCATTAGAAACGGGAATAGTCCCCGAGGATTGGCGTACTGCGCATGTTGTTCCATTGTTTAAAAAGGGCTCTAAAAGTAAACCTAGCAATTATAGACCGGTTAGTTTGACTTCAGTGGTGGGCAAATTAATGGAAAAGATACTTAGAGATAATATATATAAGTATATATATATATATATATATGCTAGCCTTTATAAATCAGAGCATTGAGTATAGAAGCTGGGATGTAATGTTAAAATTGTACAAGGCATTGGTAAGACCAAATCTGGAGTATGGTGTGCAGTTTTGGTCACCCAATTATAGGAAGGATGTCAACAAAATAGAGAGGGTACAGAGGAGATTTACTAGAATGTTGCCTGGGTTTCAACAGCTAAGTTACAGAGATAGGTTAAATAAGTTAGGTCTTTATTCTCTGGAGCGCAGAAGGTTAAGGGGGGACTTGATAGAGGTCTTTAAAATGATGAGAGGGATAGACAGAGTTAATGTGGACAAGCTTTTCCCTTTGAGAATAGGGAAGATTCAAACACGAGGACATGACTTTAGAATTAAGGGACAGAGGTTTAGGGGTAACATGAGGGGGAACTTCTTTACTCAGAGAGTGGTAGCGGTGTGGAATGAGCTTCCAGTGGAAGTGGTGGCGGCAGGTTCGTTGGTATCATTTAAAAATAAATTGGATAGGCATATGGATGAGAAGGGTATGGAGGGTTATGGTATGAGTGCAGGCAGGTGGGACTAAGAGAAAAAAGTTGTTCGGCACGGACTTGAAGGGCCGAGATGGCCTGTTTCCGTGCTGTAATTGTTATATGGTTATAATATTGTGTGTGTGTGTGTGTGTGTGTGTGTGTGTGTGTGTGTGTGTGTGTGTGTGTGGTCTCAGTGGCTGAGCTGCCAGCCCAAGAAACCATTCGGCCCATAATGTCCATACTAGCCCTCTGGAAACCAGTCCCTTCGGCCCACAACACCATGCTAGCGCTACAGAAAGCCCCCCCCCCCCCCTCCCCCACTGGTCAGCAACATTGGAATTGGTGGAGAGGTGGAATATTGCGTTGGGGGACCAGCCCTCCCATGTGCAGCTGGGACCCAAGAGGTCCCACTTAGTCTAGTATAATAATAAATGCCAAGATTGAAAGGAAAGGAAAATAGAATATAAGAGTGAAATGCATGAGATGTCAGAATCGTTTTTAAAAGCTTCCACAGTTAGTAAACATGGATCATTTACTTTAAGAGTCAGGAGGTAATAATGGAGTGATAGGGATGTGATAATGACATTAATAATTACAGTAGAAGGTACAAACCAGCTGCGAAAAATAACTTGGAATTGAATTGTAAAACATCTGGTGGTAAGACCATAAGGCACGCGAGCAGAATTAGGCCATTCAGCACTTGCCGCGTACTCGGTGGTATCTGTGCAGTATCTCTAAAGTAACTAAAAAAAACGTTGATCACCCATTCAAAATAGTTCTACAGTATGTTATCCCACTTTCTCATCCTCTCCCTGCACACAGAGAGCAATTTACAAAGGCCAATTAACCCGACAAACCCACACGTTTTTGGTGTAGGGAGAAACCAGAGCATCCAGAGGAAACACATGCAGTCACAGGGAGAGCGTGCAAACTCAACGCAGACAGCACCTGAGCTCAGGATTGAACCTGGGTCTCTGGTGATGTGAGGCAGCAGCTCCACCAGCTGCACCACTGATCTTTTTCTTCAGCTGCCCTCATTCATCTTATCCATTTATACTCCTTCAGACAGATCTACTATTTGTTCCCTTCACGTAGATGGTGGCATCAAAGGTAATTATAACATGCAATCATGATAATAATCATGTATGACTGGATAGCACGTAACAAATGCTTTTCACTGTACCACGGTACACGTGACAATAAACAGAACTGATCTAATTCTAAAGGCCCCTGCAATGCCACTATCACATCTGCCTCCACCACCCCTGGCAGCGTGTTCCAGGCGCTACTCTCTGTGCAAAATACTTGTCCCGCTACATCTCCTTTAAACTTTGCCTCGCGGTCACGGGGAGAATGTACAAACTCCATACAGGGAGCATCCGTGGTCGGGATTGAACCCAGGCCTCTGGCGCTGTAAAGGGCATGTCCCACTTGGGCGTCATTTGCGCGTCACTCAGCTGGCAAGCGATGATTTTGTACATCCCAAAATCCTGGGGCGCCGCGCACGACCGCACGTCACAGCCTACGTCACAACGCACGCGTAATGCCCATCATGCACGCATCGTGATGCGTAAATGATGTAGTGTAAATGACGCGCAAATGATGCCCAAGTGGGACAGGCCCTTAAGGCAGCAACTCTACCGCTGCGCCACCTATGATCAGATCTGAGCTTTGTAAATCAGGAGAAATTAGTTGGGAACAGTCAATTTGGAAATTAAACATATCGTGATGTAGAAACAAAGGCAAACATTTAAACAATTAGTTCCTAAGTCCTAACAAATAAACATTCCATTGAAAACTGAATGCTGCAGATAGAGTGGCCAAACTATGGTTGAAAAATAAGTATATTGAAGATAATTTTAGATTAATGGAAAAAGGGTTAGAGCATGCCAAAAACCCTCTTTATATGGAGGGGACTTTAGAATAGAATATTAAATGCCAAGAGATTGAAAGGAAAGGAAAATAAAATATAAGAGTGAAATGCATGAGATGTCAGAACCATTTTTAAAAGCTTCCACAGTTAGTAAATATGGATCATTTACTCAAAGGGTCAGGAGGTAATAATGGAGTGATAGGGATGTGATAATGACATTAATAATTACAGTAGAAGGTACAAACCAGCTTCGAAAAATAACTTGGAATTGAATTGTAAAGCATCTAGTGGTAAGACCATAAGGCACGTGAGCAGAATTAGGCCATTCAGCACCTAGCGCATACTCGGTGGTATCTGTGCAGTATCTCTAAAGTAATTAATAAAAAGCATTGATCACCCATTCACAATAGTTCTACAGTATGTTATCCCACTTTCTCATCCTCTCCCTGCACACAGAGAGCAATTTACAAAGGCCAATTAACCCGACAAACCCACACGTTTTTGGAGTAGGGGGGATCCGGAGCATCCAGAGGAAACACATGCAGCCACAGGGAGAGCGTTCAAACTCAACAAAGACAGCACCTGAGCTCAGGATCTAACCTGGGTCTCTGGTGATGTGAGGCAGCAGCTCCACCAGCTGCGCCACAGATCCTTTTCTTCAGCTGCCCTCATTCATCTTAATCCATTTATACTCCTTCAGACAGACCTACTATTTGTTCCCTTCACGTAGATGGTGGCATCAAAGGTAATTGTAACATGTAATCATGGTTATAATCATGTATGACTGGATAGCACGTAACAAATGCTTTTCACTGTACCACAGTACACGTGACAATAAACAGAACTGAACTAATTCTATCAAATACCTTGATCCACGCCCTGCCACAAATGTCCCCTCTTTTGTTTGTTTGTTTGTTTGTTTGTTTGTTTGTTTGTTTGTTTGTTTGTTTGTTTGTTTGTTTGTTTGTTTGTCTGTCTGCCTCCCTCTCTGCTTGCAACTTAAATTGATTTTGTATTTTCTTTTATCCACTTCTGATGAAGAGCAATTAACCTGAATTGTCATTGATTGTAATTAATTAATGAGTCATTAATTGTTTCTTTCCATTGATGTAGCCCAATCTCCTAAACAGCAATTTCTGCATTTATTTCAAAATCATAATTACATTGACAGCGGGCAGAAATTAATGGAAAGTTCAACAAATTTTAGGTGATTTTTAAGGGTGGATGTTTAAATCCGTCACTCAGATCACTCAGATCAGAGTGAATTGAGATTATAAACAAAGATAAAATCCGACTGAAGGATTATTGAGAAACGCAGTGAACTGTCCAAAAATTCACTGATCATAGAACATAGAACAGCCCTGCACAAGAGCAGGTCCTTCGGCGCTCAAAGTCAGTGCCAAGACCAACTCTTATCTGCCTGTATATATCCATGTCCATCCATTCTCTGCATATCCATATGTCCATCCAAAAGCCACTTAAATGTCACTATCGTCTCTGCCTTCATTACCACCCCTGGCAGCGCGTTCCAGGCACTCACCATCCTTGGACTATCTTTAATCAAACTTTACTGGACTTTATTTTGCACTAAACATTATTCCCCTTATCATGTATCTGTACAGTGCGGATGGCTTGATTATGTAATTATGTATTGTCTTTTCGCTGACTGATCAGCACGCAACAAAAGCTTTTCATTTTATCTTGGTACACGTGAAAATAATCTAAGCTAAACTAAACTAAATTAAACTCTATGTAAAAAAAATTGCCCTGCACATCTATATACTTTTCCCCTCAAACTTGAAAGTTATGCCCTCTAGTTTTTTTAAATTCCATCCTGCGAAAAAGGTTTCGACTGTCGACCCTATCCATTGCTCTCACAATGTTATAAACTTCTATCATACTTGGCCTTCATGAATGAAACAGCTTGTTATATGCAGCAGCATATATTTGAAAATCAGTGAAAATTGGTCAAATGGTTGCCAAATAATCTTGAAAATGGCACTATTTTCTGACCATCAACATTCTACAAGACAAATTATCTCAGCTAGGTTAGGTCAAGTGGGCAGTACTCCTCGTTTTGGAGTTGAGAGTATTGGCCTTGTTTCAACAGAATACTGCGGTCTCGGTGGTGCAGCGGTAGAGTTGCTGCCTTACAGCGAATGGAGCGCCAGAGACCCGGGTTCGATCCCTACTACGGGTGCTGTCTGTATGGCGTTTGTACGTTCTCCCCGTGACCTGCGTGTGTTTTCTCCAAGATCTTCGGTTTCCTTAAACACTCCAAAGGCGTTCAGGTATGTAGGTTAATTGGCTTGGTAAATGTAAAAATTGTCCCCAGCGGGTGTAGGATAGTGTTAATGTGCGGCGATCGCTGGTCGGCACGGACCCGGCGGGCCGAAGGGCCTGTTTCCTCGCTGTATCTCTAAACTGAACTAAACAAAAACTAGCCGACTGCGAGAATGTATTTTTGAACAATTTGGGTTTGGGATGCATATTCACTAATTAATTATTGAAGGAAGGGTAAAACAAAACAACTTTGACTATAAGCTGAGTAGAAAAATAATGTACGGCAGCTAAATCACTTTGAAAATATAAATAGCACAGCATAACAGCTTTTGGTAATGCAATAAAGAGAAGACACAACATTGTAAGGCACAAAGTGCTGGAGTAACTCAGTGGGTCAGGTAGCGTCTTTTTAGTTTAGTTTAGAGTTTAGTTTAGAGATACAGCATGGATGTAGATCCTTCAGCCCACCGAGTCCACGTTGACCAGCTATCCCCCCACACTAACGCACTAGGGACAATTTACAATTATATCATGTCAATTAACCTACAAACCTGTACGTCTTTGGAGAGTGGGAGGAAACCGGAGCACATGGAGAAAACCCACGCAGGTACAAACTCTGTACAAACAGCACCGGTAGCCAGGATCGAAACCGGGTCTCTGGCGATGTGAGGCAGCTGTGCCACCATGCCGCCCCAATATCTGGAGGACCGGGATAGGCGATGTTTCCGGACGAGACCCTTCTTCGGACTGATTGTAATAAGGGGGAGAAAGCTGGAACAGAGGTTGGTGCAGGACAAATACAAGCAAGTGTTAGGTGGATACAGGTGAGGGGGTTTGATTGTCAGACGGGTGAACAAAGGTCAGAGTTGAACAGATTACATAAGGCCGTGAGATAGAGAGAGAAGAGGTATAAAATATGAAAGTAGAGGAAGGGATATAGGTAAAGAGGGATGCGGAGAAGGATGCGGAGGGGGAACTTCTTTACTCAGAGAGTGGTGGCTGTGTGGAATGATCTTCCTGCAGAAGTGGTGGAGGCAGGATCGATTTTAACATTTAAAAGTAAAGTGGATAGGTATATGGACGGGAAGGGAATGGAGGGGTATGGTCTGAGTGCAGGTAGATGGGACTAGGGGAAAATAAATGGTCAGCATGGACTGGAAGGGCCGAGAAGGCCTGTTTCCGTGCTGTAATTGTTATATGGTTGTATGGTTATAAGAGAAGAGACATAAATGTGAAAAAGTAATAATAAGGAACTGCAGATGCGAAATGTGAAACGCAAAATGTGAAGCCAGAGAAAGGGGCATAGGTGGATGGGAACAGGCAAGGGAAAGGGGGGCCTATCCAGTTGGGGCACAGGGACAGCAAGGTGGCACAGTGGTAGAGTTGCTGCCTTACAGCACCAGCGACCCAGGTTCAATCCTGACAATGGGTGTTGTCTGCATCAGGGTCGGCCTTAGGAGGTGCCGGGCCCAATTGGGAACAATTTTGGTGAGCCCCAGGTTCCCAGCCAAGGTCTGTCAGCCCTGTTAATTAGTATATATTATGAAATTGTACACTAAGGTGCTATAGATTATAAACTGTCTTAATATCTCCTGATCTCGTCTGACTGTCAATACCTCCGCTGGCTTCCATCCTTTACCGTAGCTGCTAATTACCATTAACTGCATTATGTGATTGGACACAATGCCCTTGGAGACAGCGGCTGATTGGACGGGAGGAGACCGATTTGTTGATTGGATGGGAATTTTAAGGGAAGCTGGTCGGTGACTGGACGCAACCCCCTTAGAGACAGCGGTTGATTGGCTGCCAAATAATCGGGCACAAAAAATTGACAAATAGGAAAACAAAAAAATCGTAATTCAGATTTAAATCTGATATAAGGTACATAGGGTGGGTATCGATTAATTCTAGACAACAGATTAAAAAAAATTATCTAACCCCATTAATTCACTCAAGGTGTATTATAATGTGTTCTACAGTATGAAATGTACAGCAAAACTTGCACTTCCAGAGTGGTCTATTGTGTTGTTTCTTCAACGGACCACAAACTTATTTTAAGAGCAAAACGTAAAGTGCTGGAGAACTCAGCAGGTCAGGCTGGATCTATGGAGGGTCTGGAGAAGGGTCTCGACCCAAAACGTCACCTATTCCTTCTCTCCAGAGTTGCTGCCTGACCCGCTAAGTTACTCCAGCATTTTGTGTCTATCTATGGAGGGAATGGCTAGGCGACGTTTAGGGTCGGGTCCCTTCTTCAGGCATTTTTTAAGGGGTTGGGAATGATTGAAAATTTCACGTATTTAAATATGTTGTTACGAATATAACTAGTACTGTGATCGGCAGGGTGTGATTTTCAGTCAGGACGTCTGTATCATTCAGTCAGTGAGCTCGCAGTCCGGAGCCCTTCTCTATTACCCCTCTACATAAAAATAAAGTGTCAATGCCTCTTCAAGGTCTACTAATCCACCCGTAGCTTCAGTTGCAGGTACAGCTGAAGGGATTTGCCGATCGGGCAACGCTATGAATTTATACGAATTTTAAAAATCGTTTAAATCATTCAAAACCTACAACCACAACGTGATAAATAACAGTAAATAAAACTGAAGCAAATAAAGGCAAACAGAAGAACTAACCTTGAAGGAGAGAGAGATAACAACACACATACATTAAAAAAAAATCATATAGCATCCCTAAATAACGGGTACAAATTACTAAATAACGTGGGTGGACAAAAGTGCTGGAGAATGAGATGCTTTCTCACCCGCTGAGTTTCTCCAGCATTTTTATCTACCTGCGATTGTTCCAGCATTTGCAGTTCCTTCTTAAAACAACGTAGGGGAATGACTGTACCTGCCCAGAAGAAGCCCGTGCTCGCGGTCTCCAGTAAGTTTTAAGAAATTCTGCCATGAATTTTATTCAAAAGAACACGGCATAATTAATACTTGGTCAAAACACAATTATATTGACTGAGGAATGCAGATCGATGTATTTGTGACACATTGTATAACTACGTGTTAACTACTGGCTGTTAACAAGTGTTAACAGTGGCAGTTACCAAATCATTTTCGTCTCAGTTGAATCAAGTGATAAACTACTCCAATCTTTCTGCTGTACTCGTTAAACCCGAGCTGGAAACTGAAACATAGGGGGAATGCCGTCCCCCTGCATACCCCCCGATTTCCATCACTGGAGCCGGTGACAGTATTGAGATTAACCGCGGGGGCTGTGTTGTTGTCGGTGAGGGGCTGCTGCTGAGGGGGTAGAGTGTGTTGCCCACCAGCCTAGCGCGGGCCCCCCTTAGGAGCGGGGCCCAATTGGGAGCAATTGGTCCAATTGGCTTAAGGCCACCCTGGTCTGCATGGAGTTTGTATGTTCTCCCCATGACTGCGAGGGTTTTCTCTGGTTTCTTCCCATGTTCCAAAGACGTACAGGTTCGTAGGTTTAATTGGCTTCGGTAAAAATGTAAATTGTCCCCAGTGTATGGGGTGATCGCTGGTCAGTTCGGACCTGGTGGGCCGAAGGGCCTGTTTCGGTGCTGTATCTCTCAAATAAAGTATAGGAAGAGAGGGAGAGATAGAGGTTTATCATGTTCTTAACCAGATTCCATGGGCCTAATTGTCCTAATTCTGCTCCTATGTCTCATGAAAAAAAGTTTGGCATGGTTCTTAAAATCACTGAATCTATCTATCTATCTATCTATCTATCTATCTATCTATCTATCTATCTATCTATCTATCTATCTATCTATCTATCTATCTATCTATCTATCTATCTATCTATCTTACTAAAAGGTAATTACTTGACCGCTTTTGGCTCTCTGTGCTGTGATTTCCGATAGAACGCCACCACCTACAGCCGTCATTTTTGGCCACCTCGCTCAGAGCCGCCCTCCACCTTCCGGGACTGGAGGATTTTTCCCATTCATGAAAAATCAGAGAGATATTAATGTTTTTAAATGTTTTGCCATTCTCTCTGCTGCCCCTGCTGGTGGGAGGGGGGGAGGGACTATAAAACCCGGAAATGGTGTGCCTCACTCAAACTCTGCAACATGGGTGAAGCGAGAGGTTCATGTCTCTCTGAATAACACATCTACTCAACTGTGAGTGCCCTTAATGTGGTTTGAAAATCAAAATATGGTTGGTTTCAAGTAGAAATGTACTGCAAATGGCTGTCTTTGGGGTGAAGTGGAAATGCACTGCAAATTGCTGTCTTTGGGGTGAAGTAGAAATGCACTGCAAATGGCTGTCTTTGGGGTGAGGTGTTAGTGCACTGCAAATGGCTGTCTTTGGGGTGAGGTGGGAGTGCACTGCAAATTGCTGTCTTTGGGGTGAGGTGGGAATACACTGCAAATTGCTGTCTTTGGGGTGAGGTGGAAATGCACTGCAAATGGCCATTTGGGAGGGGCGGGGGGAAGGGGGTTTGGGTTGAAGTAGAAATGCACTGCAAATGGCTGTTTGGGGGGGGGTTGGTTTGAAGTGAAAATGCACTGCAAATGGCTGTTTGGGGGGGTTTGGTTTGAAGTGGAAATGCACTGCAAATGGCTGTTTGGCTAACTTCCTGTTTGCACTATATTGATTTTAGATAAAACGCTACCACTTACGGCTGTGATTTTTGGCCATTTTACTCAGTCCCCCTCCGCTCATCTGGTGCAGAGGATTCTTCCCATCAATGAATAATAAAAGTGTTTAATGTTTAAAAAATGTTGAATCACGCCATGAAGGCCACACCTTTTCCGGTGGGAGGGGGACGGATTACAAAACCCGGAAGTGTGGGTGTGGCTCAGGCTCTGCAAGATGGGGGAAGGGAGAGGTCACGACTGTCTGAGCTGTGAATCAACTGAACACACTGAATGTCTACTGAACTGTGAGTGTGGTGTTTTGTGTGGTCTTATGGTGGTTTTACCCTGCTTGAAATGGTATGAAACTGCATTTGAATGTGGTGGCCTTGCACCCTGCATGAAATGGTATGAAACTGCATTTGAATGTGGTGTCGTTGCAACCTGCATGAAATGGTATGAAACTGCATTTGAATTTGGTGGCCTTGCACCTTCCATGAAATGGTATGAAACTGCACTTGAATTTGGTGGCCTTGCCCCCTGCTTGAAGTGGTAGGAAACTGAACCTGAATTTGGTGACCGTGCACCCTGCTTGAACTGGTATGAAACTGCACTTGAATTTTGTGGCCTTGCACCCTGCTCGAAGAGGTAAGAAACTGCACTTGAATTTAGTGGCCTTGCACCCTGCTTGAAATGGTAGGAAAATGGATTTGAATTTGGTGGCCTTGCACTTCTTAAAATGAAATTTCAAGGAATAGCCATGAGTCAACTGCCAGCCCACCAGCCGTGAGTGAGCTGCCAGCACATCATGCTTGAGGGACTGAGCTGCCACCCCAAGAATCCATTTGGCCCACAATGTCCATATTAGCCCTCTGGAGACCAGTAGTCCCTGCAGGCAACAACACCCATACCAACGTGGAGAGAAGAGGTGGAATATTGCGTTCTGGGACCAGCCTCCTGTGTGAACATGGGACCCAACAGGTCCCACTTAATTCCTAATCCTCTGGTCAGGATATTGCAAACTGTGTTTGGCTGAAGGGATTAACATAATCTACACTGGGGAAAAGGAATGGGTGAAGTTTCAGGTCGAGACTTTTCTTCAGTCTGAAGAAGGATCTCGACCCGAAACATCACCCATTCCTTCTCTCCAGAGATGCTGCCTGACCCGCTGAGTTACGCCAGCTTTTTGTGTCCATCTGGTTTAAAACAGCATCTGCAGTTTCATCCTACACATTTCCTGTACTCTCTGAATGGTTGGAAAAAGAGGGTCACAGCCTCTGCTGACACTGCGTGTAGTAACGGCATTTGGCAGAGAATGTTAGGCAGCTGTGTACAGACAGTATTATTCTTGCCGCCTATCTTCATATTTAACTCGTTTAAATGCTGAATAACATCCAAATAAACACTTAAGGGAGCAGTGAGTCAGAGATGCCCAGAAATGTGCGAGAAATGGATCTTCTCAGCCCAACAATGAATCTTTTGAGTGGTTCAAAAACGACAAGTAAATATGATAGCGTGCACTGATGGAGGTTCTCATACTTCAGAAAGCAAAACCAAATCTGCACGCATGGTGTCAAATTCCTCACTCAGATGCTGAAATAGAGTTATGAAGGCGTGGAAACAGGCTGTAGGTAATTGGCTTTGGTAAAAACTATAAATTGTCACTAGTGTGCAGGATAGTGCTAGTGTACGGGGTGATCGCTGGTCGAGGCGCTCTAGGTGGGCCGAAGGGCCTGCTTCTGCGCTGTGTCTCTACTGTCTAAAGACCTGTTTCCATGCTGTATGACGGTATTACTCTAATTGCAAGCTGCATATCGATGAGTCTCAGGGGGCTTGCGAGTGTGAACATTATAGCCTTTGACAAGGAACTGCAGATGCTGATCAACAAAACAAAAATACAAATTGCTAAAGTAACGCTGTAGGTTAGGCAGCATCTCCAGACAACATGGATAAGTGAGACTTCAGATCAGGATTTTGATTGTGTCTTTGTATATATGCCATATTAATCCAGTATAGAACTACAATTACGTGCTTAGCATTGGAATTGATGATAGAAACATAGAAACATAGAAAATAGATACAGGAGGAGACCATTCGGCCCTTCGAGCCAGCACCGCCATTCATATAATCATGGCTGATCGTCCCCCATCAATAACCCGTGCCTGCCTTCTCCCCATATCCCTTAACTCCACTGGCCCCTAGAGCTCTATCCAACGCTCTCTTAAAATCATCCAGTGACTTGGCCTCCACTGCCCTCTGTGGCAGGGAATTCCACAAATTCACAACTCTCTGGGTGAAAAGGTATTTTCGCACCTCAGTCTTAAATGACCTCCCCTTTATTCTAAGACTGTGGCCCCTGGTTCTGGACTCGCACAATATTGGGAAAATTTTTCCTGCGTCTAGCTTGTCCAGTCCTTTTATAATTTTATATTTTTCTATAAGATCCCCCCTCATCCTTCTAAACTCCAGTGATGTTGTGCAGAAGATGGGCATTAACATGGAGTGAAGTCAAGGAGCGTAGAAAGATGGTTGATCATGTCTGAAGCAGTGCTAACTAACGCAGAGAGAGACCGAAGGAGGAATGTGTACACTGTATACACTGTGAAGGTCAGAGAACAAGGGATGGCTCTTAAAATAAGTGAATTCAGAGTCAGAGAACAATTAGAAACCTTATCACCGGAGCAAGAACACATGTGCAGAGCCTGATTCTAGTCATTTAAAAGGCAAGATCTGGGAATGAAAGTGCAAGGTTGGTTGAGAATAACACAGGAAGGGTCGAGATGGTTCAGGTTCTTCCTCATATGTTGCTGTGAGAAAGTCACAT
Source organism: Raja brachyura (assembly GCA_963514005.1). The sequence continues at coordinate 16,686,072 of OY740783.1, forward strand.
AAAAGTAAAGAGTTTGAAAGAGAGAGTTTTGTTTAGTTTAGAGATTGGGTGCTGAAATCTGGAGCTCCGGCCTGCCGAGTCCAAACCGACCAGCGGCCCCCTGCACGCACACTAACACGATCCGACACACACTCGGGACAATTTTACATTTACACCAAACCAATTAACCTACAAACCCGCACGACTTTGGAGCATCGGGAGAAAACCCACACGGTCGCGGGGAGAAGGTAAAACTCCACACAGACAGCACCAACAGTCAGGATTGAACCTGGGTTCTGGCAGCTGCAAGGCAGCAACTCTACCACTCAGCCATCGGGTACTGACTGTGTAGAGGTTGCACGTTCTCCCTGTGATCACGTGGCTTTCCTCGGGGTGGTTGTGGCTTCCCCCCCCGTCCCCAAAACGTGCGGCTCTGTAGGTTAATTGGCCTCTGTAAATTGCCCCGAGTGTGTAGTGAGTGGATGCAAAATAGGGATAACATAGAACTAGTGTGAATGGGTGATCGTTGGTCGGTGCAGACTCAGTGGGCCGAAGGGCCTGTTTCCATGCTGCACCTCTAAATTTTAAACCAAACAGAATCTGGAATTTTAAAAAGAGATAGACCCGTCAACAGTAACAACATAATGTCTGGATTGTCATAAATTCCCCTTCTAGTTTACATGTGCTTCAGAAAAGGAAAACTGCCAACATTACTTAGTCTGCACTGTACATCACCACCGAACAACCAATGTGGTTTATTAATAACTGTTGCTCAGTTTACAGGCAATGGGGGATAAACAAATGTTGGAATTGTCAGTAAAGTCCGTATTAAGTGACAAAGAAACATAGAAACAGAAAATAGGTGCAGGAGGAGACCATTTGGCCCTTTAAGCCAGCACCGCTATTCATTGTGATCATGGCTGATCGTCCCCTATCAATATGCCTTCTCCCCATATCCCTTGACTCCACTGGCCCCTAGAGCTCTATCTAACTCTCTCTTAAATCCATTCAGTGATTTGGCCTACACTGCCCTTTGTGGCAGGGAATTCCATAAAGTCACAACTCTCTGGGTGAAAAAGTTTTTTCTCACCTCAGTCTCAAATGACCTCCCCTTTATTCTAAGAGTGACAAAATAGAATTTAGGGTGGCACTGTGGCACAGCGGTAGAGTTGCTATCTTACAGTGCTTACAGCGCCAGATACCTAGGTTCGATCCTGACTAAGGGTGCTGTCTCCCCCAAGGCCTATTTGTGTTTTCTTCGAGAACTTTGATTTCCTCTGACTCTCCAAAGACGTGCAGGTTTGTAGGTTAATTGGCTTGATGTAAATGTAAAATTGTCCCGAGTGTGTGTGGATGTGCGGGGATCGCTGGTCGGCGTGGACTCGGTGGGCCGAAGGGCCTGTTTGCACGCTGTATCTCTAAAGTAAACTAAACTAAGCTAAATGTTGCAGGTTTAACTCTGTCGGTTAGATTGGTTTGGGCAGATTTGTTGTGCGTAGGATTGTTATGGGTAAAGCTATTACAAGCGACTCTGTTTTAGATGGAATTGTTTAGATAGGATAACTACTGGTGAAACTGTTGTGGGTGAGATTATTTTAAGCGGCATTGACATGAGCAGGGTTATTATGGGTGAAACATTATGGGTAAGACTGTTGTGGTTAGAAAGCAAAAAACAGCAGATGCATAGGGCAGCACAGTGGTGCAATGGTAGAGCTGCTGCCTTAAGGGCCTGTCCCACTTTCACGACCTAATTCACGACCTCTGCCGAGTTTTCCTTTAACTCATACTCGCAGCATGGTCGTCACAAGGTCATAGGTAGGTCGTAGGCAGGTCATGATGCTAGTCGTAGGTACTCGTGGCATCAAGTAGGTCGGGGCGTTTTTCTAGCCTGATGAAAAATGTCCACGAGTAAAAAAGGTTGTGAAAGTGGGACAAGCCCTTTACAGCGCCAGAGACCCAGGTTCAATCCTGACTACGGGCGCTGTCTATACAGAGTTTGTACATTCTCCCTGTGACCATGTGGGTTTTCTCTGGGTGCTCCGGTTTCCTCCCATATTCCTAAGACGTGAAGGTTTGTCGATTAATTGGCTTCGGAAAAAATGTAAATTGTCCCTAGTGCGTCTGATAGTGTTAGTCTACTGGGTGATTACTGGTTGATGCAGACTCGGTGGGCCGAAGGGCCTGAATCTCTAAAGTCTAAAGTCCAAAGATCCTGGGAAATTGGAATAAAAAAGAAAGACTGCTGGAAATACCCCACGCATCAGGCAGCTGCTATGGAGACAAAACAAGTTGTATTAAAGTTGCAGAGAGGATGGGGGAGGGGTGGATAGAATGAAGATTATATCTCTATGGCTAGTCCAGGTTTCAATGGGGATATACTTTATTTATTTTATTTTTTTATTAATTGTGAAAGTGCCAAAGCGTGACGGAGGGAAAGGAAACCCTTGAAGAGTTAGAAACGGGAATTAAGAGATAGACCCTGGGGAGGAAAAAAAAAAGAAAAGGGGAAAAAAAGAAAGAAGAAAAGCCAGTTACTTTATTATAAACATCTCGCAAAAGGAATCTACCAATTCAACAGTTTTTCTTCCCCCTTTATCAAGACCCGACACCGGTACTTTTTTGAGGTATTCTTGCACCTTATCCTTGTAATAGATTTATAAATGCAGACCACGTCTTATAGAAACAGTCTGATTTTCCTGCTAGTCTCTTTAAGTGGGGATATACTTTAAGTGAGATCATTAGCTGGATGACTTAATGAGGGAAGTTAGCGAGAGAGAGAGAGAATCTGAACAAAGGAACATCTAATCTATGCAATGAGAGCAGTTTGAGGGAAGAACATAGCAAAAGAACATGAAGATTGTAAAATGTAGAAGAACTATGTGACATGGCCAGCAGGTCAGGCCACACCAACGGAGAAAGACAAAAAGACAAATCACAGCTGAACTGGGCTTTTTTTTTTCAGATCACAAAAACAAGGGGGAGAATTCTAAAGCTTGTCCCAGCAGAGTTTGAAGCACTGCTCCTCGAGCTGATTATTGGCCTCATTATTTCATTGTAGGAGGCCAAAGGTCAGAGGTAGGTGTTCGTCGATGATTGCACCATGTTCAGCACCATTTGTGAATGCTCAGATGATGATGCAATCCACAGCAAAATGCAGCAAGATCTGGACATGATCCAGGCCTGGGCTGATAGATGACAAGAAACATATGCTCTGGTGTATCCCTGCCCGGCACTACCCTGACATCAGTCTGAAGAAGGGTCTCGACCCGGAACATCACCCATTCCTTCTCTCCAGACATGCTGCCCGTCCTGCTGAGTTACTCCAGCATTTTGCATCTACCTGCTCTTTACAAGTTAGACAAAAGTGCTGGAGAAACTCAGCGGGTGCGGTAGAATCTATGGAGTGAAGGAAATAGGCAACGTTTTGGGCCAAAACTCTTCTTCAGACTGATGCAAGGGGGGGTGGGCGGGAAGAAGAAAGGGAGGAGCCAGAGGGCTAAGGGAGAGCTGAGTAGGGGAGGAGACAGCAAGGGCTACCGGAAATTGGAGCAGTGACAAGTGGCTGGCAATGAAGATTTCTTCCCAGCTGTTATCAGGCAGCTGAATCATCATATCACCAACTAGAGAGCAGCCCTGACCGACCATCTACCTCATTGGAGGCTCTCGAACTATCTTTAATCAAACTTCACTGGACTTTGCCTTGCACTAAACAATGTTCCCTTTATCCTGTATCTCTACACTGTGAGCGGCCTGAAATATAATCATTTCTGCAGTATAGTCTTATCTACTGACTGGATAGAACGCAACAAAAAAGTTCCTCACTTCCATATACCTCAGTAGACATGACAAAACTCAACTAAAGAAAACAAAACCAAACTAAACCAAAACGCATTCCCTTTACCCTGTTTCTGTACACTGTGGACGGCTTGATTATTATCATGTATAGTCTTTCCGCTGACTAGATATAACGCAACAAAAATGCTCTTCACTATTCCTCGTAACGTGTTACAAAACAAAACTAATCTGAACTAAACCAAATCAAAATCAAAACCCAAACCAAACCAACATTAAACCTACACTGAGCTGAAACCTCAACCTAGCTATTATTTCCTGCCATTCAATGACATTACAGTAATTCTTCTTCTTGTCGAGTCCACACACAAGATTAGAACTTGTTCAGCCAGAGATGAACACACTTCTCGGCATCTGCATACAATGGTGTCTGTCTTGCGCTTCTTGTGTTTCTCGTGTGTGTGGTGGTGGAATTACAGTCGTTGAATCACCCACTGCCACTATCGTGGGGGCTGCCATTGACCAGAATCTGAACAGGAGCAGCCATGTACAAGAGGTCAAAGTCTCAGAAACCTGCAGCTAGTAACTCACTTCCTAAACCCTGCCAAACCGGTCCACCATGGACAAGGCTCAAGTCAGGAATGCGATGAAATACTCCGCACTTGTGTGAATGAGTGCAGCTCAAACAGCAGATCGGAATCTCAGCACCACACAGGGCACAGCAGCCCACTTGAGCTACGACAATTCACTCACTCCACCACCAACATGTAGCAGCAACAGTGTGTACCATAAAGGATGCATTGCAGCAACTCTACAAGACTTACGATCATAAGGTCATCAACCTGGGGCTGCTGTTACGTTTTGAGTATATGCATAAGATCATAAGTGACGGGAGTAGGATTAGGCCATTCGGCCCATCACGTCTACTCCGCCATTCAATCATGGCTGATCTATCTCTCCCTCCTAACCCCATTCTTGGGACTTCCAAACTCACAACCCCTACAATCTGGAAGGAAAAGCATGGGATCCTAGACATTGCCTCCAAGGCACACACCGTCCCAACTTGGCAGTATATCACTGTTTCCTGACCATCACTGGGTCAAGAACTAGGAAGCTCCCTGTCAGCTTTGTGGGATATACACACCTCTAGTACTGCAGTGGTTCAAGAAAATAGCTCACCGTCACCTTCGCAAGGGAAATTAAGGAGAGGCAATTGAATGCTGGTTCAGCCCGAGAATCCGACATATCTAGAATGATTAAGAACTAAGATAGGTGTGGGAGCTTGCATGTTACAATGTGTAAGACTGCCAGGGTTGTTGTTTCTGATAAGACAAGGGACTGCAAAAGCTGTGTCTCGGTGAAGTGCAGTGAGGATACAGCCAGCTACACAGCAATTTAACCCCAGCAGCTCTCATCCTGGATAGCTGTATTCAAAGGGCATCAATGACCTTATATAGATAAGGAAGCGTGTTTTACCCCCAGTGTATTCTGTGTCTGTTTTGTAAAAGGGCAGCACGGTGGTGCAGTGATAGAGCTTCTGCCTTACAGCGCCAGAGACCCCGGTTCGATCTCCACTGCGAGTGCTGCCTGTGTGGGGATGGTTGGTCGGTGCGGACTTAGTGGGCTGAAGGACCTGTTTCCATGCTGTATCTCTAAACTAAACTGCACAACGTCCCCTTGCAGCTCAGGCCCTGACGACATTCTTCTAATTTTTCACTGCATTCTTTGCAGCTTAACGACCTGCAGGAAAACAATAGGGAGAAGAAATAACCATGTACGTAGCAGTGCCTTGTAATCCCCTGAAGGCCTTCATTTTCACCCATGACAGTCTGCTGGTGGGCGTACAACAGGTGTAATGTCACATGTACCTAGGTGCAGTGAAAAGCTTTTTGTTGCGTGCTATCCAGTCAGCGGAAAGACAATACATGATTGCATTCGAGCCATTTACAGCGAATAGATACATGATAAGGGAATAACGTTTAGTGCAAGGTAAAGCCAGCAAAGTCCGATCAAAGATAGTCCGAGGGTCGCCAATGAGATAGATGGTTGTTCAGTTCAGCACTGCGTTCTGATTGTGGTAGAGGTCAGTACTGAACTACTATCTACCTCTTTGGTGACCCTCAGACTACCCTTGCACTGATGTAGCAGTCACTACTGCAGCAGCAGAGTTTATGAATGGATTTCCAAACCAAAACAAATGTGAAATTGTGACTGGATAAACTCACAAATGTGCTAATTAAATATGAGAGCAAGGCACCACTTAGACAAGATTGTGCGCAATGGCAGACCAGATAATTGATGTCCGTATGAATTAAAAATGCATGGTATTTAAAGGGATTCATTTGTAATTGATTCGAAACAATGATGAGTTATAGTTCACAGTAGGGCACATGCTTTCAAGGAAGAGAGCTCGGAGGGTGAAATGGGTCACATTGCAGCTGATTACATGGTGAAGATGGCAACATAAAGCTTCAACACAGAGTCCTAACCTCCTGTAGGATCACGGAAGTCTCAATGATTTGACTTGACTCAACAAGTCCAGTTGTAGCATTTTAAAACTTTTTATTCAAGCACAACAGTTATGCAGCGTCAGAGCAAAGCATTCAAATACCTTCAGACCGTGGCGCAGCGGTAGAGTTCCTGCCTTGCAGCCAATGCAGCGCCGGAGACCCGGGTTCGATCCCGACTACGGGTGCTGTCTGTACGGAGTTTGTACGCTCTCCCCGTGACCTGCGTGGGTTTTCTCCGAGATCTCCGGTTTCCTCCCACACTCCAAAGACGTACAGGTTTATAGGTTAATTGGCTTGGTAAATGTAAAAATTGTCCCTAGTGGGTGTAGGATAGTGCTAATGAGCGGGGATCGTTGGTTGGCGTCGAACTGGTGGGCCAAAGAGCCTGTTTTCGCGAAACTAAAAACTGAACACATCATAACTAACAAAACAAAGAAACTATGGAATTGTAACTGAAGAACTGAAGACTGAACTGATGAGAAGCAAAGGACACTGGGCTAACACATAGTTTAGTTTAGATATAGCATGGAAACAGGTCCTTCGGCCCACACTATCCAATACACACTGGGGACAATTTTATATTTACACCAAGCCAGTTAACCTATAAACCTGCATGCCTTTGGTGTGTGCGAGGAAAACGATGATCTCGGAGAAAACCCACGCAGGTCATGGGGAGAACTCCAAACAGACAACACCTGTGGTCAGGATCGAACACGGGTCTCTGGCGCTGTGAGGCAGCAACTCTACCGATGCGCCACTGCGACGCCCTCGCTGTGCTGGATAGAACTTTATCCTTTGCAGCGCTGGAGGCTAAATGGGTGATGTTATAGAGGGGTATAAAATCATTGAGGGGAACTGATAGAGTGAATGTTGGGGATGTGGGGGGCAGGTTTTTTTTCACAGAGGGTGGTGTGGGTCTGGACCGCATTGCCAGGGGTGGTGGTGGAGGCAGATACAAAGAGGCCTTTACGAGGTTTTTAGATAGGCACATGGAAATGCAGGGAATAGAGGGATATGGATCACAACACCAGCAGATGAGATCAGTTTAACGGCTTCATATTTGACACAAACACTGTGGCCAGAGAGTATTTCCCTGTGCTGTGCTATATTCTGCCTGTGTTTAACAAGGGAGTGAATCTCCCAAGAAAGACGAGCCCTCTGCTCTATCATCCCCATTCATCACAGCTGATTCCCTACACTCCTGACTCGGTTCATTAGACCTTGTGGGTATGCTAAGTAATCTAACAGTATCTTTCATTGATGTGAAACTGATCCTGTCTGTACATGTTACATGATATGAGATGTGCTGGTGCCCCTATAATTGATAGGCGAATGATCTCAGACACGGTGAATCCCATTTCGGGACGGACTGCAGACCTGGGAACCTGCCCGCAGGACCCAAATGCTCCGCGGACCACGGTCTGTCGAGGGAAGCCACTGGGGTCAAACGCTGCTAGTCTCCGAAGTCCGGAGAACTGATGAGAAGGGGGTCACTGGAGACGTCGGACGTTAGGAGCAAAGGGTGAACTGGGGTAATGCCGCCTGCGCCATCGAGGTCGGCTGCAGGGGGCGCCCCGGGATACAAAGATGGCCGGGCGAGGAGTGGAGAGGGACGTCGATTCATGGGGCGAACCAGCCTGGAGTGATGGAGGAAGACCCTGCAGGAGCCTGGGGCTTATCTGGATCAGGAGCCGCTCCAATAGACGAAACATGCGGGCTACCCAGACTTTGGAAATGGCGCCAAAACATGGCAGCGTCTGCACGTTTAAATATGCAGAAAGAATTTCACTGTACAGTCGCACATGTGACAAATAAATCAACACTGGACCAGTGAACCATTGAATGTACTCTCCGCATCTCTGGCAATTGTAATGAAACACACATATTTTATTCTCCGATAAAGTTGCTCCCTCACGCCAGAGGCCCAGGTTCCATCTTGACCTTGGGTGCTATCTGTGTGGAATTGCGCATTCTCCCTGGGACCGCGTGGGTTTCCTCCTGGTGCTCTGGTTTTCCTCCATGTCCAAAGATATGCGGGTTTGTAGATTAATTGGTATCTTGGTAAATTGTCCTCTAGTGTGTAGAGAATGGATGAGAAAGTGGGATAACATAAAACTAGTGTGAACAGGAGGTCGATGGTTAGTGCGGACTCAGTGGGCCGAAGGGTCTGTTTTCCAAGCTGCATCTCAAAACTAAATTAAATTAAACTGAAAAGGGTCTCGACCCGAAATGTCACCTATTCCTTTGCTCCATAGATGCTGCCTCACCCCCTGAGTTTCTTCAGCATTTTTGTCTGCCTTCGATTTTTCCAGCATCTGCAGTTCCTTCTTAAATACACTAAACTAAACTTGTCCTGATAAGACAGCCAGTCGAAAGATGACAAATTTAAGTTCTGCAGCATCAGCTTTTCTTATCATAACATTCATCAATCGGACTATAAGGGCGGCACAGTGGCACAGCGGTAGACTTGCTGCCATACAGCGCCAGAGAACCAGGTTCGATCCTGACTACGGGTGTTGTCTCCAGATACAGTGGGGTTTCTCCGGTTTCCTCCCATACTCCAAAGATGTGCTGGTTTGTAGTTAATTGGCATCCATAAGATTATAAATTGGCCCTAGTGTGTAGGATAGTGTTGGTGTACAGGGCGATCGTTGGCCAGCGTGGACTTGGGGAGCCACTGGGCCTGTTTACGCACTGTATTTCTAAAGTCGAAAGGAAAATCTGAAGAAAATTAAAGAAACATGGAAAAGCTAGATAGTATTTTGTGAACAGTTCCATGTTTCTGGAATCGCTGGTCATTTTCAGGTAATGTGGCAAGCTAACTAACAACAATGAGGTAATGTGCAATGGTTTTTGGATTGTAATTAGGTTTATCTTTTGAGTTGTGTGGTTGTTCCAAAGTTAGAAACATTTAAGCCTGTCAAGCAAAATGAGAAACACATGGACAAGAAATAATACCTCAGTCCGAAGAAGGGTCTTTATTAAAAATAGCAACTTCTGCAGTTCCTTGAGTCTCCAATTTAATCGACCTCACATAAGCTGGAGATCCAGACCTATCACCTGCCATAGTATCCCACACATTATATCAATAGATCAACTGTCCCGTATTAGGCGGGACATCCCGTTTTACGGGGTAAATTGGTTTGTCCCATACGGGACCGCCCTTGTCCCGTATTTGACTGCTACTACCCGGGTCGAGGGGACTGTCGAGTCACAGCGCCGTATCCGGCTGTGCCTCACCCGTCCCGCGTAGTGTGGCCCATGGAGTGCAGCAGCAGCAGCAGCAGCAGCGCCTTGCCCGTGGCCCCGTTGGTTGGCAGCCCGGCCAGCTGCCCGACTTTCGTTTACTGCCGACACCACCACCCCTTCTTCTCACGGCCGATCATCAGTTCATCAGTTGGATGCGGCCCGGGCCAAAACTCCTCAGCTGGCCCGCCGGCTGGGCTTTGTGTGCAGTCCAGCACCCGGGCCGACTCATCATTCACCCAGCCATGGCTGAGTCGGTCAATGAATTGCCGTCGGGAATTTGTCCCGAATTTGTCCCCATTTGTCCCTTATTTGGGAGTGAGAATGTTGGTAACCCTAGATATTAATGATATCAATAGTGTAAATAAAATGTGTAGGAAAGATATGCTGCAGATGCTGGTTTACACCGAAGATAGACACAAAATGCTGGAGTAACTGAGCGGGCCAGGCAACATCTCTGGAGAAACGATGCTGCCCGTCCGCTGAGTTACTCCAACATATTGTGTCTGTCTTCAGTGTAAACCAACATCTGCAGTACCTTCCTACACAAAATATATTTTATCTTACTGCACCTAGGCCTACATATGCATTCAATGTGCCCTATGGATAACTCCCAGTTGATTTAATTTCCTGAAATAACATTTTCTGTTGCACCCCACTGTGTATAACTCACCAAAATGTGATCCAGGGACAGTAACGCAATCCGTAAATAAACATGAATTCAGATGTCTACATACACAACAAAACTATTGAAGAAATAAGGAAGCTAATCTGTTCAATCAAATATAAAAAAGATTACAAAAAAATTGGGAAATATTCACTTTGATATTTTAATTCCACTTTTTTGGGCGCACACAAATAATGGGAGCAGGGATAGGCCACTCGGCCCATTAAGTGGAGAATCTGTGGAATTCTTTGCCACAGGAGGCTGTGGAGGCCAAGTCAATTTCTTGATTAGTGCGGGTGTCAGAGGTTATGGGGAGAAGGCAGCAGAATGGGGTTAGGAGGGATAGATAGATCAGCCGTGATCAAACGGCAGAGTGCACGATGGGCCGAATGGCCTAATTCTGCTCCCATCCCACATGAACTTATTCCATCCCGCCGTTCGATGTGATCATGGCTGACCTAATGTGTATTGCCTCTCAATTGTCGCTCCTTCATAACTCTCCATTCTTCAAATGTTATTTTGTTTTTAACCTATCTCCATCTTAAATATATCTGACAAATACCCATCACCTACCCACGAAGCAAAAAATTACAGAGGTTCACACTTCTTCGAGAGAGGACATTTCAAAGCTCATCCGCTTTCAAATAGAACATAGAATGTTCACACAAAGGATGGTGGGTGCATGGAACAAGCTGCCAGAACAGCGTGTTCCATACGAGGAGGTAGTTGAGACTGGGACTATCCCAACGTCTATCCCAACAGTTAGACAGGTACATGGACAGGACAAGTTTGGGGGGGATATGAAGCAAAAAGCAGGCAGGTAGGCTAGTGTAGATGGGACGTGTTGGTCGGTGTGGGCAAGTTGGGCCGAAGGGCCTGTTTCCACATTTTTGTTTTTAGATGCAGAGATACAGCGCGGAAACAGGCCCTTCGGCCCACCGGGTCCGCATCAACCAGTGATTCCCGCTATCATGGTTCAACACTATCCTACACACACTAGGGACAATTTACATTTATACCGTCAATTAACTTTCAAACCTGCATGTCATTGGAGTGTGGGAGGAAACTGAAAATCTCGGAGAAAACCCACACAGGTCACGGGGAGAACGTACAAACTCCGTACAGACAGCATCCTTAGTCGGGATTGAACCAGGGTCTCCGGCTCTGCACTCGCTGCAAGGCAGCAACTCTATCGCTGCGCCACAATGCCGCCCTATGTATCACTCTATGACTCTCTATGACTAATAGTACAGCACAGGAACAGGTCTATTCCGTATCTGACCTCTCGGTCCTGGGCCTCCTCCAAGGCCAGAGTGAGCAACACCTCAAATTGGAGGAACAACACCTCATATTCCGCTTGGGGAGTCTGCATCCTCTTGGCATGAACATCGAATTCTCTAAATTCTGTTAAGCCTTACTGTCTCCTCCCCTTCCTCAGCCCTTGGGGTCCTCCTCCTTTTTCCTTTCTTCCCCCGTCTCCCCCCACAGTCTGAAAAAGGGTTTCAGCCCGAAACGTTGCCTATCTCTTTCGCTCCATAGATGCTGCTGCACCCGCTGAGTTTCTCCAGCATTTTGTGTAAACCCTTGATTTTCCTGCATCTGCAGTTCCTTCGTTAACACAGGAACAGGTCTATTGGTCCACAATGTCTGTGCCGAACATGACTTGCTCCTTATCTTGAAGTTATCGTCCTTGTTGCTAACTCTCCCATTTGTAAAAAATATCTGAATATTTACCCTGAGGTAGACAAGGGATGGTACGGTGGCGCATCAGTGGAGTTGCTGCCTCACAGTAGTCAGAGACCCAGGTTCGATCCTGACTACGGGTGCTGTCTGTGTGGAGTACGTATGTTTCCTCCGGGTGCTCCGGATTCCTCCTACGTTCCAAGGACGTACAGGTTTGTTGCCATTTGTTAATTGGCATTTCTAAATTGTCCCTGCTGTGTAGGATAGAACGAGTGTATGAGCGATTGACACAAAAAGCTGGAGTAGCTCAGAAGATCAGACAGCATATCTGGAGAAAAGGAATAGGTGATGTTTCGGGTCATAGAATCATAGAAAATAGGTGCAGGAGTAGGCCATTCGACCCTTTGAGCCTGCACTGCCATTCAATATGATCATGGCTGATCATCCAACTCAGTATCCTGTACCTGCCTTCTCTCCATACCCCCTGATCCCTTTAGCCACAAGGGCCACATCTAACTCCCTCTTAAATATAGCCAATGAACTGGCCTCAACTACCTTCTGTGGCAGAGAATTCCACAGACTCACCACTCTCTGTTGGAAAAAATGACCTTCTCATCTCGGTCCTAAAAGACTTCCCCCTTACCCTTCTTCAGTTTAAACCAGCATCTGCAGTTCCTTCCATTACATGGTATATGGGCGATTGTGGATTGGCACCGGCTCGGCGGGTCGAAGGGCCTGTTTCCACGCTGCATCTCTAAACTAAACTAAAGTCCCCTTTCCATTCTTATATGTTTGAATAAGGTCACCACTCGTTCTTCTAAACTCCAACCAATGCAGACATAAGATGTCGAGCCTCTCCTCTTATCTGCAACCTTGCGGAATTAGTTGGCTTAATCTCATTGGAATTGATTCCAGTTGACAGTTTAATTTATTGTCAGTATACGAAGCTGCAGTGAAAAGCTTTTTGTTGCGTGCTATCCAGTCAGTGGAAAGACAATACATGATTACAATCGAGCCATTTACAGTGCACAGATACATGATAAGGGAATAACATTTCGTGCAAGGTAAAGCCAGCAAAGTCCGATCAAGGATAGTCCGAGGGGCACCAATGAGGTAGATAGTAGTTCAGGACTGCTCTCTGGGTGTGGTTGGAAGATTAAGTTGCCTGTAACCGCTTCATTTCCAACATCACTGCATCTGTTTTTAGGTGAGATGATCAAACTGTGCACAGTATTTTGGGTAGACAAAAAAGCTGGAGAAACTCAGAGGGTGAGGCAGCATCTATGGAGCAAAGGAATAGGCGACGTTTCGGGTCGAGACCCTTCTTCAGACTGATGTCGGGGTGGGGGGGGGTGCGGGAAAAAGAAAGGACGAGGCGGAGACAGTAGCCTGTGGGAGAGCTGGGAAGTGGAGGGGAAGGAGAGAGAAAGCAAGGACTACCTGAAATTGGAGAAGTCAAAGTGTAAACCCTCACCCCCCCCCCCCCCCACCCCCCCGACATCAGCCTGAAGAAGGGTCTCGACCCGAAACGTCGCCTATTCCTTCGCTCCATAGATGCTGTCTCACCAGCGTTTTTGTCTACCTTCGTTTTTTCAGCATCTGCAGTTCTTTCTTAAACACAGTATTTCGGGTGTGACCTCACCAGACTCCTCCAGAACTGTAACAAATGTCACAAAAAACTCCCTATTCTTAAACTCCAAAGCATTAACAATGAAGGCCATTGTGTTGTCTAGAAGACATTATTGATTTATCAATGATAGCGTAATTCCCAGGCAATTTACAGCATGCCCAGAGCTCTTTATTTTAGCTCTCCATGTAAACAGGATGGGTTGTGTAATTTAGTGTTTATAGGTACCACGCAGAAACTGGCCCTTCAGCTCACCAAGTCTGCACCGACCAGTGATCATCCCGTACCCTAGCACTATCCCACACACAAGGGACAATTTACAATTTTTGTTTACCAAAGCCAATTAACCTAGAAAACTGTACGTCTTTGGAAACATAGAAACATAGAAAGTAGGTGCAGGAGGAGGCCATTCGGCTCTTCGAGCCAGCACCGCCATTCATTGTGATCATGGCTGATCGCCCCCTATCAATAACCCGTGCCTGCCTTCTCCCCATATCCCTTGACTCCACTAGCCCCTAGAACTCTAACTCTCTCTTAAATCCATCCAGTGACTTGGCCTCCACTGCCCCCTGTGGCAGGGAATTCCACAAATTCACTACTCTCTGGGTGAAAACGTTTTTTCTCACCTCAGTCTTAAATGGCTTCCCCTTTATTCTAAGATTGTGGCCCCTGGTTCTGGCCTCGCCCAACATTGGGAAAATGTTTCCTGCATCTAGCTTGTCCAGTCCTTTATAGAAACATAAATTTATAAAAGATCCCCATCATTCTTCTAAACTCCAGTGAATACAAGCCTAGTCTTTTCAATCTTTCCTCATATGACAGTCCCACCATCCCAGGGATCAATCTTGTGAACATACGCTGCACCGCCTCAATCACAAGGATGTCCTTCCTCAAATTAGGAGACCACAGCTGTACACAATACTCCAGATGTGGTCTCACCAGAGCCCAATACAACTGCAGAAGAAGTGGGAGTGTGGGAGGAAACCGGAGCACCCGGAGAAAACCAAAAGTAGAATGTACAAACTCCGTCCAGACAGCACCCATGGTCAGGATCAAGGTCGTGTCTCTGGCGCTGTGAGGCAGCAACTCTACCGCTGCACCACCGCGCACACAAGTTTCTTATTGATTTTAGGTTTCTGATTGTCACGTGTACCGAGGTAGAGTGGAAATATTTGCCTTGCATACTGTCCTGTACCTCTGTACCTCTTGCCAGATCCGAGAGGGGAAAAGTGGGAGTGACCGGGGTGAGACTGGTCCTTGATAACAACTGGGAAGAAACTGACCCTTAATCTGGAGGTAAAGGGTGATGTTACAGGGATGGAAGTGGCCGAGTGTAAGGACATGGAAGCAACATTAGAACTTGAATATGATGTCGACATTGGGAGCCATCCCTGGCTGGAGACTTCAATCTTTACACAACTTAGTGGGAGAAAAGTGTGCCTTACTCTGCCCAGGAACTCACGAGCATCGCTACAGTTCAAGTATTCCTTGGGTCTAAATGGAGGAACATTGCATTTGTTTGCATGCAGAATATTACACGCATCCATTCCTAAATCCACAGAAAATTTCAATGGATGAAGTAAAAGTTGGGACAAGGGCTAGACTCACTTTAATCGCCAGTATATCAAATTGTAACAGTAACAGACCAGTAGATGACGCACGCATTTCTCCTGCCCTCCCTGCCCTGCCCCTCCACTTTTCCCTTCACCCCATTCCCTTCCACCTATATCCCTTCTTCTGACTGTACATTTCACAACTCATCTCTCCCTATCTCCATATCTCACTCCCTTTTGTCTTTTCATCTCTGGCTTTTGTCCATCTTACCCCCCCCCCCCCCCCCTTGTATCCACCTATCACTTGCCAGGCTTTGTCCCATACCCCACCCCCACCACTCACCTAGCTTTCTTCTCTCTACGAAAACCAGTCTGAGGAAGGGTCTGAACCAGAATCGTCACCATATCCATGTTTTACAGAGATACTACTTGACCTGCTGAGTTACTCCAGCATATGTGTTTTTTTTTCTAGTGGAATTACAGAGGGTATATGGCAGTAGCTGCCAGAGGAGATGGTTGAGGCAGGTACTATAAGCTTAGCTTCATTTAGTTTATTGTCGCAGGTACCGAGGCACAGTGAAATACTTTTTGTTGCGTGCTATCCAGTCAGCGCAAAGACTGTACATGACAACAATCGAGCCGTCCGCAGTGTACAGATACAGGATAAAGGGAATAACGTTTAGTGCAAGATAAAATCCAGTAAAGTCTACTTAAAGATAGTCCGAGGGTCTTCAATAACTGCATTTAGAAGACATTTGGACAGGTATGTGGATAGGAAGGGTTGGGATATGGGCAAAACACGGGCAGCTGGGAATGGTGTAGATGGGCATCTTGGTCAGCATGGGCAAGTTGACTGAAGGGCTTGAACCATGTTGGTCTTGGTCTTGAGATAAGCATGAAAATACCTTAAGTCCCTTCCCTGCAGTATCATTACACAACCAAAGCAGCAAACTATTTCTAGGGTGTGCCGGCCTGCCTTAGCTTATGTTCACCTCTGCCTTGCCCTCCTGGCCTCTTAGCGATCAAGATCCTGGGAATCTTTACGGTACATTTTGAGAGATGAAAAATGCTTTCCATGCCCTCTATTGCAAAGTCTTGGAAAATCTACGTATAATCGAGAGCCAGGCCTGGACATTTAATACTCACAAAGAGTTAAATGTGAGGGCTTTTTTTTTAATCTCTCTGAAATATCTATTAAAGATTTATGGAAGTGCTTGTAGCAACATTTATAACTGCACGCAAAGCATTCATTATAGATGGCGCTGCATTGTAGAAGCCATACGGCAATGCTAAGTGACATTTCACATCTCAATAAATAATTTCTATTCAATAAATAATGTTCACAGTCAGCTTTTAGAGGTATTGGACAACATTTTTGTGCAAAAAAGCTTATATAAGGCCACAAAACAAATGATATAGTAAAGTATAAATGGATGCCATGGGAATCATTGTTATTCGATTAGCTTATCAAAGTATTTTGTTAAAATCTTTCCTTGTGCCACATATAAACTCGGTTTGATGGTGTCTGCATATTTTGAAATAGTTTCAGTTCAGTTTAGTTTAATCTTCTTCTTTCGTATCCATCATCTATGTTTCAAATGTTCGGCCAGGCACTCACACAGACAATAGACAATAGGTGCAGGAGTGGGCCATTCGGCCCTTCGAGCCAACACCGCCATTCAATGTGATCCTGGCTGATCATCCCTAATGAGTACCCTGTTCCTGCCTTCTCCCCCATATCCCCTGACTCCGCTATCTTCAAGAGCCCTATCGAGCTCTCTCTTGAAAGTATCCAGAGAACCGGCCTCCACCACCCTCCGAGGCAGAGAATTCCACAGACTCACAACTCTCTGGGCGAAAAAGTGTTTCCTCGACAGTGGACAGCCTTCTCGTTTGCCACCGTTGGATCTTGCAGGCAGCATTGTTCACTGAGAAGTGGGCATCTTAGAAGGTGTGGCATGGATTGCACAGATAGTCCACATTCACATTCTGTGTTTGCCACATGTTTACTGAGGTACAGTGAAAAGCTTTTGTTGCGTGCTAACCAGTCAGCTGAAAGACAATACATGATTACATGAATACACGATACAGAACTCCCCCACCCATTCCGAATCCGACCTTTCTGTCCTGGGCCTCCTCCATGGCCAGAGTGTGGACCACCAGAAATTGGAGGAGCAGCACCTCATATTTCGCTTGGGCAGTTTGTACCCTAGCAGCATGAACATTGACTTCTCCAATTTCAGGTAGTCCCAACTGTCTCCTCCCCTTCTCAGCTCTCCCTCAGCCCTCTGGCTCAACCTCTTCCTTTTTCTGCCCCCTCTCACATCAGTCTGAAGAAGGGTTTCGGCCCCGAAACGTTGCCTATTTCCTTCGCTCTATAGATGCTGCTGCACCCGCTGAGTTTCTCCAGCTTTTTTGTGTACCACATGATTACAATAGATTCATTTACAATGTATAGATACATGATGAGTGAATATCATCGTTAAAGTAAGAAGTGTTGCTGTAGGAATAGAGATATAGAAGCGTGGAGCAATTGTAAGATGAGTTTGGAGATCTGCTTCTGTGGCTGACATGCAAATAGTCGCCTGGGTTGGGCTTGCTGGTATTTGGAATTCGTGATTCCAAATTGTTTTGTGCAAGTTGTTAAAACTGGGCCTGTACTCGCTGGAGTTTAGAAGAATGAGGGGGGACATCATTGAAACATACAGAATAGTGAAAAGCTTGGAAGAGTGTATGTGGAGAGGATGTTTCCACTAGTGGGAGAGTCTAGGACCAGAGGTCACTGTCGCAGAATTAAAGGACGTTCTTTTAGGAAGGAGATGAGGAGACATTTCTTTAGTCAGAGGGTGGTGAATCTGTGGAATTCTTTGCCACAGGAGGCCAAGTCGGTGGATATTTCTAAGGCAGGGATAGATAGATTCTTGATTAGTACAGGTGTGAGAGGTTATGGGGAGAAGGCAGGAGAATGGGGTTAGGAGGGAGAGATAGATCAGCCATGATTGAATGGCAGAGTAGACTTGATGGGCCGAATGGCCTAATTCTACTATCACATGACCTTATAACACGGAGCTGTGCTGAACATGTGAACAACAGTGTTGTCAACAATAACCCCTGGATCACTATTTTACAGATGAGTCCAATCTGAGAAGCTATTTTTACTCCCTATTATCCTACTACAGTACTATTCTACTATTTCCCCGGGTGCCCCAGTTTCCTCCCACACTCCAAAGACGTACAGGTTTGTAGGTTAATTGGCTAATTGTCCCTAGTGTGTGTGTGTGTACGGGGTGATCGCGGACTCAGTGGGCCGAAGGGTCTGCTTCCACACTATATCTCTAAACTAAACTAAAAAATAATGTTTGTATGAATGTCTTGTTTTATGTACTGCCCTTCTGTTTTGTTGTTCTTGACGAATGTGTGTGTAAGTTAGATATAATCTACATTCTGGGTGTTTTCTCAGTTTGATGCATCCTTGTGCAAGATGTTTACTGTAGCCATACCTCACATAATGTACGCTCAACTTGACTTGACTAGACTTGACTTGATAAGGAGATGGCAACATTCACAGTGAATGGCAGGACCCTAGAGAGTGTTGTGGAGCACAGGATCCGAGGAGTGCAGTTACAAATGTTCCCTGGAAGTGTCGTCACAGGTAGATAAGGTGCTCAAGAAGGCTTTCTGTACATTGGCCTTTAACGGTCAGGGTATCAAAGAAACAAGGAACTGCAGATGCAAGTTTACAAAATAAAAACCACATTGACTAGTTTTGGAGTAACTCAGCGGGTCAGGCAGCATCTCTGCAGAACATGGATAGGCCACGTTTCGGGTTGGTACCCTTCCTCAGACTGATTGGAGGGGTGGAGCCCATCAGTCTGACGAAGAATCCCAACCCAAAACGTTGTCTATCCATGTTCTCCAGAGATGCTGCCTGACCCGCTTAGTTTAGTTTAGAGATACAGTGCGGTAACAGACCCTTCGGCTCACCTGGTCCGCGCTGACCAACGATCCCCGCAAATGAACACTATCCTACACCCACTGGGAACAATTGTTTTACATTTACCAAGCCAATTAACCTACAAACATGTATGTCTTTGGAGTGTGGGAGGAAACCGAAGATCTCTGAGAAAATCCATGAAGATCACGGGGAGAACGTACAAACTCCGTAGAGCCAGCACCCATAGTCGGTATCGAACCCGGGTCTCGGGCAGTGCATTCGCTGTAAGGCAACAACTCTACCGCTGCACCACCGTGACTGCCCTCTATAACCTGGACCGGGCCATGACCTGGACTGTAAAGGGCCTGTCCCACTGACGCCACCTTTCAGCGACTGTCTCCGACCTTCAAGCTCGAGGGCACTCGCTTGGAAAACCTTGTGCTGGATTGACCGTCAGCGATGAAATCACGAGCTGGATCGACCGACCGCACACATATACACGCACACAAACACATCGCGAAGGTGGGGGCCAGGGAAAGCAGGGGAGCGCTGTCTGAAATTCACACCCGCGATGAACAGGAAGTTAAAAGATGGCTGCACAGTGTACAGTAAGTCCTTTAGAGAGTGCGGGAGGGGAAAAGAAGGGGGGGGGGGAAGAAGGGGGGGAGGCACTTTTAGGAAGTCAGACAACGTTTAATAAAGTTTTGCAGGCATTTTACCTACCGGTCGGTTTTCCTTGGTCCTGAAAACTCCAATGCGCCAATTAAAATGCCCGGTCAGCGAAGGAGATTGCCTATGGCTGCCCTCGACTGCCTGTAACTACATAGTGACCCCACTCCACTGCGCTACGAGTTCAAAAGAACCATGCCGACCAATTTTTACTCGCGGGAACATTTTCAACATGCTGAAAAATCTTCCTCGACCAAACTGAGGCCGCAAGTATGCAGGAACTTCCATCGAGCATGAAGGAGAGTTCCAGTGACCTCATAGGACCTACTAAGACCTCGTGTCGACCATGCTGCGAGTTTGAGTCGAGGGCAAACTCTTCAAAACTCACAGATTATGTCTCCACAGTGGGACAGCCCCTTTACTCCAGCACTTTTATATTGAGTGAAGTTGCGATGTTATGCTACAGTCGTACAAGATGTTGGTGAGGCTGCATAAGGAATATTGTGTTCAGATTTGGTCACGCTTCTAAAAGAAGGATGTCGCTCAGCTGGAAAGAGAGCAGAGAAGATTTACGAGGTACATTGAGCTAGAGGGAGAAGTTGGGCAGGTTAGGACTTGGAGTGCAGGAAGCTGATGGGTGATCTTATAGAAGTGTAGAAGTTCATGAGGGGAATAGATATGATGAAAATACCCAGGATGGTGGAATCACGAACCAAAAGACACAGGTCTTTTTGATGATCAGCCATATAACCATATAACCATATAACAATTACAGCACGGCAACAGGCCTTCTCGGCCCTTCCAGTCCGTGCCGACCATTCATTTTCCCCTAGTCCCATCTACCTGCACTCAGACCATACCCCTCCATTCCCTTCCCATCCATATACCTATCCACTTTACTTTTAAATGTTAAAATTGATCCTGCCTCCACCACTTCTGCTGGAAGATCATTCCACACAGCCACCACTCTTTGAGTAAAGAAGTTCCCCCTCATGTTACCCCTA
Organism: Raja brachyura; assembly: GCA_963514005.1. The sequence goes on from OY740783.1 coordinate 16,706,736, forward strand.
AACTTCTGTCCCTTAATCGCATTGCCATGATCACATCGGATAGGCAGCTTTTCTCCGGGCTGCACAGTCGACCCGTCCTCGCGGCCTACCAGTGGGCCTGGAGCGGATTTTCCTGAGGGGGCCGCCCAGAACCTCGGCTTCGGCAGTGGCGCAGCGCTGGAGCACCATCGGGGAGCGGAGCGGGCGATACCTTGCCTGGGTCGCCGCGCTGGAGCTGCAGAATGCTGAGACCGCAGGTGAACATCGCGGAGCTGCGGGACTGTGGGGCGGCGAGCTGCGGGCAGCAGCGCTGAACTTTAACATCGGGAGCCTGGGATCTCTCGGCGAGATCGCCAGTTGAGGAGCTCCATCCAGTGCGGCCTTGTCGGCTTCGGAAGCCACGGACTCCGGTAGGGAAGTGGCCGTTCCAGGTGTCCCGAGCCGCTGTGAGGACTCTCCCGACGCCGGAACAGCAACACCCGGCGAGAAGGCCTAAAACATCGGGCCGCCGTAGCGCTGACTGCGGAGGCCTCAATAGGCCTGACTATGGGTGGACATGGGGATGGGACTGGACTTTGTGCCTTCCCCCACAGTGGGAACCATTGTGGGGGGATGATTTTATGTTCATTGTTAATTCTTTAGTGTTGTGTCTTATCTTTATCTGTGTGCTGCAAGTCAAATTTCACTACACCAATTGGTGTATGTGACAATAAATGTCCTTTGTCCTTTGTCCTTTGTCCTTTGTCCTTTGTCCTTTGTCCTTGAATGGCGGTGCTGGCTTGAAGGGCTGAATGTCCGACTCCTGCACCTATTGTCTAATGTCTATTGCTTAAGGTGAGAGGGGCATCTTTTACACAGAGTAAGGGAATTAAGAGCCAGTGGACAGAGATTCAAGGTGAGCGGGAAAAGATGTAATGAATACCTGAGGGGCGACATTTTCTCATGGATGGTGGTGGGTATGAGGAACAAACTGCCAGAGGAAGTAGTTGAGGCATGGACAATAACTTACTTACCTCCTATTATGCCTCCTGGCATGTAGAGTAGGTCCTCCACTCAGTAGTGTTGATTCCTTCAGTTGCTGTTTCCGTAACATATTTGTTTTACGAGACAGGGTTGTTAGCCCTGTGCTCAACCTCCAACCTGGAGGACCAGTGGATCGCTCTTCGTCTCGCCTCTACCCTTCGACCTGTCCAGCATGGGAGACCCTAACAGGAGACGAATCTCCCGCTGGCATTGCTCTAGGGGTCACTGAGACACATAAGCTCCCCGACCACGACAAGGTTGCAATCCAACGGGGAGATGAACAATAACAACATTTAACAAACATTCGGGTAGGTGCATGGATAGGAAAGTTTGGAGGGATGTGAGCAAAATGCAGGCAAAAGGGACTGCTGTAGATGGGATATCCTGGTCGACGTGGGCCGAAGGGCATGTCTCCATGCTGAATTACTCTTTCACAATCACATTGTTCAATGGAGGGACAATATTAAATTTTGTAAAAAAACCTGAGGGGCATTTTTTTCACACAGGGGTTCGTGAGAATATGGAACAAGCTACCAGAGGGGATAGTTGCCTGACCCTCTGCTATACTCCAGAATTTTGTGTCTAACATTTAAAATATATTTGGACAAGTACATGGATAGGACAGGTTTAGAGGGATATGGGCAAATGTGGGCAGGTGGGACTAGTGTAGATTGGACATATTGGTCAGTAAGTGGACAAGTTGGGCCGAAGGGCCTGCTTCCATGCTGTATGAACCTATGACTCTGAAGAAGGGTCTCGACCCAAAATGTTGCCCATTCCTTCTCTCCTGAGATGCTGCCTCACCCGCTGAGTTACTCCAGCATTTTGAGTCCAACTTCGATTTTAACCAGCATCTGCAGTTCTTTCTTACACACTCTATGAATAACTTGGGCCAAAGGGCCTGTTTCCACGCTTTATGACTCTATGACTAAACTTAACTGATTCTAAGACTCCTTGATTAATTTGAGACTAAGGGCCTATTTCAGTGCTGTATGACTCAGTGGCTCTGTAACTTCTTGTTGTGGGGAGGCTCCTGCGATCTCTGACACAGCATTGCACAATCCGAGGGCCAAGTGCCAGGAGTGCTGTTGCCAGGGCTATTTTACAGAGAGGAGCATTTGCAGATGTATAGGAGTGTGGCGCTCATCCAATCTCTCCAACTCCAGGCTGATAAACGTGTCACTGTGACTCCCATACCCTTGAAGAATGGATACATTACCTCCTTATGAAATAAGCCACCAGTTTAGTGCTGAGTCCAGCAATCCAAGAAGGTTAAACATTGAATTTCCACGCTGTGTTGAAATCGGATTGCTACATTCTGCATTTCTTAGTTGGAGCTAAAGAAAATAAAAATAAGGTTTGCTGCCCTGTTCCAAAGTGCCCTATAATTAAAAAGCATACCAACATGCCCTAGTCCCACCTGCCCGCGTTTGATCCACATCCTTCTAAAGTAAAAAGTAAAGTAAAGTATCCATTATTGTCATTCAGACATTTCAGTCTGAACGAAATTGTATACCTTGCAGTCATAACATAGAATAAATAACAAAACACACACTTAACACAGTTTAATATCAACCACAATGAGTCCACCAGGCACCTCCTCACTGTGATGGAAGGCAAAAGTCTTAAAGTCCTTGTCTCTTCCCTCCTTGCTCTCCCTCTGTGTTGAGGCGATCCAGGCTTTAGATGTAGGGACCCCGCCGGGTGACGGTAAGTCCAGCGGCCGCATTCGAGCTCCGCGAACGGGCCGGTTCAAACTCCGCGGCTCGGGGCGGTCGAAGCTGCTGAAGCTGCTGCCCTCCAGTCCAGCGGACGAAGCTATCGTTGTGGGAGTTCCGGAGAACCGGTCACCAACCTGGGACCTGCGAGCTCCCGACGATGTCGTCCACTGGGCCTGCGCCCGAATCCACTGGGCCCGCAGCCAAGCCTCCGAGGTCGGGTTGCCGCCGCCGCAGTGCCACCACAGCCCCGAAGTTGGCCAGCCCCACGCTGGTAAATCCTGGCTCTGATGTATCTCGGAGCCTCGAGGTCGGTCCCAGTTGGAGGCCACCAGCTCCGCGATTGGGCCTCTGCGCAGACGGAGACGGGGGGTTATGACAAGAAAAGGTCGCATCCCCCCGAAGGAGGAGACTAGTTTCTCTAGTCTCGCCCACCCCACACACATACACAGGTAAAATAAATGAAATACACTAAACAACAGAAAACAAAAAAAGAAAAGAAAAGACAGACGGACTGCAGGTGAGCCGCAGCTGCTTGGGCAGCAGCCGCTACTTCCGGAACCTCGCTAAACCTACCCTATCCATGTAATGGCTCGATTGTAATCATGTCTTTCTGCTGACTGGATGGCAGGCAACAAAAGCTTTTCACTGCACCTCGCTACACGTAACAATAAACTCAACGACCTGTCCAAATGTTTCACCCAAAGTACAGACATTCAGTTATTAGCACTGAGCAAATCAAGTAAAAGATAAGCCCATGATAAGTTCCTTCTAGGGTCAAAGAAAGAGCGTTCATGTCACAGCCCTGTTTCCATTCATCTTTCCACAACCGCGCACAAGAAGCGCAAGACAGGCACCATTGTACACAGTTGCTGAGAAGTGTGTTCAGCTCTGGCTGAGCAACATCTAATCTTGTGTGTGGACTCGACAAGAAGAAGAAGTTCCTACTGACATCATTTAGTTTAGTTTAGTTTAGTTTATCGTCAAGTGTGCCGAGGTACAGTGAAAAGCTTTTGTTGTGTGCTATCCAGTCGGTAGAAAGACAATATATGATTACAATTGAGCCTCTTACGGTTTATAGATACATGATAAGGGAATAACGTTTAATGCAAGGTAAAACCAGGATAGCCCAAGGGTCACCAATGAGGTAGATAGTAGTTCAGCATTGCTTGTGGTTTTAAACTGGATTATTTTCCCAGTGATCTTTTCTAATTATTGAACCAACACATCGTTCTTGCCTCAACAAGTTTATTCGTCATCCCGGGGGACTTACACAGGTCCACAGCCTCTGACTCCCAAGGAGTCCGACGTGTTCCCCAGAAGTAAGTGTTTTACAATAGGCATGATACAAGTACCGTATTTCCCGGCAATGAAGATGCACCTGCGTCGAAGACGCACCCCCGTTTTGGGTTGCTAAATTTTGAAAAAAGGCTGGAGGGACAGGATCAAGTGTTTGGTTTAGTCCAGGGGTCGGCAAACTTTTTTGCATAGGGGCCAGGACCCATGTTTGTGAGCGGATTGCGATCTGCAGTTTCCAGATCACCTTCGTGCCCCGGTACTGGCTGCAGTTCCCAGATGCCTCACGTCACCGGGACTAGCTGTAGTTTCCAGGTCGCCTGAGAGGCCCGGGAATGGCTGTAGCGCCCAGGTCACCTGCGAGCCCCAGGACTAGCTTAAGTTCCCAGGTCGCCTGCAAGCTCCGGGTCTAGCTGCAGTTCTGCTTTCTGGTCCCCGCGACCGCTCGCAGCCACCCGAGCTACTGAGTGAGTTACTGGCATGATCCCCGGGCCCCTCCTTCTCAATGCTCCTGCCCTCCCCGCAACTTTACCCCTGACTGCCCAGCCGTGCTGACCCCGGGCCAGACTCCCCACATGCTGTGGAAGGAACTCTTTCCCCCCACCCCTGCAGCAGTGCTGTCATTTTACACCTGCTGTACTGAAGGATAGCCAAGTTTATCTTTCTTGGCCAACAATCTATCCTTCAGCCTCCAAGACGCAGGTAAATTTGCGTACTTATTTTAGGGTAAAAAATAGCGTCTTCACTGCCGGGAAATACGGTATATACAGTAAGCAATAGCAAGCAGAAGCTAAGTTGGTGCACTTTCTTGGTCCTCCAATCATACCATGACACGGGGGTATATATGTAAAGGCAAAGCTCAGGTTCCTCAAGACAAGTGATTCGCAAATGCATGATCCTATCACCAACGATGAGGTTGAATAACATACAATTTAAAATGCATGATCTCATTATTGCAAACAGTCAGATTCCTCAAAATGAGTGACTGACATCGTTATCACAGCTGCAACAGAACTTAGTATTTTCCCACACAATGCTGTAATTTTCCACTATCTTACACAGCAAACTCATCATTCCTCCCTTTTATCGTTCCATGATCTTACGGGCGTGCCCGAATCTTATTGAGTCATTCAAATTCCTAAGACAAGACTGAAGGTTACATGGGAGGGTGCCCTCATGGTTTCCCTCCAGAAATAATATTTGGGTGAGCTGTTGGAGCAGCACAACACAATTGTCCTTTTTAGTTGTTTTCCAGATCCTGAAGGAGCCCACATGAGTGTCCAGGCATCGTAGGATATCGCCTTGGAAGAGATGATAAGTCAGACGTGGCTCTGAGGGGTGGCCATTCACCAGAAATAGCAACAACATCAAGGTACGGAGAGCGGTGATGTACATCCCCTAAAGTGGTGACCTGTGGTAGGAAGCGGCGGAGACCCTGTGAAAGAAGAGCCATTATAAAGAGAAGGGTTAATAGAATCGAGACGATTTTAGGTCAATGGTTTGCGATGATGTAAGTGTATCCAGGAGCTTTTACCCTCTACTGTAGCCGCTGTGGGGGTAGTGAGGACCTGAAAAGGGCCTTCCCATCGGGGTTCTAGGCCTTTTCGGACCCATTTTTGGCCATTACAAATAGGCCTGGCTTGACCGTAGGAGACCTGGCTTGATCGACTTTTTCCATGTCGCCTCCCCCGTGGCCTAACATCGAGGATCGGTGCGGACTTTTCCGGAAACGTGCCCGGGGCTTCAGCGGCGGGTGCAGAGTGGACTCTCGCTGTGGAGCGGGCGAGCCCTCGCCGGGGGTCGCCGGAGGGGAGCTCCAGCTGGTGCAGCGTCCGCAGCCTGGAATCCCTCGTTGGGGACCTGGGAAGAAAAGAGCTCCAACCACCGGCCCGCGGCCAACTTCTACCGAGGGCGCGCTGGGGACTTACCATCAGGAGCGGAGTCTCTCGCTGGGAACCCCTGTAGAGGAGCTCTGACCGCCGGGCTTGCGGTCTGCGGTGCTTCCGGCTGCTGCGCGGCGGGGACTTTAAATCTTGGACCGCCAGCCTGCGGCATACACCAACCTGAAGCCACGGTCTCCAGTGGGGAGGCACCGATTCAGGACTTTATCTGGACTTTTACCTTGTCTACACATCTGGACGCCCACAACGGCGGCTGCGGAGGGTTGAGGTCCCGACCACGGGAAAAATGGAGGAGGACTGGCCAAATTTTGTGCCTTCCACCATAGTGATGAATGCTGAGGTGGATGTTTGTGTTAAATTCTTATTGTGTTTTTGTGTGTTCTTTTTCATTGTATCGCTGCTGGCAAATTCATTTCACTTGCACTTTATGTGCAAGTGACGAATAAAACTGATATTGATATTGAGAAAGATTGGACTTGTTCAGTTGAACCGCTCGAACCTTGGAATGGATTAGGCACAAAGATCGAGTTAGTGCAAGGACATACAATGTAATTTCTTCAGTCACTTGGTGGAATTCGACTGGGTCAGAGGCGAGTAGTCCATGGCGTGCGTAAGGGTAGAACGTATATGATTTCAGCTGGGGTAAGCTTAGCCTGTCCACCTGGTGTGATTCTGATCTGAAATAAAGCAATAGGAAGCAGTTTTAAACAAGTTAGACCCGTTCCCACCGATAATTTAGCCAGCTTGGTTTTCAGTGTCTGGTTAACCCGCTCGACAAGTCCAGCAGCCTGAGGTCGGTCGGCACAATGTAGTTGCTGTCAAATTCCTAATTGGGAACAGAATTCCTGGTTAATCAAAGCAATAAAATGTGGACCGTTGTCGGAGCTGAGGCAAAGAGGTAAGCCGTAGCGTGGGACGATCTCGATCATCAAGACCTTGATCAGGGTCTGGGCGTGATTATCCGTAGTGGGGTAGGCCTCAGTCCATCTGGATAACACATCAATAATCATTAACACATACTTATAACACTGGACTCTAGGCAAATCAATATAATCCATTTGAAGCGTTTGGAACAGCCCCTCTGGTAATGCGGTCACCCCTTTTTCACACACTGCGACCTTACCTGGGTTATGCTGCCGGCAGATGATGCAGCGCGAGCTGATGGTGTGAGCCAAGGCGCGTAGTTGAGGGTGACATCATAAAGCTAAAAACAGATTGGTGACGGCCGTAGCGCCACAATGAGTCTGGAAATTGACACATTCTATCACCCATGGAGCTAACCCATCAGACATGCAAGTCTAAACCGTGGGAGTCCTCCATAGGTGGGTCTGCTCATCATAAATACATCCCATGGCTTTCCATGTCTCTATCTCGGTTACAAGAGCATCCTCCTGGGAATGTATCACGTCTGAGATAGTTGGCATTGCTTTTTCTGAGGTAGATGTATTCTGGTTAGAACATTTTGTCTGCCTCATCTTGGTTCTTGGTTTCTTGGTCCTCCAAAATATTCCAAATGGAATTTAAACTGGAGGTGACGGAGGGTGGACTGAAGCAAAAAAAGATTATTGGAGAGGAAGGGCTACCTTACTTGTAGTTGCGTCTGGTTGAATAACTATGGCAGGGTGAAGACTATTCCATGCTTTAATTGTGCGGGGGAAGGATGAATTGCTGTACACATTTGTCTTGGTAGCCGGTATCTCCAATTGGATCGAATGCCCTCGTCTGCTCCTAATGGGTTTAGGTTTGGAGTAGGTTTGGTCATTTATGTCGAGCTGACCATTTAACTTTTTGTAAAAAGTTGGGTCAACTGATGGGGTGGGAGAATGCAACCTTCACCTGGTCCGCCCTGTTTCGACAAATGCAATCAACCTGGCGTGCACAATCAAATAAGATCAAATAGAACAAGTTGTCCTTCAACTTTAGGCTGTGCACGCCATAAGCAAGAAGTAGAAGAAGGCCAACTGATGCACTTCACGTCTGTCTTGGAGAGAGTTCCACCCCAGTGAATTCAGAAGTTTGGTAACACTCGCTTCCATCTCAAAGATATTTGTAACAAATCGAGCTGCCTGTCTTTGGGCACGATGGAAGAAATCCACGATGGATTGGTTCGATGGAAGAAATGTTTCTATTTGTGTACGGATCCCATGCTGCAACTCATCATATGGGGCACAAACATCCCGTGGCCTTGTGCTGCCGTTTTGGCTGCCTGATCAGCTGCCCGGTTACCTATATCAACTGGTGTACTACCTGAGGTATGGGCGACACATTTCATGAGAGCCAATGTTCGGGGAAGAGTACAGAAGACTCATAACTAATTGCTTATGGGAGATTTCTGTACTGGAGGAGGTAAGGAAGCCGCCATTCTTCCATAATTGTCCAAAGTCATGGGCAACGCCGAATGCGTATCGTGAGTCTGTGTAAATGTTGACACTCTTTCCCTTTCCAAGAGCGCATGCTCGGGTGAGGGCAAAACAGTTTGGCTTGTTGTGCAGAGAAGGTTTTTTCGAAAGATGCTGCTTCCTGGACAATAGACAATATACAATAGGTGCAGGAGTAGGCCATTCGGCCCTTCGAGCCAGCACCTCCATTCAATGTGATCATGGCTGATCATCCCTAATCAGTACCCTGTTCCTGCCTTCTCTCCATATCCACTGACTTCCCTATCTGTAAGAACCCCAGCTCTCTCTTGAAAGTATCCAGAGAACCGGACTCCACCGCCCTCTGAGGCAGAGAATTCCACAGACTCACAACTCTCTGTGAGAAAAAATGTCTCCTCATCTCCGTTCTAAATGGCTCACCCCTTATTCTTAAACTGTGGCCCCTGGTTCTGGACTCCCCCCACATCGGGAACATGTTTCCTGCCTCTAGCGTGTCCAAACCCTTAATAATCTTATATATTTCAATAAGATCCCCTCTCATCCTTCTAAGTCCAGAGTATACAAGCCCAGCCGCTCCATTCGCTCAGCATATGACAGTCCCGCCATCCCGGGAATTAACCTTGTAAACCTACACTGCACTCCCTCAATAGCAAGAACATCCTTCCTCAAATTAGGGGACCAAAACTGCACACAATACTCCAGGTGTGGTCTCACAAGAGCCCTATATAACTGCAGAAGGACCTCTTTGCTCCTGCACTGAACGCTTCTTGTTATGAAGGCCAACATACCATTTCCTTACTTCATTGCCTGCTGTACCTGCATGCTTACTTTCATTGACTGATGAACAACGACCCCCAGATCCTGTTGTACTTCCCCTTTTCCCAAATTGAAACAGTTTAGATAGTAATCTGCCTTCCTGTTTTTGCTACCAAAGTGGATAACCTCACATTTATCCGTTTTAAACTGCATCTGCCATGCATCTGCCTATTCACCCAACCTGTCCAAGTCACCCTGCATTCTCATAACATCCTCCTCACAGTTCACACTGCCACCTAGCTTTGTGTCATCTGCAAATTTGCTAATGTTACTTTGAATCCCTTCATCTAAATCATTGATATATATTGTAAATAGCTGCAATCCCAGCACCGAGCCTTGCGGTACCCTACTAGTCACTGCCTGCCATTCTGAAAGGGATCCGTTTATCCCTACTCTTTGTTTCCTGCCTGCCAACCAATTTTCTATCCATGTCAGCACTCTACCCCCAATACCATGTGCCCTAATTGTGCTCACTAATCTCCTATGTGTGACCTTATCAAATGCTTGTGGGACCTTATCAAATGCACCTTCCTGAGTAACGATAGCATAGTCGGAAGTGCGATGTCCCTCTTCTGTCTAAGGAAAACTGCCATTGACATATTTGGTGAGATCAGAGTCTAGCCTTGTCTACACATACACCTGGTCCGTAAGATCAGGGCGTGCTCCGTTTCCATCTGGTATCCTGCGGGGTCTGGTGAGGGCAAAACAGAGTGGGGACGAGAGAGAGTGGGAGAGAGGGAGGGGGAGGCCTCCTTCCGCCGACTGAAGCAGCTAACCAAAGGTCATATAGCTATAGGATCTTTGAGTTGCACCGCTCGACCCCGCACCTTGCTGTCGGCTGGCGGAGGAGGGGAGGCGGTGGCGACGAGTTCCCAACCGCCTCCCCCTTTGGCGACGGCACTTTGGCGTTGGACAGGGACGGCCAAGGCAACGGGCGATGTTGTCCAAGGAGCGCTGACCTTCCTTCCTCCACACCTCTTCTGGCCCTTCCCCCCCCCCCCTCTCTCTCTCTCTCTCTCTCTCTCTCTCTTGTACGCCCCCCTCCTCCACTCCTCTTATCCTGGGACCCCTCCTCCTCTCCATCCCGCACTGATCCCATTCCCTCCTCTATTCAGTCCTCACAAAAGTAGTTTCCCCCTTCCCCCCCACCACCCCCCACATAAAAAAAACTAGAACTCCAAAACAAAACACTAAAACTCACTAAAAATAAAAGAAAGAAGTTAAAAAACAGACAGCTGCAGGCTGGGCAGCCATACCAACTGGACGGCGCCCCCTAGTGTCCTGTACTGTACTGGGGAGGGGTAGATGGGGAGGGGGGCACAGGGGATGTCAGTGACGACTGAATAGAGGAGGGAATGGGGATCAGTGTGGGATGGTTGCAATTTTCTTGCAACCTGTATATTTTGTTATGGATAAATTATGTGGGAAGCCAGAGTGTTTCTGTGCCAATAGCAATAACGACCCATGCTATGGCCATGTCATGATAATTTTCGCCCCTTCACAGAAAACATGCTTGCATCAATCTATAGCGTGCATGGTTTTATTGACACGGGTTGATCATTTGCTGAATAATCCAACCACATTTTTGTTTGGAAGTGGAAAGAACTAATAGAAATTGCATTCATTGCAATGTGTAAAAAGAGTTGAGATAATGTATTATAATTTTGCTGCATGTCATTGTGGTGTATATCATGTCTTGATTGGTGAATATGTTTAGTTTGTGAGTTACTTGAAGCAGAAATAATATGTGAATGTAGACAAGTGCTGGAGAAACTCAGCAGGTGCGGCAGCATCTATGGAGCGAAGGAAATTGGCAACGTTTTGGGTTGAAACCCTTCTTCAGATTGATGGGGTTCGGCCTGAAACGTTACCTATTTCCTTTGCTCCATAGATGCTGCTGCACCCGCTGAGTTTCTCCAGGACTTTTGTCTACCTTCGATTTTCCAGCATCTGCAGTTCCTTCTTGAACATAATATGTGAATGCTTCATTGAGCATAATTTTGACTGGTAACTACGCACTTCGTCCGAGCACATTATCACACGCGTCATGCAAACCGTCCTATATGATCACCTAAACTGTCATTTGGCAACCTAAAAAGCTGTCAAGGTTGCCCGGCTGGCATCAGGGAAAAAAAGTTAAGCGAGAGCCCTGCTGTTATCCACCCAATTCATATTATTGGTCCGGATGGCGTAAGCCACTAATGGAGGGAGGGCTTGGAGCAAAATGGCACAAAATTGGGGGGAGGTGTTCCCTGCACTATAGGTTGTATCATCTGATTGATTCCCATAAAATTTGCAAAAGCTCTCCAGGAATTCTTCAGCCCCCTCTCCTTTTTTTAGGTTTGGTTTCCAGGACCACAGTCATGCTTATTGGTTTGCTCAAGGCAGTAGCCAAGGCCGTTAAGATGGCATTTTTGCAGGCTGGGGATTAGTTGTCTTGTGTCTCTAAGGCTGCATGAGTCTGGTGTCCTAAGTGTTCTGTGAATCTAGCGTGCTCAGTTGGGCTAAGGGTCTGGTGAGTTACGGACCAGCGGTCTCTAGAGTCTGTTGCATAGACTGTGATGGTGGTTCACAGCAAGTTGGTGAATCTCTGCGGTTCCTTCTTTCTATTGGGCATGCCTGCTACAATAGCCATCGTCTCACTGGGCTTCCACGGGTGGTATACTTCTGTGAGGGGGTATTGTGCTACCTGCGTGGCATCGGGCTTAGGCATATGCCTGACTGGGAACTGTCGGGACATCTTCTTCGTCCTTCTTACTGGTTCAATTACCTCATCCAATTTCCTTTGGTCAGATGAATGCTCTGACTCCTTGGTTGAACCAGAGGAAGATTCCGAATCATCCAACTCCTCGGATGTCCTGACGATTTGAACTGGTTGGGGTTTCCTCCCTTCTCTCTACTTCCTGTTGGGTTCGCTTGGGTTGTCAAAGCTGCCACAGCCAGACATAAAAACTGTTTTTATCCACGAGTAGTTGCTCTACTCAACAGCCTAGAATCTGTAATCTCCCTTTGATCTGTTTTTTGTTGGTTCACATGCTTGATCAATGGTGTTTTATCATTAATGTCTTATTATTATTAATGTTTAATGTTTTTCCGAGTCATTTGTAACTGTCACTGTATGTTATGTTGTTACTTGTGGGCAGAGCACCAAGGCAAATTCCTTGCATGTGAATACTTGGCCAATAAACATACTTACTTATTTAATTACTTACTTAGCATGTGCACGTTCCTTTATTAACACTTCCACTCCCTTGCAGGATCCTCCTTCCATTAAACATATACCTAATTTTGCAGCATTCTCCTACCAACTAGACAGCAACGACTTATCCTGTTCATCCTGACAATATTTTTTCCACAACACGATTATCTCTTTATTCTTTTTCCCACGTCCTTTTTTACCAATTTATTAATTTTGTCTTTTTAACGATTTCTAACTTCTTAAGGGCCCGTCCCACCAGCATGCAAATCTATGCGATTAGCGCGACCTAACGTGGTCGCTTGAGCCGTCCGGCGTCGCGGGGCCGGTCCCACTTCGATCGCCAGAGCCGTGCGGAATTGTGCGGAGTTCGTCCCAAGTTCGTCCCGACAGCGCGCGGGGCTCCGAAAAACCGACTATGTCCAAAAATCCCGCGCGGCAACGGCTTGTCAGCTCGCAGTCGCCTCGACATTTACACACCGCCCCGACATCGTGCCTCCGTGACCCTCTCGGTAGGTGCCTCCATGACCCTCTATGTGTGTGGCTCCGCGGCCCTGTGTGTGTGTGTGCCTCGGTGCCCCTCTCTGTCCTGGTGAACTTACCTTGGACTTCGCTCCAAGTTCGCCTCACTTTGCGCTGCGTTGCGCCACTCACCCGACCTCCGCGCGGCCCCTACTGCCGGTTTGGTTGCGCTTGCCGCATGCAGGCGCATGCTGGTGGGAACGGCCCTGTACAGGGGATCACCCGACCTCCGTGTGGCCCCCGCTTCTAGTTCGATCGCGTTCATCGCCTAGAGTTGCATGCTGGTGGGACAGGCTCTTTAGTCTCTTCAAGAGGCCAAAAATCTGGTGCCATGAATTTATTAGAATTTCCTGATAACTGTCATAACCCGTTTGTCCATTCGGGATAAATTTCACACACTCTGTAATGGAGAATAAGGGTCACTCATTACATCTATGACATGGTCCATTCTCCTCGTCCCTCAGTATTGGCCTCTAAACAACTTTACCTCAGTACACACCTTTTTACCCCAGTACTGACCTTTTTATTTCAGTACTGACATTTAAATAAAAAAATACATGTTATCGCAGCACTGACCTTTTCTTATTCCCTCAGTACTGACCTTTTTTGTAATCTCTGTCAGTGGTTGGCATCTTTGATCGACCCAAGGATCTCGTCGGGATCAAGAAAGACTCTGCGTCAATGATTTAACTACATATTGGGCTTGGAGCTGGAGGAAACCGACGTGGTAGAAATCACTCACCCCGGTGGCCATTTTCCCCGCAGTGTTGCCCAAAATGCTAAACTGGATCCTTATCCCCTCGATCTTCCCTCAGTAAATATATTGAACCAACACATCGTTCTTGCTACAACAAGTTTATTCGTCACCGCGGGGGACTTATGGGCCTGTCCCACTTGGGTGATTTTTTTCAGTGACTGTCATAGTCATAGCAGGTTGCCGGAAAGCCGCCGACTGGACTACTAGACCTGTCCCACTTAAGCGATTTTATAGGCGACTGCCGGCGACAACTGACGACATCCTGCCAACACCCTATGACATCCTGACGACTGGCTACATTAACCCGGCGACAACCTATGACAGCACCTACGTCAAGCTACGCTCATTTGGTGTCAAACCCAAGGTCGCCGCTGTCGGCAAATAAATTTCAACATGTTGAAAATGTTTCTGCGACCAGAAAGACGCTACGACTCTTTGGGAGACTGAGGAGACTACTCATGACCAGACAGGCGACACCCCGGCGACCACCAGCGACCATGTGGTGACTGCATAGTCTCCTGTAGTCGCCTAAAAAGTCACCTAAGTGGGACAGCCCATTACTCTGGTCCACAGCCTCTGACACCCAAGGAGTCCAAAGTGGTTTACAATAGGCATAATACAAGTATATTAGCAGTAGCAAGCAGAAGCAAAGTTAGCTCCCTTTCTTGGTCCTCCAATCATATCATGACACGGTATGTGTGTAAAGGCAAAGGTCAGGTTCCTCAAGACAAGTGACTCACTGTTACGACTCCCGTAGGCAGGAACCTCAGAGCCGCGTAACATAATAAAAAAAACAGGTTTAAGTTTAAGAAAATAGTCTTTAATTTAGTTAAAAGAAGACAAAAACCCGAACCCGAGTCAAACAACACAGTCAGGGACAACAATCGATTAACAAACCAAATATAACAGTGCTCCAGCCAGCCTCGCAGTGGACCGTCGAACCAGAGTCTCTAACCTGCCTAAATGGAGATAACGCTGAAACAAAATACACGAAAACCCTCAGGTCATCCCTTCCCAATACAACATTAAATGACAAATATAGTTAACAATACTCAAAGTTCTATGCCATGTGGCCAGGCCTCCTGCAGCTCAGACCGGCAGCCTGTTCACTAGTCAGGGTCGACGAAGAAGTGAGATAATTCTGGGAACTCCTGATATTTAAGCTTCCGATGAGTCACCCGTCACCTGACGCAGCTTGGCCAATCGGGTACAGGAGCTCTTAACCCCTTGATTCCTGACTACCAGCCACGGGGCCTGCACTCAGGAGAGAAACAGAAAAGGTAAGTACATAGCATTCACCGGGGGGGGAAGCACCTAACATTATCGCAAACAGTCAGGTTACTCAAAATGAGTGACTAACTTTGTTAATACAACTGCGACAGAACCTAGTATTTTCTCGCTCAACGCTGTAAATTTCCACTAAATTACACAGCAACAATCAAACTCATCAGTGGTAGAATGATTTGTTGCTGAATCATAGTCCCTGAATCTGGAGGTGTGCATTTTTACACTTCTAAACCTGTTGCCTGATGGGAGAGGGGAGAAGAGGGAGTGGCCAGGGTGCGGCTCGTCCTTGATTGTGCTGTGGTCTTGCCGAGGGCAGCTTGAAGTATAAATGGAGTCAATAGAAGGGAGGTTGTTTTGTGTGATGGTCTGGGCTGCGTCCACAATTTGCTGCAATTTCTTGCGGTCTTGGACGGAGCTGATCCCAAACCAAGCAGTGATGCATCCCAATAAAATGCTCTCTATGGTGCATCTGTAGAAGTTGGTGAGAGTTGTAGGGGACATGCCAAACTTCCTAAGCCTTCTAAGGAAGTAGAGGCGTTGGTGTGCTTTCTTGGTCGTTGCTTCAATATGGGTTGACCAGGAGAAAGTGTTGGTGTTATTGACTCCTAGGAATTTCAAGTTTTAACCCCAGCTGCACAGCTTCCTCTATTACCTTGTGGTTTGTGACCAGACACCGTGACACATGTAGGTCCGACTCCTGTGTAGGACCTATGTGTACTATGTGTAGGAAGGAACTGCAGATGCTGGTTTACAAGGATGGACACAAATTGCTGAAGTAATGGGCTAATTCAAGAGTTCTCCCGAATTTCCCCAAATTCGAAATCGGAGAATTACGGTAATAGCCGCTCGTAGGTACTTGGGGCTCTCGTGGATTTTTTTCAACATGTTGAAAAAAACTTCACGAATCTTCCCGAGTTTACCGCATTTCCTGAGTACCTGCCGTTAGCGTTACGAGCCGCTAAGAGATGTCCCGAGCTCCGACGTACCCGCAACGTACATTCTATGTGCTTACCACGAGTTTGATTTTTTTTTGAAACTCGGGAGAGCTCTTGAATTAGCTCATACAGTGGGACAGGCCCTTAACTCAGCGGGACAGACCGCATCTGTGAAGAGAAGGAATGGGTGACATTTTGGGCCGAGACACTTCTTCTTTTCTCAAGAAGGGTCTCGACTCGAAACGTCGCCCATTCCTTCTCTCCAGAGATGCTGCCTGTCCCGCTGAGTTACTCCAGCATTTTGTGCCTATCCCTGATTACGATGGCCAGGCATCATTATGGCTGGTTTCTGATGGCTCGAATCAGCCCCCTTAATAGCATGGAAATATCACAGGGCGAAAATCTGAAGCTATCTTCTTCACAATGGAAACCATTGCTAGTACCATTATTCTTGTCCAGAGCCATGGTGTCTCATTACTGATGGCCTGATGTAGCGAGATATCACTGATATCATTTAGGGTCTTACGGTGGACAACATTGTTCTTTCCGATGTACCAGCAAGTTCTCTACATTCAATCTTTCCTAGGGTTTCTCAGAAAAATTAACAAAAATTATTGTGCAGTTTTAGAACATAGAACAGCACACAGGTGGCATGGTGGCGCATCAGTGGAGTTACTGCCTTACAGCGCCAGAAACCGGGTATGATCCTGACCACGGGTGCTGTCTGTACGGAGTTTATATGTTCTCCCCATGACCTGCGTGGGTTTTCCCCGGGTAATTCAGGGTTCTTCAAACACTCCAAAGTTTTGCCGGCTAATTGGCTTTGGTAAAAGTACGCACTACCAGATTCAGGAACATCTTCCTCCCCTGTGTTATCAGGCTTCTGAATGGTTCTTTCATTGGCTAATTCTCCCTGTCCAATTCACCCGTATGCCATTGCTGACATTGGACTTTGTCCATGGAACTGATACAGTGGTTTGCAAAAGTATTCATTCCCCTTGAACCATTCCACATTTTGTCACATTACAACCACAAACGTAAATGTATTTTATTGGGATTTTATGTGATAGGCCAACACAAAGTGGTGCATAATTGTGAAGTGGAAGGAAAATGATACATGGTTTCCAAATGTTATTACAAATAAAAAACTGAAAAGTGTGGCATGCAAAAGTATTCAGCCCCCCTGAGTCAATACTTGGTAGAGCCACCTTTCGCTGCAATTACAGCTGCAAGTCTTTTGGGGTATGTCTCTACCAGCTTTGCACATCTAGAGACTAAAATGTATGCCCATTCTTCTTTGCAAAATAGCTCAAGCTCAGTCAGATTGGATGGAGAGCGTCTGTGAACAGCAATTTTCAAGTCTTGCCAGAGATTCTCAATTGATTTAGGCCTGGACTTTGACTGGGCCATTCTAACACATGAATATGCTTTGATCTAAACCATTCCATTGTAGCTCTGGCTGTATGTTTAGGGTCATTGTCCTGCTGGAAGGTGAACCTCCGCCCCAGTCTCAAGTCTTTTGCAGACTCTAACAGGTTTTTTCCAAGATTGGCCTGTATTTGGCTCCATCCATTTTCCCATCAACTCTGACCAGCTTCCCTGTCCCTGCTAAAGAAAAGCATCCCCACAGCACGATGCTGCCACCACCATGTTTCACAGTGGGGATGGTGTGTTCAGGGTGATGTGCAGTGTTAGTTTTCCGCTACACATAGCATTTTGCATTTAGGCCAAAAACCTCAATTTTGGTCTCATCAGACCAGAGCACCTTCATCCACATGTTTGCTGTGTCCCCCACATGGCTTGTGGCAAACTGCAAATGGGACTTCTTATGGCTTTGTTTCAACAATGGCTTTCTTCTTGCCACTCTTCCATAAAGGCCCGATTTGTGGACTGCATGACTAATAGTTGTCCTATGGACAGATTCTCCTACCTGAGCTGTGGATCTCTGCAGCTCCTCCAGAGTTACCATGGGCCTCTTGGCTGCTTCTCTGATCAATGCTCTCCTGGCCCGGCCTGTCAGTTTAGGTGGACGGCCATGTCTTGGTAGGTTTGCAGTTGTGCCATACTCTTTCCATTTTCGGATGATGGATTGAACAATGCTCCGTGAGATGTTCAAAGTTTGGGATATTTTTTTATAACCTAACCCTTCTCCACAACTTTATCCCTGACCTGTCTGGTGTGTTCCTTGGGCTTTATGATGCTGTTTGTTCACTAATGTTCTCTAACAAACATTCTCATGCCTCGCGATATGTGGTACGATACCCTCTCGTGATGCTGGGCAACGGCAGCGACATTGCGCGGCTGACTGGGAGCTGTGGCTCGCTGCCTTGGCCAGCATCACGAGACAGTATCCTACCACATATCGCTAGCCCGGGAAAAGATCAAAATAAAAAATACAAAATTCGAAGTACGGTTTCTACTGAATGTGTATCGCTTTTGCACCATCGCAAGTCAAAGCATCGTAAGTCGAGGAGCATCTGTACACCTAAATCTAAACCTCAACCTCAACGTAAAAAACAGATAATCTTTGAACAAAGAACATAAAATATTGAACACTACAGCACAGGATCAGGCTCGGCAGACGACAATATCCATACTGAACATGATGCCAAGTTAAACTAATCGCCTCCGCCTGCACGTGGTCCATATCCCTCCATTCCCTGCATATCCAAGTGCCTATACAAAAGTCTCTGAAATGCCACTATCTTATCTGCCTCCACCACCACCCCCGGCCAGTGCGTTCCAGGCTCCCACCACTCCCTGTGTAAACAATTGCCCCACACATCTCCTTTACACTTTATTGTTTAAGAAGGAACTGCAGATGCTGGAAAATCGAAGGTAGACAAAAGTGCTGGAGAAACTCAACGGGTGCAGCAGCATCTATGGAGCGAAGGAAATAGGCAACGTTTCTGGCCGAGGCCCTTCTTCAGACTGATGTGGGATGGGGAGAAGAAAGGAAAAAGGAAGAGGAGGAGCCCGTGGGCTCAGGGAGAGCTGAGAAGGGGAAGAGACAGTAAGGGCTACTGGAAATTGGTGAATTCAATGTTTATGCCACTAGGGTGCAGACTGCCCAAGCAGAATATGAGGTGCTGCTCCTCCAACGTCTGGTGGTGCTCACTCTGGCCATGGAGGAGGACCGGGACAGAGAGATCGGATTCGGAATGGGAGGTGGAGTTGAAGTGCTGAGCCACTGGGAGATCAGGTTGGTTAATGCTTTTTATCAGGTCTATCCTTTGCACTTTACCCCTCTCATCCTAAAGCTCCAGGGCAGCACAGAGGCACTTTGGTAGAGTTACTGCCTTAAAGCAACAGAGATGCAGGTTTGTTCGCGTTCACGACCTCGGGTACTGTCTGTACGGAGTTTTTATGTTCATCCTGTGACCGCGTGGGTTTTCTCCGGGTGCTCTGGTTTCCTCCCACCCTACAAAGATGTGCAGATTTTGTCGGTTATTGTCCCTAGTGTGTGGGACAGAATTAGTGTGCGTAGGCGATCGATGGTCAGCACGGACTCGGTGGGCTGAAGGGCCTGTTTTGCACGCTGTATCTCTTAACTAAGCTAAACATTGCTCTCATTGGGAAAAATCTTCCGAGATGCCCAGCAGGTCCGGCAGCATCTGTGGGGTGAGAAATGGAGTTGACCCACAAGGTTAATGATCTTCCTCTCCACGGGTTGCTATTCGTGTGTTTGACATTTCCAACATCTGTTGGTTTTATGTTTCATGTGAACCCTTATCTTTGACACAAAAAAAATGTGATCTGGCGGCCTCTTGTGCACATTTGTGGTACTTCACTTACTAATCAGTGAAGCAAATCATAGAATCATAGAAAATAGATGCAGGAGTAGGCCATTCGGCGCTTCGAGCCTGCACCACCATTCAATATGATCATGGCTGATCATCCAACTCAGTATCCTGTACCTGCCTTCTCTCCATACCCCCTGACCCCTTTAGCCACAAGGGCCACATCTAGCTCCCTCTGAAATATAGCCAATGAACTGGCCTCAACTACCTTCTGTGGCAGAGAATTCCACAGACTCACCACTCTCTGTGTGAAAAAAGATCTTCTCATCTCGGTCCTAAAAGACTTCCCCCTTATCCTTAAACTGTGACCCCTTGTTCTGGAGTTCCCCAACATCGGGAACAATCTTCCTGCATTTAGCCTGTCCAACCCCTTAAGAATTTTGTAAGCCTCTATAAGATCCCCCCTCAATCTCCTAAATTCCAGCGTGTACAAGCCGAGTCTATCCAGTCTTTCTTCATGTGGAAGTCCTGCCATCCCAGGAATCAGTCTGGTGAACCTTCTCTGTACTCCCTCTATGGCAAGAATGTCTTTCCTCAGATTAGGAGACAAAAACTGTACGCAATACTCCAGGTGTGGCCTCACCAAGACCCTGTACAACTGCAGTAGAACCTCCCTGCTCTTGTACTCAAATCCTTTTGCTATGAAAGAATTGTGCAAGTGCAGAAAACCAGAAAAAGCTGCACATATCAGTTCAGTTCAGTTTTATTTGTCATATGTAGGTTAACACAGGGTCAACGGTACAATGAAATGTGTTTGACAAGACCACGGGTCACCTCAGCAATGATATTACATGGATAAAATTAAGGTAAAAAAAAGATTAATGTGACATTGGTTGGCAAAAGACAATAATAAATAAAATAATCAACATATATGATGTGTTTATGAGTTCAGAAGCCTGATGGCCTGATGATAAAAACTGTTCTTAAGTCTGATGGTGCGTGCAGCCATGCTCCTGTATCGTCTGCCTGACGGTAACAAGGAGACCAGCCCGCGTGCTGGGTGGCTGTGGTCCTTGATGATGCTGTGTGCTTTCCTCCGGCACCGTCGGTGGAAAATGTCCTGAATGGCCGGGAGACAGTTGCCAGTGATGTGCTGTGCCGCCTTCACCACTCTCTGTAGTGATTTGCGGCTGTGGGCAGAACAGTTCCTGTACCAGACTGTGATGCAACCCGTCAGCAGACTCTCGATGGTGCAACTGTAGAAGTTTGTGAGGATGCTGGGGTTCATGCCAAACTTCCTCAGTCTTCTCCGGAAAAAAGAGCCGCTGGCGGGCTTTCTTAGTTATTGTGTCCATGTGCAGTCTCCAAGAGAGGTCCGCAGTGATGAGCACACCGAGGAACTTGAAGCTGCTGACCCTTTCAACCTCAACATATGTGGTCCATGTAAGACCTGCGAACGTTGCTGCAGGATGCCGTTGCCGAGGTAGCTTCATCTAGGGTTGCCAACTTTCTCACTCCCAAATAAGGGACAAAAGGTCAAAATACGGGACAAATTCCCGACGGCAATTTGTTGACCGACTCGGCCGTGGCTGTGTGAATGATGAGTTGGCCCGGGTGCTGGACTGCACACAATGCCCAGCTGGGGGCCAGCTGAGGAGTTTTGGCCTAGGCCGCAGTTACCTTAAAAGTCTGGCGCCCCATCCAACTCATGAACTGATGAACGGCCATGAGAAGGCGGGGTGATGGTGTTGGCGATAAGGAAAGGTCGGAAAGTTGTCCCCGTACCTCAGTACACTCCATGGGCTGCGCTACATCGGGATGGGTGAGTTGGGGCCCGGACGTGGTGCTCCAACCCGACAGTCCCCTCGACCCGAGGAGTAGCGGTGAAATATGGGACAAGGGCGGTGCCGTACAGGCCAAACTAATTTAGCCCAAAAAAATGGATTAGATGTCCCGGCTGATACGGGACAGTTGGAAACCCTAGCTTCATCCATCCTACGTTATTCTCTTTATCCTGTATCTGTACACTGGACGGATTAGCACGCAACAAAAGCTTTTCGTTGTACTTCAGTACACGTGACAATAAACTAAACTAAACTAAACTAAACCTACACTGGGCTTATTAAAGCGGCACAGTGCTGAGCAGGTAGAGCTGCTGCCTTATAGCACCAGAGACCCAGGTTCAATCCAGACCTCGGGTGCTGTCTGTGTGGAGTTTGCACGTTCTCCCTGTGAACATATGGGTCGCCTCTGGGTGCTCCGGTTTCCTTCCACATCCCAAAGAAGTGCTG
This sequence comes from Raja brachyura, assembly GCA_963514005.1. The sequence goes on from OY740783.1 coordinate 16,728,575, forward strand.
GTTTGTAAGGTGTTTAAGAAGGAACTGCAGATGCTGGAAAATCGAAGGTGGACAAAAGTGCTGGAGAAACTCAGCGGGTGCAGCAGCATCTATGGAGCGAAGGAAATAGGCAACGTTTCGTGCCGAAACCCTTCTTCAGGCTTCTTCGGGTTTGTAGGGTGATTGGCCTCAGTAAATTGTCTCTATGCGTGCAGGGAGTCCGAAAGTGGGCTAACATAGAACTAGTTTGAATGGGTGATTGATAGCCGCTGTGTAAATGGTGGGCAAAGGGCCTGTTTCCAAGCAAAAAATGGTACCAGAGACCGAGGAAACTTTTTCACCCAGAGAGTTGTGAATCTGTGGAATTCTCTGCCACAGAAAGCAGTGGAGGCCAATTCACTGGATGTATTCAAGAGAGAGTTAGAATTCACTGTTAGTGCTAAAGGAATCGGGATATGGGGAGAAAGTAGGAACGAGGTACTGATTCTGGATTATCAGCTATGATAATTTTGAATGGCGGTGCTGGCTCGAAGCGCCGAAGGGCCTACTCCTGCAGCTATTTTCTATGTTTCTATGTTTGTATAACTTGCTCAGAGATTTGAATATTGTACATCACACAATCAGAGACATTAGGATCGTATAATGCCTTTAAAAGGGCACCATGATTTATTGAGCTGACATTTTTCAGTATTAGACTACCAGGGATTAGGTTTCAACCTAAGTCCCCACTCATTGGAGGGTTTCTTGTTCAAAAGCTATCAGGTGACATCCAATACTTTGTTCATAAGCCGCTAAGAAAATATCTTTCAAAGCAGGGAGGTAAACTCATTCAGAATGGAACGCCCTCCCCTGCTGCCACAGCTGAGAATGCAGAAGACCACAGAGGCATCTGCCACTGTTTACCCGAGATGGCAGGTGGGAGCCCATTGTCTGTGCCCTGCCTAGTCTGGTGGCTTTTAACCTGTTCAGTGCCACCCCCGAGTTATGGCCAATAGCGAAATAAAACCTTGGCAGTAAACAGCTTAAAAGACGGCACGGTGGCACAGCGGTAGAGTTGCTGCTTCACAGCGCTTACAGAGATCTCTGTTCAATCTCGTCTTCGGGTGCTGTCTGTATGGAGTTTGTACGTTCTCCCTGTGACCTGCGTGGGTTTTCTCCGGGTTCCTCAGTTTCCTCCCACACTCCAAAGACGTACAGGTTTGTAGGTTCATTGGCTTGGTATAAATGCAATAATTGTTCCTAGTGTGGGTAGGATAGTGTTAATGTGCGGGGGATCATTGGTCGGTACGGACTCGGTGGGCTGAAGGGCCTGTTTCTGTACTGTATCTCTAAACTACATTAAACAGAATGTCAACACTTGCAATTGTGGTCTGTACCCCATGTTTTACATTTCATTTTGACATTATCCTCAAGTTTAAAGACACACTTATTCATAGCAATACATTTTTGCGAACCACAAAATAGTTATAAGTTCTAGAAGCAGAATTAGGCCATTCGACCCATCGTCTCCTCCGCTATTCAATCATGACTGATCCATCTTTCCCTCTAAACCACATTCTCCTGCCTTCTCCCCATAACCCCTGATATCCTCACTAATCAAGAAAATTTGATGTTTTTAAATTTCCTAGATAGATAGATTCTTGACTATTGCAGGTGCGTCAGAGGTTATGGGGAGAAGGCAGGAGAATGGGGTTAGGAGGGAGAGATAGATTAGCCATGATTGAATGACGGGGTACACTTGATGGGCTGAATGGCCTATTCCTATTCCTTATGACCTTATGATCTCATGACCTTAGATCTTTACAAAACAGGCAATTGCTAAACATCAACTCGTGTAATATTTCTCCTGGCTTTTCTTTCTGTTGATTTCAAGTTGAGTTCTACTATGATAGATGTGGTTGTACCACTTAAGAGGCTTTTGGATAGGCACATGGAAGTGCAGAGAATAGAGGGATATGGAATGGTTACAGGCAGATGAGATCAGTTTAGCTTGGCATCATGTTCGGCACAAACATTGTGGGCTGAATGGCCTGTTCCTGTGCTGTACTGTTCTATAGATAGACACAAAGTGCTAGTGTAACGCAGCGTGTCAGGTAGCATCTCTGGAGTAAAAGGATGGGTGACATTTTGGATCGGGACCCTTCTTCAGACTGAAAGAGACTTGGGACTCCCAGTCTGAAGAAGGGTCTCGACCCGAAACATCATGCATCCTTTTTCTCCAGAGTTGCTGCCTGACTCGCTGAGTTACTCCAGCACCTTGTGTCTATCTTCGGTATGTACCAGCATCTTACTGCACATTTACTGCTCTGTGTTCTATGCTCTAATACTGATTATTATTTGAATACATTTTAATGTGCATCGGAGCTATTCAATTTGATTCATTCCTTCGTCTCTCTCACTGGCATCCGTACAATTCTTAACCAGAATGTTGGAGCCTAGAAGCTAATTCAATTAGCAGCCTATTTAAGGTACTTATCACAGAAGGAATTGATTTGATCCAGGAAAGGTTGTGAGTCCATGACAAACTGCATAGTCTACTTACATTTGCAATCCAAACCAGTGCACCTGACCTCTGTGCAGCCTGAAATGGTGTCATTTCACCAATGATACATCGTTGGCTCACGTCCCAGTGAAATCAGAAACCCCCACAACAGGAAAATCATTGTCATTTGACAATCATAAAAAACCCAAGGAGCATTATATGCTGAAGTTCAGGATATATGAGGCATAAATGTCAGAGTTGAAGGCTGCAGGTGCTGGAAAGAGAGGAAGAGAGAGGGAGAGAGGGAGAGGGAGAGGGAGAGGGAAAGGGAGAGGGAGAGATATGCAGGTGGGGGAGGGAGACCATCAACCATTCCTCCGCCCACCTGGCCAGTCGATCCAGATCCTGCTGCAATCTTTCACAACCATCTTCACCATCTGCAAAACCACCCACTTTTGTATCATCAACAAACTTGCTAATCTTGCCCTGCCTGTTCTCATCCAAATCATTGATGTAGATGACAAACAGTAACGGGGCCCAGCACCGAACCCTGAGGCACACCACCAGTCTCTATTGCTGCGCCACCGTGCCGCCCTTGGCCTCCTTGGTCCATCATCACATACTGGCTGCAGCCCTCCTCTTCTTTATGGTTCACTGGAGTCAATATTTGTCACGTATGTATCTGCACAGTGAAATTCTTTTTGCGCATTTTACACATGCGAGCACCGCCATTATTGGCGGCATTATTCAAAGTCCAGTCGACCCGCACGCTCAATGTACTGGATCAGTTCCTGCGAACATTCATGCCTTCAAGGTCGGCAGAGGAGCAGCAGGTGAAGGAGCGAGTGCTGCAGAAGTTGAAGTTAAAGCATTGGTGAGTTTTCAAGAGCGGGTCATTTTAAAACCAGTAACTAAATCTGTTAATTAGTTAATTGAACAGCAAATAAAAGTAGGGCTTGCTCTCGGGGGAGCGGCCTTGCTGAGGTGAGTAAAGTGTGAGTCTTTGGCTCAAGAGTCTTCGGCGAGGAGGCGGAGGCAAGGAGGTTACACATGATCAACATTTGTGATTTTTTTTGTCCACTGAAGAAATGGCAGGCGAGTTGGCACAGTGTGTTTCCTGCAGGATGTGGGAAGTCAAGGACACCACTGGAGCTTCTGGAAACAACACCTGCAGACATTGTGTCCAGGTGCAGCTCCTGAATGAACATGTTGGGGAACTGGAGCTGGATGACCTCAGGGCCATCTGGGAAAACGAGAGTTTCCCGGACAGGGCCTATAGTGAGGTTGTCACGCCAAGGATACAAGAAGAGTGAAGGTGGGTGACTGTGAGAAAGGGGAGTGAATGTGGAACGCAAGAGATCTCAGTGGCTGCACTTACTGAAAACAGGTACACCCTCTTGGGAGCTGTCGGGGAAGACAATGCTTCCCGTCCGAGTGGCGGACAAGTCGGTGGCTCCAATCCTAGCGATGAGACTCGATCGGCGAGACCGACGTCGGGCCGAGCCATAGTGGCAGGTGACTCCATTGTCTGAGGTGCAGACTGGAGATTCTGTGGCGGCAGGCGAGACTCGAGGCTGGTCTGTTGCCTCCTTGGAGCCATGGTTCAACATGTATCGGACCGAACATCCTCGAGAGGGAAGGTGAGCAGCCGGAAGTGGTTGTGCATGTGGGCACAAACGGTGTCGGGAAGAAGAGGAAGGAGGTTCTGCAACGTGAGTTTAGAGAGCCAGGAAGAAGGCTGAAACGCAGGACTTCTTAGGTGGTTATCTCTGGATTGCTTCCTGTACCTCGTGCTGGTGAGGGCAGGAACAGGGAGATAAGGGATCTGAATGTGTGGCTGAGGGGATGGTGCAGGGATGTAGATTTAGAGACCACTGGGACCTATAACTTTCAAGAGAGAGCTAGATAGGGCTCTTAAAAATAGCGGAGTCAGGGGATATGGGGAGAAGGCAATGATCAGTTATGATCACATTGAATGGCGGTGCTGGCTCAAAGGGCCAAATGGCCTACTCCTGCACCTATTGTCTATTGTCTATTGTGGGGTAGGAGTGACCTGTCCAAAAGGGACAGGTTACACCTTAACTGGGTGGGTTTAAACTAAATAGCGGGGAGGAGGGGTTGACAAATTATAAGGATGGACTCCACATAAGGATGGAGTTAAAGGGGAAGAGAATGCAGGAAAAGTTATTGAAAGACTCCCGAATTAATGGGACAGAATGTTCAAGAAGGGATAAGAGAGTAAGTTCAGGTGAAAGAGGAACTATGTGAGAGGGGAGTGGAGGGGAGGTGAATACCAAACTAAAATGGATCTGGGACTGGGATGGCAGGACTTCCATATGAAGAAAGACTGGATAGACTTGGCTTGTACTCGCTGGAATTTAGAAGATTGAGGGGGGATCTCATAGAGACAAACAAAATTCTTAAGGGGTTGGACAGGCTATATGCAGGAAGATTGTTCCCGATGTTGGGGGAGTCCAGGACAAGGGGTCACTGTTTAAGGATAAGGGGGAAGTCTTTTAGGACTGAGATGAGAAAATCATTTTTCACACAGAGAGTGGTGAATCTGTGGAATTCTCTGCCACAGAAGGTAGTTGAGGCCAGTTCATTGGCTATATTTAAGAGGGAGTTAGATGTGGCCCGTGTGGCTAATGGGATCAGGGGGTATGGAGAGAAGGCAGGTACAGGATACTGAGTTGGATGATCAGCCATGATCATATTGAATGGCGGTGCAGGCTCGAAGGGCCGAATGGCCTACTCCTGCACCTATTTTCTATGTTTCTATGATTCTATGTAGAAGTGTTATATATGAATGCACGAAATATAAGAAATAAAGTGGATGAGCTTGAGGCTCAGTTAGAAATTGGTGAGTATGATGTTGTGGGAATTACAGAGACATGGCTGCAAGAGGATCAGAGCTGGGAACTAAATACTCAGGGATATATGTCCTATCAAAAAGACAGACAGGTGGGCAGAGGGGGTGGGGTTGTGGTGCCTTCATGCCCACGTTGCTTTTGCATAAAACCTGTCACCGCTGGCCACTCACCAGAAGCCTCACAAGAAGGTCCAGCCACAAGAGCTCACGCAAGCAAGTCAACTCTGTGGTAAAGACTAGTTTCTTCCAGCTTTGTACCATAGCTAAAATCAAACTATTCCTCCAATTCGACGACCTTGAAAAAAATCATCCACGCATTCATCTCCTCCCGCCTTGACTACCGCAACTCCCTATACACTGGCATCAGCCAATCATCCCTGTCCCGCCTGCAATTGGTTCAAAATGCCGCAGCGAGACTTCTGACGGGTACCAGTAAAAGGGACCACATCACCCCGGTTCTGGCCTCTCTCCACTGGCTCCCAGTACAGTACAGAATAAACGTCAAGCTCCTCTTATTCGTATACAAAGCCCTTACGGGCTTGCCCCCTCCTATATCAAAAATCTTCGAACCCACCATTCTACCTCCAGGACCCTCAGGTTGGCCGACTTGGGGCTACTGACTATCCCGCGGTCTAGGTTTAAGCTCGGGGGTGACCGCACTTTTGCGGTTGCAGCACCTAGACTGTGGAACAGCATCCCTCTCCTCATCAGAACTGCCCCCTCCATCGACTCCTTTAAATCGAGGCTCAAAACCTATTTCTACTCCCTAGCGTTTTTGAGGCCCTCTGAGGGGGCGCTGTAAACGGTTTATGTATGTATTGTTAGGTCTGTGTACCGTTGTATGTAGCACATTAGTACCTGCACTGATGTACAGCACTTTGGTCAATGTGAGTTGTTTTTAAATGTGCTATACAAATAAAATCGACTGACTGACTGAACCTGACTGAACAACTCCAAGGTCAGTCCAAGCCACTAATTGGCCTTATCTACACACAGGTTATGATTGGTGAGAATGTAGGTAAAAGGGGCTTGTGGAATAAATGTGACACAAGGTGTCTGGCTCAGATAGGTGTCGTTTGTTTTTCGCTTTCTGTCCTGGGATTCAGTAGATCCCACATGCTGGCTCTGTTGGTAAAGAATGAAATTTAGCCCCTTGCGAGGGGGGACATAGAATCAGAAGATGTGGAGTCATTCTGAATAGAACTGAGAAATTGTAAGGGCGAAAAGACACTAATGGGACTTACCTACACTCCCCCAAACAGTAGCCTGGATATAGGGTGAAAGTGGCATCAGGAATTAAAATTAGCATGTAACAAAGGTAATGCTATGGTGGTTATCGGAGATTTCAACATGCAGGTGGAGTGGGAAAATCAGGTTGGTACTGGACCCCAAGAAGGGGAGTTTGTAGAATGCCTCTGTGATGGATTGTTAAAGCAGCTTGTACTGGAACCTACCAGGGAGCACGCAATTCTGGATTTAGTGTTGTGTAATGATCCAGATTTGATAAGGGAACTCAAGGTAAAGGAACCATGAGGTAGTGACCATAATATGATAAGTTTTAATCTGTAACTTGAGAGGAAGAAGGTAAAATCAGAAGACTTCTTCTTTTCCAAGCCACCGCATAATGCAGGCTCTGGCACATGGGTTGAAGAGTTTGAGATCTTCTGGTTTGCAGGGCTCTGGGAGGAGGGGACAGGTAAGTAAGTGCTCCGTAGTTTGGGTTTCCTCCCCGCAGTCACATTCGGTTGGGCCATCATTGTAGTGTCAGTATTACAGTTGAACAAAGGGGTCTATGGAGGCATGAGGGAGGAGCTGGCCAAAGTTGACTGGAAAGGGACCCCAGCAGATATGATAGTGGAACAGCAATGGCAAGTATTTCTGGGAATAATACAGAAGATGCAGGATCATTTCATTCCAAAGAGGAAGAAAGATTCTAAAGGGAGTAAGAGGCGACCATGGCTGACAAGGGAAGTCAAGGACAGCATAAAAATAAAAGAGAAGATGTATAACATAGCAAAGATGAGCGGGAAGCCAGAGGATTGGGGAACTTTTAAAGAACAGAATGTAACTAAAAAGGCAATATGGGGAGAAAAGATGAAGTACGAAGGTAAGCTAGCCAAGAATATAACGGAGGATAGTAAAAGCTTCTTTAGGTATGTGAAGAGGAAAAAAATAGTTAAGACAAATGTGGGTCCCTAGAAAACAGAAACAGTTGAATTTATTATGTGGAACAAGGAAATGGCAGACAAGATGAACAGGTACTTTGGTTCTCTCTTCACTAAGGAAGACACAAACAATCTCCCAGATGTACTAGGGGACAGAGGACCTAGGGTGACGGAGGAACTGAAGGAAATTCACATCAGTCAGGAATTGGTATTGGGTAGAATGATGGGACTGAAGGCTGATAAATCCCCAGGTCTTGATGGTCTGCATCCCAGGGTACTCAAGGAGGTGGCTCTAGAAATCGTTGACACATTGGTGATCATTTTTCAATGTTCGATAGATTCTGGATCAGTTCCTGTGGATTGAAAGGTAGTTAATGTTATCCCACTTTTCAAGCAAGGAGGGAGAGAGAAAGCAGGAAATTATAGACCAGTTAGCCTGACATCGTTGGTGGGGAAGATGCTGGAGTCGATTATAAAAGATGTAATAGCAGTGTAATAGCAGTGCATATTTGGATAGCAGCCACAGGATCGGTCTAAGTCAGCATGGATTTACGAAGGGGAAATCATGCTTAACTAATCTTCTGGAATTTCTTGCAGATGTAACAAGTAAAATGGACAAGGGAGAGCCAGTGGATGTAGGGGAAATTTGCAAAGGCCACTGGGGAGACTTTAAACTAGAATGGTTGGGGCGAGGGATGCAAATAGCAAAAGCTAGTAGACAGAATGGGAGGCAGGAAGCAGAAAAGGGAAGCACTCGGACACAAGAGGAGAAAGAAAAAAAAGGAAATAAACAGAGAACAAGAGATGGGGGGTTTCTTAAATGTGCATATTTTAATGCTAGGAGCATTGTCAGAAAGGTGGATGAGCTTAGAGTCTGGATAGACACCTGGAAGTATGATGTTGTGGCGATCAGTGAAACATGGTTGCAGGAGGGCTGTGATTGGAAAATAAATATTCCAGGATTTCGTTGCTTCAGGTGTGATAGAATTGGAGGGGCAAGAGGTGGAGGTGTTGCATTGCTAGTCAGGGAAGATATTACAGCAGTGCTTTGGCAGGATAGATTGGAGGGCTCATCTAGGGAGGCTATTTGGGTGGAACTTAGAAGTGGAAAAGGTGTAGCAACACTTATAGGGGTATATTATAGACCGCCAAATGGGGAACGAGAATTGGAAGAGCAAATATGTAAAGAGATAGCAGATATTAGTAGTAAGCACAAGGTAGTGATTGTGGGAGATTTCAACTTTCCACACATAGACTGGGAAACACATTCTGTAAATGGGCTGGATGGTTTGGAGTTTGTAAAATGTGTGCAGGATAGTTTTTTGCAGCAATACATAGAGGTGCCTACTAGAGGAGGGGCAGTGCTGGACCTCCTGTTAGGAAATGAGACGGGACAGGTGGCGGAGGTATGCGTAGGGGAGCACTTCGGGTCCAGTGATCACAATACCATTAGTTTCAATATAATTATGGAGAAGGACAGAACTGGGCCTAGGGTTGAGATTTTTGATTGGAGAAAGGCTAACTTTAACGAGATGCGAGATGATTTAAAAGGAGTGAACTGGGACATTTTGTTTTATGGGAAAGATGTAGAGGAGAAATGGAGGACATTTAAAGGGGAAATTTTAAGAGTACAAAATCTTTATGTTCCTGTTCGGTTGAAAGGAACCAGTAAAAATTGGAAAGAGCCCTGGTTTTCAAGGGAAATTGGACATCTTGTTCGGAAAAAGAGGGAGATCTGCAATAATTATAAGCAGCATGAAGCAAATGAGGTGCTTGAGGAGTATAAGGAATGTAAAAAGAATCTTAAGAAAGAAATTAGACAAGCTAAAAGAAGATATGAGGTTGCTTTGGCAAGTAAGGTGAAAGTAAATCCAAAGGGTTTCTACAGCTATATTAATAGCAAAAGGATAACAAGGGATAAAATTGGTCCATTGGAGAGACCGAGTGGACAGCTATCTGCAGAGCCAAAAGAGATGGGGGAGATATTGAACAATTTATTTTCTTCGGTATTCACCAAGGAGAAGGATATTGAATTATGTGAGGTAAGGGAAACTAGTAGAGTAGCTATGGATACTATGAGTTTCAAAGTAAAAGAAGTACTGGCACTTTTGAAAAATATAAAAGTGGATAAGTCTCCAGGTCCTGACAGGATATTCCCTAGGACATTGAGGGAAGTTAGTGTAGAAATAGCCGGGGCTATGACAGAAATATTTCAAATGTCATTAGAAACGGGAATAGTCCCCGAGGATTGGCGTACTGCGCATGTTGTTCCATTGTTTAAAAAGGGCTCTAAAAGTAAACCTAGCAATTATAGACCGGTTAGTTTGACTTCAGTGGTGGGCAAATTAATGGAAAAGATACTTAGAGATAATATATATAAGTATCTGGATAAAGAGGGTCTAATTAGGAACAGTCAACATGGATTTATGCCTGGAAGGTCATGTTTGACTAATCTTCTTGAATTTTTTGAAGAGGTTACTAGGGAAATTGACGAGGGTAAAGCAGTGGATGTTGTCTATATGGACTTCAGTAAGGCCTTTGACAAGGTTCCTCATGGAAGGTTGGTTAAGAAGGTTCAACTGTTGGGTATAAATGCAGGAATAGCAAGATGGATTCAACAGTGGCTGAATGGGAGAAGCCAGAGAGTAATGGTGGATGGCTGTTTGTCGGGTTGGAGGCAGGTGACTAGTGGGGTGCCTCAGGGATCTGTGTTGGGTCCTTTGTTGTTTGTCATGTACATCAATGATCTGGATGAAGGGGTGGTAAATTGGATTAGTAAGTATGCAGATGATACCAAGATAGGGGGTGTTGTGGATAATGAAGAGGATTTCCAAAGTCTACAGAGTGATTTAGGCCAGTTGGAAAAATGGGCTGAAAGATGGCAGATGGAGTTTAATGCTGATAAATGTGAGGTGCTACACCTTGGCAGGACAAATCAAAATAGGACGTACATGGTAAACGGTAGGGAATTGAAGAATACAGTTGAACAGAGGGATCTGGGAATAACCGTGCATAGTTCCTTGAAGGTGGAATCTCATATAGATAGGGTGGTAAAGAAAGCTTTTGGTATGCTAGCCTTTATAAATCAGAGCATTGAGTATAGAAGCTGGGATGTAATGTTAAAATTGTACAAGGCGTTGGTGAGACCAAATCTGGAGTATGGTGTGCAGTTTTGGTCACCCAATTATAGGAAGGATGTCAACAAAATAGAGAGGGTACAGAGGAGATTTACTAGAATGTTGCCTGGGTTTCAACAGCTAAGTTACAGAGATAGGTTAAATAAGTTAGGTCTTTATTCTCTGGAGCGCAGAAGGTTAAGGGGGGACTTGATAGAGGTCTTTAAAATGATGAGAGGGATAGACAGAGTTAATGTGGACAAGCTTTTCCCTTTGAGAATAGGGAAGATTCAAACACGAGGACATGACTTTAGAATTAAGGGACAGAGGTTTAGGGGTAACATGAGGGGGAACTTCTTTACTCAGAGAGTGGTAGCGGTGTGGAATGAGCTTCCAGTGGAAGTGGTGGCGGCAGGTTCGTTGGTATCATTTAAAAATAAATTGGATAGGCATATGGATGAGAAGGGTATGGAGGGTTATGGTATGAGTGCAGGCAGGTGGGACTAAGGGAAAAAAGTTGTTCGGCACGGACTTGAAGGGCCGAGATGGCCTGTTTCCGTGCTGTAATTGTTATATGGTTATATGGTAGTGTACCTGGACTTTCAGAAAGCCTTTGATAAGCTCCCCACAGGAGATTAGTGGGCAAAATTAGAGCACATAGTATTGTGGGTAGAGTATTGACATGGATCGAAAATTGGTTGGCAGACAGGAAACAAAGAATAGGGATTAAGGGGTTCCTTTCGGAATGGCAGGCAGTGACGAGTGCAAAGCTTGGTGCAGGGACCACAACTATTTACAATATACATTAATGACCTAGATGAAGGAATTAAAAGTAACATTAACAAATTTGCAGATGATAAAAGCTGTGTGGCAGTGTGAACTGTGAGGAGGATGTTATGAGGATGCAGGGTGACTTGGACAGGTTGGGTGAGTAGGCAGATGCATGGCAGATGCAGTATAATGTGGGTAATTGTGTGGTTATCCACTTTGGTGGCAAGAACGGGAAGGCAGATTATTATCTGAATGGTGTCAGGTTAGGAAAAGAGGAAGTAAAACGAGACCCGAGTGTCATTGTACATCAGTCACTGAAAGTAAGCATGCAGGTACAACAGGCAGTGAAGAAAGCTAATGGCATGTTGGCCTTCATAACAAGAGGAGTTGAGTATAGGAGCAAAGAGGTCCTTCTTAAGTTGTACAGGACCCTGGTGAGACCACACCTGGTATTGTGTGCAGTTTTGGTCTCCTAATTTGTGGAAGGACATTCTTGCTATTGAGGGAGTGTACTGTAGGTTTACAAGGTTTATTCCCGGGATGGTGGGACTGTCATATGACGAAAGAATGGAGCGACTGGGATTGTATTGACTGGAATTTAGAAAGGTGAGAGGATATCTTATTGAAACATATAAAATTATTAAGGGATTTGGACACGCTAGATGCAGGAAACATGTTCCTGATGTTGGGGGAGTCCAGAACCAAGGGCCACAGTTTGAGAATAAGGGATAGATCATTTAGAACTGAGATAAGGAAAGACTTTTTCACAGTGAGAGTTGTGAATTTGTGGAATTCTCTGCTTCAGAAGGCAGTGGAGGCAGATTCACTGGATGCATTCAAAAGAGAGTTGGATAGAGCTCTTAGGGCTAGCGAAATCAAGGGGTATGGGGAGAATGTAGGAACGGGGTACTGATTGTGGATGATCAGCCATGATCACATTGAATGGCGGAACTCGGCCTGGTTCTTGTACTCGGCCCGGCCATGGCTGTAGGCGGCCGAAGTATTCATGGACGTGGACCTCGACGGAGCCGGGCTCGCCGTGCCAGGGGCAGGATGAGGGTGGCGGGCGGCTGAGCCAGTGCTGCCCACAGAACAGGAAGCGGAGGCTGTGCAGCAGGATGGCGGCGGCCGGGCAGCCCCCGAGGCGTTGGTACACCTTCACTAGGCCCCGGGCTTGGGCATGACACCAGCTTTCAGCTCGACCGCCCCCTGGGCTCCAGCACAAGAGAGTGGTGAGTAAGGGGGTGAAAAGGCAGAGCTATCGCATACCGATTTTGGCGCAAATAGAAAAACCGGAAGAGCACAAGATCAGAGTTATGTATAGATGGGCCAAACGCAGGCAGGTGGGACTAGTGTAGATGGGATATGTTGGTCGGTGTGGGCAAAATTCCATGCTGCATGACTATTACTTGATCCAAGATGGTGCCCAACCCAGGTTACTATTTGTGTGCTAGTCAAAGACAATGGACAATAGACAATAGGTGCAGGAGTAGGCCATTCAGCCCTTTGAGCCAGCACCGCCATTCAATGTGATCATGGCTGATCATCCCCAATTAGTACCCCGTTCCTTCCTTCTCCCCATATCCCCTGACTCCGCTATCTTTAAGAGCCCTATCTAGCTCCCTCTTGAAAGTATCCAGAGAACCGGCATCCACTGCCCTTTGAGGCAGAGAATTCCACAAACTCACAACTCTCTGTGAGAAAAAGCGTTTCCTCGTCTCCGTTCTAAATGGCTTACACCTTATTCTTAAACTATGGCCCCTGGTTCTGGACTCCCCCAAAATGGGGAACATGTTTCCTGCCTCTAGCGTGTCCAAACCTTTAATAATCTTAGGGTTAGGGTTGGGTTTCGGCCCGAAACATTGCCTATCTCCTTCGCTCCTTAGATGCTGCTGCACCCGCTGAGTTTCTCCAGCTTTTTGTGTACCCTTAATAATCTTATATGTTTCAATAAGATCCCCTCTCATCCTTCTAAACTCCAGAGTATATAAGCCCAGCCGCTCCATTCTCTCAGCATAGTCCCGCCATCCCGGGAATTAACCTTGTAAACCTACGCTGCACTCCCTCAATAGCATGAATGTCCTTTCTCAAATTAGGGGACCAAAACTGCACACAATACTCCAGGTGTGGTCTCACTAGGACCCTATACAACTACAGAAGGACCTCTTTGCTCCTCTACTCAACTCCTCTTTGCTCCTATACTCAACTCAAGTGACAGAAGTGGATCTGCAATCATGCATTTCAATCGCTCCACAAATTTAAATCTCTACTCCTACAGATTCCCTTATCATGTATATGTGCACTGTGGATGGCTCGAATGCAATCATGTATTGTGTTTCCGCTGACTGGTTAGCACGCAACAAAAACGCTTTTCACTGTTCCTCGTTACACGTGACAATAAACTAAACTGAAACTGAACTGACTCTATGAGTGAATTCACCCTACCTATTCTCCTCATGATCGTATACACTGATGCAGGGTCTCGATGCAAAATATTCACAGGCATAGACCGCTGGGGACATCCTTCAAACAAGGGAAGGGATTTAATTCCAAGGGGGGCACATGAATGGCAAGGGTGTTTTGTTTAATATGCTGTTGGATATGTGTAGCTGCAATAACATTGAATAAGTCCGTTAATAGACAAAACAATGCTCTCTTTGATAATCCAGTCTCTTCCACATGAAAACACTGCGATTCTAATTTATATAACCAAGCCCACATTGCAATAACAGAACAAGCTCTCCCCTACAACAGATGTATGGGAGCTAGCTATTATGAATTTAAATCCTGGTGGAGTTAAACAAACATAAGTGTTTAGTTTACGGTTTAGAGGTACAGTGCGGAAACTTCGGCCCACCGAGTCCACAGCGATCCCCGCACACTAACAATTTCCTACACACATTATGGACAATTTGTATTTACATTTTTATACCAAGCCAATTAACCTGCAAACCTGTACGAGTGTGGGAGGAAACATGAGATATCGGACAATGGGAGAACGTACAAACATTGTATAGACAGCACCCGTAGTCGGGATCGAACCCGACTTTGCTGCTGCAAGTACTGTAAGGCTGCAGCTCTACCACTGTGCCACCGTGCCGGTGTCTTCCAGGTTATTTTCAATTTTCCTCAGAATCTTTCCATTAACAATGATTTGAGCTATTTAACTTTTCTGGAAGTATTTAACGTTCCTGGAACTGAACCCACCTTTATCTCACTGGACGTTGCCTTATTTAATCCCAGGAGCCATTAACTCGCTGAACCAACGATTCTTACGCTGATCCAATGATTCTGTAATCATTATCTCACATCTGTTCTGTTTTCATATTAGTGTAAGAAACATAGGTTTAAGAAACAATTATTCAGGTACATGGATAGGACAGGCTTAGAGGGATTGGGCCCAATGCAGGTAGGTGGGAATAGTGTAGATGGGACATGTGGGCCAGTTTGGGCAAGTTGGGCCAAAGGGCCTGTTTCCACAATGTATGATTAGTTATGTTTCTCATCAAATCAATTTAGCTTGATCTCATCGAATATATTCAATGAGTCCTTGGATATATTGAAAGCAGAGATTGACAAAAGGGGAGGCTGGAGGTAGTGCTGGAGTAACTCAGCAGCATCTCTGGAGAAAAAAGATGGGTGACGTTTCGGGTTATCACCCTTCTTCAGACTACAAGTAGCAGGGAGGGAACTGGATGTATGAAAATGCCAGAACAATACAGGGCAGGCACCAGCTGTGCAAGGAAGGGTGGAACCAATAATCACCTATTGTTGGCTGGGGAAGAGATCATATTGAAGGGATAAAAGGATGTTGGAAGCTGTAGGCTGGATAGTCTGGGACTTGTTCCCCCGGAATGCTGGAGGCTGAGAGATGAGAAATCTGTATATAAAATCAGGAGAGATATAGATAGTGTAGATGGTCACAGTATTTTTTCCAAAACTAGAGGGCATAGAAATAAGGTGAAAGGGGAAAGATTTAACAGCGACATTTTGCTGCATTTAAAGCCCCTGTCCTACTGTACGAGGTAATTCAAGAGTTCTCTCGAGTTTCCCCGATTCGATATCGGAGAATGTCCGAAATGGGTCCGTAGGAGTTTGTGGATGTCTCCTAGCGGCTCGTAATGCTAACGGTAGGTACATCTGGTAAACGCGTGACGATTTTTCATCCATGTAAAAAATGTCCACGAGTAAAAAAATACTCGTGATGAAAAAAAATGGTTACTTTTTACTCATACGAGCCGCTACGAGACATCCACGAACTCCTACGGACCCGCTACGGACATTCATCGAGTTTGAATCAGGGGAAAACCCGGGAGAACTCGTGAATTACCTCGTGCAGTGAGACAGGGGTTTAAGGTAGACAAAAAAGCTGGAGTTGCATTTATAGGATTGTTATTACAATCCCTACTATAATTTGCACCTTCTTAATATCTTGAGTGGGGGTAGGGGTAAAGACTTCATTGGGGTCATCAGGTGGGCACCCTCCTTCCTTGGTGTTTCGTTGATAGGCCCACGACACCTCCAGAGGGCTCAACAGTAACACCTAGTGTGCCAGGTGCACTCCCCTGCGTTTTACCAGTGAGGATGTGCCTCAATGTCGCTGGGGTTTGGCAGAGAGAACATGGTGGATCTTCTCCAAGCCATTGGTTTAGGTTCTTGGGTGTGGGAAGAACATCGTAGGTGGCTCTGATGATGAAGCTAAGACGGCTTCCTTCCATTTCCCACAGATCTTTCCAGGTAAGCTTACGATGCTCCAGGTTTTCCCAGGTAGTCCACTGGCCCTACTGAGACTGTGAGACTGCCTTTGCGCACCTCTCTGCCTCCTCTTGCTGATGGACCTCAGCAACTACCAGCTTTCTTCTCTGGGTGGATGTTGCCTTGTGCCATGTGCGTCGACTTGTCCCAAGTCCAATCCCACCTCTTCCCTGCTGCACCTGTCCTGCAATGCCTCCGTGCCTGAGAGCAGGTTTTGCTTGCTGTACAGCCTCCGATGGGGTCCACTTCCTCCCAGTTGCCAGTCTGGGAGCAGCCACTCATACCGCATCATCTTGAGACTTGGTCAGGGTCATGTCCAGCTTCAGTTTGATGCATTTGTATTCTTTTGTGAGGCTAGAGACCATTGTGTCCAGAGCGCTGTATCCCTTCAAGCCGATATTGCTGAGGCAATGCGGGAGTCCAAATGACCTGAGGCAGCATCTATGGAGCGAAGGAATAGGCGACATTTCGGATCGAGACCCTTCGCCTATTCGTCACCTATTCCTTCGCTCCATAGATGCTGCCTCACCCGCTGAGTTTCTCCAGCTTTTTTGTCTACCTTCAATTTTTCAAGCATCTGCAGTTCTTTCTTAAACATTTTATTTTTTCAGTTTAATTTAGTTTGGCGATACAGCGCGGAAACAGGCCATTCAGCCCACAGAATCCACACCGACCAGCGATCCCCCCCCCACATTAACACTACCCTACACACACTTGGGACAATTTACAATTTTACCAAAGCCAATTTACACATACACCAAGCCAATTAACCTACAAACGTCTTTGGAGTGTGGGAGGAAACCAAAGATCCCGGAGAAAACACACGCAGGTCACGGGGAGAACGTACAAACTCCATACAGACAGCGCCTGTAATCGGGATCGAACCCGCGTCTCTGGCGATGTAAGCGCTGTAAGGCAGCAACTCTATCGCTGTGCCACAGTGCCGCCCTGAAAAATGACCTTTTCACACAGAGGATGGTGGATACATAGAATGAGTGCCAGAGGGGGCTAAAGAGGTGGGTAAATGTATAAGATTTAAAAGACATTTAGGCAGATTTATGGATAATGGGTATCACTAGCTTAGATAGGTATCTGAACTAACATTGATAAGTTGGGCTGAAGAGAGTTTCCATCATGTATAAGATTTTTTTCTACATTTTATTAAATTACCAAAAAATAAGAAATAAATTCTTATTAAATTCAACGTGGAATTCATTGCCACGGACGGCTGTGGAACCATCAGTGGCTAGTTTTAAAGCAGAGATTAACAGGTTCTTAATTAGTAAGGGTGTCAAAGGTTACAAGGAGAAGGCAGGAGAATGGGGTTGGGGGAAAGATAGATCAGCCATGACTGGATAACAGACTCGATGGGCCGAATGGCCTAATTCTGCTTGTATGACATAAATAAATGAACTCAATTCATGTTCTGGACTGCGACATGGTGGCGCAGCAGTAGAGTTGCTGTCTTACAGCACCAGAGGCCAGGGTTCAATCCTGACTACGGGTGCTGTGGGGTAAGGAGTATGTACGTTCTCACTATCACCACGTGGGTTTTCTCAGGCTGCTCCCACACTCCAATTACATTATGTACGTTAATTGGCTTCAGTAAAATTGTAAATTGTCCCTAATGTGTATGGTAGTCTTAGTGTGTATGGGGGATCTTGGTGGGCGTGAATTCGGTGGGCCAAAGGACCTGTTTCCACGATGTATCTAAACTAAATTCAAGGTGATTTGAAAAGAATATTCTTTTTTTGTATTGCTGACTATTGTTTTGGAGTTTAGAGATGATGAAACACGGAAACAGGCCCTTTGGAGGCGCCGTCCTGCATGGGTATGGCTGCCCAGCCTGCAGCTGTCCGTCTTTTCTCTCTTTTTTTTATTTTTAGTTAGTTGAGTTTTTTGATTTTCGGAGTCCTAGTCTTTTTTTATGTGGGGGTGGAGGAGGGGAAGGGGGAAACTACTTTCTAGGATCCCTACCCGGTCGGAGAGGCAGCTTTACTGCAGGCTGCACCGTCGACCCGTCCTCGCGGCCTTCCAGCGGGCCTGGAGCAGCGTTTCCTGGGGGGACCACCCAGAACCTCGGCTTCGGGAGCGGCTCAGCGCTGGAGCACCATCGTGGAGCGGAGCGGGCGATACCTTGCCTGGGTCGCCACGCTGGTGCTCCGGTGAGCTGAAGACCGCTGGAGAACATCGCGGAGCTGCGGGGCGGCTGGCCGCGGGCGGCGGCACTGAAATTTAAACCGGGAGCCTGGGATCTCTCGGCGAGATCACCAGTTGTGGAGCTCCATCCAGTGCCGCCTGTCGGCGTCGGCAGCCGCGGTCTCCAGCAAGGAAGCGGCCGTTACAGGTACCCTGAGCCGCTGAGAGGGTTCTCCCGTCGCTGGAGCACCATCACCCGGCGAAGAAGGGCCTGGAACATCAGCCCCCATAGCGGCGACTGTTGGGGCCCCAATAAGCCCGACTATGGGTGAACTGGGGATGGGGTCTGGACTTTGTGCCTTCCCTCATAATGGGAACCATTGTGGGGGGATGTTTTTTATGTTTATGTTAAATTCTTTAATGTTATGTCCTATCTTTATCTGTGTGCTGCAGATAAAGTGACAAATTTCACTACACCAATTGGTGTATGTGACAATAAATGTCCTTTGTCCTTTGTCCTTTGGCCCATTGAGTCCGCACCGACCAACGGTCCCCCTCACACTAACACTATCCAACACACACTAGGGACAATTTACATTTATACCATGCCAATTAACCTACAAACATGTACGTCTTGGGGATGCTCGAGGAAACCGAAGATCTCCGAGAAAACCCAGGCAGGTCACGCGGAGAATGTACAAACTCCCTGCCGACAGCTCCCAGAGTCAGGATCGAGCCCAGGTTTCTGGCGCTGTAAGGAAGCAGCTCTTCTGCTACACCACCATGCCACCCTGGTATTACTAAAGTCTAAAGAGATTAATTAAAAATGTTAAGATTATGCGCTACAAATGAAAACCCAAGTACATAGGTGGACCACTAGGGGTGCTGCATTGAAGGCGCCTCTGCCTACATCCTGTCTGTTTTTTCCCTTTTTTAAATTTTAGTTTATCTAAACTGTTTGTTTTGGGGTTACTTTAGCTTTTCTATGTGGGGGAGGGGGGTAGGGTAAGGGGCAAACCGTTTCCTAGTCGCTTCCTGGCGGGAATGCGGCTATTTCTCCGAGTCTTGTCCTCGTCCCCCCATCCTCGCGGCCTACCAGCTGGATCAGAGCGGCCTTTCCTACCTGAGACCGGGGACCGGTCCAGAGTTACAACAGCGGCGGCGCGGCGCTAGATTCACCGGGGAGCGGGCGATGCCTTCCTGGATCGCCATTTGGAGCTCCAGAACGTTGGGCCTGCAGCATCGACATCATGGAGCTGTGGTTCGTGGAGCTCCCAGTGCGGGCGGCGCTGACCGACATTGCAGAGTCCCTGGGGCCCTTTGCCGAGGGCCGCCAGTGTTGAATCTCCGCCCGGCGCGGCCTGGGGACGTCGGGAGCGGCGGACTCCGGGGGAAGCGGCCGTTTTGGAGGTCCAAGCCGCTGAGGTTTGCCTCCAGTCCCGACGTTGAAGAGCTAACATCCCGGCGAGCGGGCCTGAGCGGCGGGCTGCCCGTAGCAGCGACTACGGAGGGCTCCGGAGGCCCCGACCACGGGTGAACATCAAGGACGAGACTGACTTTGGTGCCTTCCCTCACAGTGGGAAACTTTTGATTCTGCTGTGTGGGGATGTTTTATGTTGAACTCTATCATGTGTTGTGTTCTTTATTTTATTGTATGGCTGCATGGTGATCATATTTCACTGTGCCATCTGGCACATTTGACAAATAAATGTATCTTGTATCTTGTATAGCTTATCATTCAAGTCTGGTAAACCTGTTGGGCTGGTGTGGAAGCAGAGACCCAGTTGCAAAATGTTCCCCTTCCATCAGCTCAGGACACTTGTGCTTTGGCATCTGACCTCTATCCTACTTTGACGTCTGTGTTGCAATTCACAAGAGCCAGGGTCAAGAACAAGTTGCCCTGCACACCACGGCTGGCTAGTGACCCTGGAACCCACCTGCTGCAAGAAAAATTGTTGTGGCCCAGTTTATCTCTGCTCTGCTCGAGTTTCATCAGCCTTCCTTCCACAGCTGCCTTTTTCGTAGCAACCTTCTTGAATATTGGAACAGTGGTGAGAGTTAACATGTTACAAAAAGACGCCAATATGTTTAAGGAATGCGCCACAGTGGTGCAGCGGTAGTGTCGCTGCCTTACAGCACCAGGGACCCTGATTCGATCCTGACTATGGGTGCTGTTCGTACGGAGTTTGTACGTTCTCCCTGTGAACTGCGTGGGTTTTCTCCGTGTGCTCAAGTTTCCTCTCACATTCCAAAGACGTGCAGGTTTCAGGGATAGTATAAAAACAAAAGATGAGGCATACAAATTTGCCAGAAAAAGCAGCCTACCGGAGGACTGGGAGAAATTCAGAATCCAGCAGAGGAGGACAAAGGGCTTAATTAGGAAAGGGAAAATAGATTATGAAAGGAAACTGGCAGGGAACATAAAAACTGACTGCAAATGTTTTTATAGATATGTGAAGAGAAAGAGACTAGTTAAAACAAATGTTGGTCCCTTGCAGTCAGAAACAGGTGAATTGATCATGGGGAACAAGGACATGGCAGACCAATTGAATAACTACTTTGGTTCTGTCTTCACTAAGGAAGACATAAATAATCTGCCGGAAATAGCAGTGGAACGGGGGTCAAATAAGATGGAGGAACTGAGTGAATTCCAGGTTAGCCAGGAGGTGGTGTTGGGTAAATTGAACGGATTGAAGGCCGATAAATCCCCAGGGCCAGATAGTCTGCATCCCAGAGTACTCAAGGAGGTAGCCACAGAAATAGTGGATGCATTAGTGATAATTTTTCAAAATTCCTTAGATTCTGGAGTAGTTCCTGAGGATTGGAGGGTAGCTAATGTAACCCCACTTTTTAAAAAAGGAGGGAGAGAGAAAGCGGGGAATTACAGACCAGTTAGTCTAACATCGGTAGTGGGGAAACTGCTAGAGTCAGTTATTAAAGATGGGATAGCAGCGCATTTGGAAAGTGGTGAAATCATTGGACAAAGTCAGCATGGATTTACGAAAGGTAAATCATGTCTGACAAATCTGATAGAATTTTTCGAGGATGGAACTAGTAGAGTGGATAAGGGAGAACCAGTGGACGTGTTATATCTAGACTTTCAGAAGGCTTTCGACAAGGTCCCGCATAAGAGATTAGCATACAAACTTAAAGCACACGGTGTTGGGGGTTCAGTATTGATGTGGATAGAGAACTGGCTAGCAGACAGGAGGCAAAGGGTAGGAGTAAACGGGTCCTTTTCAGAATGGCAGGCAGTGACTAGTGGGGTGCCGCAAGGCTCAGTGCTGGGACCCCAGCTATTTACAATATATATTAATGATTTGGACGAGGGAATTCAATGCAACATCTCCAAATTTGCAGATGATACCAAGCTGGGGGGTATAGTTAGGTGTGAGGAGGATGCTTGGAGGCTGCAGGGTGATTTGGATAGGCTGAGTGAATGGGCAGATGCATGGCAGATGCAGTATAATGTGGATAAATGTGAGGTTATCCACTTTGGTGGCAAAAACATGAGGGTAGACTATTATCTGAATGGTGGCAGATTAGGAAAGGGGGAGATGCAACGAGACCTGGGTGTCATGGTACACCAGTCATTGAAAGTAGGCACGCAGGTGCAGCAGGCAGTGAAGAAAGCAAATGGTATGTTAGCATTCATAGCGAAAGGATTTGAGTATAGGAGCAGGGAGGTTCTATTGCAGATGTACAGGGTTTTGGTGAGGCCACACCTGGAGTATTGCGTACAGTTTTGGTCTCCAAATCTGAGGAAAGACATCCTTGCCATAGAGGGGGTACAGAGAAGATTCACCAGACTGGTTCCTGGGATGTCAGGACTTTCATATGAGGAAAGATTGGATAGACTCGGCTTGTACTCGCTGGAATTTAGAAGATTGAGGGGGGATCTTATAGAAAGTTACAAAATTCTTAAGGGGTTGGACAAGCTAGATGCTGGAAGATTGTTCCCGATGTTGGGGGAGTCCAGAACAAGGGGTCACAATCTAAGGATAAGGGGGAATTCCTTTAGGACCGAAATGAGGAAAACATTCTTTACACAGAGAGTGGTGAGTCTCTGGAATTCTCTGCCACAGAAGGTAGTTGAGGCCAGTTCATTGGCTATATTTAAGAGGGCGTTAGATGTGGCACTTGTGGCTAAAGGGATCAGGGGGTATGGAGAGAAGGCAGGTACGGGATACTGAGTTGGATGATCAGCCATGATCACATTGAATGGCGGTGCAGGCTCGAAGGGCCGAATGGCCTACTCCTGCACCTATTTTCTATGTTTCTATGTTTGTAGGTTAATTGGCTTCTGTAAATTGTCCTTAGTGTGTAGAAGAGAACTAGTGTACGGGTGATCGCTGGTCGGTGTACACCCAGTAGGCCGAAGGGCCTGTGCTTAATCTCTAGACTAGACTAAACAAATGATTTTTAACCTGGTATAATTAGTAGCATTTAAACATAAAGATAGATTAGACAAATAATTGGTTCCTGGACTTTATTGACAAAAGGAAATAATTGATGGTGCCTGCCAGTTATATCCTGTAATTTAGCATGTGACACTTTAACTCCCCTTCCCATTCTCAACCTGACACTTTTCATTCCTACGTAGTATTGAAAGAAAATGTCTGCAACAAACTCCAAAAACAGGCAAGAAATTTTCAGGAATATATAATATGAAGTCAGGGCATTTGTTTGGGAAGGAATTGCAGATGCTGGCTTTCACCAAAGATAGACACAAAATGCTGGAGTAACTCAGTGGGACAGGCAGCATCTCTGGAGAAAAGGAATAGGTGGTGTTTCAGGTTGAGACCCTTCTTCAGACTGAGAGTCGGGGGAAGGGAATTGGGGGTATAACAAGTCAGACCCAGGAAAGGTGGAGCCCACAATGGTCCATTGTTGGCCGTGGTAGAGGTGATAATGAAGCGCTGCGAACAGTGAAACTAGCAGGGTGACTGGGGTGGGGGAGGGATGGAGAGAGAGGGAATCCAAGGGTTACTTGAAATTAGAGGAATCAATATTCGTACCATTGGGTTGTAAGCTGCCTAAGAGAAATATGAGGTGGTGTTCCTTCAATTTGCGCTGGGCCTCCCCCTGACAGTGGAGGAGGCCCAGGACAGAAAGGGTCAGGTTGGGAATGGAAGGGGAGTTAAAGTGTTTACCAACCGGGAGATCACATAGGCCTAGGTGGACTGAGCTGTGTAGTTCAGCTGTGTAGTTAATGTTTTTAAGAGCTCTTCAACCTTTCATCCAAAAAAAAACTAATTTGTGTTTTGCTTCACATAATGTTCCATCCTTTTAACAGAGAACCTATATATGACCTTATTTTAGTTTAGAGTTACAGGGCAGAAACAAGCTCTTCGGCCCACCGAGTCCACACCAACCAGCGATCCCCGCATATTAAAACTATCCTGCACACACCACGGACAATTTACAATTTTACCAAAGCCAATTAACCTGTACGCCTTTGGAGTATGGGAGGAAACTGGAGCACCCGGAGAAAACCCACGAGGTGCCGGAGAGAACATACAAACTCCGTACAGACAGCGCCCGTAGTCAGGATCAAACCCAGGTGTCTGGAACTGTAAGGCAGCAACTCTACCACCCTGCCACCCTAAATCATCACCTACATCACAGGAAAGTCTATAAACTAAAATAAAAAAAATATTTGGACAAAGTTTTTGGCCAATAATCTTATTTTCGGGAATACATGCTGATTTTCAAACTGCTTCATGAATGTTCTTTCGGTTTGTAATGCCCTGTCCGTTTTAGCTGAGTCTGGGAATAAATCTTGGATATTCAGTGCATGTATATAAACAAAACATTTCTTTCTGGTTATTTTCAGAATTAAAAGTTTGAGTGAGTTGGATTGTGGGGTACCGCAAGGCTCAGTGCTGGGACCCCAGCTATTTACAATATACATAAATGATCTGGATGAGGGAATTGAAGGCAATATCTCCAAGTTTGCGGATGACACTAAGCTGGGGGGGCAGTGTTAGCTGTGAGGAGGATGCTAGGAGACTGCAAGGTGACTTGGATAGGCTGGGTGAGTGGGCAAATGTTTGGCAGATGCAGTATAATGTGGATAAATGTGAGGTTATCCACTTTGGTGGCAAAAATAGGAAAACAGACTATTATCTAAATGGAGGCCGATTAGGAAAAGGGGAGATGCAGAGCGACCTGGGTGTCATGGTACACCAGTCATTGAGAGTAGGCATGCAGGTGCAGCAGGCAGTGAGGAAAGCGAATGGTATGTTAGCTTTCATAGCAAAAGGATTTGAGTATAGGAGCAGGGAGGTTCTACTTCAGTTGTATAGGGTGTTGGTGAGACCACACCTGGAGTATTGCGTACAGTTCTGGTCTTCAAATCTGAGGAAGGACATTATTGCCAAAGAGGGAGCGCAGAGAAGGTTCACCAGACTGATTCCTGGGATGTCAGGACTGTCTTATGAACAAAGACTCCATAGACTCGGTTTATACTCTCTAGAATTTAGGAGATTGAGAGGGGATCTTATAGAAACTTACAAAATTCTTAAGGGGTTGGACAGGCTAGATGCAGGAAGATTGTTCCCGATGTTGGGGAGGTCCAGGACAAGGAGTCACAGCTTAAGGATAAGGGGGAAATCCTTTAGGACCGAGATGAGAAGGACTTTTTTCACACAGAGAGTGGTGGGTCTCTGGAACTCTCTGCCACAGAGGGTAGTTGAGGCCAGTTCATTGGCTATATTTAAGAGGGAGTTGGATGTGGGCCTTGTGGCTAAAGGGATCAGGGGGTATGGAGAGAAGGCAGGTATGGGATACTGAGTTGGATGATCAGCCATGATCATATTGAATGGCGGTGCAGGCTCGAAGGGCCGAGTGGCCTACTCCTGCACCTAATTTCTATGTTTCTATGTTAAGTGTAGCTGGACAATCAGAAAGAAAGCTCTAATTCTGTTGAATTTTAAAGAGATTCAGTCTGTCAATAATTATGATATTGAACTACTCAAGGTGGACAATAGAGAGCCTACTGCTTGGTTCAGTAATTTGATGGCCCAGGAATGAAGAAGGCCTTAGGGAGTGGTGGACATTGTCCAGTCCGCCACAGGTATTGGACTCACTACCATTGAAGGGATCTATGGAAGGCTGCAAAGATCATCAAAGATCCACATCACCCTGGCCACGCTCTCATTTTGCCACTGCCATCGGCAAGAAGACACAGGAGCCTGAACACCATGACCACCAGGTTCAAGAATAGCTTCATCCCAACAACCATCAGGCACAAGAGAACATTGCACAACACTAACCACTGCCACAGTAAGTATTTGATTACACTATGGAGTTAGTTTTTGCACTATTATGGTTACCTATTATTAGTGTCATTATATTATTGTTTTGTTTCATTTAGTTTAGAGATACAGCGCAGAAACAGGCCCTTTGGCCCACCGAGTCCACGCTGACCAGCGATCCCCGTACACTAACACTATCCTCCACAATTTATAATCTTTACCGAAGCCAATTAAACTATAAACTTGTCGGTCTTTGGAATGTGGGAGGAAACCGGAACATCCGGGAAAAACCCACAAGGTCACTGGACGAACGTACAAACACAGTACGGACAACACCCGTGGTCAGGATGGAAGCCGGGTCTCTGGCATTGTAAGGCACCAACTCTACCGCTGCGCCACCGTGCCGCCCCATTATTGGGGCGTGCTATTCAAATATTATTCTTTACTATCTATCAATGTGTTACTGTGTTAACGAGCCTGTTATGCTGCAGCAAGTAAGAATGTCACTGTTCCTTGGCACATAGGACAATCAACCAATCTTGGCCCTTAGCTGAGAGATTGCAGTTGAAGGTACCATGTCAATGCAGCCTGACTTTGTTCATGAATACTCCTTTGTACACCATCTGTCATTATAAAATATCTGGAAGGTTGAGGATTTCACAAGGTTCAGGGTAAGCTACAACGAGAAGAACAGAAACATGTTTCAGTTAATAAGTCAACTATGTATCCTCAAGATTCCCACATCTGCAGCCCTTTGTGCCACAATTGTACTTGTACCCTGAATTTAATTGAGTAGATGTAGAAATTTATGGGCAGCACGGTGGCGCAGCGGTAGAGTTGCTGCCTTACAGCGCCAGAGACCCGGGTTTGATCCTGACTACTGGTGCTGTCTGTACAGAGTTTTTATGTTCACCCCGTGACCTGCGTGGGTTTTCTCCGAGATCTTCGCCTTCCTCCCACTCTCCAAAGGCGTGCAAGTTTGTAGGTTAATTGGCTTGGTATGAATGTAAATTGGCCCAAGTCTGTGTGTGTAGGATTGTGTTAGTGTGCAGGGATCGCTGGCCGGTGTGGACTCGCTGGGCCGAAGGGCCTGTTTCCACGTTGTGTCTCTAAAATAAACTAAAATAAAAGTCAGGAACTTAGCTCAAGACTGGCTTCCTCTTTCGCCTTAACTTAATTCTGTATTTTGTACATAACAAAACGGTTGCCTTAACTGTTTTCCAAAGTGTTTCTGATCTCTAGGACAGGAGGGAACATTTTGGTGTCGTGTTTGCGACAATATTGTAACTGTGTGTCTCAAGGACATGGGTTGGGATTTCCTTGCTGTTCCAAGGCAACTTGTTTACACCAGAATTTCTGCTGCTCTTATCATGGGGGAGCAAGGGCAGCCTATTAGAACATTTGATCCCTTGTTTACAAGTTTACGAAGTAAAGGCAATCTGTTTTTTCTTCAAGTGTCCTCCAATCCCATGTAATCCAAAGCAGGAAGATTTCACTCTGCGAAAACAATTAATTTGGAGCAGTGCGGATATTTGACAAACAGGAGGTTGTTTGGGTCAGATTTCAATGAGTGTGGATATCCAACAATGGCTGCTGTTGGCTAGGCTAGACTCCATGTACATCAGTTCATGATTATTCTACAAACAATACAGGAGTGGGCACGGCGGTAGAGTTGCTGCCTTACAGCGCCAGAGGCCCGGGTTCGATCCTGACTATGGGTACTGTCGGTATGGAGTTTGTACGTTCTCCCCGTGACCTGCGTGGGTTTTCTACCGGTGCTCTGGTTTCCTCCCACATTCCAAATATGTACACGTTTGTAGGTTAAATTGCCTTATAAATTGTCCCTAAATTGTCCCCAGTGTGCAGGATAGAACTAGTGGACGGGCGATTGTGGTCGGCATGGACTCGGTGGGCCGAATGGCCTGTTTCCCCACTGTTTCTCCAAATGGAGCTCAAAACACACATGTCAGGCAGCTATTTATTGACTATAGTTCAGCGTCCAACACTATCCTCCCCTCCAAACTCATCACCAAGTTGAGAGACCTGGGCCTCCCTGCTTCCCTGGAACCTTGATGTCCTTATCAGCCGACTTCAGTCGGTGCAGATGGGTAACAACATCCCCTCCTCACTGACCATTAACACAGGTACTCCTCAAGGCTGCGTGCTTAGCCCCCTGCTCTGCTCGTCCAGAATCAGTACCACACAGAGAGTTGTGCGACTGTGGAATTCTCTGCCTCAGAGGGCGGTGGAGGCCGGTGTGATGAATAAAATTGACTTTGACTTTGGTTCTCTGGATACTTTCAAGAGAGAGTTAGATAGGGCTCTTAAAGATAGCGGAGTCAGGGGATATGGGGAGAAGGCAGGAACGGGGTACTGATTGGGGATGATCAGCCATGATCACATGGAATGGTGCTGACTTGAAGGGTCAAATGGCCTACTCCTGCACCTATTGCCTATTGTCTATAGTACCGCGTTCCGGCTTTTTCCCCATATCCCTTGATTCCCTGAGCCCTAGAGCTTTATCTAACTCTCTCTTGAAAACATCTTGGTACACATGAAGTAATAGTCAGTCATTGAGTCATAGAGCATAGAAACAGGCCCTTTGGCCCAACTTGCCCATGCTGACCAAGATGCCCCATCTACATTAGCCCCAGCTGCCCACATTTGGCCCACATCCCTCTAAACCTATGCTATCCACGTACCTGTCTAATTGTTTCTTAAACATTGCAATAATCCCTGCCTCAACTACCTCCTCAGGCAGCTTGTTCCATACACCCATAGCCATCTCTGTGAAAAAGTTATCCCTCAGGTTCCTATTCAATCATTTCCCCCCCTTCACCTTAAACCTATGTCCTATGGTTCTTGATTCCCGTTTTCTGGGCAAGAGACTCTGTGCGTCTACCCGATCTATTCCTCCTCAGTAGGGATTTTACACGGCCAACTCAAGGACTCATGTGGGTGACTGTTGGGTTCCATGGGGCAACTGTGAGCATGTTTTCTTTAAGGGGCTGTCCCACTTGGGCGACCTAATCCGCGAGTTCTGGCGAGTTTTCCTTCGACTCATACTCGCAGCATGGTCGACACGAGGTCGTAGGAGGTCTTTGTAACTCTCCTTCATGCTCAAGAGTGGTCTCCACTCATGTTGAAAAATGCCTCAGTAAAAAAAGGTCGCCATGGAAATAATCGATACATTTTCTACTCGTAGGTTTAGTCGTAGTAGGTCGTAGTAGGTCGGCATGTTAGTCGTAGGTAATCGAGGGTAGTCAAAGGTAATCGACGGTTGTCGAAGGTAGACGTAGGTAGTCTTCAACATAGTCGAAGGGAGGTCGAAGGAGATCAAAGGAGGTCGTCTTCACTCCACTATTTGGTGTCCAATTTTCCCGAAGCTAGTCGAAGCTGGTCTTCAACATAGTTGAAGGAGGTCGAAGGAGGTCTTCAACATGACATTTTTTCAAACTCTCCTGAACTCTTCCAAACTCGCCAATTAGGTCGCATAAGTGGGACAGCCCCTTAAGTTTTCCGCTGGCCCTGTGCCGGAGTTATGATGAGAAACTGATGGAGCCAGTTTGACTGGAATTTCAGCCCCAGGGTTTTGGTTTGAAATTATTGAGCCTGTTGGAGGCCGTGGAGAATTTAGAAGATGTAGCCAGATCTTTAGTGTGGGACGGAACTGCAGATGCTGGTTTAAATCGAAGATAGACACAAAATGCTGGAGTAACTCAGTGGGACAGGCAGCATCTCTGGAGAGAAGGAATGGGTGACATTCCATAATGAAAATATTTTTTGGTTTTCTGTAACATTGCCCAATTATCCTCAGTTCACCTGTTGTCCTGTGTCATCCAAACATTGGTCTACAGTTTGGATGCACACAGCTCCCCGGTGCTGGAACGTCTACCCTCCTCTCCCCTCCGCTCCCCCCCTCCCCTCTCTCTCCATTCCATCGTTGTGTCCCGGGGATGCCTCCTGCAGCCGACCTTGAAGGCGCTGGAGGCATATTACCCTGGTCCATTCTCCAGTCGACCCTCGCACCTCGCTTCCGGCGTCTCCAGCTCCCTCCCGGTCCCGCCGACCAACGAACCCTCGGACGAGATCCTGCCAACATATAAGCCCACAGCGAATATGTGTTTTGCATATTTCCTGTAACATATTATGATTCTGTTATTACATGCAGAACATGTCCCAATGTTATAACACAATTTACTTTATTCTGCCAAAATACTCCTTGCATGTGGAATTCCAGCAACATCTGGGCTCTGCTTGTGAGTGCTTTTGTTAGGTTGCACACAAACAACTTCTGCAGGGAGCGGGGTGTGGGGGATGTGTTGGGAAGATTGAATTGGAGGTGATGTCCAAACACCACTGGTTGTGTTGGAAGAAGTATTTAAGTGGGCAGAAGGATCAAAAATTAAATCCAATGCAAATTTAGATGATTTGCACAAATAAACACAAAGGCATCGCAGGTAGTCCAGGAGTGGAGTCAAAAAAGCTGAAGGCTTTGTTTTCATATATGTCTAAAGAATGTTAACATTACTGACAAAGTTTACATTTCGGTAGACAAAACAGAAAATACCGACACACTCATTAGGTCGGGCACCTACGCTGGCAAGAGAAAAAGAGTTAATGTTTTAGGCCAAAGTTTCTTCAAAACAACATTCAAAGTGTTTCCAAACAGGAGAAGGTTTTAATACAATAAAATATGACCAACCAGTTTGGCCATCATCATCTTTCTTAAAGACAGACTTATTAAAGACAATTCAAAGAAAAGAATAGACAAAGCACTGGAGTAACTCAGCAGTTCAGGCAGCATCTCTGGGGAACATGGATAGGCGAAGTTTTGGGTCGGGACCCTTCTTTAGACTGATTCGAGTGGGAGGCGAGAAAACAGGAAAGGAGGTGGGGGTGTGACAAAGGCTGGCGAATGATAGGTGGGCACAAAATGCTGGAGTAACTCAGTGGGTCAGGCGGCAGCATCTCTGGAGAAAGAGGATGGGTGATGTTTCTGTTCGGGACACGCTTCCACAGACTGCATCAGCAATCTGAAGAAAGGTTCCATCCCAAAACGTCACCCATCGTTTCCCTCCCGAGATGCTGCCTGACCCACTGAGTTACTCCATAATTTTGTGCCTATCTTTGGTATAAATCAGCATATGCGGTTTAGTTTAATTTAGACGTACAGCGCCGGCACAGGCCCTTCGGCCCACTGAGTCCTCATCGACCATCGATCCCCCCCCACACTAACGCTATCCTACACTAAGGACAATTTACATTTATACCAAGCCAATTAACCTATAAACCTGGGTAGACACAAAGTGCTGGAGTAACTTAGCGGGACAGGCAGCATCTCTGGAGAAAAGGAATGGGTAACGTTTCTGGTCGAAACCCTTTTTCAGACTTTGATTTAAACCAGCATCTGCAGTTTTTTCTTAAACCTATAAACCTGTACGTCTTTGGAATGTGGGAGGAAACCGGAGCACGGGGAGTGATAGGTGGATACAAGTGAGGGGGGGGGGTTATCGATCGGTAGGTGGTTGGACAAAGGCGAGGGATGAAAAGACAAGAAGTAGTGAGATACAGAGATAAGGAGGAAAAAGGTGAGGAATGTGAAGACAGAGCAAGGAAGTGAATAGGGGAAGGGGAATGGGGGAAATGGGTACACAGTCCGGGGAGAGTAAAGGGTAAAGGGGTTTGTTTGCAGGCTAGTTACCTGCAAACTATAACCATATAACCATATAACAATTACAGCATGGAAACAGGCCTTCTCGGCCCTTCCAGTCCGTCCGTATAATCTATTAATTACAAAATTGAATGGCACACAGTGACAACGATAAACGATTACAGCATCGATGAGAACGTACAAACTCCGTACAGACAGCACCCGTAGTCAGGATTGAACCTGGCTCTCTGTGGCTGTCATGACCCTGTCCCACGATGCAAGTTCATTCAAGAGCTCTCCCATGTTTTAAAAAAAATCAAACTCGTGGTAAGCACGGAGAATGAACGTAGCGGGTACGTCGGAGCTTGGGGACGTCTCTTAGCGGCTCAGAACGCTAACGGCAGGTACTCGGGAAGACTCGCTAACGGCATGTAAGTTCTGTAAGACTCGTGAAGATTTTTCAACATGTTGAAAAATGTCCACTAGAGCCCCGAGTACCGACGAGTGGCCATTACCGTACATCTCCGAGTTCAAATCAGGGCAAACTCAGTCGAATGAACTCATTCAGTGGGAAAGGGCTTTAAGCTTGCAACTCTACCGCTGCAACATCGTGTCCCTCCTTACTCCAGCACTTTGTGTCCTTTTTTAATGCTGAGGATTTCTGGCTCGATGTAGGTCAATTAACACACCCCATTGCCTTGCATACGACAATGAGTCATGGTCATGTGGGTAGACTGCCTTGTCTGTTTACAAAACTGTCCTTTTAATCTCAAACTGATCACTGCTTCCAATGTGCATTAGAACAGATATTCTGAAGACTGATTCTGACTTTGAATTGTGTAGGGAGGAACTGCAGATGCTGGTTTACACTAAAAATGGACACAAAATGCTGGAGTAACTCAGCGGGTCAGGCAGCATCTCTGGAGAAAAGGAATAGGTGACGTTTTGGGTCGAGACAAACTGAAGAAGGGTCTCGACTTGAAAATGTCACCTATTCCTTTTCTCCAGAGATGCTGCCTGACCTATTGAGTTACTCCAGCATTTTGTGTCGATCTTCTTGTTTTGAATTAATGGCTGTTACTTCCACGTAATGTTTTAATCCCTCAATACTTCTTAACAGTGAATATCCTTTAACTGAGATAGTTTATCTTCATTTAATTCCAAAATGGCTTATTCTTTATTTTGAGTCTCCTCGTTCAAGACTCCACTATTCAGTTATCCACTCCACATCTACCTATGGATCCCTGTAAGAATTCTGTTGCATCACATTCTTCAAAACTCGGAAGAATAAGCACCATCCTTATTCAAGTCCACCTCACATGTCAAACCTGCCATCACCTGAACACGCCTATTGAATCTTTGTTGTATTTCCTTAGTGGGAAAAATATATTTTTATCTAGAATACAAAGTGCTGGTGTTAAGCGCCTGTCCCACTTAGGCGAATTTTTCGGCGACCTGCTACGACTGCGACAGTCGTCGGCAGTCGCCAAAATAGCAGCGACTGCACCCTCCTACGACAATGTCTACGACAAGCTACGACAACCTACCACCCAGTCGACGTCAATCTACCAACAACCGGCGACCCAGTAGGCCGTTCACCTACGACCACACAGGCAACAACCAAAGTCAACCTACGTCCACCCGCGACAGGCTACAACAAACAATGACCCTGTCGGCAACAACTGAAGACAACTGAAGACAATTCAGTCGCCGGTACCTGTCGCCGGTCCATGTAGGTAGTCGCCGATGGAATTCAACTAAGTCAACATCCTGGCGACAACCTACGACAGCACCTGCGACAGGAGAAGACAAGCTACTTCAAGCCCACAGTCGCCGAAAAGTTTTGAACATTTCAAAATTCAGCGGCGACGAAAAAAACATTATGACACTTTAGGCGACTTGAGGAGACTACTTAAGACCATGCAGGCCTCACCCCACGACCATGGGGACAGCCTCGTCACATGTGTTCGCCGAAAAAAATCGTCTGTGGGACAGGGGCTTAGCTCAGTGGGTTAGGCAGCATTGATAATCCATGTCCTCCACTGAGTTGCTCCAACACTTGTGTTCTAAATAAAAAGATTCCAGCATCATTACATCATAAGGTATTGTGATAGGAGTAGAATTCGGCCATTCGGCCCATCAAGTCTACTCCGCCATTCAATCATGGCTGATCTATCACTTCCTCCTAACTCCATTCTCCTGCCATCTCCCCGTAACCTCTGACACCTGACATAATCTATTTCTGCCTTAATATATCCACTGAATTTGCCTCCACTGCCTTATGTGGCAATCAATTCCACAGATTCACCGCCCTCTGATTAAAGACATTTTTGCTCATCTCCTTCCTAAAAGAAGGTCCTTTAATTCTGAGGCTATGACCTCTAGTCCTAGACTCTTCCACCAGTGGAAAGATTCTCTCCACATCCAAGCCTTTCATTATTCCAACATCTATTCCAACATCTTGTATCTAAATATATCCTATTATTAGGTAAGGAGTCCAGAATTGTACACAATACTCCAGGTATGGTCCCACAAAGGCCCATAACATATATTGTTTGGCATATTTTCTCTCGCACATAAATCACTCGCAATCAAAGCAAACTGCCTGCTGCATTTCATATTAACTTCTCCAGGAATAGATCGGGTAGATGCATAGAGTTTCTTGTCCAGAGCAGGTGGACAGAGGACATAGGTTTAAGGTGAAGGGGAAACATTTCAATAGGAATCTGAGGGGTAACTTTTTCACACCAAGGGTGGTGGGTGTAGGGAACAAGCTGCCAGAGGAGGTAGTTGAGGCTGAGACTATCCCAAAGTTTAAGAAACAGTTAGACAAGTACATGGATTGGACAGGTTTGGAGGGATATGGATCAAACGCGGGCAGGTGGGACTAGTGTAGATGCGACCTGTTGGCTGGTGTGGGCAAGTTGGGCCAAAGGGCCTGTTTCCACGCTGTATCACTCCATGACTGTTATATAAAAGGCACATCGGTGATTTGAACATCACTGCTTCCCAACTACTCACCATTTGAACATTTAGTATTAATTGGAATCAGTAAAGAGAGATATCAATGACCTATTCAATTACATGCTAATACATAACAAATATTATGGGTTCGGAATTCAACGGTATTCTTAAAAAGGGAGAATACATAATTCACCAGACAGGCTAGAGGAAATCTGTGCATTTATGTCTAACAGATTTAAAATATAAAAATTTAAGATTTAAAAATATCTCCCCAGTTGTGACCCATTTATGGTTCGGCAAAGGTTTCAATCCCAATATCACACGGGAGTGGTAAACAATGCACTGATAATAATATAATATAATAATTAGAATAAGATGAAGCATTCTAATGCAAATTATAAATGGTGCTAAACCAGCTAAAGCTCAGTTATTGTTTTTTTTTAATTAAATACTTTTTGTGTGACACTCGGCTGATGATATCTATATAGTTTTTATACATAATTCCAAGACAAATAATATTCAGATGAAAAGATACACTATAGAGCCATAGAGTCTCACAGCGTGGAAACAAGCCCTTCGGCCCAAGTTGCCTGTCCTATCCATGTACCTGCCTCAACTACCACAACTGGCAGCTAGTTCCATTATTAATTTCATTAAAACGCATTAATTATTAGTTTTTTCGTGTTTTAGCAATCCCAGGTTTGTCTTTTTTTCCTTGTGTTTAAGAGCCCCCCTCTTATCCCGGGGGGATGTTCTTGCAAAAACTTTAAGGGGGAAGAAAGGACCAGAGCAATGAATATTAATTTTGAAATCAATGTTTTCTCCGTTGTAACGAGGCAGAGTGCAACTTCCAGGAAATCTTGCAATTAGATTTTTTTTGCAATGAGTATTTGGGAGTAATTTGTGTGTGTGTGTGTGTGTAAATCATTGAGGACAGTGCCCCTTTAATTTAAATCGCCGGCGTCGCATTGCGTGCGTCCGTCCGCCCGCTTTCTGAGCTGTAGCACCAGTGAGTGCAGGGACTGGGCGCTGGAGCCTCCGCTACATCTCATTTCATCGCCGGCGTGCGAGGCTCAGGCACCGTGGCCGCTGCATGCATCTGACCTGTCGGTAGGCTTTCATTCCCTATTTGCAATGTCTCAGGGGGTCGATTGCAGTTGCAGGTTGAAACTGCAAGGCTCCCCTCCCCTCCCCCCCGTGTAGATATCAGGCAGCCGGCAAATGATGGGATTTAAGGATTGTTCTGCAGAACCGGCACGCAGGTTTAGAACAACAGAAGGGGAAGGGAGTGGGGGCAAGGGGAAGGGGAAATTGAAAAGGAGGGGGTGGTGGATGGAAGGAGGGTAAGTGAGGGAAAGATGGGGAGGGGGGAAATTGGTGGTGGGGTGGGGGGGGATGGAGAGGGGGAGGAAGGAGAAATGGATGGGGAGGTGAGGAGGAGGGGTAAAAGATGGGAAGAGGAGTGGGAGAGGGAAAGGAAGGGGGTTGGGGAAAGACAGAGAGAAGAGATAGAAGTGGGGGGGAGATAGAGTGGAGGGAGGAGGGGAAATTGAGAGTGGGGGGGAGAGAGAGGGGATGGAGGGATGGGATGGAGACAGAGTGGGGTAGGAGGGAGTAACAAATCCCAATCAGCCAGGGTCGACGTTCCAGCATCAGGGAGCTGTGTGCATCCAAACAGTAGATCGGTGTTTGGATGACACTGGACAACAGGTGAACTGAGGACAATTGTGCAATGTTACAGAAAAAAAAAAAATATTGAGGAATTATTGCAGTGAATTTTTATTTCTGCTGAAACCTTTTTTTGATTGTAATCCTCCTGCAAGTGCCAGCAGGAGAAAGTGGGTCAATGTCAGATTGGATTGTGATGTTTGAGTTCACAGGCATGTTCTGTAGCATGTGTGAGCTGGCATGAACAGTGTAGCACTGTATTGGGAGACTTCTTGAAGCGCAGGCCGAGTGTGTGGGGCGCAGCGTGAAAAGGCAGAAGGTGAGAGTGGACTTTGTGGAAGTTCGGGGGAATAGTCCAGTGGAGCTGGTGGTAAACAGAGTATCACAGGATTGTCAGATGACTGCTCCAACACGAGCAATGCATTCTGTTTACAGTTAATGTGCTTTTTCAGACTGGTCTTTCTACTATGGAGGCCTGGATCGAGTGGATGTGGAGAGGATTTTTTTCCACTCGTGGGAGAGCCCAGGATCACAGACCATAGTCTCAGAATAAAAGGATGTACCTTTAGGAAGGAGATGAGGAGGAACTCCTTTAGTCAGAAGGTGGTGAATCTGTGGAATTAAGTCAATGGATATTTTTTAAAGCGGAGATTGACAGATTCTCGATTAGTACTTGTGTTAGGGATTATGGGGAGAAGGCAGGAGAATGGGGTTGAGAGGGAATGATTGAATCATCCATGATTGAATGGCGGAGTAAACTTGATGGTCTAATTCTGTTCCTAGAATTTATGAACTTATGAATATTGACCATAACAAATGGTAAGGAACCCAAGTTACACAAAACTGGTGTTGCACATGAAAAAAAAAATAGAGTTTAGTTCATTGTCACACGTACCGAGGTACAGTGAAAAGCTTTTGTTGCGTGCTATCCAGTCAGGAGAAAGATTATCCATGATTACAATCGAGCCACCCACAGTGTTCATCTTGAATCAACTGGACTGGAAGTGCTGGAGTAACTCTGGTCGAGCAGCACCTCTGGAGAAAAGGAAGAGGTGACGATTTCGGGCCGAGACCCTTCTTCAGACTGAGAGTCGGGGGAAAGGGAAACTGAGAGAAATAAAAAGTTACAAAGAGCAGGAGGAATCGAGCGGGAGAGGACGTTGTAGAACTCTCGTCGGAGAGAAGAGAACTGATTCAAAGAAGGCATAGCTTGAGATTTTGCAGTGGAGTAGCCAAAATGTGTAGGAAGGATCAGCAGATGCCGGCTTGCACCAAAGACCGACACAAAATGCTGGAGTAACTCAGCGGGTCAAAAAGCATCTCTGGAAAAAAGTAATAGGGTGCAGTTTTGGGTCGGGACACTACATCAGCCTGTGGAGGGGATGGATAGGTGACGTATAGGGTTGGTATTCCTCCTCAAATTGTTTTGTAATATCTGTTTTTATTTACGTAGAGAGAAAAAAATGGTGCTTTATACAAAATGTTGTAGTAATTGAGTGCCTTACTTGCCACAGCATGTGGTAACAAAACTAGAAAATGCCCTAAGCACTCACGCAGACTAGACAGCATCTGTGGAAAGAACAATGGAGCTGTCAACTTGAAGCGCTAACTCGATACTCGTGTATATAGACAAAAATGCTGGAGAAACTCAGCGGGTGAGGCAGCATCTAAGGAGCGAAGGAATAGGTGACGTTTCGGCTCGAGACCCTTCTTCAGACTGAGAGTCGGGGGGGCGGGAAAGGGGAAGGGAACTGAGAGAAATAAAAAGGTACAAAGAGCAGGAGGAATCACAGAGGGTGAGCAGCGGTCTGAAGAAGGGTCTCGACCCGAAACGTCACCTATTCCTTTGCTCCATAGATGCTTCCTCACCTGCTGAGTTTCTCCAGCATTTTTGTCTATCTTCAATTTTTCCAGCATCTGCAGTTCTTTCTTAAACACTTACTCAATACTTGTATGTTCTGATTTGGCTTCAGGTTTCTGCCAAGTATTTTTTTTAGTTTTTCTTCAATAACGAGTGGTAATGTGCGGTGAAAAGTATTAAGCTGTCATTTAATGCTTGTTTAATGTTGGTGTTCCTTTAAACTTTATGGGAAATATGCATCCAATTTTTTTCATGACTAAACTCAGCATGAATGTACTAGTACTGCTCAAAGTGATATAACTTGTTCTCATTTTCAGTCTGGTTATGATTTTGTACAAATCCTTTCGAAATTATTTTTTCCAGTTAACTACTTTCATTTTAAGATAATTGCTGCACCTTTTAGTTTAATTTGGAGATACAGTGCGGAATCACGCTCTTCGGCCCGCCCAGCGAGTCGTCGCCGACCAGCGACCCTCATACACAAGCACCATTACCAACACGTTACCAAACATGTACATCTTTGGAGTGTGAGAGGAAATGGAAGATCTTGGAGAAAACCCACGCAGGTCACTGGGTGAACATGCAAACTCCGTGCCGACAGCCCCCGTAGTCTGGTTCGAAGCCGGGTCTAGAGCCGTAAGGCAGCAAATCTACCGCTGTGTCGCCCAATCTGTGCCGTGACCTACCTATCCTATTTGTGCTAGTGTGGGCCCACAACAAAGTGACAAGCGATGCCGGCTCTAAGGGCCTAATGGCCTATTCCAGCACCTATTGTCTATTGTCTTTCAGATAAGAACTTGGCTGTTTAGACCACTAGGTCCAGGCTGACAATTGATCATCCATTCACACTAGTTCCATGCTATTCCCACTTTCTCGTCCACTCCCGACACAAGGTTCAATTTACAGAGGTCATTTCATGTACAAACCCCACACGTCTTTGGGATGTGGGAGAAAACAGTACCACCCGGAGGAAACATGCGTGGTCACAGGTGAACATGCAGACTCCACACAGGCAGCACCCGAGGCCAGGATCGAACCCGGGTCATTGGCGCTGTGAGGCCGCGGCTATATCAGCTGTGCCACTACGCCGCCACACTCTACTAGTGGAGACCACAGTATTGCAGGTGTTTAAGAAGGAACTGCAGATGTTGGAAAATCAAAGGTAGACAAAAATGCTGGAGAAACTCAGCGCGTGAAGCAGCATCTATGGAGCGAAGGAAATAGACAGCGTTTCGGGTCGAGACCGTCCTTCAGATGACGTTTTGCTGATTGTATCTTAAAGTCCCGTGTATTATGTCTGCCAGGGTCAGACATCTTGTTTTAATTTTAGACCTGCATTAGTACTGGAAGTTAATTCTCCACTGAGAAGTGGGGACCATAGATTGAAAGCCATTGCATGGATTAGGTATTAGTCACAGCACAGATAATGGAACAGATGGGTACTGGTTGGCTGACATGGACATGATGGGCTGAAGGTCCTGAGCTGCATGTTTTGGACATCTGTGTGATATCAGAAGTCACTTTTTCCACAAAATCTAGAATTCTGTTAATAATATTTTTATTAGTTATAGTAATTTCCAAGTAGTAAAACAAATTTACAAATACCAACGTAATTCAGTAAATGTACAACTATCATATTCGCTATTATTATCTTCTGTTTTTTAGAAATAAAGAAAGAATAAGAAAAAAGGAATAGACTTTAAATCAAAAAAAAAAGAAAGAAAATGAATGTGTTTGAATAATAAACAAAGATAAAAAATCAAAGAGAAAAAAAAAGAAAAAGAAAACAAACACTACTTAGTATATATCTATTCAGTATATATATATAATTCCCCTTTATGAACAATATATGGTATAATATGAATATTTAAGATAGAAACAACAAAATGTATTGTAATTATAACGTCGTATTGCGGAGACGTGTACACAAAACCCAATTAGAAAATCCATATTTTTTTCGTCAAATCCTGTCTAGTACCCATTGAGTAGTAATGCCAAGAACAGCTAGCCCTTCAAATATTGTATATATGGAGACCATATTTGTTCAAAGATTTTAAAAATCTAGAATTCTTGAGCCCTGTGGAACTTGGAGAATTGATGATGTTCTGATCATCACCTATTTCTTCCCTCCAGAGATGCTGCCTGACCCACTGAGTTACTCCAGCTTTTTGTGTCTGTCATAGATTTAGTCAAGTTCTTTACCAGTTGAGATCAAAGCTCCAGGAAGAAATGCCACTGTTATTCCAATCATTAATGAAGAGGCAATAAAAGTTCTTCACAAACATCGACATGTTCATTGCAATTAAAGACCATCAAGTCCTGAATCCGGGCCCAATGGCCAATGTGCCCATTGCAGTCTGGAATTCATATGGGGTCCGTCGGATTCATTCTCTTTTGAGACCCAGTTTGATGAGAGGACCTCTGGCTGAATGCCCCAACGTAGGTCTTTTTGTGTGACCTATGGGGATGAGTGGAGGAGCAGAATTCCCTGTGACCCCAGTCTGTTGATGTTCGACCCATTGCGTGCGGTCCTGCTGTAGGCGGATACAAAGATAGTTCCCTTGTGATAGACACAAAAAGCTGGAGTAACTCAGCGGTACAGGCAGCATCTCTGGAAAGAAGGAATGGGTGTCGTTTTGGGTCGAGACCCTTCTTCAGACTTGTGAGCTGGTTGCTACCCGGCCCATTGGGACAGCGGTGATGGGGGCCGATGTCTTTGGTACAATTTAAAAAAGAAGGGGGAAGAGCACTTACACAGGTCTATCTTAACTGAATCCCTCGGTTTCAGTTGAGATACGTGTCACGTATCTTGATACAGTAAAAAGCGTTTTGTTGCGTGCTAACCAGTCAGCAGAAAGACAATACACGATTACAAGTAATCCATTTACAGTGTATCCCCCGTGTAAAATAGCACTGCAGATGCTGGTTTAAACCAAAGATAGTCACAGAAAGCTGGATGCAGAGTATAAAATGTGATATTTAACATAATTTGTGTATCTGTTTGTCCATCTGACATGTTTTGAATGATTGATATGTTTTGAAAGATTTGCAAGGATGTTGCCAGGACTTGAGGGTCTGAGCTGTGAGGATAGGTTGAGTATACTGGGACTCTATTTGAATGAGGGGTGATCTTATACAGGTGTACAAAATCATGAGAGGAATAGATTGGATCGAAGCACAGTCTCTTGCCCAAAGTAGGGGAATCAAGAGCTGGAGGATATAGGTT
The DNA here is from genome assembly GCA_963514005.1 of Raja brachyura. Next base: position 16,769,485 of record OY740783.1, read on the forward strand.
TAAGGTGAGGGGGGGGAGATTTAATAGAGATCTGAGGGGTAACGTATGGAACTAGCTGCCAGAGGAGGTCGGTGAGGCAGGGACTATCCCAACGTTTAAGAAGCAATTGGGCAAGAACATATGGATAGGACGGGTTGGGAGGTATATGGACCAAGCGCAGGCAGGTGGTACTGGTGTAGCTGGGACACGTTGGCCGGTGTTGGCAAGTTGGGCCGAAGGGCCTGTTTCCACACTGTATAACTCTAACTCTTCATAGATGGACCCACAAGGGGAAGAAAATTGTCAATGATTACTTTTGCTCAAATCAAGAGTGTTCGATTGTCACATGTACTGAAACAGAACTATGAAATTCTTACTTGCAACAGCATAATAGGTTTGTAAACATTACTCATAGATAACATGAGAAACAAAAAATAAAGAATAGGACTGAACGGGTCCTTTTGAGAATGGCAGGCAGTGGTGAGTGGAGTGCCGCAAGGCTCGGTCTTGGGGCCGCAACTGTTTACCATATATTAATGATTTGGAAGAGGGAATTAGGAGCAACACTAGCAATTTTGCGGATGACACAAAGCTGGGTGGCAGTGTGAACTGTGAAGATGATGTTAGGAGGTTGCACGGTGACCAGGACAGGTTGAGTGAGTGGGCAGATGCGTGGCAGATGTAGTATAATATAGATAAATGTGAGGTTGTCCACTTTGGTGGCAAAAACAAGGGGACAGATTATTATCTCAATGGGGTTAGGTTAGGTAAGGGGGAGGTACAGCGAGACCTGGGTGTCCTTGTACACCGGTCACTGAAAGTTGGCGTGCAGGTACAGCAGGCAGTGAACAAGCTAATGGAATGTTGGCCCTCATAACAAGAGGATTTCAGTATAGGTGTAGAGAGGTTCTTCTGCAGTTGTATAGGGCTCTGGTGAGACCACATCTGGAGTATTGTGTACAGTTTTGGTCTCCTAATTTGCGGAAGGAAATCCTTGTGATTGAGGCAGTGCAGCGTAAGTTCACGAGATTGATCCCTGGGATGGCGGGACTGTCATATGAGGAAAGATTGAAAAGACTAGGCTTGTATTCACTGGAGTTTAGAAGGATGAGGGGGATCTTATAGAAACATATAAAATTATAAAAGGACTGGACAAGCTAGATGTAGGAAAAATGTTCCCAATGTTGGGCGAGTCCAGAACCATGGGTGGCAGTCTTAGAATAAAGGGGAGGCCATTTAAGACATGTGAGAAACATTTTTCTCCAAGAGAGTTGTGAATTTGTGGCATTCCCTGCCACAGAAGGCAGTGGAGGCCAAATCACTGGATGGATTTAAGAGAGAGTTAGATAGAGCTCTAGGGACTAGTGGAATCAAGGGATACGGGGACAAGGCAGGCACGGGTTATTGATAGGGAACGATCAGCCATGATCATAGTGAATGGCGGTGCTGGCTCGAAGGGCCGAATAGCAGCCTCCTGCACCTATTTTCTATGTCTCTGTCTCTAAGCCCAAACTCCCTTGACCGTTTGTATTTCGAAGTGTTTGTAATGTTCACAAACTTGATGGTTGTTGGGAAGTAGCTGTTCCTGAACCTGGTGGTCATGGTAAGTAGATTCCTGTACCTAATTCCCGATGGCAGGAATGAATGGCGGTGTTGGCTCGAAGGGCCGAATGGCCTACTCCGGCAATTGAAATTGGCCCTTCGAGTCCTCACCAACCAACCAACACCTCATGCATTAGCACTATCCTACACACTTGGGACAATTTCCAATTTTACTGAAGCCAATTATCCTACAAACCTGCACGTCTTTGGAGTGTGGGAGGAAACCGGCGCACCTGGAGAAAGGGCACGAGGTCACGGGGAGAACGTACAAACTCCGTATGGACAGCACCCGTAGTCAGGAACGAACCTGGGTCCCTGGCGCTGTAAGGCAGCAACTCTACCGCTGCGCCACCGCGCCGCCCAGCATTGACTGACATTTGAATGCCCCTTGAACTGATTGGCATTCCTCCTGGAGCATTCAACTTTCAAGTTTTGGGAGAAACTTAAATAAAATCTTCCCAACAAAAGATGTCTGCAAATCTGGAAGTCCAGTTGCAGTTTGCTTATGAATGTGGAAGTCAAAATCATTGAAGTAAAGACAGGTCTCGACCCGAAACGTCACCCATTTCTTCTCTCCAGAGAGGCTGCCTGTCCCACGGAGTTACTCCAGCATTTTGTGTCTACCTTTGGTAAAAATCATTGAAATGATGCACGTGCAAATTGTTGTTGGTTTGCAATGATCATTTATCCTTATAAAGCAAAGCTAATTGCTTCTGACAGGGGTGCCATAGCCAGCAGCAATGACTTGACACCAGAATGTGGTTTAACTTCATGAAGCTTGTGGCATGCCAAGATATCTTTTGCAAGAAGTTGTTTCTTACTTTTGTTAGGTGTGTCCGTGTTTTTTCCAGCTCAATACTGAGCAGAGCTCTAATGTACTTGCTTCACTGACTGAGATTGTTGAAAGGAGGTTATAAATTCAGGCGAAAGAACCGCCTCGTTTATATATTTAAAAAAAAGGTAGACACAAAATGCTGGGGTAACTCCAGCATCTCTGGCAAGAAGGAATGGGTGATGTTTTGGGTCGAGACCCTTCAGACATACAGTGCCCTCCATAATGTTTGAGACAAAGACGCATCATTTGTTTATTTACCTCTGTACTCCACAATTTGAGATTTGTAATAGAAAAAAAATCACGTGGTTAAAGTGCACGTTGTCAGATTTTAATAATGGACATTTTTATACATTTTGGTTTCACCATCTAGAAATTACAGCCGTGTTTATACATAGTTCTCCCATTTCAGGGCACCATAATATTTGCGACACATGGCTTCACAGGTGTTTGTAATTGCTCGGGTGTGTTTAATTGCCTCCTTAATGCAGGTATAAGAGAGCTCTCAGCACCTAGTCTTTCCTCCAGTCTTTCCATCACCTTTGGAAACTTTTATTGCTGTTTATCAACATGAGGACCAAAGTTGTGCTAATGACAGTCAACAAAGCCGTTATGAGACCTAGTAACACGAATAAAACTGTTAGAGACATCAGCCAAACCTTAGGCTTCTCAAACTCAACTTTGGAATATCATTAAGAAGAAAGAGAGCACTGGTGAGCTTACTAATCGCAAAGGGACTGGCAGGCCAAGGAAGACCACCACAGCTGATGACAGAAGAATTCGCTCTATAATAAAGAAAATCCCCCAACACCTGTCCGACAGATCAGAAACACTCTTCGGGAGTCAGGTATGAATTTGTCAATGACCACTATCCGCAGAAAATTTCATGGACAGTAATACAGAGGCTACACTGCAAGATGCAAACCACTAGTTAGCCGCAAAAATAGGATGGCCAGGTTACAGTTTGCCAAGAGTTACTTAAAAGAGCAACCACAGTTCTGGAAAAAGGTCTTGTGGACAGATGAGACGAAGATTAACTTGTATCGGATTGATGGCAAGAGCAAAGTATGGAGGAGAGAAGGAATTGCCCAAGATACAAATTGCCTTTATTGTCATTCAAACAAACAGAGGTTTGAACAAAATTTTGTTCCCTGCAGTCATAACAATAATATAAACATAGCACACAATTAACACAATTTCACACAAACATCCATCGCAGTGAATCTCCAACTCCTCCTCACTGTGATGGAAGGCAAAAGTATTTTCTCTTCCCAGTTCGTCGAAGCGATCGAGGCTCCTGATGTTAAAGCCCCCGGCAGGCATTGGTAAGTCCCACGGCCGATTAAGCTGCACCGGGCGATGTAAGGTCCTGGGACGGGCCGATTCAAACCCCTCGATTCGTGGCAGGCGAAGATGCCTTTGCGGGAGCTCTCGGAAATCTGTCCCCTACCAGCGACCTGCAAGCTCCCGATTTTACCTTCCGCAGGGTCTGCGGCCGAGGCCTCCGAGGCTCCGCAGTCGGGCCGCCGCCGCCCCGCCAGCACAGCCTCCGCTCCAGCCTGCTCCGCGAGGTAAGGCCTCCGAGGCTCCACAATGTTAGGCCCAAGCAAACGGGGACACGACAAGGAAAAGGTCGCGTCTACGTTCAAGGAAGTAATTAGAAAGTTAAAAGTTTCTTGGCAGCGGAGTGATGAGTGTGTGGCCAGGATGGTGTGGGTCCTTGATGATGCTGCCAGCCTTTTTGAGGCAGCGACTGCGATGGATCCCCTCGATGGTAGGGAGGTCAGAGCCGATGATGGACTGGGCAGTGTTTACAACTTTTTGCAGCCTTTTTCCGGTCCTGGACGCTCAGGTTGCCGCACCAAGCCACGATGCAACGGGTCAGAATGCTCTCTACTGCGCACCTGTAGAAGTTCGAGAGAGTCCTCCGTGACATACCGACTCTCCGTAATCTTCTCAGGAAGTAGAGGCGCTGATGTGCTTCTTTCAATTCAATCTTTAATTGTGCAGTGTACAGTAAAGAAACAACGTAATGCTGTTAGCATCTCCCCAGAAGAGCGAACTTAGAATAATGAACGGTAAAAAAATATATATATGTACAAACAGTATCAGTAGTGCAATTATACTGGGGGGAGGAGTGTCCGGGGGGGGGAAGAAGCTGTTCCTGAACCTACAGGTCCGGCAATGGAGGGACCTGTAGCGCCTCCCGGATGGGAGGAGGGTAAACAGTCTGTGGCTGGGGTGAGACCAGTCCTTGACGATGCTGCGCGCCCTTCGCAGACATCGCTTGCTATGGACAGACTCAATGGAGGGGAGTGTGGAACCGGTGATGCGTTGGGCAGTTTTCACCACCCTCTGCAGTGCTTTCCGGTCAGAGACAGAGCAGTTGCCATACCATATTGTGGTACAGTTGGTAAGGATGCTCTCGATGGTGCAGCGGTAGAAGTTCACCAGAATCTGAGGAGATAGATGGACCTTCTTTAGTCTCCTCAGGAAGAAGAAATGCTTGTTTATAATTGCATCAGTGTTCTGGGACCAGGAGAGATCTTCGGAAATATGAACGCACAGGAATTTGAAGTTTTTGACCCTTTCCCCCATCGACCCATCGATATAAACGGGACTGTGGGACCCCATCCTACCCCTTTCCGAAGTCCAAATCAGTTCCTTGTTTTGCTGGTGTTGAGAGCCAGGTTATTGTGCTGGCACCATTTGGTCAATCGGTCGATCTCACATCTATACTCTGGCTCATCCCCATCAGTGATACGTCCCACGACAGTGGTGTCGTCAGCGAACTTGATGATGGAGTTCGTACTATGTCCGGCTACGCAGTCATGAGTATAGAGTGAGTACAGGATGGAGCTGAGCATACAGCCTTGAGGTGCTCCCCTGCTGATTGTTATTGAGGATGACACATTTCCACCAATACGGACAGACTGGTCTGTGAATGAGGAAGTCGAGGATCCAATTTCAGAGGGATGCGCAGAGACCCAGATCTGAGAGCTTAATAACCAGCTTGGAGGGGATGATAGTATTAAAATGGCCTTCATTAAAATCTGACAATGTGCACTTTAACCACATTTTTAAATTTTATTTTACTAATCTCAAATTGTGGAGTACAGGGGCAAATAAATAAATGATAGGTATTTGGCCCAAACACTACGGGGGGCACTGTATCTTAAGACAATGATTTTTTTTTAAAAAGACATGTTGGCAGCGTGGGCAAGTTGGGCTGAAGGATCCGTTTCCATGCTGTATCATTCTATGACTGGGTCTGGGCTGCGTCCACAATTGTGGTCTTGAATAGAGCTGTTCCCAAACCATGCTGTGATGCATCTCGATAAAATGCTTTCTTAGGCGCATCTGTAGAAGTTGGCGAGAGTTGTTGGAGGCATGCTGATCTTCCTAAGCTATCTAAGGAAGTAGAGGCGTTGGTGTGCTATCTTGGCCATCGCGTTGGTATGGTAAGTTGCCATCCAGGGCAAGTTGCTGGTGATATTTACTCCTCTGAACTTAAAGCTTTCAACTATCTCTACTTTGCTGCCATCAATGCAAACCGGGGTATGTGCTTCCTGAAGTCGATCACTATCTCCTTTGTCTTTCTGACATTGAGAGCAAGGTTGTTGTCTCGACACCAGGACATGAGGTTCTGAATCTCCTTCCTGTACTCCGTCTCATCGTTATTTGTTATCCGGCCCATAATGGTGGTGTCGTCTGCAAATTTGTAAACTGAATTAGATTTGTATATGGCTGCACAGTTGTGGGTGTACAAGGAGCAAAGGAGGGGCTGAGAACTCAGCCTTGCAGAGCACCAGTGTTGAGGATTATCGTGGAGGATGATTTGTTCCCTATCCTCACTGATTGGGGTCTGTTGGTCAGGAAGTCGAGGATCCAGTTGCAGAGATGAGTGCTGACACCACGTCCCACGAGTTTGGTGATGAATTCTTGGTCACGTCCAAACGGTGTGGAAAAGTTACACAATACAGCACCTTTAGCTCAATGTCTGTGCCGAACATGATTCCAAGATAAACTAACCTCATCTACCTGCACATTATCCATGCGCCTATCGAAAAGTCTCTCCAATGCCTCTTTCATATCTGCCTCCACCTCCACTTCTCGTAGTGTGTTCCAGGCACCCACCACCCTCTAGGGAAGGGTACCTGCACATCACCTTTGCCCCTCTCACCTAAGCTTTGCTCCTCGCCGTAAAGCTATGCTCTCTAGTATTTGACATTTCCACCTCGGGGGGGAGGGGGGGGGAAACGTTTCTGACTGTCGACCCTGTTGATATAAATACCCAATTAATTTTTACTGTTAATCTGTTGCATTTATAACAACAGGCCATTATGGGCTCCACCCTTCCTTGGTCCTCTGTTGCCAGCCCGGCTTTGTTCTGATCTTCTCTTGTCTCCAGTTCCCTCCCCTCTACTTTCAGTCTGAAGAAGGGTCCCGACCCAAATGGTCACCCGCACATTTACTCCAGACATGCTGCCTGACCCGCTGAGTTACTCCAGTACTTTGTGTCTATCTTCAGTATATACACATTGATATCCATGTTGTTTCCAAACTTAATCTCATACATAATTGGCCTTGGGATGTATTAATACAGTATTTGAATGTAATTGTCAGTGCTTTGGTGAATGTAGCTGAATTGACTATGGCATATTGCAGACCAATGAAATTGTGCGCTAACCTTTTAAATGAGGTCACCAATTCAACAGATGTAGGTCTTAACTATTTCTGAATGGAAGAAGGAACATATAGGGGCGGCAAGGTGGCGCAGAGGTAGAGTTGCTGCCTTACAGCATCAGAGACGCAGGTTCGATCCTGTCTACGGGAGCTTGTACGTTATCCTCGTGACTGCGTGGGTTTTCTCCGGGTGCTCCGGTTTCCTCCCACACTCCAAAGATGTACGGGTTTGTAGGTTAAAATTGGCGAGGGTAAATATTGTAAAATTGTCCCTAGTGTGTCGGATAGTATTAGCGTGCAGGGATCGCTGGTCGGCGCAGACTCGGTGGGTGAAGGGCCTGTTTCTGTACGGTCTCTTTAAAAGGAAGGAGCAGAACGTTAAAAAGACTAAATGAATGTTTGTACCAGCGTTGCCTTCTGAGGATCAGCAGTGGATGTTGCCAGTACTGGAAAGGCTTTATGTGTTCCTTAAACCTGAACGTTTCCATGTAATGTTCTATGTTCCTTGTTTGGTCACGATTGGGTTGGCGCTTCTTAGGGATAAACAGGATAAATTGCCTTGGCAAATGCCTTCCAAATCTCTGAAAAAAGCAATATGAAGATTTTTAAATGGGGCAGAGTTTACGGGTGGGAGTTATTTGGAGCCATTGCAAATCGGCCATGGGATTGAACATTTTTATGGAAATTATTTTGGTGAAAAAAAATATTTTGAGCAACATTCTTGTAATTGGTACCATCTGCAGTTCAGACTGATTTCACCAGTTGCAGGGACCTATTGAAGTTGACGTGCTGAATTATTCAATAGAAGCAGGCTAATATATTTGTTAATTATCAGTTAACACACATGCTTAGGAGGAATAGTTTAGTTTGGAGATACAGCGCGGGAACGGGCTTTTTCGGCCCACCGGGTCCGCGCTGACCAGCGATCCCCGCACATTAACACTATCCTATACCCACTAAGGACAATTTTTACATTTACCAAGCCAATTAATCTACATACCTGAACCTCTTTGGAGTGTGGGAGGAAACCGAAGATCTCGGAGAAAACCCAGGAGGGCCACGGGGAGAAGGTACAAACTCCGTACAGACAGCACGCGTAGTCGGGATCGAACACGGGTCTCCGGCGCTGCATTCGCTGTAAGGCGGCAACTTGGTTCTTGGTTACTTGGTCCTCCAAAATATTCCAACTGGAATTTAAACTGGAGATGGTGAAGGGAGGGGTTTAGCCAGAGAGGGTTTCTTGGGAAATAAGTGCCACTGGGCGGTAGAGTCATATTATAGATTATGGCTAGATTATGATGAGGGGAACTATCCATCATATAATTCCATAAACTATCTTTCAACAATTTTGTTGCACGGACACTCGGAGAATTGCAGATGATGAAGTCTAGAGATAAATACACAGTGCTGGAGTCTTTTAGCAGGATTGGGCCACACCAATGGAGAACATGGATAGGCTGACATTCAGCGCCTCAAATTTTGCTTGAGCAGCTAGCAACCTAGTAGTATGAACCCCCCCCCCCCCCCCCCTCCCCACTCATCTTACTAGTTCCCAGAAAAAACCCACACGCCCACTGGAAAAACCTGGCTACGGGTGCTGTCTGTGCAAAGTTTATGCATTCTCCCTGTGACCGCATGGGTCTGAAGAAGGGTGTCGGCCCGAAACGTTACCCATTTCCTTCGCTCCAAAGATGCTGCTGCACCCGCTGAGTTTCTCCAGCACTTTTGTCTACCGTGGGTTTTCCCAGGTTTCCTCCCGCAATCCAAAGATGTACAGGTTTGTAGGGTAGTTGGCTTTGATTGTAAAATTGTCCCTAGTGTGTGTAGGATGGTGGGCACGGGGTGATTACTGGTCCGTGCAAACCCGGTGGGCCGAAGGGCCTGTTTCTGTGCTGTATCTTTAAAGTCACGGGAGAATGTACAAACTCCAATGAGACTGCACCAGTAGTCAGGATTGAACCTGGGTCACTGGTGCTGTAAGGCAGCAACTCTACCGCTGCGCCACGATGTCACATATGTTCATTATAGTGTGACTTTTTTTCCCTTCTAGACACAAGACGTCAACATTTCAGTCTTTAATTTTAACCACTGCAAACTGTCTTCCTCCTACAGTTTTGTGCTTCGAAACCCAGATTTCCTAAATAGTCATTTCCATTTGCCTTTCACCCCACTGTTTTCAATCTTATTGCTATTTTCATCTTTTTTTTATCGCCTGGGTTTCTCAATTTTAAAACTATCTTTTATGGACATTATCTTTCAAAATCAAACCTTTGCTTTTTAAAATATTTAGGGCTTCTGGGATCAAGGGATATGGAGAGAAAGCATGAGCGGGGTACTAACTTTGGATGATCAGCCATGATCATATTGAATGGCGGTGTTGGCTCGAAGGGCCGAATGGCCTACTCCTGCACCTATTTTCTATGTTTCTTTCATTGATTTGTTGGTAATCACCACCAAAAAAAATCAATGAAAATCAAGGGGCATCAATTAACAAATGCATTGCTGCCAACGGCTCCACCGTTCAATTACGGCTTTCCCTTCTCAACCCCATTCTCCTGCCTTCTCCCTGAAATCTTTGACGCCCTTACTAATCAAAAGCCTATCACTTTCTGCTTCAATACCTAATGACGTGGCCTCCGCCATCATTTGTGGCAAAGAATTCCACAGATTCGCTGCCCTCTGGCTAAAGAGATTGCCATTCCACATCCTTCAATTCTGAGGCTGTGCCCCCTGCTCCTAGACTCTCCCACTAATGGAAACATCCTCTCCACCCCGGGCAGTGTCCCCCAGAATTCAATCTCTGACAAAACGAGGCGACACTTGTGTACTGACTAGGTGAGGTCTGCTACATGATTTTACCGTGGTGCGTGGAAATCAAACCATTTCACTGTACATTTGCCAGCTTGCCTGATAAAGGCTTCAGAATAAAATGGGTGGATAATTCTCATGCTTTGGGAATATTTTCAAGTCCAGATGCAGCTTCCGAGGCTCTGACCATCTGCCACGAACTGTTCAAAATACAGCCCTTGTCTCGAGCAACAAAACAGTCAAAACTGATGAATACATAAATTGTAATTGAATCATTGAAATAATTCTCCAACTGATTTCCTCTAAATTCCTTGTCCTAAACCTATTCCCCCCCGGTCAGAAATACTGCTACTGAGTGAAATTGTTCCTCATTATCTCTGACCCTCCAAGTTTGTGCCCCTCAGTTAGGCTTCTTCCCCCCCTCCCCCCATGAAAGCATTTTATCGGGATTCGTGGGTTTGGAACAGCTCCATGCAAGAAACTGCAGCGATTGTGGATACAGCCCACTTCCATTCCATTGACTCAATGTAAACCTCGTGCTGCCCCAGCAAGGCCAGCAGCATAATCAAGGACCGGTCTCACCCCGGTCATTCCCTCTTCTCGCAGCGAGCAAGAGGTACAGAAGTGTGAAAAAGCACACCTCCAAATTCAGGGACAGTTTCTTCCCAGCTGTTATTAGGAAACTGAATCATCCTATCACCCAGTAGAGAGCGGTCCTGACCTCCCATCCACCTCATTGGAGACCCTCAGACTGCCTTCATTTGGACTTTACTGACATTTATCTTGCACTAAACATTATTCCTTTTATCCTGTACTGTACACTGTGGGCGGCTCGATTGTAATCATGTATTGTCTTTCTGATGACTGGATCGCACGCAAAAAAAGCGTTTCACTGTACTTCGGTACACGTGACAATAGACAATAAGTTAAACTATTCTCTTGCATGAGACCATGTCAAAGTCTTACTTAAATCCATTTAAACCGCCTTTAAAATGACTTCCTTAAAAATTCGCTCCTGTTAGACAAAATCCCCAACTAAACCCTGAATCTCCTAAATTCTAATTAATCCTGCTCTTCTGATCATCTTCTGATCTGCATTATCATGTATCTCCTCTTGGACCAGAGACCACTTGAAGATTTCCATCAAACCCCAACAACCTTCTCCCTTGCACCTTGGGATCTAGGACCATTCCTCACGTGGTCAATAAAAGCTGGTTGCTCACTGATCTCTACATTCAGTGATGTGATAAATGAAAAGTTCAAACATACTCACTGATAAATGACTAAATGTGTAAGTTCATAAGTGGTAGTAGCACAATTAGGCTTAGTTTAGCCCAACAAATCTGGCATTCAATCACAGCCGATTTGTTCAATGTAGAAATAATTGGTTATGTTTACCTTTTTTGACATTTTGCTTGGTTAAAACTTGGTGTTTAATCATTTTGTGTGTTGCATGTACCTCTCTAAACCAAGTCTTTGGTTTGGAGATATATAGCACAGGAACAGGCCCTTCCGCCCACAGTCCACACCGACCATCGATCACACGTTCACAATAGTTCTAAGTTATTCTAGTCTCTCACCTCTCCCTACATACTAGAGGCAATTTAATCTACAAATCTGCACTTCTTTGAGATATGGGAGGAAACCCACGAGGCCACAGGGAAAACGTGTGAATGCCACACAGTCACCGAGGTTTGGTTTGAACATGATTCCCTGCAATTTAACGGGACAGCCAGCATCTCCGGAGAAGGTGATGTTTTGGTTCGAGACCCCTCTGCAGTCTGAAGAAAGGTCTCGACCCAAAACGTCACCTATTACTTTTCTCCAGAGATGCTGCCCGACCTGCTGAGTTACTCCAGCATTTTGTGTCTTATCTTCGGTGTAAGCCAGCATCTGCAGTTCCTTCCTACACATTTTCTCTGCAATTTTGTTTTAATTGAGAACTTCCCTGGTGTATATATGTTGTGAACCTTCTCCTTGAGAATTTGGACTGAGTTGAGAATGTTCAGTCCCATTCCTGCTTTAAACTCAGCTTTCCTTTGGTTGCAGATCCTAATAATATTTTTGCTGAAAGACACAGTAGCTCTAGCAAATCTCCCAACCAAAATATTGATCCCCTTTGAGTTCCGGTGCAACCAGCCTGCCTTGTGCAGGTCACCTCTGCCAGAGAAGACATCCCAATGGGTCAACAATCAGAACACCCTTGTGCCCTGCACCAGCCCCTCATCCATGCATGCAACTGCCCTGGCCTCCTATTCCTATTCTCTCCAGTATGTAGCACTAGGACTAATCCAGAGATTACTACCCTTGATCCTGCATGTTAATCTCCTGCCTAAATCCCTTTATTCATTCTCAGGACCTCTTCCCTTTTCTACCAATGTCATTGATACCAGGGCTGATTGGACCGATTGCTCCCAATTGGGCCCCATGCAAATTTTCTGTATTTCGTACGGAAACATGAATTTGCGTTGTTAAATCAGATTTAAAAAAAAACACATTTGCCTTGTTAAATACGGATTTTAATTTAAAATGAACATGGATAAAAACTACTGCACAGCCATCAGACAAAACCGATTTGTTAACTACCACTGTTAGCACTTGTTAACAGCCAGTAGTTAACACATAGTTATACAATGTGTCATCAATGCATTGATCCACATTCCTCACTAAATGTAATTGTGTTTTGACCAAGTATTAATGACGTCGCGACTCCTGTGAATTTTATTCAAAGGAACGCGGCGTCATTAATACTTGGTCAAAACACAATTACATTTACTGAGGAATGTAGATTGATGTGTTGATGATACATTGAGAATTTCTTAAAACTCACTTCATGATTGAGACCTCCGGACTGCTGGCATGGACTTCTTTTTGGTGTGCGGGTAAAGCCATTCACCTACCGACCCACATTGTGTCCCTCCCTCCCTCTCTCTCTTGTGCGCTCTCTCTCGCCCGCTCCCCATCTCGTCTCTCTCTCACTCCCTCTCTCTCACCCTGCTGCCTCGGCATTCCCAGCTGCATCTGCGGTTCCTTTCTTTTGGGGGTGGGGGGGGAAGTCTTGGCCCGTGGCGGCTCCTGGTCCGTTCTTTACACAGAGAGTGGTGAGTCTCTGGAATTCTCTGCCACAGAAGGTAGTTGAGGCCAGTTCATTGGCTATATTTAAGAGGGCGTTAGATGTGGCACTTGTGGCTAAAGGGATCAGGGGGTATGGAGAGAAGGCAGGTACGGGATACTGAGTTGGATGATCAGCCATGATCACATTGAATGGCGGTGCAGGCTCGAAGGGCCGAATGGCCTACTCCTGCACCTATTTTCTATGTTTCTATGTTCCCTCTGCGGGTGCTGCCTTCCCGCTGAGTTCCTCCACCACTCTGTGTTTTATATTTGGCTCTGGAGTTGAAGGTGGACACGGTGGGCTGTGGTGGCTCATTGGGACGGGCAGCGGCTATGGGGAGAGGGTTGCGTTTCTGGTCGAGACCCTTCTTCAGACAATCACAAGTACTCTCACCGACGAGAGTTCAGTTCAGTCCGAAGAAGGGCCTTCTCTCCAGAGTCGCAGAGCTGCCTGTCCTGCTATCTTCAATTGAAGAGTTAAATAAAATTTCTCTCGGGGAGGCCGAAGGTTAGGTTGTTAGCCAGGAAAGATAGATCAAGAATGATGTTGCTGTTCTGAGGGATAGCCAAGTCTATCCCTCATTGCTAGCAGCTGATGGGAAGCGGTTGTAAAAGAACAAATTGGAGGGAGAGTTCCTTTCACAGCGTGTGGAGAGTCTGGCCAGGGGTAAAGTTGCGGGGAGAGCGGGAGCGTTGAGGAGGTAGGGGTCGGGGATCATGCCAGCATTCAGCTCAAGAGCGGGTCAGCGGGCGACGGATAACAGGACAGTGGGAGGTGGAGTTTACTCCATATGTCAGTGCGAGTAACCTCAATTGGTCCCTTGTTCGTGCTGACACAGGAGTAAGCTCCACTGCCCTCTGTCATGTTATCCATCACCCGCTGACCCGCTCCGCTCTATGATCTTTGTTCTTGAGCTGGTCCCCTCGCTGTTCAGACGGAGAGCGCTGCCAGAGGTGAGCGGCCCGGCAGAAGGCCCTGAGGTCCCGGCGGCCGCTTGTAGCCACGCGGGCTGCTTCCCTCCCCGGCCACAATGCGGTGGCTTTGCACCCGGAGCGGCAGCGGTGAGTGAGTGCGTTACTGGCATGATCCCCGACCCCCTCCTTCTCAACGCACCTGCCCTCCCCGCAACTTTACCCCTGGCCAGACTCGCCACACGTTGCGAAAGGAACTCTCCCTCCAATTGGTCCTTTGAACTAGTATTGCTAATAAGATCACAACTGATTCAACTTGTCCCGGTGAGCTCCCGTTTTTCCCACCATCTCTCCACCTGCCGTCACCCTCCACCCCCCACCCATTCAGTAATTCAGAAAGAAGGAGATTTGGAAGCCTTGGGGCAAATTGAATTGTTACTTTCTTTATCTTTATTTTTTACTTTTACGGAGAGGAGGACAATCTGTACATGCGCGGTTTAAGATTTTTTGACAAACTGCCTACGCTGAGTAATTACTCACGGCACGTGCCTGAATATGACTCATTTATAATTATATATATGAAAATTGTTCCCAATTGGGCCTCGCTTGCGAGGCCGGCCCTGATTGGTACCAATATGTACACTAACCGTTGCCTGCCCTCCCTCCCTGTTGAGAATGTTCTGTAACCGCCCAGAGACATCCTTGACCGTGGCATCAGGGAGGCAACGCACCATCCCAGTGTCTCGTTTGCAGCCACACAATCGGCCCAATCTTTTCCCTCTATCGAGTTTCCTCTCGCTATAGCTCACCGCAATTTTAGTTTAGTTCGGAGATACAGTACAGAAACAAGCCCTTCGGCCCACCCAGTCCGACCGCGCTCACACTAGGGACAATTTACCCATTCACCAAGCCAATTAATCTAGAAACCCATGCGTCTTTGGAGTGTGGGAGCAAACCGAAGATCTCGGTGAAAACCCACGCAGGTCACGGGGAGAACGTACAAACTCCCCACAGACAGAACCCTTAGTCAGGATCGAACCCGGGTCTCCGCTGCTGCAAGCGCTGCAAGGCAGCAACTCTACCGCTGCGCCACCGTGGCCCCCCTATTTTCTGCATTTTCCAGAGTTTTCTGCAATTTCTTGCAGTCTTGGATGGAGCTGTTCCCAAACCATGGATCTCAACAAAATGCTGTGTCCTCCCTTCCCTGCTGTGCATCGGTTATAACCGTAAAACTTGTTGCAAGGAACAAACAGAAATATAGTGGGGCCAACAGTGCACGAGATAAGATGGTGGACGGCAGAGCGTGTTCAAGGGACCACACGGCCTCTTGTTCTTTTGCTCTTCGCATTCTCTTGGCCTTTTGGGTTGACGGCTGTGGAGAGAACTGGATCTCCGGTTTGTTTCCTGTGCTACCAACTTGCATTTTGGACCCAGATTGCAAAGATAATTGAAACGAGGTGTTTTTGGTCTGGTTTTTCCCACACATTCCAAAGACATACATGTTTGTAGGATAATTTGCCTCTGATTTAAAAAAAAAAAAAGAATATTTTCCCCTAGTATGTAAGACGGTGATAATGTACAGAGATTGCTGGTCGGCACGGACTCGGTGGTCTCTTTTTGTTGGAGTTCCTTGGGTCGGTTGCAATCGTTTGTGGAGAGAATGTGGAATGAAGGTTCATTGTTGAAGGTAGACAAAAGTGCTGGGGGAAACTCGGCGGGTGACGTTTCAATAGGCAACATTTCGAGCCGAAAGCTTTGACCCGAAACTTTGCCCATTTCCTTCGCTCCATAGATGCTGCCGCACCCGCTGAGTTTCTCCAGCACTTTTGTCTACCTTCGATTTTCCAGCATCTGCAGTTCCTTCTTAAACACATAAGTTCATTGTTGAAGGTTCACTTCTTTGTTTGATTAACTGTCCAGGAACTTTCTGTCTCGTACGGATTCCCTTTCATTGTTTACCGATGGTCTAGCCTGCTATTAAATAGAGCATGTTCCTCATTTTCTTCATTTTCTGCCCTTCAAATCTCCTGCCTTAAATCTGGCGTTTATCCACAAGAACAAGATTTACCTCCATTGAAGTAAATGTCTAACTGCACTGCAGTTGTGAGGTATTCTAATAATGAAAGAGTGGCAGAGAGAGATTCTTAGAACATAAAACCACGCAGCACTGGTAGATGTCTGAAGAAGGGTCCCGAACCGAAACGTCACCTTAACAATTGATGAGCGTTTGTCGGCACTGGGCCTGTACTCGCTGGAGTTTAGAAGGATGATCTCATTGACATTTACTGAATAGTTAAATCCCTGGATAGAGTGGATGTGGAGTGGATGTTTCCACTAGTGTGAGAGTCGAGGACACGAGGCAACAGCCTCAGAATCAAAGGGCGTATCTTTAGAAAGGAGATGAAGAAGGATTAATTTTGCCAGAGGGTGGTGAATCTGTAGAATTCATTGCCACAGATGGCTGTGGAGGCCAGTAAATAGATATTTTTAAGGCACAGATTGACAGATTCTTGATTAGTATGGGTGTCAGGCGTTATAGGGAGAAGGCAGGAGAATGGGGTTGAGAGGGGAAGATAGAACAGCCATGATTGAATGACAGAATAGACTAGATGGGCCGAATGGCCTAATTCTGCACCTAGAACTTATGAGCATTCCTTTACTCCAGAGATACTGCCAGATCTAAGTTACTCCAGCATTTTGTGTCTATCACAGGTAAAGGCCGTTCTGCCCACAATGTATGTTCCGAACATGATGCCGAGTTAATCTAATCTTCTCTGCCTGCTCCTCATCGATGACCCTCCATTCCCTGCACATCTGTGGGATTATATAAAAGCCTCTTAAATGCCATCATCTTGTCTGCCACCACCACTTCCCCCGACATCGTGTACCAGACACCCAGCGCACTCGGTATATAACAGAAAAACTATGCCCTGCAAAAATGAGACCGTATAAATTAGGGATTCCCAACCTTTCTCGTCCTGTTTACCCCTGGCAACTTTAATAGCACACAACAATGTTATTTCACTTATTTATGAACAACTAATGATGAACAGATACTGGTATACCAGAACCAAACACAGTCAGTCAATGAGAAAAATATGTACAAACCCTGAATCAATAAATTAGATTAGATTCTTTTATTTGTCATTCAGACCTTTCGGTCTGAACGAAATTTCGTTCCCCTGCAGTCATACATATAATTTTTTTTTTTAAATGACAGGACACACAATAAACACAAATTTAACATCCACCGCAGTGGATTTACCCCAAGTTGAGAACCCTTGGTATAAATATTCGTGTCACAGTGAAACATGGAAGTCCTGGGTAAAGATCGAGCTGGATATCCTGTTAGCATGTGCAGGAAGCAACTGCAGATGTTGCAGAAGGGTTTCGGCCCGAGACGTTGCCTATTTCCTTCGCTCCTTAGATGCTGCTGCACCCGCTGAGTTTCTCCAGCACTTTTGTCTACCTTGCTTTACATTCAAGATGGACACAAAATGCCGGAGTAACTCGGCAGAACAGCAGCATCTCTGGAGAGAAGGAAAGGGTGACGTTTCAGTCTGAAGAAGGGTCTCGATGCGATAAAATCACCCATTCCTTTCTCCAGCGATGCTCCCTGTCCCACTGAGTTACTCCAGTATTTCAGGTCCATCGACCCAGTTAGTATGCTTGCTGTTTTTTTGACGCAGTCCCTTTCACAAAGCAAAAGTGAGGCTGGTACAGTTTACATTGTTAATCCTCTTGAGTAGTTTAGATGTTCTTTGGTATTCGTAGCACACCTCAAACATCTGGAGCTTTTTAGAAACTTTGTGGAAATGCATTAAACATGAATTCCATGGATTTCTTTATTTTATTGAAATGGCATTTGAAAAACATAGAAAACTTTGTTTAATATGTTTGCCTGGTGCCATCCCTAGATGGTTAAAAGTGTGATTTTTTTTAGTTTAGAGATACAGCGTGGAAACAGGCCATTCGGCCCACTGAGTCCGTGCCGACCAGCGATCCCCACACATTAACACCATCCTCCACACACCAGGGACAAATTAGAAACATAGGAACATAGAAAAATAGGTGCAGGAGTAGGCCATTCGGCCCTTCAAGCCTGCACCGCCATTCAATATGATCATGGCTGATCATCCAACTCAGTATCCCGTACCTGCCCTCTCTCCATACCCCCGATCCCTTTAGCCACAAGGGCCACATATAACGCCCTCTTAAATATAGTCAATGAACTGGCCTCAACTACCTTCTGTGGCAGAGAATTCCAGAGACTCACCACTCTCTGTGTAAAGAATGTTTTCCTCATCTCGGTCCTAAAGGAATTCCCCCTTATCCTTAGACTGTGACCAAGACTTAATTGGCTTGGTGTACATTTACATGTACACCAAGCCAATTAACCTACAAACCCGTACGTCTTTGGTTTACTGACTTTGGTATAATAATAATATATTTTATTGTCATTACACACAAGTGCAACAAGATTTGGTTTGCAAAGGATATCATTGGCCTGGATAGAGTGGATGTGGAGAGGATGTTTGCACTAGTGAGGGAGTCTAGAAGAGTCTAGTGAGGCGTTCCTTTAGAAAGACGATGAGAAGGAATTTCTTTAGCTAGAGGGCGGTGAATCTGTGGATTCATTTAAAGCATTTAAAGCAGAGATAGATAAATTCTTGATTAGTACGGGTGTCAGGGGTCATGGAGATAAGGCAAGGGAATGGGGTTGAGAGGGAAAGATGGATTGGCCATGTTTGAATGGAGGAATAGACTTGATGGGCCGAATGGCCTAATTCTACTCCTGCAACGTGAGCTTATTTTAGTGAACAATGAAACCACATGTTATTTCTCTAGATTCTGCTCATGCAAACTACATATTTGTGCACAGTGCGTGCATTAAAACAATTTTGTGTGTGCCCCAGTAAATCTTGTAGAGTTTGGTGAAAATGATCAGTATCTAATCCACTGCCTATCTGGCCTTATATGTAAATAGCAGTAAGGGACTCTGGGTGTACAGAATTAAGCCTTAGAACAGTACAGCACAGGAACAGGCCCTTCAGGCCAACATATCTGCACTGACCATAAAGCCAAGTTAAACTAATCTTCTCTGCCTGCATAAGATCCTTATCCCTCCGCATCCATGTGCCTTTTTAAAAGCCCCTTAAACGCCACTGTGGTGTAGGTGTAGGAAAGAACTGCGGATGCTGGTTTAAATTGAAGTTAGACACGAAATGCTGGCCTAACTGAGAGGGACAGGCAACATCTCTGGAGAAAAGGAATGGGTGATGTTTTGGGTTCGGTTCCTTCTTCAGACTGATCAGATACTGTGGTCTCAGCCTCTACCACCACTTCTGGCAGTGTGTTCTGGCTTCTTGGAAAAAGACCCTGCCCCACACATCTACTTGGGGACAAATCTACAAGCAGATTCATCTACAGAAGCCAGTTCATCTACAAACCCACGTTTTTTGGGATCATAAGAAATAGTAGAATTAGGCCATTCGGCCCATCAATCCTACCCCACCATTCAGTCATGGCTGATCTATCTCTCCCTCTTAACCCAATTCTCCTGCCTTAGAAACATAGAAACTAGGTGCAGGAGGAGTGCATTCGGCCCTTTGAGTCAGTACAGCCATTCATTGTGATCATGGCTGATCATCCCCAATCAATAACCCGTGCCTGCCTTCTCCCCATATCCCTTGGTTCCACCAGCCCCTAGAGCACTATCTAAATGTCTCTTAAATCCATCCAGTGATTTGGCCTCTACTGCCCTCTGTGGCAGGGAATTCCACAAATTTACAACTCTCTGGGTGAACAAGTTTTTTTTCTCACCTCTTAGATGGCCTCTCCTTTAATCTACAGTGGCTTGCAAAAGTTTTCATACCCCTTGAACTTTTCCACATTTTGTCACGTTACAACCACAAACGTAAATGTATTTTATTGGGATTTTATGTGATAAACCAACACAAAGTGGCGCATAATTGTGAAGTGGAAGGGAAATGATACATGGTTTTCAAATTTTTTTACAAATAAAAGTGTGGCGTGCAAATGTATTCAGCTCCCTTTACTCTGATACCCCTAAATAAAATCCAGTGCAACCAATTGCCTTCAGAAGTCACCTAATTAGTAAATAGAGTCCACTTGTGTGTAATCTAATCTCTGTATAAATACAGCTGTTCTGTGAAGGCCTCAGAGGTTTGTTAGAGAACATTAGTGAACAAACAGCATCATGAAGCCCAAGGAACACACATGACAGGTCAGTGATAAAGTTGTGGAGAAGTTTAAAGCAGGGTTAGGTTATAAAAAAATATTCCAAGCTTTGAACATCTCACGGAGCACTGTTCAATCCATCATCCGAAAATGGAAAGAGTATGGCACAACTGCAAACCTACCAAGACATGGCCGTCCACCTAAACTGACAGGCCGGGCCAGGAGAGCATTGATCAGAGAAGCAGCCAAGAGGCCCATGGTAACTCTGGAGGAGCTGCAGAGAACCGCAGCTCAGGTGGGAGAATTTGTCCACAGGACAACTATTAGTCGTGCACTCCACAAATCGAGCCTTTATGGAAGAGTGGCAAGAAGAAACCCATTGTTGACACAAAGCCATAAGAAGTCCCGTTTGCAGTTCGCCACAAGCCATGTGGGGGACACAGCAAACATGTGGAGGAAGGTGCTATGGTCTGATGAGACCAAAATTGAAGTTTTTGGCCTAAATGCAAAACGCTTTGTGTGGCGGAAAACTAACACTGCCCATCACCCTGAACACACCATCCCCACTGTGAAACATGGTGGTGGCAGCATCATGCTGTGGGGATGGTTTTCTTCAGCAGGGACAGGGAAGCTGGTCAGAGTTGATGGGAAGATGGATGGAGCCAAATACAGGGCAATCTTGGAAGAAAACCTGTTAGAGTCTGCAAAAGACTTGAGACTGGGGCGGAGGTTTGCCTTCCAGCAGGACAACGACCCTAAACATACAGCCAGAGCTATAATGGAATGGTTTAGATCAAAGCATATTAATGTGTTAGAATGGCCCAGTCAAAGTCCAGACCTAAATCCAATTGAGAATCTCTGGCAAGACTTGAAAATTGCTGTTCACAGATGCCCTCCATCCAATCTGACTGAGCTTGAGCTATTTTGCAAAGAAGAATGGGCAAAAAATTCAGTGTCTAGATGTGCAAAGCTGGTAGAGACATTCCCCAAAAGACTTGCAGCTGTAATTGCAGCGAAAGGTATTTCTACAAAGTATTGACTCGGGGGGGCAGAATACTTTTGCATGCCACACTTTTCGGTTTTTTATTTGTAATAAAATTTGGAAACCATATATAATTTTCCTTCCACTTCACAATTATGCACCACTTTGTGTTGGTCTATCACATAAAATCCCAATAAAATACATTTACGTTTATGGTTGTAACGTGACAAAATGTGGAAAAGTTCAAGGGGTATGAAAACTTTTGCAAGCCACTGTAAGACTGTGGCCCCTGGTTCTGGACTCGCAAAACATTGGGAACATTTTTCCTGCATCTAGCTTGTCCAGTCCTTTTATAATTTTATATGTTTCTATAAGATACCCTCTCATCCTTCTAAACTCCAGTGAATACAAGCCTAGTCTTTTCAATCATTCCTCATATGACAGTCCTGCCATCCCAGGGATCAATCTCGTGAACCTACGTTGCACTGTCTCAATCACAAGGATGTCCTTCCTCCTGCTTCTCCCCATAACCTCTGACATCTACAACTAATCAAGAATCTATCTGTCTTAAAAATATCCACTGACTTGGCCTCCACAGTCTTCTGTGGCAAAGAATTTCCACAGATTCACCCCCATCCTCCTCTGACTAAAGACATTTCTCCTCATCTACTTCCTAAATCTGTGGCTATGACCTCTGGGATGTGGGAGGGACCTAGAGGAAACCCATGCGGTCATGGAGAATGCAATCTCCACATTGAGAGCAAACATAGAAACATAGAAAATAGGTGCAGGAGTAGGCCATTCGGCCCTTCGAGCCTGCACCGCCATTCAATGTGATCATGGCTGATCATCCAACTCAGTATCCCGTACCTGCCTTCTTTCCATACCCCCTGATCCCTTTAGCCACAAGTGCCACATCTAACGCCCTCTTAAATATAGCCAATGAACTGGCCTCAACTACCTTCTGTGGCAGAGAATAGTAAGATTGAACGAGAACTTACCAGTTCGAAGGTTGATCTTTATTTTATGAGGAGTCGAAGTGAGGGATTTCGTGAAGAGCCCGCCGGCGCGCATGCTCGACATACTTCAAAGTAGCGGCGTGGAATCACAGAAACCAACAAAGAAATGACTTCGCATAGTAAGATTGAAGTGACTAAGATTACCAGATGAAGGTGATTGAGGGTTGGGCGAGGAGGGCACGAAATCCCT
Source organism: Raja brachyura (assembly GCA_963514005.1). The sequence continues at coordinate 16,791,810 of OY740783.1, forward strand.
CACTTCGACTCCTCATAAAATAAAGATCAACCTTCGAACTGGTAAGTTCTCGTTCAATCTTACTATTTCATTTCGGAGTCACGTGAGTGACTTCGTGAAGACTTCAAAGCTTCTGTGATTACACGCCCTGGACCACGTCCATGCTGACACACCACTACCAGGGATGGATGGGAGGAACAAACTTGCTCAATAGTTCATACTGCAAAACAAGAGCAGAGTTATTAATAACAAATCAAAACCCCTCATGCGGGGACATCTCCACGTTCGTGACCTGCATTCAGCACGGCTTCTGTAAACTGTAGAGGAGCAGCAACAGGCTTGTTATAAAAACGCTGGAACACAGCTTCATTAGCCCATCCTGCTGTGGCGAGAATTTTGTCCATGGGCACCTCCATGACCCTCGCCGTTGACGTCGATGCAGCCCTGTTGGAAAGAGACTTGAACACATTAGTGTCGATACCTGACTTACCCAAAACGACTGGAAGCCACATGGATATCGTCTGGACTGTCACTCGATGATGAGGTCTCTTATGAGTGACAAGCAGGTATCGCTCCATTCCTCTGATGCGTGCCGTCACCTTGACATAGTGGCGGATATGTGAGGCTACACATAGCCTAGCATCTGCGGGGTATGCCGGGAACTTCAGCTGCAGCCCTGTGCACCCAGGTCTATGCTGCTTTAGTAGCTCGTCAATGAAAAAGACTACTTCTGTGGGGGTAGACGTCATTCTGTCGACACGAAGTTTGTGTAGTGTCTGTACCCTCTGAGCTGAAGTCAGCGCTAGTAACATCACCAGCTTCATGGTGCGTTGGTCCAGTTGGAGCCCTTCCATGGGTGACCACGTCCTGAGCAGGGTTAATACGTCCCTGACATCCCAGGTGATATTATAGCGTGGTGTAGGCGGATTCATATTGAATATACCCCGCATGAGTCTGGACACTAGCCTGTTGGATCCTACCTCCAACTGAGGTAGAATGATAGCGCACTTCTGGCGCTGTTGATGGCACTGTAACTTAAGTGTTCATCATGGTGCAACCCCGCGAGGAGTTCCAGGACGTCGGTTGTTGTCACGTCATCGTACGTGATGCGAGAGCGGCTGCAGTAGGCTTCCCACTTCTTAATATGCGAGCGGTATCTTCGCCTTGTAGACTCTCGACACGACGCCCCGGTGGTATCCATGGTCCGAGCCGAGAGGCCGTATTGGACTAACGGCCTGTTCAGAACCTGCAAGCCAACAAATTTAAATAGCCATGGCAGGGATGCGGCTCCCCTGAGACAGGGTGAGTAACCAATTGTGGGCAACCCTTCAAAAGGACCCAAGGTTCGTTGAGCATGTCAAAGACCACCGGATACCAAGGCTGTGTGGGCCAGTCGGGTATAATAAGGATGCCCTTGGCAGCATCTGCCTGAATCTTTCCCAATACCCGACTGATGAGGCAAAATGGGGGGAAGGCATAGAAAAACCACTTCCCCCAGTCCAGCGAGAATGCATCTAGCGCTACTGCCCCAGGATCTGGTTCCGATGAAACGTAGGTTGGTACCTGATGGTTCCACCGTGACGCAAAGAGGTCAATGTCCGGTTTACCAAATTTGGCTGTGACTTTAGAAAAGATCTCAGGATGCAACATCCATTCAATGTTGTCATTAAATTTGCGTGACCTGGTGTCCGCCACAGTATTAAGCTCACCTGGCAAATAGGTAGCTGAAATCCAAATGTCTCTTTGAACACACCAGAGCCAAATTGAGTTTGCCAATTTGTCACACGAAACAGGCCTGGTACCACCCATATGGTTTAAATATGCTACTGCTGTGGTGTTGTCTATTTGGAGACGGACATGTGCTCCAACAAGCTTAGAACAATACGCACGAAGTCCGTGGAATGCTGCCAGCAACTCCAAATAGTTAATCCCTTGAGTTAACAACATCGTTGATTCAAGGGTGTCCCATCTGCCACCACAACTAGAGCAATTATTCGTGGATCCCCAACCATTGGAGCTTGCATCAGTTTGCAAATATACCACCGGATTAGCCTCCCTAATAGGCTTGAATGAGTTGCTAATGTGACACACCCACCATTGCAACTCATTTATCGCTTCGGGCGGCAGCTGCATGGACCGATCATAATAACCAGCGTTCTGTTTTAACGCAGCAATTTTAGCTCTTTGCAAATTCTGATAATGCAAAGGTCCATATCGCGCTGCCGAAAACAAAGCTACCAGCTTCCCAATTATTGTAGCTAAGTGCCGAATCGATGGTATATTGGTGCGGATTAAATCTTGACACACCTGGGTAACCTCCTCAATCTTGTTAATTGGAATGGTAACCCTCATGCTTATAGAGTTCACCGTGAACCCTAGGTAATTAATCACCTGGGCAGGGTAGAACTTTGATTTCTCTGGATGGACAATAAACCCCAATTGTTGAAATATATTGACAGCAGCTGCAACACCCTGTTCAGCCAATTCCAGGGTGTGGCCCACAATTAAGACATCATCTAAATAGGCCATACTATATGGTGTCGTTGTCTCAAATAAGCCATAATTGGCTTCACTAATTTAGTGAACAATCTAGGGCTGTGGTGAGCTCATTAGGCAAAGCCTTGTACTGCCAGAGTTGCCCCATCCAGATGAATTTTTAAAACCTTCTGTCACATTTCTGGACGGATACGGAATAATATGCGTCTTTTAAACCGATGCATGCCATAAAACAACCATGAGAAATCAATGATTTGGTTGTTTCATCGTATCCATTTTAAAATGAGAATATGTTACAAAAGTATTCAAACGGGTTAGATCAATAATGACACGACAACTTCCATCCTTCTTAGGTCTGGTGAATATGTTCGAAACAAATTCAACTGGCTCATGCACCACTCTCTTAATCACTCCTTTGCTCAAGACTTAACAATTCCTTATAGCCGGCTGCCTGTTCTGCAGCAGATAATTTTAAATGTTCGAGCGGGCATGTGCTGGGATGGAGGAATGTCGCCATTAATAAACTCAATTTTATGCCCCTGAATATTCTGCAACACATACTCGTCACCAGTGAAATTACCTCATGCACCCAAAAAACCACCGAAGGTGACCACCAACATGTGAAGTTAAACAGAGAGAAAAGAGAGAACCAGACCCCCTCACCTCCGTGGTTACCGGCGGTCCTTGACACGCGTGTGTGGACGTGGAGGTGCTGGGTTGGCTTGAGGGCGCTGCGTCTTCGTTTTCCACCAGGGTCTCTGCCGACCCTGTCCTAAAAAAGACCCCTGGTGCTGGGTCTGATGTTGCTGTCGTTGTGGAGCTTGAGGGTGGGTCCTCGTCGAGGTACTGGCAGACCCTCGTGATCGAATGTATGGAGACTTTGAGCCTGACGGTGTGGGGGCACTCTGAGGGCGCATGATCCCCACCGTTTTGGCTTGCTCGTCAAGCTCTTTGACTCTCTTCGAGAGGTCCTTCCCAAAGAGCTGACGGGGCGGGGGCGGCGGCGCTGGTTTGCACACTCCTGCAAACTTTGGATTGAGCGCTGGGCGGATGCTGGTTTTGCGAAACCCGTTAATTTCGTGCTGGGTCGCGCACAGGAGGGCCAGGGCATCTCCCTGGTCCAAATTCAATTCGTCCCCGTCCACCGACCGCACAAAGGCGGTAATACCGGCCGTGAGGAGCTTCAGGATCCGCTGCAGTTTTACCTCCTGTTGACGGATAGCCGCACTGATGTTGCCCCATATCGGCGTATTGACCACAGGCACGTTGAGGGAGTTGCAATTGGATGGAGCCTTGTGACGGCTCATTGCCTGGATGAGGACTTCTTCCTGCTGCTCCAGGCTGATAGTAGATGTTTGTGAAGACGCCCTGTGCCTGTTGCTGCCCTGCTGTTGTTGACGTTGAAGCAGGAGCTCCAGCAGCCGCTCCATACGGTCAATACGCCCTTCACCCTGAACACTCAGGTGGTCGGAGTCCTCCGGCTCTGAAAAGAAAACCGGGCTCCTGTCATCGGCCCGCACCTCTTCGAGGCCCTGCCGGTGCCGGTAGTTGTCGCTAACAGCCGCCGAGGCGAACTGCGCGATTCCTGCGCGGGCGTGTTCAACCGCCGCTGTTTAGCGGGAGCTGAAGCCGCTGCCTCTAAGGGCACTTGCGGCGAGGTGTCGGCACCAGCCGAAGCATGGCTGCCTGGGGCCCGCGCAGTCTTGCCGGCTGCCCACATCGTGGACGTTGCCGACGCATGGTCTTGCCCACCCATCCATGGGGGGCTCGGCGACCGTGACGAGACCCGACTCGACCGACCCGTCCCGGCGTCGAGAGTCGGGGCGTGCCGGCTGGACCTCACAGCCGCCCCGGGTCTTTCCCTGGAACCTGACCGCTCCTCCGTGTCAGGCAATGCCTTAGCCCTGGTAGGGTTAGGCTTCTGGGCTCCTGCCCTTCCCCTTCTCGGAGTGGAACAGGCCATGCAGCCGCACGCACCCAGCTCGAGGTCGCCAGCGAGCCCGCTGACGACCTGACTGCCATGGCAGGGTCCCCCTGCTCTGGCGGCACACCACACTCCTCCTCGTCGAGCTCCTCCGAGCTGTGGTGTGCTGGCGGATCTGGACCTGTAAACACAGGGCTTACCCACATCTCCGCCTGAGTCCCGGCCTGCGATGCAGGTACTGCCGATGGTAAAGGCCCCGGAACTGTTGACCGGCGAACTCGTCCTGACGTCCTCCGGCCCTTGGAACTCCCATCCATGTCCTTGCTGCAAGACAAAACCAACAACAAGGACCACCAACTAAAGGTAGAATACTTACCTCCGTGGCCCCTTCTGAAGGGCTGGCGAGGAGCGCGCTCCACCGCCAGCCGTCGCAGCAACGCGGTACGACGATATGTCGAGCATGCGCGCCGGCGGGCTCTTCACGAAGTCACTCACGTGACTCCGAAATGAAATTCCAGAGACTCACCACTCTCTGTGTAAAGAATGTTTTCCTCATTTCGGTCCTAAAGGAATTCCTCCTTATCCTTAGACTGTGACCCCTTGTTCTGGACTCCCCCAATATCGGGAACAATCTTCCAGCATCTATCTTGTCCAACCCCTTAAGAATTTTGTAAGTTTCTATAAGATCCCCCCTCAATCTTCTAAATTCCAGCGAGTACAAGCCGAGTCTATCCAATCTTTCCTCATATGAAAGTCCTGACATCCCAGGAATCAGTCTGGTGAATCTTCTCTGTACCCCCTCTATGGCAAGGATGTCTTTCCTCAGATTTGGAGACCAAAACTGTACGCAATACTCCAGGTGTGGCCTCACCAAAACCCTGTACAACTGCAGTAGAACCTCCCTGCTCCTATACCTGGGTTCGATCCCGAGCAAGGTCGGGATCGAACCCAGGTCTCTGGCGCTGTGGGGCAGTGACCCTACCAGTGGCACCACTGTGCCGGTCTGCATTGAATATCAGATTTTTGCATTCATGCATTAACATTTTTTTTAATACAAGTGCGAATTAGAAATCAATGTATATTTAGTTTTTTTTTCGTTTTAGGAATACAGCATGGAAACTGCCCTTCGGCCCACCGTGTCCGCACCGCACATGTCCATCCGCATATTAACCCAAGCCTACACACACTGGGGACAATTTACACTTATACCAAGTATACAAACCCAAGCTAATGAACCTACAAACCAATGTGGGAGGAAACCGAAGATCTCTGAGAAAACCCACGCAGTCACGGGGAGAGTCTGAGTCTCTGCCACTGTAAACGCTGTAAGGCGGAAACATCACCACTGTGCTGCCCTATATTTATATAACATCTCCAGCATGAAAAGCCGCTGGGCACTTTGCAGGAGCAAAACAAACATAATGTAATTGGAATTGTAGATTAGTAACTTTGGAATACAAGCTTTAATACACAGTGCCCTGCATAATGCTTGGGACAAATATGCATTATTTATTTATTTGCTTCTGTACTCCACAATTTGAGATTTGTAATAGAAAAAAAATCACATGTGGTTAAAGTGCACATTGTCAGATTTTAATAAAGTGTGTTTTTATACATTTTGGTTTCACCATGTAGAAATTACAACTGTTTATACATAGTCCTCCCCATCTCAGGGCACCAGAATGTTTGGGACACATGGCTTCACAGGTGTTTGTAATTGCTCAGGTGTGTTTAATTGCCTCCTTAATGCAGGTATAAGAGAGCTCTCAGCACCTAGTCTTTCCTCCAGTCTTTCCATCAACTTTAGAAATTGCTGTTTATCAACATGAGGACCAACATTGTGCCAATGAAAGTTAAATAAGCCATTATGAGACTGAGAAACAAGAATAAAACTGTTAGAGCCATCATTACTGAACCTCAATACCATGTGCTTTAAGTTTGTATACTCATCTCTTATGTGGTACCTTGTCGAAAGCCTTCTGAAAGTCCAGATATAACACATCCACTGGTTCTCCCTTATCCACTCTACTAGTTAAATCCTCGAAAAATTCTATAAGATTCGTCAGACATGACTTACCTTTCGTAAATCCATGCTGACTTTGTCCAATGATTTCACCACTTTCCAAATGTGCTGCTATCCCATCTTTAATAACTAACTAGCATTTTCCCCACTACCGATGTGAGACTAACTGGTCTGTAATTCCCCGTTTTCTCTCTCCCTCCTTTTTTAAAAAGCGGGGTTACATTAGCTACCCTCCAATCCTCAGGAACTACTCCAGAATCTAAGGAGTTTTGAAAAATTATCACTAATGCATCCACTATTTATGTGGCTACTTCCTTGAGAACTCTGGGATGTCATGTTGTTACTTGTGGGCAGAGCACGAAGGCAAATTCCTTGTATGTGAATACTTAGGGGTATGGAGATAAGGCAGTTACAGAATACCGAGTTGGATGATCAGCCATGATCATATTGAATGGCGGTGCAGGCTCGAAGGGCAGAATGGCCTACTCCTGCACCTATTTTCTATGTTTCTATGACATACAGTGACAGTTAAGAATGACTCCGAAAACACTAAACATTAATAATAATAAAACATTAATGATAAAACACCATTGATCAAGCCTGTGAACCAGATCAAAGGGAGGCTACAGATTTTTGGCTGTTGAGTAGAGCAACTACTCGTGGATAAAAAGTGTTTTTATGTCTGGCTGTGGCAGCTTTGACAATCTGGAGTCGCCTTCCAGAGGGAAGTGATTCAAAGAGTTTGTGGCCAGGGTGAGAGGGGTCAGAGATGATCTTGCCCGCTCGCTTCCTGGCCCTTGCAGTGTACAGTTCATCAATGGAGGGAAGGTTGCAGCCAATAACCTTCTCTGCTGATCGGACGATTCGTTGCACCCTCCAGGTGTCGTGCTTGGTGGCTGAGCCAAACCAGACTGTGATGGAGAAGGTGAGAACAGACTCTACGATGGCCGCGTAGAATTGGACCATCATTGCCTGTGGCAGATTGTGCTTCCTCAGCTGCCGCAGGAAGTACATCCTCTGTTGTGCCTTTTTGACCGTGGAGTCGATGGTAGCCCCCCACTTAAGGTCCTTGGAGATGATGGTTCCCAGGAACCTAAAAGACTCCACAGATGTGACTGTGGTGTTGTTGATGGTGAGGGGAGGGGGAGCTCTCCCAAAGTCTACAATCAATTCCGCTGTCTTAAGAGCATTGAGCTCTAGGTTGTTGCGATGGCACCAGGACTTCAGCTGTGACACTTCCTGTCTGTAGGCAGATTCCTCCCCATCCTGGATCAGTCCAATCAGGGTTGTGTCGTCCGCAAACTTGAGAAGCTTGATAGAGGAGTCTGTGGAGGTGCAGTCGTGGGTGTAGAGAGTGTAGGGGAGAGGATGCAGCCTTGTAGTGTTCCTTAGCTGAGCATTTGCGAGTTCGAGATGAGCTTTCCCAACTGCTTCCTGTCTGTCAGGAAGTTGGTGATCCACCGACAGAGGGGTTCAGGCACAGTCAACTCGGAAACTGATCAGTTGAAACCCCCACCTCTACCTCTCCCGTGTGCCCCGCCTGGACTTTTCCCCTCCCCGTCTCCTTGCATTGCTTCCTTGGGCTTCACAATTTGCAACTTTTCCATCCTTTTGTTTCACACCATCTCTATTTTCAACTCTGACCTTGGTTCCACACCCATGTTCAAAATCCACCCCTCCCCTCCCCCTCCCCCGTGTTCACCTTCTACCTGCCGTGCTTTATCCCACCTCTCCTACCTCACAGCGTTCCATTCTCCATTTTACCCTACGTTCATAATTGATAGGAGCAGAATTAGGCCATTTGGCCCATCAAGTCTACTCCACCATTCAATCATGGCTGATCTATCTCTCCCTCCGAACCCCATTCCCCTGCCTTCTCTCCATAACCCCTGACACCCGCACTAATCAAGAATCTATCTATCTCTCCCATAACAAATATCCACTGACTTGGCCTCCGCAGCCTTCTGTGGCAATGAATTTCACAGATTCACCACCCTCTGACTAAATTAATTCCTCCTCGTCTCCTTCCTAATGGAATGTCCTTTAATTCTGAGGTTATGACCTCTGGTCCTCGACTCTCCCACTAGTGGAAACATTCTTTCCGCATCCACTCTATCCAGGTTTTTTATTCTTCTGTATGTTTCAGTGAGGGCCCCCTAATCCTTCTAAACTCCAGCGAGTACAGGCTCAGTGCCGACAATCGCTCATCATATGTTAACCCACTCATTCCTGATATCATTCTCTTGGGGAGTTGCTGCAATGCATCCTATAGATGGTGCAAACTGTTACTGCTACATGTTATAGACAATGGACAATAGGTGCAGGAGTAGGCCATTTGGCACTTCAAGCCAGCACTTCTGTCCATCCCCAATCAGTACCCCGTTCCTGCCTACTCCCCCTATCCCCCGACTCCGCTATTTTTAAGAGTCCTATCTAGCTCTCTCTTGAAAGCATCCAGAGAACCAGCCTCCACCGCCCTCGGAGGCAGAGAAGTGGTGGTGGAGTGAGTGAAATATTGTAGCTCAAGTGGGCTGCTGTGCCCTGTGAGATGTTGAGATTCCGATCCGCTGTTTGAGCTGCACTCATTCGGGCAAGTGGGTAGTATTTCATCGCACTCCTGACTTGAGCCTTGTCGATGGTGAACCGGCTTGGTGGAATGCTCTTCTTCTTCTCCCCCCCCCCCCCCCCCCCCCTTACAATCAGTCTGCAGAACGGTCCCAGCCTGAAACGTCACCTCTCTGTCATATCAGCAGATGCTGCCTGACCCGCTGAGTTACTCCAGCACTGTATCCGTAGCTGACATTTCTTGTGTAGGAAAGAACTACAGATGCTGGTTTAAATCGAAGATGGACACAAAATGCTGGAGTAATTCTGTGGGACAGGCAGCATCTGGAGAGAAGGAATAGGTGACTTTTTGGGTCGAGACCCTTCCTCAGACTGATGTCAGGGGAGTGGGGAGTACAGAGATAAAATGTAGTTGGAGACAGTAAGACTGGTCAGAGAACGGGGAAGGGGGTGAATAGAGAGGAAAGCAAGGACTACTTGAAGTTGGAGAAGTCAATGATCATACCGTTGGGGTGTAAGCTACTCAAGCGAAATATGATGCGCTGGGCCTTATTATGACAATGGAGGAGGCCCAGGACAGAATGGTCAATGTGGGAGCGGGAGTTAAAGTGTTGAGCAACCAGGAGATCAGGTGGGTTTGGGCAGACTGAGCAGAGGTGTTCAGCGACATGATCACCGAACCAGCTCTCTGTCTTGCCAGGAGTCCACACCTGGGACAGCGGATACAGTAGATGAGGTTGGAGGAGGTGCAAGTGAACCTCTGCCTCACCTGAAAAGACTGTCAGTATCCTTGGAGTCGAGGGGGGAGGTAAAGGGACAGGTGTTGCATCTCCTGTGGTTTGGGTTTGGGTTTGAAGGGACATGTTGCGGAGGGAACGGTCTTTGTGGAAATCATAAAGGGATGGGGATGGGAAGATGTGGCCTGTAGTGGGATCCTGTTGGAGGTGGTGAAAATGTTGGAGGATTATATGCTGTAAGCAACAGTTGATGGGGTGGAAAGCGAGGACAAAGGGAACTGTCCTTGTTATGAATGGGGGGATGGGGAGCAAGAGCGGAGCTGCGGGATATGGGAGAGTGAGACCATCATCTGTAATGGAAGAAGGTAACCGTCTGTTAGAAACATAGAAATTAGGTGCAGGTGTAGGCCATTCGGCCCTTCGAGCTTGCACCGCCATTCAATATGATCATGGCTGATCATCCAACTCAATGTCCTGTACCTGCCTTCTCTCCATACCCCCTGATCCCTTTAGCCACAAGGGCCACATCTAACTCCCTCTTAAATATAGCCAATGAACTGGCCTCAACTACCCTCTGTGGCAGAGAGTTCCAGAGACCCACCACTCTCTGTGTGAAAAAATTCCTTCTCATCTCAGTCCTAAAGGATTTCCCCCTTATCCTTAAGCTGGGACCCCTTGTCCTGGACCTCCCCAACATCGGGAACAATCTTCCTGCATCTAGCCTGTCCAACCCCTTAAGAATCTTGTAAGTTTCTATAAGATCGCCTCTCAATCTCCTAAATTCTAGAGAGTATAAACCGAGTCTATGCAGTCTTTGTTCATAAGACAGTCCTGACATCCCAGGAATCAGTCTGGTGAACCTTCTCTGCACTCCCTCTATGGCAATAATGTCCTTCCTCAGATTTGGAGACCAGAACTGTACGCAATACTCCAGGTGTGGCCTCACCAAGACCCTATACAACTGAAGTAGAACCTCCCTGCTCCTATACTCAAATCCTTTTGCTATGAAAGCTAACATACCATTCGCTTTCTTCACTGCCTGCTGTACCTGCATGCCTACTTTCAATGACTGGTGTACCATGACACCCAGGTCGCGCTGCATCTCCCCTTTTCCTAATCGGCCTCCATTTAGATAATAGCCTGTTTTCCTATTTTTGCCACCAAAGTGGATAACCTAACACTTGTCTGTTGCCTAAAGAATGATGACATCTCCGATGACCTGGTACGGAAAACCTCATCCTGCGCGCAGATGCGGTTTGGAAATTGGGAGTAGGGGATGGAGTCTTTACAGGTAGCAGGGTGGGAAGACATGTAGTCTAGATAGCTATGGGAGTCAGTGGGTTTGTAATAGATGTCGGTTAATCGTCTGTCTCCTGTGATGGAGACGGTAAGATCTAGAAACGGCAGGGTTATGTCGGAGATGGTCCAAGAGAATTTGAATGCAGGGTGGAAATTAGTCGTGAAGTTGATGAAGTCAGTGAGTTCTGCATGGGTGCAGGAGGCAGCACCGATGCAGTCGTCAATGTAGCGGAGGTAGAGTTCAGGGATAGGGCCAGTGTACTCCTGGAACATTGATGATTCGACATACCCTACAAAGAGGCAGGCATAGCTGGGGCCCAAGCGAGTGCTCATAGTTAACGCCTTGGATTTGGAGGAAGTGGGATGAGTCGAACGATAAATTGTTACGGGTAAGGACTAGATCTGCTAGGCGGAGGAGAGTGTTAGTAGGTGGAAATTGGCTGGTTCTGCGGTTGAGGACGAAACGGAGGGCTTTAAGATCTTCCTGGTGGGGGATGGTATAGAATGACTGAACATCCATAGGAAAGATGAGGTAGTGTGGACGTGCAAAACGGAAGTCATTGAAGAGACGAAGAGCGTGTGAGGTGTCTTGGTCATAGGTAGGGAGGGATTGGACCAGGGGGATAGAATGGAGTTGAGGTATGCGGAACTTAATTCAGTGGGACATGGACAAGCAGAAACAATGGGTCTGCAGGGCAGTTCTGTTTGTGGATTTTGGTGAGAAGATAAAATTAGGCCGTGCGGGGCTGGGGAACGATAAGGTTGGTGTCTGTGGAGGGCAGACAGCCAGAAGTAATGAAATCAGAAATGGTGTGTGATATTAAGGTCCGGTGCTCGTCTGTGGGATCATGGTCCAAGGATAACCATATAACCATATAACAATTACAGCACGGAAACAGGCCCTCTCGGCCCTTCCACTCTGTGCTGACCATTTATTTTCCCCTAGTCCCATCTACCTGCACTCAGACCATACCACTTCATTCCCTTCCCGTCCATATACCTATCTACTTTACTTTTAAATGTTAAAATTAATCCTGCCTCCACCACTTCTGTTGGTAGCTCATTCCACACATCCACCACTCTCTGAGTAAAGAAGTTCCCCCTCATGTTACCCCTAAACTTCTGTCCCTTGATTCTCATGTCATGCCCTCTTGTTTGAATCTTCCCTACCCTCAATGGGAAAAGCTTATCCACGTCAACTCTGTCTATCCCTTTCACCATTTTAAAGACCTCAATCAAGTCCCCCCTTAACCTTCTGTGCTCCAAAGAATAAAGACCTAACTTGTTCAACCTTTCTCTGTAACTTAGTTGCTGGAACCCAGGCAACATTCTAGTAAATCTCCTCTGTACTCTCTCTATTTTGTTGACATCCTTCCTATAATTAGGCGACCAAAATTGTACACCATATTCCAGAATTGGTCTTACCAATGCCTTGTACAATTTTAACATTACTTCCCTACTCCTATATTCAATGTTCTGATTTATGAAGGCCAGCACACCAAAAGCTTTCTTTACCACCCTATCTACATGTGATTCCACCTTCAGGGAACTATGAACAGTTATTCCTAGATCCCTCTGTTCCACAGCATTCCTCAATTCCCTACCATTTACCATGTACGTCCTATTTTGATTTGTCCAGCCAAGATGTAGCACTTCCAACTTATCAGCATTAAACTCCATCTGCCATCTTTCAGCCCACTTTTCCAAATGGCCCAAATCTCTCTGTGGACTTCATTATCTACAACACCACCTATCTTAGTATCATCTGCATACTTCCTTATCCAATTTCCCACCCCATCATCCAGATCATTGATGTACATGACAAACAACAGTGGACCCAACACAGATCCCTGAGGCATCCCACTGGTCACCGGCTTCCAACCTGACAAACAACCATACACCATTACTCTCTGACATCTCCCATTTAGCCACTGTTGAATCCATCTTGCTATTCCGCCATTAACACCCAAAGATTGACCCTTCTTAAACATAGAAACATAGAAATTAGGTGTAGGAGTAGGCCATTCGGCCCTTCGAGCCTGCACCACCATTTAATTTGTTCATGGCTGATCATCCAACTCATTATCCCGTACCTGCCTTCTCTCCATACCCTCTGATCCCCTTAGAAACAACCTTCCATGGGGGACATTGTCAAAGGCCTTACTGAAATCCATATAGACAACATCCACTGCTTTACCCTCATCAATTTCCCTAGTAACCTCTTCAAAAAATTCAAGAATGTTTGTCAAACATGACCTTCCAGGCACAAATCCATGTTGACTGTTCCTGATCAGACCCTGTTTATCCAGATGCTTATATATATTATCTCCAAGTATCCTTTCCATTAATTTGCCCACCACTGACGTCAAACTAACAGGCCTATAATTGCTAGGTTTATTCTTTGAACCATTTTTAAACAATGGAACAACATGCGCAGTACGCCAATCCTCTGGCACTATTCCCGTTTCTAATGACATTTGAAATATTTCTTTCATCACTCCTGCTATTTCTACAATAACTTCCCTCAATGTCCTAGGGAATATCCTGTCAGGACCTGGAGACGTATCCACTTTTATATTTTTCAAATGTGTCAGTGCTTCCTCCTCTTTGAATCTCATAGTTTCCATAGCTACTCTACTTTTTTTCCCTTACCTCACAGAGTTCAATATCCTTCTCCTTGGTGAATACCGAAGAAAATAAATTGTTCAATATCTCCCCCATCTCTTTTGGCTCTGCAGATTGCCGTCCATTCTGGCTCTCTAATGGTCCAATTTTATCCCTCGTTATCCTTTTGCTATTAATATAGCTGTAGAAACCCTTTGGATTTACTTTCACCTTTCTTGCCAAAGCAACCTCATCTTCTTTTAGCCTTTCTAATTTCTTTCTTAAGATTCTTTTTACATTCTTTATACTCCTCTAGCACCTCATTTACTCCATGCCTCCTATAATTATTGTAGATATCTCTCTTTTTTTCGAACCAAGTGTCCAATTTCCCTTGAAAACCATGGCTCTTTCCAAGTTTTACTATTTCATTTCAGCCGAACAGGGACATAAAGATTCTGTACTCTTACAATTTCCCCTTTAAATGTCCTCCATTTCTCTTCTACATCCTTCCCATAAAACAAAATGTCCCATTCACTCCTTTTAAATCCTTATGCATTCCCTCAAAGTTAGCCTTTCTCCAATCAAAAATCTCAACCCTAGGTCCAGTTCTGACTCTCTCCATAATTATATTGAAACTAATGGTATTGTGATCACTGGTCCCGAAGTGCTCACCAACGCATACCTCCTTCACCTGACCTGCCTCATTTCCTAACAGGAGGTCCTGCACTGCCCCTTCTCTGGTCGATACCTCTATGTATTGCTGCAAAAAACTATCCTGCACACATTTAACAAACTCCAAACCATCCAGCCTATTTACAGAATGTGTTTCCCAGTCTATTTTTGGAAAATTGAAATCTCCCACAATCACTACCTTGTGCTTTCTACTAATATCTGCTATCTCCTTACATATTTGCTCTTCCAATTCTCGTTCCCCATTTGTCGGTCTATAATACATGCCTAAAAGTGTTGCTACACCGTTCCCACTTCTCAGTTCCACACAAATAGCCTCCCTAGACGAGCCCTCTAATCTATCCTGCCAAAGCACTGCTGTAATATCTTCTCTGACAAGCAATGCAACACCTCCACCTCTGGTCCCTCCAGGGGTGGATAAGTGAGAGGAGGTGTCTGAGAGTTGTCGCCTGGCCTCAGCCCGGTCGAGGTCAGCGTGCCAGACGACCACGGCACCTCCCTTGTCGGCGCGGTTTGATTATCATGTCTGGGTTGCTGCAGAGTGAGCGGAGGGCTGTAGGCTTGGGGAGTGGGAAGAGAGGTTAGAGTAGGAAAGGGGAGTGGAAATGTTGAGACAATAGTCGATGTCACACCGGCAGTTGGCAATAAAAAGGTCTAAAGTAGGTAGAGGGCCATCTGGGGGAGTCCAAGAGGAGGGGGTCCGGTGGAAATGGAGGATGGTTCATCACTGGGTGGTGAGAGCCCCTTCACCACCCAGTGAAATTTCATAGAACTTTTTTGTGTTCGCCATGGCTCCGTGATGGCAATTTTATCTTTTGAGTCTGAAACGTGTGGGTTCTGGTCTCGCCACACATGAACATCAGTCTATTATGTTTCAGCTTCAGTCCAGTATGAAAAGATTTCTGCATCATTGGAAGTGCCACTGTTCAGATGTTGGCCAACATCATCTTACCTTGGAGGATTAAAACAAAACCTTTCTAGAATTGTTATTACCAGTCAGTGGCACTTGATGTGACAGGGCTATCAATGGAGTATAAGATACTGACGCAGTTGTATCTTAGACTGCCAAAGACTGGAGAATAATTATTTTATGCAGAATTTGTACTGTTTAGAAAGTGGTTTGAATTCGTGCTTGGTTTAGTTTAGAGATGCAGGCCCTTCGGCCCACCGAGTCCGTGCTAACCAGCGACCCTCACACACTAACACTATCCTACACAAGAGGGACAATTTACAATTTACAGAAGCCAATTAATCTGCAAACCTGTATGCCTTGGGAGTGCGGGAGGCCTGATTCACTGAGTTACTCCAGCATTTTGTGTCTGTCATCAGTTTAAACCAGCATCTGCAGTTCCTCCCTACACTGACCGTGTGCTATGCTCGCTGAATAGACTTCGGTCTCCAATTACCATGGAGATGGCCCACCCAGTGTTCCTCCCCTCACTCAGTACACACTCCATTTCAGCTCCCTCCACTCACTACATTCTCCATCCTCTGCATGTCATGGCTAATACTTAAAATCACTCAACCATCAGCCATAAACATATACTCCCTGGTCAGTAGCCACATGGCGTGATTTGTGCGAGCTTGCTGTGTGCAAATTGGCTGCAAAGGTCTTCAGTATCAGAACAATAAGCTAGCACGGCACAGTGGTGCAGCGGTAGAGTTGCTGCCTTACAGCGCCAGAGACCCGGGTGCGATCCCGCCTGCGGGTGCTGTCCGTACAGAGTTTGCACGTTCTCCCTGTGACTGCGTAGATTTTCTTCAGCTGCCCCAGTTTCCTCCCACACCAGGCATGAGATTTCCACGGATTTCCGCAGATTTTGAAATTTAGTAAGGCATCGCCGCCGCTGCAAGGCTTTACCGCCGCCGTATCCATCGTCGCAGGCTTCACCGCTGCCAAGGCCTCACCGTTGTCGACGCCCCACTTCACGCCTCCGTGGTGCCGACCCGGGCCCCAGCCGTGGGTACCGTAGGCCGCTTCGTCCGTCCCGGACATCTACCCGTGAGGCCCTGGGGTTCTACGCGGCGATCCAGGAGGCATCGAGACCGCGGCGCCTCGATAAAGGACTCTGGCCGTGATAGCATCCGTGGCCCGTTGAGATGCCTTCCGGCTGCGCAATACAATGTATTGTTGCATTTCCAACTTGAACTCGCCATTAAGTCAGCAATTAGCACTCCTTACATTCCTTGAGTCTGAAGAAGGGTTTCGACCCGAAACGTTGTCTATTTCCTTCGCTCCATAGATGCTGCCTCACCCACTGAGTTTCTCCAGCATTTAGGCGTACCTTTTCAGCATATGCACTTCCTTCTTAAACATTAGCACTCCTTAATAGTCACTGACTGCAAATTCTGACAATCAGAAAACGTCCAGCAATCCAAAGAAGATAAAAGATTATTCGCTTAAAAAAAAAAAAAAAAAAAAATTGATCATAGATTTAAAGAATTGAAATCTTTCATTTTAAATTTTCGGAAGTGTCATTTTCAAAGAATATCTTAAATTCCAGGTTGAGGTGAATATATTGTCCACTGTACTTAATTTGACTGAGTAGCACAATATGATCATCTTTGAAGTTGCTGGATCATCATTTTCATCCGAACTGTTAAGAGTTGGATTTGAAATTAATTTGGCATTTAAATACAATGGAAAAGGATACTTCTCTCTAATTAGAGTAACCAAGCAAGGAACGGGTATCATGTTACAAGTAGGTGTAGGTGTAATATAAAATATTTTCAATATGACTTGAGTGTAAGCAAGCAAGGAGTTGGTGTCATTTTAAGATTTGATTATCACAAACCTGTGTAAATTAACAAACAAGTAAAATGTGTTATTTTAAGGTACAATAAAAAAAATTACAGTAACCAGTGTTATTTCAAGGTACAATTATCAAACCATTTCTGCATATAGGGGGCGCTGCCCACTTTTACCCCCTGCCTGGGGTGTTGCCCCTTGGAACCCCCATCTCTCTTCCTCTTTTTTTCAGTTTTTTCCTGTCTCATGCCTGCACATTCAAGACGTACAGGTTTGTAGGTTAAGTTGAATGGGGGGAGGGTGTGTCCCCTCCCATTGGTCCAGGGCTTTTGCATTTTCAGCTTGAAATTGAGCAATATGGTGCATACTGTAGCGAGTCTTTTAACTTACACTTCAATGCAATATATATGCAAAATAGAGAGAGTACAGAGGAGATTTACTAGAATGTTGCCTGGGTTCCAGCAACTAAGTTACAGAGAAAGGTTGAACAAGTTAGGCCTTTATTCTTTGGAGCACAGAAGGTTAAGGGGGGACTTGATTGAGGTCTTTAAAATGATGAAAGGGATAGACAGAGTTGACGTGGATAAGCTTTTCTCATTGAGGGTAGGGAAGATTCAAACAAGAGGGCATGACATGAGAATTAAGGGACAGAAGTTTAGGGGTAACATGAGGGGGAACTTCTTTACTCAGAGAGTGGTGGCTGTGTGGAATGATCTTCCAGCAGAAGTGGTGGAGGCAGGATCGTTTCAATTTTAACATTTAAAAGTAAAGTGGATAGGTATATGGACGGGAAGGGAGTGGAGGGGTATGGTCTGATTGCAGGTAGATGGGACTAGGGGAAAATAAATGGTCGGCACGGACTGGAAGGGCCAAGAAGGCCTGTTTCCGTGCTGTAATTGTTATATGGTTATATATGCTTTAAATTGGATTAGCTATGAATAAGGTTAAACTAAATTACATTCCTCAGTATAGCCCAGGCTCTGATCAACATGTGCAGCACATGACTGATCTTAGTATATTCACGTGTGGAAATCAGATTATAATCAAACACGGCCCATGTTGACCAACCGGAGTCTCACTGCACACCTGGCACCACTCCTGACCCTGACTCCAGTTGCATACCTTCTCTCATTCCTGACCCTGAGTCCAGCCGTACACCTGCCCCCCACCCCCCCCCCCCCCCCACCCCTATTCTACGCTGATCATAGCTGCTTACCTGCTTAGGTTCCCAGTGCTGAACATTCCCCCGGTCCTAGTACTATTCCAGACCGTGACTCTGGATGCACACTTGGCCTTGCTCCTAGCCCCTTTGCACTGACAATATATCTGGCCCACACATAAAGCCTCATATCTGACCCCCTGGACTTATTACGTTCAAGCCCACAGGTGCTTATCTAATGCAGTAATCATTTATGGGCACTTTACAGACCAAATGATCTATAACACAATTTGCTACACCCATTGGCTTCCTTGTTATGTAACATGCTAGTTACTTTGTCAAAGAAGTCATCAATTGGTTGAACACAATTTATCATCCATAAAATTATACTCACTCAGCTGCATAGGTATTCTGTTACCAGTTCTTTCATTTTCCTAACAAACTGTCCTGAAGTCATTTTCACCCCCAATATTTTCAGTATTTTGCTGTCTTCCTCTCAGCTGGGACTTTTCCGAAATGCAAAGTCCAATAACTCTCTCCCCCTCTCTCTCTCCAACTCTCTCTCCCCTCTCTCTCTCTCCCTCCCACCGCTCTCTCTCCCCTCTCTTCTGCCCTCTCTCCCCTCTCTTCCGCCCTTTCTCTCCCCTCCCTCTCTGTCTCTCCCTCTCTCTCCTCTCACCCCCTCTCTCTTTCTCCCCTGTCTCCCCTTCCCTCCTCTCTTCCCCTCTCTTCATTCTCTTTCCCCCACTCTCCCCCTCTTTCTCCCCGTCCCTCTCTCTCTCTTCCCCATCTCTTCCTCCCACCTCATTCTACCCCCTCTCTCTCGCCTCCCCTCCTCTCTCCACCCTCCCCTCTCCCCCTCTCTCTCTCTCCTCTCTCTTCCCCTCTCTCCCCCCTCCCTCTCTCCCTCCTTTATCTCTCCCTCTCTCTCCCCTCTTGCTCTCTCTCCCCTCTTGCTCTCTCTCCCCTCTTGCTCTCTCTGCCCCCCCTCTCTCTGCCCCCCCCTCTCTGCCCCCCCCCTCTCTGCCCCCCCTCTCTCTGCCCCCCCTCTCTCTGCCCCCCCTCTCTCTGCCCCCCCTCTCTCTGCCCCCCCTCTCTCTGCCCCCCCTCTCTCTGCCCCCCCTCTCTCTGCCCCCCCTCTCTCTGCCCCCCCTCTCTCTGCCCCCCCTCTCTCTGCCCCCCCTCTCTCTGCCCCCCCTCTCTCTGCCCCCCCTCTCTCTGCCCCCCCTCTCTCTGCCCCCCCTCTCTCTGCCCCCCCTCTCTCTGCCCCCCCTCTCTCTGCCCCCCCTCTCTCTGCCCCCCCTCTCTCTGCCCCCCCTCTCTCTGCCCCCCCTCTCTCTGCCCCCCCTCTCTCTGCCCCCCCTCTCTCTGCCCCCCCTCTCTCTGCCCCCCCTCTCTCTGCCCCCCCTCTCTCTGCCCCCCCTCTCTCTGCCCCCCCTCTCTCTGCCCCCCCTCTCTCTGCCCCCCCTCTCTCTGCCCCCCCTCTCTCTGCCCCCCCTCTCTCTGCCCCCCCTCTCTCTGCCCCCCCTCTCTCTGCCCCCCCTCTCTCTGCCCCCCCTCTCTCTGCCCCCCCTCTCTCTGCCCCCCCTCTCTCTGCCCCCCCTCTCTCTGCCCCCCCTCTCTCTGCCCCCCCTCTCTCTGCCCCCCCTCTCTCTGCCCCCCCTCTCTCTGCCCCCCCTCTCTCTGCCCCCCCTCTCTCTGCCCCCCCTCTCTCTGCCCCCCCTCTCTCTGCCCCCCCTCTCTCTGCCCCCCCTCTCTCTGCCCCCCCTCTCTCTGCCCCCCCTCTCTCTGCCCCCCCTCTCTCTGCCCCCCCTCTCTCTGCCCCCCCTCTCTCTGCCCCCCCTCTCTCTGCCCCCCCTCTCTCTGCCCCCCCTCTCTCTGCCCCCCCTCTCTCTGCCCCCCCTCTCTCTGCCCCCCCTCTCTCTGCCCCCCCTCTCTCTGCCCCCCCTCTCTCTGCCCCCCCTCTCTCTGCCCCCCCTCTCTCTGCCCCCCCTCTCTCTGCCCCCCCTCTCTCTGCCCCCCCTCTCTCTGCCCCCCCTCTCTCTGCCCCCCCTCTCTCTGCCCCCCCTCTCTCTGCCCCCCCTCTCTCTGCCCCCCCTCTCTCTGCCCCCCCTCTCTCTGCCCCCCCTCTCTCTGCCCCCCCTCTCTCTGCCCCCCCTCTCTCTGCCCCCCCTCTCTCTGCCCCCCCTCTCTCTGCCCCCCCTCTCTCTGCCCCCCCTCTCTCTGCCCCCCCTCTCTCTGCCCCCCCTCTCTCTGCCCCCCCTCTCTCTGCCCCCCCTCTCTCTGCCCCCCCTCTCTCTGCCCCCCCTCTCTCTGCCCCCCCTCTCTCTGCCCCCCCTCTCTCTGCCCCCCCTCTCTCTGCCCCCCCTCTCTCTGCCCCCCCTCTCTCTGCCCCCCCTCTCTCTGCCCCCCCTCTCTCTGCCCCCCCTCTCTCTGCCCCCCCTCTCTCTGCCCCCCCTCTCTCTGCCCCCCCTCTCTCTGCCCCCCCTCTCTCTGCCCCCCCTCTCTCTGCCCCCCCCTCTCTCTGCCCCCCCCCTCTCTCTGCCCCCCCCTCTCTCTGCCCCCCTTCTCTCTGCCCCCCCTCTCTCTGCCCCCCCTCTCTCTGCCCCCCCCTCTCTCTGCCCCCCCTCTCTCTGCCCCCCCCTCTCTCTGCCCCCCCGTCTCCCTGTCTCCTTTCCCTCTCTCTCTCCCCCTCTCTTTGATGGCAGCGGTGCAACGCTTCCGATGCCTCCGACGGCCCGGGACTCTTGCATTGAGGCAGCTCCATGGCCGGATGGCGCCTTGCCAGCCCTGCAAACACTCGCCTGTCCCTGCTACCCGCATCTGTCCCCGCCCGCTGCTCCCATCCCTCCCTCAGCCCCGGCTCTCCAACACCCGCGGCCCATGCAGTTTATATGAGTTTTGAAATTTTCGTTGATCACAGAATTTCTCACGACAGAGCGTGAGAAATTTGTGATCAGCGTGAGGGTGTGAGAATTTCCCAAAATGATTATCACTAGTGTGTGTAGGTTAGTGTACGGGGTGATCGCTGGACTCAGTTGGCGAAGGGCCTGTTTCCACGGTGTATCTGAAGTCTAATGTCTTAATAACCAAAAATACTTCAGGACATCCCACATCATAAATTCAAACCCCTCTTCAATGCGTATTCAAGGTGTGATTTCTGCGTAAAAATAATGAATGTCCCGTCTTTGACAGCAAACAAGCTGCACAACTGCGTCAGCAACTTGTACTCCATTGATAGCCCTGTTGCTGTAAATCACATCAAGTGCTACTGACTGGTAATAAAACTCAATCTAATCATGTCCAGAGTACAGCAGCCATCCAATCTTCAAAGAATGCCAGCATCTTAGCACCCGCAGAACCTCAGCACAGGAGCACCGCAAGGCTGCGTACCCTCTCTTCTCCTTTACTCTCTCTACACCAACGACTGCACCTCCACAGACTCGTCTGTCAAGCTTCTCAAGTTTGCGGACGACACAACCCTGATTGGACTGATCCAGGATGGGGAGGAATCAGCCTACAGACAGGAAGTGACACAGCTGGTGTCCTGGTGCCTTCGTAACAACCTGGAGCTCAGTGCTCTTAAGACAGTGGAATTGATTGTAGACTTTAGGGGAGCTCCCCCTCCACTCACCATCAACAACACCACTGTCACATCTGTGGAGTCATTTAAGTTCCTTGGGACCATTATCTCTAAGAACCTTAAATGGGAGGCCGCCATTGACTCCACAGTCAAAAAGCACAACAGAGGATGTACTTTCTGCGGCTGCTGAGGAAGCACAATCTGCGGCGACAATAGATCAGCCATGATAGAATAGCAAGGTAGATTCTATGGGCTGAATGGCCTAATTCTGCTCCTATGTCTTATGGTTTGCTAAGTGTGGAAGTTTTTTATTATTGCTCTTAAAATTGAGGCAATGTAATGGACACACAGTGAAAGTGTAGTTGAAAATGAAGAAAGATATTGCCAGGAGACACAACCGAATAGTGAAAGGCCTGGATAGATTGGATGTGGAGAGGATGTTTCCACTAGTGTGGGGAGTCTATGACCAGATTAACTGTGCACCAATGACTTTAGTGCGGAAACAGGCCTTTGGCTGTTTTGAATCTCGGACTGAAGAAGGGGTCTCGACCATTCAGAAGAAGGGCTACATCTTTGTTGTAAACCAGCACCTGCAGTTCCATGCGACATTCCAGCCTCCATCTACCTCCATCTACACTTTGTGTTTCCTCGGCAAGGCCACCAGAATAATCGAGGACCAGTCTCACCCTGGTCACTCCTCCCCTCTCCCATCAGGCAAGAGTTACAGATGTGTAAGAGTTACAGAAGCACACCTCCAGATGCAGGGACAGTTTCTTCCCAGCAGTTATCAGACAACTTAACCAGCTAGAATGTGGTCCTGACCTCCCGTCGACCTCTTTGGAGACCTTTTGAACTATCTTTAATCGGACGTTTATGTTACATTTTGGGGTGGCATGGTGGTGCTGCTACCTTACAACGCCAGAGACCTGTGTTCGATCCTGACTACGGGTGCTGCCTTTGTACATTCTCCCTGCGACCGTGTTGGTTTTCTCCGGATGCACCGGTTTGCTCCCACACTCCAAAGATGTGCAGGTTTGTAGGTTAATTCACTTCTGTGAATTGGCTTCAGTGTGCAGGATAGAACTGGTGTACAGACTGTCGATGGGATTGTTCGGGGAACTATTTGTAACTTTATCGGCGTCAGAAACGTGGCGACTCCTGTCTACTGCCTAGGTGAGGTCAGCTACATGATCTTACTGGCTTGTATTTAAAACAAAGCACTTCGCTATTTCTAGGTACATGTGACAACAAAGTATCATTGAGTGTCAGTCATTGAATCAATGGTCAGCATGGACTTGATGGGCCAAAGGGCCTGTTTCCACATTGTAGCTTCCTAGGGTTCTTACGTTCTAGGAGCAGAATTAGGCCAGTCGGCCCATTAAGTCTACTCCGCCATTCGGTCATGGCTGATCTATGTCTCCCTCTCAACCCCATTCTCCTGCCTTCTCCCCATGACCCCAGACACCCGTACTAATCAATAATCTGTCGATCTCCGCCTTAAAAACATAGCCATCTGTGGAGATGAATTCCGCAAATTCCATCTTTAAACTAAACACTAAATGTTGTACGCTTTATCTTTCATCTGTGCACTGTGGACAACGTGATTGTATTCATGTGTAGTCTGACTGGATAGCCTGCAAACACTGGACCTTGTACATGTGACAATAATATACGACAGTAAACTGC
The DNA here is from genome assembly GCA_963514005.1 of Raja brachyura. The sequence continues at coordinate 16,815,304 of OY740783.1, forward strand.
AGACTATGATGTGCAGGTTGTCCTCTTCAGTTGAGCAGAGTCCAACACTGGTCAATCGATGGTTTTCTCTTGCACTCTCCGTAATGGGTTACAGTTAGGGTTGCCAACGTTCTCACTCCCAAATAAGGGACAAAAGGTCAAAATACGGGACAAATTCCTGACGGCAATTTGTTGACCGACTCTGCCGTGGCTGGGTGAATGATGAGTTGGCCCGGGTGCTGGACTGCAGACAAAGCCCAGCCGGCGGGCCAGCTGCGGAGTTTTGGCCCGGGCCGTGCAACATCGCGCTCAAAGTCCGGCGCCCTATTCAACTCATGAACCAATGATCGGCCATGAGAAGGAGGGGTGGTGGTGTCGGTGGTAAGCGTATGCCCAATGGTGGGGATTCTGGCCGGGCTGCCGACTGACGGGGCCACGGGTGAGGCGCTGCTGCTGCACTCAATGGGCTGCATTACGTCAGGACGGATTAAGCGGGGCCGGAGGTGGCACTCCGACCCGACGGTTCACCTGAGTCGCAGCAGTCAAATACGGGACAAGGGTTGTCCTGTACAGGACAATTCAATTTAGCCCAATCAGGAATGTGCCGTCATGGTAGGCAAGTTAGGCAGTGCCTACCCTGACTAAAATTATAAAATGGTAATTATTAAATATAAATAGTAAAGATTTCCAATTAATTTACTAAATTCAGTATTTATTATTAAATAGTTATTATTTTAATAGTGGATCTTAGGTAGGCATAATTCTCCCGTGCCTTTCATCTGCAGTACATGTAATACGCCTAACTATGTTCAACTTGCGTGCTGTGGACGCTGCTTCAAGCCTCCACTTACAACGGGCAATGGGGGCAGCAGAAATTCTGCCTTTGCACCATGGACTGCGCACACATGTGCTGCGCAGCCTTCGCAAGGTGTTGCGCATGCCCACAGGAGAGGAGACCAGTCTGCGCATGCGAGCTTTTTAAGATTTTTAAAAGTCGACTGACTGCCTACACAGGGCTGCCAACTCTCACGCATTGAGCGCGAGACTCGCGCATTTTACGAAATTCTCACGCTCTCACGTTTATCTCAGAATTTCTCACGCCCAAATGTTTTTAAATAAATAAATGGAATCACAGGCAGTTCAATTTGCCCAAGGCTTCCAGATCTCCTCCACACTCACCAATGAGAATCGTTTTCTGTCTGTGTGTTTCCCGTAAAGAACGAGTAAATTGATTGTCTTAAGCCAATCGCACACTATTCAAAATGGCAATGTAACTGCAGTACTAATGATTCCATTTGACATTCATGGAGCCAAAATCTGCAATTGCTGGGTTCAAAATAAAGCAAAAATTGTTTTAGAGGTGAGTAAAAACCATGAGGGGAATATATAAGGTGAATGCATAGTCTTTTTCTTGGGATATGTGATTTAAGAACTAGAGGGCATTGGTTTAAAGCAGGGGTGTCAAACTACCGGCCCGCGGGCCACATCTGGCCCAAGTAGTTTAAAGACTAAACAAAACTACACATTCCCGTGCAGTTGGTGTGATAGGTGAGACACGGCGGTGGTCCCAGAACTGTTCCCTGAGGCACCGCTCACACCTCCCACCCTCACCTCCGGTGGCTCTGTGCACACCCCATGCAGTTTTAACCCTGTCCCGGAGCCAGAAGCAAACCGGATGAGTGGGGGCGTCCGTGCCGCCTCTCGAGCTAAGGCTCCACTCCGATGCCTGGTGGACAGATGGTGGGGAAAAACGGGAGCACACCGGGACAAGTTGAATCAGTTGTGATCATATTGAATGACAATACTTGTTCAAGGGACTAATTGGGGGGAGAGTTCCTTTCACAGCTTGTGGGGAGCCTGGTCAGGGGTAAAGTTGCAGAGAGGGCAGGAGCATTGAGAAGGAGGCGGTCGCCGATCATGCCAGTAACTCACTCACCGCTGCCATGGCGTTCCGGGCGCGGAGCCACTGCATTGTGGCCGGGGAGGGAAGTAGCTAGGGTGGCTGCGAGCGGCTGCTGGGACCGGACAGCAGACGCAACCTCAGCACCTTCTGCCGGCCCGCTCACCTCTGGCAGTGCTCTCTATCTGAACATCTCCCACCTGCCGCTCACCGGCTTAGTTCATGTCAGCCGCTTCCTGCAAATCCTCAAATTCCGACAGTTGAGTAACCTCAATTGGACCCTTGAGCAGCCTTCAGTCCCTGGAAATTGACGGCTTGAAGCAGCGTCGACGGCACGTTGGCTGCACAGACCTTTGCGTGTTACATGCACTGCAGATGAAAGGTGTGGAGAATTATGTGTACCTAAGAGATCGATCTCTTAGGTAGGCATTATTCTCCCATGCCTTTACTATTTATATGTAATAATTACCATTTTATAATTTTAGTCAGGGTAGACAGATCCTACCTTGCCTACCCTGACGGCACGTGCCTGACTGACGCAAACACATTGGCACACACACTCTCACACACTCTCACCCACCCTCACATAGATTCTCACACACAACCTCCCACCCTCACACACACCCTCACACACACTCTCACACTCACACACACCCTCACACACACTCTCACAAACACTTACACACAGACTCTCACATACTCACACTCAGACACAGACATGCACACGCTGACACTCACACGCTGACACACACACACACTCACACACTCACACACACACACTGACAAACCCTCACACACAGACTCTCACACACACTGATACACTTTCACACACCCTCACACATACTCATGTATATATATATGTATATGTGTATATGTATGTGTGTGTGTGTGTATATATATGTGTATATATATATATATATATATATATATATATATATGTGTGTTTGTGTGTATATATATATGTATATCTATATATGTGTGTATATATATGTGTGTGTGTGTGTATATATATATATATATATATATATATATATATATATACATACATATATATATATATATATATATATATATATATAATAAGGAAAATGATACATGCTTTCCAAATTATTTTACAAATAAAAAATTGAAAAGTGTGGCATGCAAAAGTATTCAGCCCCCTTTACTCTGATACCCCTAAATAAAATCCAGCTAAATAAAATCCAGTGCAACCAATTGCCTTCAGAAGTCACCTAATTAGTAAATAGAGTCCACTTGTGTGTAATCTAATCTCAGAATTAATACAGCGATTCTGTGAAGGACTCAGAGGTTTGTTAGAGAACATTAGTGAACAAACATCATCATGAAGCCCAAGGAACACACCAGACAGATCAGGGATAAAGTTGTGGAGAAGTTTAAAGCAGGGTTAGGTTATAAAAAAATATCCCAAGCTTTGAACATCTCACGGAGCACTGTTCCATCCATCATCCGAAAATGGAAAGAGTATGGCACAACTGCAAACCTACCAAAACATGGCCGTCCACCTAAACTGAAAGGCCGGGCAAGGAGAGCATTGATCAGATAAGCAGCCAAGAGGCCCATGGTAACTCTGGAGGAGCTGCAGAGATCCACAGCTCAGGTGGGAGAATCTGTCCACAGGACAACTATTAGTCGTGCACTCCACAAATCTGGCCTTTATGGAAGAGTGGCAAGAAGAAAGCCATTTTGAAACAAAGCCATAAGAAGTCCCATTTGCAGTTTGCCACAAGCCATGTGGGGGACACAGCAAACATGTGGAGGAAGGTGTTCTGGCCTGATGAGACCAAAATTGAAGTTTTTTGCCTAAATGCAAAACGCTATGTAACACTGCACATCACCCTGAACACACCATCCCCACTGTGACACATGGTGGTGGCAGCATCATGCTGTGGGGATGCTTTTCTTCAGCAGGGACAGGGAAGCTGGTCAGAGTTGATGGGAAGATGGATGGAGCCACATACAGGGCATTCTTGGAAGAAAACCTGTTAGAGTCTGCAAAAGACTTGAGACTGGGGCGGAGGTTCACCTTCCAGCAGGACAACGACCCTTAACATACAGCCAGAGTTACAATGGAATGGGTTAGATCAAAGCATATTCATGTGTTGGAATGGCCCAGTCAAAGTCCAGACCTAAATCCAATTGAGAATCTCTGGCAAGACTTGAAAATTACTCTTCACAGATGCTCTCCATCCAATCTGACTGAGCTTGAGCTATTTTGCAAAGATGAATGGGCAAAAATTTCATTCTCTAGATGTGCAAAGCTGGTAGAGACATACCCCAAAAGTTTTGCAGCTGTAGTTGCAGCGAAAGGTGGTTCTACAAAGTATTGACTCGGGGGCTGAATACTTTTGCACGCCACACTTTTCAGTTTTTTATTTGTAATAAAATTTGGAAACCATGTATCATTTTCCTTCCACTTCACAATTATGCACCACTTTGTGTAGGTCTATCACAAAAAATACCGATAAAATACATTTACGTTTGTGGTTGTAACGTGACAAAATGTGGAAAGGTTCAAGGGGTATGAATACTTTTGCAAGCCACTGTATGTGTATGTATGTATATGTGTGTATATATATGTGTGTGTATATATATATATACACAGATGTATGTACATATGTATTTATGTATTATACACACACTCACACACGCTGAAGTGTGTCACAGGGGAGGCCTGGTCCCCCAACGCAATCCATTCCCCAACGCAATATTCTATCACTCGCCTGTTCCCCCAAAGCAATATTCCACCACTCACCCATAGCCCCTAACTGCGCAGGCACGGCTTATTTCCCCTCATCCCGCAGCACATTCTCCCCCCGCCCCCTTCATGTGTGAGAGGGGGCGAGTGGGGGTGTGTGTGTGGGCAAGGAGGTGGGTGGGGAGGGGTGTATGTGTTGCGTCTCTTGTTGCTTTCTTCAGGCGGGGGCTTTCAGGAACCGGTGGGTGAGGGGGGAGCATCCTGCACCCGGAGAAGCGGGGCGGCTTCAGGCGAGGCCTGTCATGGGCCGGTGGGGGCAGCGCTACTGTGGCCTACAGTAGGACCCACCCCCCCCCCCCCCCCCGGCCCCTGACAGCCCCCTCCTGAAGCCCCGCTGCAGGACGCTCCTCCCCCACCAGTGATTGACAGCAGGTGCTGGTAGGACGGTTTTAAATCTTCATAACTTTTGTACTATTCCACCAATCGGAACAAAACTTGTTTCACTTGCAGTACAGGAGTATGGCGAGTAAGGTGGGAAAAATCATAGCGTTATCGGGTACCGTTTTTGCGTAAATTTAAAAACAACGCAAACCGGAAGAGGACAAGATGAGAGTTTTTATATATAGATAGATAGACAGATAGATATAGAAATAGATATATGCATAACAGCATGAATTATAATCTGATTTCCATACATGAATACACTAGGATCATTCATGTGCTGCACATGTTGATCAGAGCCTGGGTCTACAATGGAATGTAATTTAGCCCAACCATATTCATACCTAATCCAAGGTAAAGCATAAAATGAGCGTTTTTTACACTTTTCTGCGCATGCGTGAATTTTACGATTATTTGAAAGTTGACTGACTGCCTAGAACCTGCCCTGAGTACCCTGAATATACGGGATGTCCCGGCTAATACGGGACAGTTGACAACCCTAGTTGCGGCCCCTGGATCTGCTCTGACTCTAGGAACTGGGACCTGCGTGTTGGTTTTTCCTCTTCAGTAGTTGCTTCTTGCGCGGCATTTTGCAGTGTCCTTGTGCACGCATCCTTTCAGCCCGAGTGATTGCGGGGGTGTGTGTGTGTGTGTCTGCCCCTGGCAATATTCTCTCTGCTCACCCCACACATCCTTCAACCAATAGCAGCTGGAACTCAAGTGCACTTGAATGGGTGATCTCTATTTAAAATGACAGCTGCGTTGTGCGGATGAGTGGCGCATCAGACTTGCTTGCACAATTGACCGACAAAAAGATAAGACACGGTCACAAAATGTATAGTCTAAACGGTCTAGATTCTTCCTAGGTGCTCCACATTCCTGCTCTGTTTTTTTTAACATGTAGTGGGAATGTTGGGTGGGACTGCTGCCTCACAGCGCCAGGGACCCAGGTTCATAAGGTCATAAGTGATAGGAGCAGAATTAGGCCATTTAGGCCCATCATGCCTTCTCCGCCATTCAATCATGGCTGATCTATCTCTCCCTCTCAACCCTATTCTCCTGTCTTCTCCCCATAACCCCTGACACCCGTACTAATCAATAATCTACCTATCCCTGCTTTAAATATATCCACTGACTTGTTCTCTACAGCCTCCCTCTGACTAAAGAAATTCCTCCTCATCTACTTCCTAAAGAAACGCCCTTTAATTCTGAGGCCATGATCTCTCATCCTAGACTCTCCCAGTAGTGGAAGCATTCTCTCCACATCCACTCTATCCAAGCCTTTTGATCCTGACTACGGGTGCTGCCTCTATGGAGTTTGTACGTTCTCCCCATTACCGCATGGGCTTTTCTCCAGGTCCTCCGGTTTCAACCCACATCCCAAAGACGTGCAGGTTTGTAGGTTAATTGGCTTTTGTAAAAATGCCCCTAGTCTTTGGGACCTTGAATAATTGTGGATGTAACTGGGAATACATACTAACGCTCAATATGAGATGTGTTTTCAAGAGAGAGTTAGATTTAGCTCATAGGGCTGAGGGAATCAAGGGATATGGTGGAAAAAGCTGGAAAGGGGTACTGATTTTGGACATGATAATATTGAATGGTGCTGCCGGCTCGAAGGGCCAAATGGCCTACTCCTGCACCTATTTTCTATGTTTCTGTGGATTTAATGCAGTGTTCAAACCTGGTGGAGTGCAGTGTTCCAGCAGGTAGAGCTGCTACCTCACACTGCCACAGACCCGGAACTCCATCCCGACCTCGGGTTCTGTCTGTGCGATGTTTGCACGTTCTCCTTGTGACCGCCTGAGTTTCCTCCCACATCCCACAGACATGTGGGGTTTGTAGGTTTATTAACCTCCATTAAAATTGTCCCTTAGAGTGTAGCAAGTGGGGATAACATAAAAGAAGACTTGAACGGTTGAATGATCATTGGTGTAAAATTGTTGGGCTGAAGGGCCTGCTTCCATGCTGTATCTTTCAATCAATTGTTAAGACCTCAGACTTCAGGGAGCTGCAGCACGGAAACAGGCCCTTCGGCCCACCGAATCCACGCCGGCCATCGATCACCCGTACACTAGCACTTTTCTGGTCTGTTTTAACCCTCTAGGTTTTGATCGTGTCCCTCAGAACGTTTTCTCTCTGAAGCATTACTTTACACCCACAAAGACACAAGTGATGCGACCATCTATACCCGTACATCTTGCACACCAGGGATATTTTATGATTTATTTTTTTCTTTCCGAAGCCAATTAACCTATAAACCTGTACGCCTTCGGAGTGTGGGAGGAAACCAGAGCACCCGGAGAAAGTCCACACGGTCACGGGGTAAACGTACAAACAGCACCCGTGGGCAGGATTGAACCCGGGTCTCTGGCGCTGTAAGGCAGCAACTCTACCAAGCGCCACCATGTTGTCCCGCACAGTTTAATGGAGAGCTGAGCAATTCTCCCCGTAGTTAAAAGTCCATAATGTTTTATTGTCATTTGTTCCGAAATACTTCTGATCAGAATTTGAAAGTAACCAGCACCAACAAAAACAGCTTCCCGTTCCTCCATCGCAGTACTGACCGTGAGATCCTTGTTGCAATTGCCTCCATAACTGCATGGGATAATTGCAGTCTTGGAAAATTAAATAGTTTTGTATCGTCAACAAACATGGATATCCAACACTTGAAAACCATCGTTTGGCTTGCTATTGGTACAGGTTGTATCATCTCTGGCAGTAGAGAGGCTGTAAACAGGAAGACGTACAGTTTCAATTTTTTTTTTCTCTCAAAATATATGCTGAACCAACAACTTGCGGTTTAGTGCAGAGAACAGCATAGAGACAGGCCATTCAGCCCACTGAGTCGACAGTAACCATTGATCACCAGCTCACACTAGTTCTATGTTATCCCACTTTCTCATCGCACCCTGCACCAGGGGCAATTGTACCGAGGCCAATTAATGCACGGACCCGCACGTCTTTGGGATGTGGGTGAAAGCCGTGACAGGGTGAAGGTGGAAACCCCACGCACCTAAGGCCAGGATTGATCACTGATCTCTGGTGCTGTGGGACAAGTGTCTAGAGTGTTTTAAATAGAACAATGACATTCTTACTCGCAGCAGCACAAAGGAAAATGTAAATATAGTGTAGGAAGAAACTGCAGATGCTGGTTTAAACCAAAGGTAGACAGGAAAAGCTGGAGTAACTCAGCAGGACAGGCAATATCTCTGGAGAAGGAATGGGTGATGTTTCGTGTTGAGACCCTTCTTCAGCACCTGAAATGTCACCCATTGCATCTCTCCAGAGATGCTGTCTGTCCAGAGACGTCGGGAGTCAGATGCGAGCGGTGCCCCCAGGCCCACAGCCAGCGCAGAGAAGCAGCTCAACTCTGTCTGTCCCGCCGGGTTAACCTACAGCCCTGCCTGGACAAGGGAAATATGGTCCGGGTTTACAGCCAGCACAAAGAAGCAGCGCTCGCTCCACGGCTCCGGACTGGTATTCTGTCAGTCCAGGCAGGTCTGTAGGTTAACCCGGCGAGACAGGCAGAGTTGAGCTGCATTTAGCGCTGCATTGAGCTGTAGTTACCGTTCACAGGGCCCACAGAAGCCTCCGAAGCCTCGTGTGTCCCCCTGTCCCCCGGTCTCCTCCATATTTTGATAGTGATTACCATCACTGTATGTACATACACACACAAATAATCGTGCAAAAAGACAAATGCGATGTCCCCAAATCCATGTAGTTTGAGCTTATTTGGGGGTGTAGTGTTTAATAGCCTGATGGCTGCACGGAAGAAGCTTCTCCTGTACCTGGATATTACAGTTTTCATGCTCCTGTACCTTCTTCCCGATGGCAGGTGTGAAATGAGTGTGTGGCCAGGGTGGTGTGGGTCTCTGATGAAGCTGGCTGCCTTATTGAGGCAGCGACTCCGGTAAATCCCTTCGATTGTGGGGAGGTCAGAGCCGGTGATGGACTGGGCATGTGTTCACAACTTTTGGCAGCCTTCATCACACCTGAGCATTCAAGTTGCCGAACCAGGCCGTGACGCAACCAGTCAATATGCTCTCTATCGTACACCTGTAGAAGTTCAAGAGCAGCACTTCCAGCTGCGACACTGTGCTGCCGTTGAAATGTTGGTGTTAGTTGGAGCCTTGTGTTTTTTTTAATGCCACTTGCAGGAAACCTCTAGTCTTCTGGATTTAAGTCTTGTGGAAACCCCTGTGTCTAAAGGGCCTGTCCCACCAGCATGCAACTCTATGCGATGAACGCGATCAAACTAGAAGCGGGGGCCGCGCGGAGGTCGGGTGATCCCCTGTACAGGGTCGTTCCCACCAACATGCGCCTGCATGCGGCAAGCGCAACCAAACCGGCAGTAGGGGCCGTGCGGAGGTCGCGTGAGTGGCGCAACGCGGCGCAAAGTGAGGCGAACTTGGAGCGACGTCTAAGGTAAGTTCGCCAGGACAGAGAGGGGCACACAGAGAGGGGCACCGAGGCACACACACATACAGGGCCACGGAGCCACACACATAGAGGGTCACGGAGGCACTTACAAATAGGTTCACAGAGGCACGATGTCGGGGCGGTGTGTAAATGTCGAGGCGACTGCGAGCCGACAAACCGTTGCCGCGCGGAATTTTTGGACATAGTCAGTTTTTCGGAGCCCCGCGCGGTGTCGGGACGAACTCGGGACGAACTCCGCACAATTCTGCACGGCTCCGGCGATCAAAGTGGGACCGGCCCCGCGACGCCGGACGGCTCAAGCGACCACGTTAGGTCGCGCTAATTGCATAGAGTTGCATGCTGGTGGGACAGGCCCTTAACTGAATGGGCAAAGAGGGCTGAAATGTAATGCTTTGTATAAAAGACATATACATACAACAATGTAGCACTTCTTCCATACATTATTCTTAAATGTCTAATTAGGTTGTGTTGGGCTATTAGATGGCAGCTTAAGCCAATCTGAAATATAAAGCCATGCACAATCAAGTAACCAGCAGGGATTTAGAACATGAAACCTAGAACAGTTCAACACAAGAATAGGCCCATTGGCCAACAATGTATGTGCCAAACATAAGTTTATAAGTTGTCATCTATTTTCCAAAATATGGTCTACTTTCATTGAATTTCTTCAACAGAATGGTTGAACACAAATTCAAAACCGATGCTAGGGACCGCGGTCTTTCTAGTCAGTCATCAGCGGTGAGCGGGCGTAGGGAAGGGTCGTGGGTATATCTCCGCCTTTTTTTTTTTCACTTCTTTGTTAGTTCAGGGGATTTTGCTTCTTTCTTTATTGTATCTTTCTTCTTTCTTTTCATTCTTTCTTTTTTACTATTTTCCGATTTATCAGTTTATAAAATGTTAAAACTGAAGCTGTACGAAAATTGTGTAACTGTTATGTCGATTTCTTTCTCCTTGTACAATTGCTTCGAATAAAATAATTAAAAAAAAAAAAAAAGTTGTCGGAGCAGAATCAGGCCATTCAGCCCACAAAGTTTACTCTTTAGCGAGACAGGCAGGTTGCGTTAAATAATTTTTATTGGCAAACCAAAATGATAATTTGATAACTCCGTACTAGCGTGCCTGGCTAGCTAACACTAGAATAGCTCCTGTTGCTGGGAGGAGCGCTGACGACTGACTAGAAAGCCCGCGAACGATCCCCCGCGGTCACGTGATCGAGCCAACCAATGACGAGGGTTCAAACTTCCCCAAACCACCACTAGGAGCCGCTACAACTCCGCCATTCAGTCATGGCAGATCTATCTTCCCCTCTCAACCCCATTCTTCTGCCTTCTCTCCATAACCCCTGACACCCCTATTAATCAAGAATCTGTCAATCTCCACCTTGAAAACATCCATTGACTTGGCCTCTTCAGCGAAGAATTCCACAGATTTACCATACTCAGACTAAAGAAATTCCTTCTCATCTCCTTTCTACCATGATGCCAAGACCATGGTTGTGTGAACAAAAACTTGCCCTTGATGTGTATTCTTCGAGCATTCTTATTGGTCACTTTCTCCTGTGGTCTACTCCCCCCTCAGCACCCGTCATCTCCCCTCCATTTTCTCCTCCCTACCACCTCCATCTACTGTATCCTTGGCTGTTCACTCAGCCTGTTGCTATGTCTGGAGTCATCTCTGTATCTCCCTTCTAATTCCACCGCCGCCCAGTTTTGTATCATCTTGTAAAACTTGTATACCTGATACTGGGAAAACATCATCTGATTCAACATTGCTATAGGTGGTGTCATCCATGGACCAGAGCAGAATCGTTTACAGCACCCCACTGACTTAGCCTATTGATATGAAAATGGACCATTTATTCTGGCTCAGTTTTCTTTCATTAACCAATACTGGAATCAAGTCAATGTAGTTCCTCAATTCTCTGCACACTGGCTTTGTTTAAGGGGCACCTTAGTGAAGGTCTTCCTTAACATCCAAATACACCACATTAACTTGTGAAGACCCGACCCGAAACGTCACCCATCCTTTTTCTCCTGAGATGCTGCCTGTCCTGCTGAGTTACTCCAGCACTTTGGACAAGCTTTTCACTGTGCAATCCAGTCATTTCTTTGTCCTTAACTATTGCTGATTACAACCACTTTTAAAAATGTAACAGATTTGTCAAATGTGATTTATCTTTCATGTTGACTGCTCAATAGTACTATTGATTATTGATTTATAAATGTCTGGTCATCGTCTCAATAATGAATCCTAGCATTTTCCCTACTACCAATGCCAACTCTGTTTCAGTGGGGTTTTTTTCTCTTCCCTAGTTTTGGAAAGAGTGGGGTTACTGATATCTTCCAATCTACGAGAACATTTCGAGAATCTACAGAATTTTGACAACCGGTACTTCTAGTATTTCCACAGCTGTCACTGACAAAATTCCCAAATGCAGGTCACCAGGCGACTTATTGTCTTTCTGTTCCATTAATTTAGCCAATACTATTTTTAATATTCCTACAGTAATCAAGGATTAGGTTTGGGTTTTAGGTTTATTATTGTCATGTGTACCGAGGTACAGTTATAAGCTTTGTTTTGCATGCAACCCAATCCGAGCGCATAATACTACAGGCCCACTTTTTTTTTGTTTCTTTTTCCCGGCAACTGGTGGTCCGGCACCTCCTTTGAATCCAGACAAAATTACGAGAGCACACTTGAAATCTCCCCTGGAAGTCCTTTCAAAATGGTGGCCAATCTTTACTTCATCGAGACCTCAATAGACAATAGGTGCAGGAGTAGGCCATTCGCCCTTCGAGTCAGCACCGCCATTCAATGTGATCACGGCTGATCAAACCCAATCAGTACCCTGTTCCTGCCTTCTCCCCATATCCCCTGACTCTGCTAACTTTAAGAGCCCCATCTAGCTCTCTCTTGAAAGCATCCAGAGAACCGGCCTCCACCGCCCTCTGAGGCGGAGAATTCCACAGACTCACTACTCTCTGTGAGAAAAAGTGTTTCCTCATCTCCGTCCTTAATGGCTCACCCCTTATTCTTAAACTGTGGCCCCTGGTTCTGGACTCCCCCAACATCGGGAACATGTTTCCTCCGCGCCGATGAGTGGGTCGAATTTGTCCCATGTGGCTGGGGTTCTGGAGCTTCAGCCTGGCTGGAGCTGGCAGATCCAATCCCTTAGCTGACGTCCACGGCCGACTGTGTGGGCCGGTATCTTGGACCCCCACAAGGCTGTGACCACTGTTGGTCCAGCAAAACAGTTAATACGACAAGGTTCGGGAACCAAGGGTAAGAGAAAATCAGTGGTGGACATGTAGACGTAAATGCATTGGAGTCAAACTTGGTTAGGAGCAAAGGGGAAGACACAGAGTGCAGACTATCGTCTCAGCATTGTAGAGCATCAGGTTCCATGGACACAGTCTAATATCTGCAATGGGACAGAATCCTAACTTTGGAAGGACCATTCTGAATGATGATAAACCAACAAATTGTGGTGAGAAGCCCAGTTCCAGCAAGGTGCCCTGCGACAGATAGATTACAATTTTCATGGAAGCATTTAACATTCGGTACAGGCAGGAAATGACAGGGGTATCTGAAACATGCTGCTGCAAAAAGACAACTCTATTATTGTCTAAAGACGGGTGACGACCCGAAACGTCACCCATTCCGTCTCTCCAGAGATACTGCCTGTCCCTCTGAGTTGCCCCAGCATTTTGTGTCCAGTCAAACAGTCAAGTCAAACAAAGTCAAGTCAAAGTCAAACAAACTTTATTGTCATTTAGAAATACATCGATATATGCAGTTCCCAACGAAATTCCGTTGCATTTGGCTCCCTGTGCAACACGATAATGAACAGAAGGATAAACATGGATAAAATGGATAACAAGGATAAATAGACAATGGTGGCAGCCCATTACATGGCATTCAGGAAAATGGCTCGTGGGAAGAAGCTGTTGCAGAACCTTGATGTTCTGCTCCTTATGCTACGATATCTTTTGCCCGAGGGCAGCAGAGTGAACAGTCCGTGATGGAGATGTATGGGGTCTTTTATAATACTGCTGGCCTTAGACACGCAACGTTTGGTCGCAATATCCCCGATTGAGGGGAGAGAAGTCCCAATGATTTTTTCCGCTGTCCATACCACTCTCTGCACGGACTTCCAGTCAGAGGCTTTACAGTCCCCAAACCAGACAGAGATACAGCTGGTCAAAATACTCTCTATGGTGCCCCTGTAGAAAGTGGTGAGGATGGGATGGGGGAGGTGAGCTCTTCTCATCCGGCGCAGAAAGTGCAACCGCTGCTGCGCTCTCTTAACTGTTGATGAGATGTTATTTGACCAGGTCAGACTGTTAGTCTATTTAAACAAGCATCTGCAGTTCCTTCCTACACAAACTGTATTGTTGTATTTTCTCTTTTGTGTGGCAGGGATGGCATTCCCAGTGGACCTGCTCGCTGAGCTGGACTATGAAGATATTGAGCATTCAGCAGAGGAATACATGTCCAGCTTGCTCTTCGGTGACCCTGACAAGCTGGAGTATTTCACACTACCCAACAGAAGGAAGGTACAAGACCTAGCACATCTAGAGATTTAAACATAAGCTTATTGTGCTGGAAATACTCAGGGTGGCACAGTGTGGCAACGGTAGAGAATGTATTGCGGCTCCTGAGACCTGGGTTTGATCCTGACTAAGGATACTGAAAATCCGTACCAAATATTTGTCTCACCGTTCGCATTTAGTTGCGTCACATTTCCAGCACTTGAGTGCTTCTACCCTTATTATTTTTTTTCTGCTGTCAGCCGCAAATCTCTTCAGTTGTCAGTGTGATTGATTGGGTGTCGACAACAGACAATTGACAATAGGTGCAGGAGTAGGCCATTCGGCCTTTCGAGCCAGCACCGCCATTCAATGTGATCATGACTGATCATCCACAATCAGTGCCCCGTTCCTGCCTTCTCCCCATATCCCCTGACTCCGCTATCTTCACGAGCCCTATCAACTTGAGTACTCTTGGCAACAAATCAGTTGCAAAAAAAAAGTTTTGGGTATTTATTTTTCTGCGATTCAATCTGCAAAGCAAGATGTTGATGATGCTATAAATCTAAAATGTAAATGGAAAATCACTTGGGGGGGGGGAGGGGGGAAAGGGAAGACAAAGTTAATATTCTTGAATAGTGCGAGTGTCAAGGGTTATGGGGGGGAGGCAGGAGAATGGGGTTAGGAGGAAGAGATAGGTAAACCATGATTGAATGGTGTAGACTTGATGGGCCGAATGGCCTAATTCTGCTCCTATCACATGGACAATGCTTCAGATTGATGTTAAACAATCAGAATGGGAAAGGTTTGGTGTGAACAACATTTTAAGAAGCAAATAAAAGTACAAGTACAAGGGAGGAGAGAACATAGGGGAAGGTCTGTGACAGCCATTTTGTTTTATATCCGGTCACTTTCTGCTCGTTAAAATTGACCTTTTGACCTTATAGCATCATCTGCCTGCTAAGGTGATTTTAAAATGCTGGCTTGATTTTTGAAGTAAAGTACTAGTCAAGCAGGAGAAATCCATGCTAATGGACTTGTCTGAGCTAGAATGGTTTGTGAGAAGAGGTGATGTGTTTATATTGTATTAATCGCCAAATTGACATGTATTTCTTGAACACAGATTCCAGTTAGTCTGTCATCCATTGCTTTTGTTCCACTCTATGGTGGTGAGACGATGTATAAAATTCTGGCCTTGTTTGCTCCGGAAAGTCAATTCACAGGTTAGTGCTTGTTTTTCAAAAAACAGTTTCCAATGAAGAGGACACTACACATTGTGCATCCTCAGTTTATTAAGTAATAAGTAATAAATATAATATTACATTGGCCAATAACTTTTTGTCTTTGCCTACTTGCATTTTCATATTTTCTACTGAAATCATCTGGCAAAATGTGTTCTATCAAATATGTCAAATTTCAAATCCATTAATAAATCTAGTAATTTACAAAGACTAAGTTTCTCTGATATATAAATTAACACTTGGAGTCGTACAGCACAGAAACAGACCTTTCGACCCAACTCGCCCATGCCAACCAAGATGCTCTGCTCAGTCAAGCTAGTACCATTTGCCTGCATTTGACCCATATCCCTCTAAACCTTTCATATCCATTTACCCGTCCCAGTGTCTATTGAATGCTGCCATAGTACCTGCCTCAACTACCTCCTCTGGGAGCTTGTTCCATATGCCCACCACCCTCTGAGGGAAAAAAGTTGACCCTTTGGTTTAAGATGAGAGGGGAAAGATTGAATAGAACCTGTATTTTCTGTTTCTTGATTCCCCCCATGAGTAAAAGAGTCTGTACATTCACCCTCTCTATTCCTCTCATGATTTTAGACACCTCTACAGGATCACTCCTCAGACACCTGCACTCATACTTGTTGACTACTTAACGTTTGACCAAATCCCATAGAACGTGGGGTGGCACGGTGGCGCAGCAGTAGAGTTATTGCCTTACAGCGTTAGAGACCAGGGGCTTGATCCCAATTACGGGTGCTGTCTGTACGGAGTATGTACGTTCGCCCTGTGACCACGTGCGTTTTTCCCGGGTGCTCTGGTTTCCTCCCACACTCCAAATACGTACAGGTTGGTATGTTAATTGGCTTTGGTACAAATTGTAAATTGTCCCTGCTGTGTAGGGAGAGGATGAGAAAGTGGGATACTATAGTGATTGGCATGGACACGGTGGGCTGAAGGGCCTGTTTCCGCGCTGTATTTCTGAACTACACTAAACTAACCAGAAACTCAATTGCAGTCTGTTCTCTTCTTTCTCTTGTCCTTCAAGTAGTTTATTTCCTCGGTCCATTATCAACTTCAAGTCATTGCAGCACTTGGTCCCAGTCCCATAAGATATAGGAGCAGAATTGGATGTGTATCTTTCGACTTTATAGATACAGCACAGAAACAGGTCGTTCAGCCCATCGAGTGCACGCCAATCAGTGATCACCCCGCAGTGCGTTAGTGTACGGGGATCGCTGGTCGGCCTGTACTCGGTGGGCCGTAGGGCCTGTTTCTGCCCGGTATTTCTAATCTAAACTAAACCGTTTGTGTACAATTCCCTCTTGCTTTCCTTTTGCAGCTGTGGCTTTGTACCTCGCTGACAGGTGGTGGGCAATAGATGACGTCATAAAAACCGCAGAAGCATCCCGCCAGGGTCTCCAGCAGGTAAATTAACACTCTTCGTATTTTAAGCTTGCAATATTTTTCTAAAATTAGTGGAAATTTTCTTTAGGTAGTGGTAATTATTTTTTCTTGATGCAAGGTTTCTTGAATGTGTACGTAAAGAGCTGTAACCAGCAGGGTTCTAACCGGGCGAGTCCAGAACCAGGGGCCACAGTCTTAGAATAAAGGGGAGGCCATTTAACACTGAGGTGAGAGAAAACATTTTCACCCAGTTGTGAATCTGTGGAATTCCCTGCCACAGAGGGCAGTGAAGGCCAAGTCACTGGATGGATTTAAGAGTTAGAATCAGAATCAGAAGAATGTCATTGCAAGCCCAACAGTATATTGTCATTTAAACCTTAGGTTCAAACGAAATTATGTTCCTGTAGTCTTAACAACAACAACACACAATTAACACGATTCCACAGGCCATCTCGGCCCTTCAAGTCCGTGCCGAACAACTTTTTTCCCTTAGTCCCACCTGCCTGCACTCATACCATAACCCTCCATACCCTTCTCAAACGTCCATCACAGTGAATCTCCAAACACCTCCTCACTGTGACGGAAGGCTCTTCGATCATATCTCTTCCCTGTTCTCTGTTCTTTATTCTTCTCCCGCAGTCAAACTGCTGCATCGAGCTGATCGAGGCTCATGATGTTTGATGTTAGAGCCCCCGGCGGGCGATGGTAAGTCCCGCGGCAGTTTAAGTCGGGCCGGGCGATGTACGGCCCCGCTCCGGGTCGATTTAAACCCCTCTATTTGGGCGGGCGAAGTTTGCCGTTGTTGGAGCTCCAAAAAGTGGTCTCCCACTAGGGACCCATGAGCTCCTGATGTTACCGTCCACAGGGCCTGCAGCCGGAGCCTCCGATGCTCCGAAGTCGGGTCGCAGCCGCGCGCCACCACAGCGCTCCGCACTCCGAAGTCGTCCAGTTCCGCGATGGTGAGTCTTCAGGCTCCGTGACTGGAGCCTCAGGTCGATTCCGGTTGGAGGCCACCAGAGATTTAAAAGTTTCCCCCACGCCCCCCACATATACACAGCTAAAAATAATATAAATGTTATACCAAAACATACACCTAACAGGACGAAAAGAAAGAAAAGACAGACTGCAGTGGCCGATGCCGTGAGGTGCCGCCATCTTGTCCACCTTGTGTTAGATAGAGCTCGAGGGGCTAGTGGAATCAACGGATATGGGGAGAAGGCAGGCATGGGTTATTGTTTGGGGACGATCAGCCATGATCACAATGAATGGTGCTGGCTGGAAGGGCCGAATGGCCTCCTCCTGCACCTATTTACTATGTTTCTGTGTTTCTAATGCTGAAAGCATCCATTTGGCCTGAGAGGTCTTTTTCTACAGGCTGGCCGTAAAGGCCGTGATCCCATGATATTAAAAATCATAATTAAAAAAATGTTACAATGACGTAACCTCTTTTGCTGGGCAATAACAGACCAGGAGGATGTCTACTAATGGATTTACAAAAGACTGCAGCACAGTAATTAGGTAGCAATATATCTGAAGGGCGGCATGGTGGTACAGCGGTAGAGTTGCTGCCTTACAGCGTCAGGGACCTGGGTTCGATCCTGACTACAGAAACTATCTGTACGTTCTCCCCGTGACCACGTAGGTTTTCCCCGGGTGCTCCGGTTTTCTCCCACACTCCATAGATGTACAGGTTTGTAGGTTAATTAGCTTCTGTAAATTGTAAATTGTCTCAAGTATGTATAACCATATAACAATTACAGCACGGAAACAGGCCATCTCGGCCCTTCAAGTCCGTGCCGAACAACTTTTTTCCCTTAGTCCCACCTGCCTGCACTCATACCATAACCCTCCATACCCTTCTCATCCATATGCCTATCCAATTTATTTTTAAATGATACCAACGAACCCGCCGCTACCACTTCCACTGGAAGCTCATTCCACACCGCTACCACTCTCTGAGTAAAGAAGTTCCCCCTCATGTTACACCTAAACCTCTGTCCCTTAATTCTAAAGTCATGTCCTCTTGTTTGAATCTTCCCTATTCTCAAAGGGAAAAGCTTGTCCACATTAACTCTGTCTATCCCTCTCATCATTTTAAAGACCTCTATCAAGTCCCCCCTTAACCTTCTGCGCTCCAGAGAATAAAGACCTAACTTATTCAACCTATCTCTGTAACTTAGCTGTTGAAACCCAGGCAACATTCTAGTAAATCGCCTCTGTACCCTCTCTATTTTGTTGACATCCTTCCTATAATTGGGCGACCAAAATTGTACACCATACTCCAGATTTGGTCTCACCAACGCCTTGTACAATTTTAACATTACAATTGTACAAGGCGTTGGTGAGACCAAATCTGGTGTAGGATGGTGTTAGTGTCTAGTGTATGGCGAGATTGCTAGTCAGCGTGGACTTGGTGAGCCTAAGGGCCGGGATCTACGCTGTATCCTAAAAATCTTTTTTTTTTCTTTAAAAGTACCTCGATTACATTGAACTGATATTTTAGGCTGCGTAGTGCAATGCACGAAACAGCCAGAACGGATATGGGTTGCTGGATTCTCCCATGACCACAATGGAAGCCAGGAGAATGGGATTTGCATTAATTTTGCAACAATTATGCTAATATCCTCCACTCTCTGCATTTTGCTGAAAAAGATTGCCTTCATCAAGTGTTACGGTCAAAAGTTCAATTTATTGGGATAGTTGTTCAGAAAATAGACCATGCACTGCAAGGGGGAAATTACTTCAGCCAGAGGGTGGTGAATCTGTGCAATTCATTGTTCCTGTGGAGGAGGCTAAGACATTGGGCATTCTTAAAGGGTTAAGGGCCTGTCCCACTTTCACGAGGTAATTCACGAATTCTCCCGAGTTTTCCCCTTGATTCAAACTCGCAGAATGTTCGTAACGAGTCCGTAGGAGGTCTTAGGAGTTCGTAGATATATCGTAGCGGCTCGTAACGCTAGCCGTAGGTAGTCGTGGCATCGGGCAAGTCGGGACGTTTTTTCCAGCCCAATTAAAAATGTCCACGGGTAAAAAAAATGGTCGGGATTAAAGGAATTGCAACTTTTTACTCGTAAGGAGGGGATCGAAATAGTCGTGGGAATTCGTAGACATACTCACAGGAGTTCGTGACATAGTCGTGGAAGGTCGTAGGAGTTTGTAGAATGAACCCAATCTTGATTTTTTTTTTAAGTTCCTTTAAACTCGGCAGAGGTTTCGAATTAAGTCGTGAAAGTGGGACAGGCCCTTTAAGGGATATGGACCCGAACGTTGCTAGGTGGGGCTAGTGTAGATGGGGCATGTTGGTTGGTGTGGACTTTGGGCCGAAGGGCCTGTTTCAATGCTGTATGTCTCTACGACGTCACGATTAGTGCAGTTTAGTTTAGAGATATAGCACAGAAACAGGCCCTTCAGCCCACCGATTCCATGCCGACCAGCAATCCCCTTGCACTAGTTCTATCCTACACCCTAGGGACAATACCAACACCCTACAGAAGCCATTTAAGCTATAATCTTCCAGGTCTTTAGATTGTGGGAGAAAACCGGAGCACCCGGAGAAAACCCACACGGTTACCGCCCACTGTGCTCTGGTAATGAATTCGCTTGTTAACTTTTCTACCATGTTTGTGTCACAACAGGTGACTTCGCTTGGGGAGCGAATTGTCCTCTACATTTTGAATCGCATCATTTACAGAGCCCAGGAAATGAACGCTGATGAGCTCCCTTTCCTTTGCCACGGCGCCACTGAGTTTGCTAAAATCCTCTGGAAGTCAGGGAAAGCAATTGGGTTCTACTCCATCAAACCCACAGGTATGTGGCTGGAGATCGGGATGATTACTGAAGAGAATCGATGCTGTACAGTTTAGTTTATTGTCACGTGTACCGAGGTACAGTGAAAAGCTTTTGCTGCGTGCTAACCAGTCAGCAGAAAGACAATACATGATTACAGTCGAGCCATTCACAAGTGTACAGATACATGATAAGGGAATAACGTTTGGTGCAAGGTAAAGTCTGATGAAAGATAGTCTGAGGGTCACCAATGAGGTAGATAGTAGTTCAGCACTGCTCTCTGGTTGTGGTAGGATGGTTCAGTTGCCTGATAACAGCTGGGAACAAACTGTCCCTGAATCTAGTGGTGTGTGTTTACGCACTTCTATATCTTTCGCCCGATGGGAGAGGGGAGAAGAGAGAGTGGCCAGGATGCGACTTCCTTGATTATGCTGCTGGCATTGCCGAGGCAGCGCGAGGTATAAATGGAGCCAATGGAAGGGAGGTTGGTTTGTGTGATGGTCTGGGCCGCGTCCACAATTCGCAGCAGGTGTAGGGGAGATTTCTCAGAACAATACCCAGTTGGCATATTTTGTTGAATGGCTGGGGATATTGGGATTGTTCTCCTTGAGAACAGATGTCTCAAAATGTGATGAGGTTTAACGGAGTAATATTAAAGATCCAATTTATTGGCAGGAAGGTTTATTGTACGGCGCGGTGGCGCAGCGGTAGAGTTGCTGCCTGACAGCGCCAGAGACCCGGGTTTGATCCTGACTACGGGCGCTGTTTGTACGGAGATTGTACGTTCTCCGTGTGACCATGTGGGTTTTCTCCGGCTGCTCTGGTTTCCTTCCACATCTCTAAATTTGTAGGTTAATTGGCTCCTGTAAATTGTTCATAGGTAAGGTGTAGGATAAAACTAGGTGATAATACGGGGTGATCGTTGTTCTAATTGAATTGTCCGACATGAAAGAATAGTGAAGCTCAACTTCCAAAGTAGAGATTTCAGTATCTAGTAGAGGGGAAACAGTTGTAGGGCTATAGGAAAGGAGCAGTGGAGGTGAACTAATTGGACAGACCAGTCTGAAGAAGGGTCTTGACCCGAAACGTCGCCTATCTCCTTCGCTCCTTAGATGCTGCTGCACCCGCTGAGTTTCTCCAGCCTTTTGTGTACCCTTGATTTTCCAGCATCTGCAGTTCCTTCTTTAAGACTTTTAAAAGAACTGGTATCGGCACATCTGCTGTGCTCAGACAATTCTGAGATGCTTTCCCCCCCCCAAGTATGTTTACATCTATCAAAACAATATTAGCTGTTCCCTCACTCCTGTGTCTCGTCCCTACTGCCTTTGTCGTTTTAATTTGTCCTTCTATGCTGAGTGTTGTGTGGGTTTTGTTCTCGTCTATGTTTTAAACATCCTTCATCTCATTTTCTAAAAGAGATTGCTGTTGTGTGCATCATTGTTGATCCCAAAGCTGTGTCTGTTTGCCAATCAGTATGACAACCAAGGTCGTTGTATCTCCAAGCTAGGCATCTGTATTGTGTGATGTTAATGTCCTCCTATCCTTTTGTAGATTGAAGACCAGTAGTTAGTGCCAACCAACTTTTGACAGGGTTTCGTACAATACAGGTCCAAAACTGATTTTTTTTTTTCCTTTTTTCCGGCACCCTTGGTTCCAGAGCATTTCTGGATTCTGAAGATTCTGAGTTCAATGCTTTAGCCGAGAAGATGTTTTCCCTTGTATTACTGAAAGTTCCCCTGAATGCACAAGGATGTCACATCCCTGTATTGTGCAGCAGTCCTCCTCCTGCTGAGACCTCATTCCAGACCCATCAAGCCTGAGTCAGTGCTGCCATGACTAATGTGCTTAAATACTATACGATAGAACTTTATTTATCCCAGGAGCGAAAATTGATCTGCCAACAGTCATAAAAACAAAAGGTACATGGAGCGTGAAATTAAAGTGACGAGTGGAAAGGATTGGGAATGTGCAAAGATTTGTGATGGATGGGGTGGGGGGGGAGGGAAGTCGGTCTACCCACGACAGAGGAGAAGTTGTACAGTTTGATAGCCACAGGGAAGAAGGATCTCCTCTGGCATTCTGTTCTTCCTCTTGTTGGAACCAGTCTGTTGCTGAAGGTATGTGGAGTGGAGGTTATGCAATAAACTCGGCATTCTGTAAATCACCAAGGCAGGATGCTGCTGTATGATGGCGAGGTCAAACATTTTAAGTTTTCTTTTGGAACTTGTGTCTTGAGACTCCTTTGTGAGTGTAGTAGGTGGCACAGTTGATTGGATTTGGATAAGTAACAAATTAGTTTATTATAGAGACAGTTTTTGGGGCGGTGCAATGGTAGAGCTGCTGCCTTATGGCATCAGAGACCCAGGTTCGATCCTGACTACTGGTGCTGTCTGTATGGAGTTTCTACTTCCTCCTGTGACCACATGGGTTTGCTCTGGGTTCCTCCCGCGCTCCAACCATTTGCAGGTTTGTAGGGTAAGTGGCTTTGGTAAAATTGTAAATTGTCCCTGGTGTGTAGGATAGTATTATTTTATGGGGTGATCGCTGGTCAGCGTGGACTCGGTGGGCCGAAGGGGCTGTTTCTGCATTGTAGCTCTAAAGCCAAAAGATACAGCATGGAAACGGGCCTTTCATCCTGCGATCGTCTGTTCACACTTTTTCTATGTTATCCCACTTTCTCATCCGCTCCCCACACACCAGGGGCAATTTACCGCGGCCAATAAACCTACAAACCCCGCACGTCTTTAGAGTGTGGGAGGAAACCAAAACGGTCACAGGGCAAACGTGCAAACTCCGCACAGACAGCACCCGAGGTCAGGATTGAACCTTGGTATCTAAGGTTGCGAGGCAGCAGCTCTACCAGCTGCGCCACCGTGCTGCCCTATTTATTAGTTTGACTTGACTGTATCTTTCTATCTATGGTCTAGCATATCTGATCTGTTTGGATAGCATGCAAAACAAAGCCTTTTGCTTATACCTCAGTGCAGGTGACAATAATGAATCACAACCATTTTACTCTACAGGAAGCAAGTGTCAAGCCTTCCTGACTCGGTGCTACCGGCTGCCTGTCCTGGACACCATCTTTGTGAGGAAGAAGCACCGTGGGAAGGGGTATGGTCTACAGATGCTGGAAGATTTTGTTGACTGTTTCACAGAGGAGGCATTGGGTTTGAGATATCCACTCTCGCCGTCTATGTATGCAGGTAAAAAATATATCAAACCCCGTAGAAAGTTCGTTCTTTGACAATTGATACAATAGCACCATTAGGATACTCCGTTTGAAAGACTCTTTAATATATATCACTGAAGCAAACATTGAGTCTGAAGAAGGCTGTCGACCCGAAATGTCACCCATTCCTCTATCTATGGAAAAGATGGTTATTTTATTAAGCTATAGCAAGCGACTAATGGAAATTGAGCGAAAACCTGATAGCTCATAGCTGCTTTTTTAAGACAAACTTTAGTTTTAAAGATGGTGTAGAAACAGGCCCTTTGGCCCATCAAGAGTGTGCTGACCAGTACGCTAGTTCTATCCTACACACTAGGAAGGGACAATTTTACGGAAACCAATTAACCTACAAACCTGTATGTCTTTGGAAAGTGGGAGGAATCCGGAGTGCCCGGAGAAAACCCAAGTGATGACCGGGAGAACGTACAAACTCCCTACGGACAGCTCCTGTAGTCAGGATCGAACCTGGGTCTCTGGCACTGTAAGGCAGCATCTCTACCACAGTGCTTTCTTAAACACATCTTTGGATTACTCAACCCATTTTACCAAGGATGTTCACAATGTTGGTATTGGTTTAGAACCAGAAACATAGAAAATAGGTGCAGGAGTAGGCCAGCACCGCCATTCAATATGACCATGGCTGATCATCCAAAATCAGTAATGCGTTCTCACTTTCTCCCCGTTTCCCTTGATTCTGTTAGCCCTAAGAGCTAAATCTAACTCTCTCTTGAAAACGTCCAGTGAATTGGCCTCCACTGCCTTCTGTTGCAAAGAATTCCACAGATTCACAACTCTCTGGGTGAAGATGGTTTTCCTCATCTCAGTCCTAAATGGCCTAATTCTTGTCTCATGCATTGAGACGGTGGAAACAATCTTGTTTTCATGCTTTCCAATTAAATCAGATACCGTACGTGAATACAATAAAGCCATATACAACAAATGGAGCAGAGAGGAAGATATCAGAGTGCAGGATAGAATATTGCAGCATTGAAGATGTGGCCTTTAATATGAAATGCAATATGTATGTTTTATACGGATACTCAGAATTTTAAGCTGCTTCTTAAAGTAAAGAAAAGAGTTAGAGAATTACTAACAATGGTCTGTTTCCTTTATCATCATTACTATTTTTGCATATGTTTCATTCATTTGTTGTATATATCTCTTCATCGCCATCTATACCTCTTGTTTCCCTTTTCCGTGACTCTCAGTCTAAGGGTCTCGACCCGAAACGTCACCTATTCCTTTTCTCCCGAGATTCTGCCTGATCCGCTGAGTTACTCCAGCATTTTGTGTCTATCTCCGGTAGAGAAGTAGTTTTGATTTCCAGAGATTAGTCCAGAGAGAAAACACCACGGGGACAACAGGGAGGTGCAGGAAGGAACTGGTTTACACTGAAGATAGATCCAAAATGCTTGATTAACTCAGCGGGTCAGGCAGCATCATTGGAGGAAAGGAATAGATGGGGTTCCGTGTCGAGACCTTTCTTCTGACTAAGAATCAGGGTAGAAGGAAACTCGAGACATGAAAAGCTACAAAGAACAAATGAATGACAGGTATGCCAAGAACAAATCAAAGCCAGCCACCTGATCAAGGAAACCTGGAGTCCACAATGGCCCAAGAGAAGGAAATTGGGTGCATGCCAAAGGTCAAAGCTTTTCCCGAAATCTCCTAGAAACATAGAAACATAGAAAATAGGTGCAGGAGTAGGCCATTCGGCCCTTCGAGCCAGCACTGCCATTCAATATGATCATGGCTGATCATCCAAAATCAGTACCCTGTTCCTGCTTTCTCCCCATATCCTTTGACTCCGTTTGCCCTAAGAGCGATATCTAACTTTCTCTTGAATACATCAAGATGCATTCCTAGACTTGGATGTAGTTATACAGAGGCAAGCAAGGTTGAGACGCGGCTGATTTTAACGGGTGGGTGAACTTTAAGTTTGAGGCATTGAAGGATCCGGCCTCGTGATTAATTTCATTTGTCTTTTTACTATTTATTTAGTTCAATAACGTGAGCTTTATTTGGACAATGTGACTAATTAAACATAAAAAGCGCCTATGTCTAAACCCGTTGTATTTCCAGGTTTTTCATGGCTTCTTTTCATTTCTTTAGTCTGCCAGAAGTATCTGAACAATTATCCGGATGATCGCAACCTTCTTTGGGAAGTTGAAGGCGTTGGACACCCCTTCCAGCGAACTCTAATTGCTGACAGGCTACTGGCACAGATATCACCTGTAGAAGGTAATGCAGGAAGTTCTCGTCTCATGTAGAGTCAGAAGAAAGGCTCTTCGCTTCAACTCGTCCATGCCGACCAATATGCACTGTCTAACCTAGCCCCATTTACCTGCGTTTGGCTCAAGTTTTCCCATTCATATACCCGTCCAAGTGTCTTTTTAAATATTGTTTATAGTATCTTCCTCAACCACCTGCTCCGGCAGCTTGTTTCATAGCGAGAGGATTTGAGTTTAGGAGCAAGGAGGTCCTACTGCAGTTGTACAAGGCCCTGGTGAGACCACACCTGGAGTATTGTGTGCAGTTTTGGTCTCCTAATTTCAGGAAGGACATTCTTGCTATTGAGGGAGTGCAGCGTAGGTTCACCAGGTTAATTCCTGGGATGGCGGGACTAATATATGACGAAAGAATGGGTCGGCTGGGATTATATTGACTGGAATTTAGAAGGATGAGAGGCGATCTTATAGAAACATATAACATTCTTAAAGGATTGGACAAGCTAGATGCAGGAAAAATGTTCCCGATGTTGGGGGAGTCCAGAACCAGGGTTACAGTTTAAGAATAAGGGGTAGGCCATTTAGGACTGAGATGAGGAAAAACTTTTTCAACCAGAGAGTTGTGAATCTGTGGAATTCTCTGCCACAGAAGGCAGTGGAGGCCAATTCACAGGATGTTTTCAAGAGCTAGATTTAACTCTTGGGGCTAATGGAATCAATATAAGGGGAAAAAGCAGGAGCAGGGTACTGAATTTGGATGATCAGCCAAGATCACGTTGAATGGCGGTGCTGGATGGAAGGGCCGAATAGCCTACTCCTGCACCAATCTTCTATGTTTCAATGTACTCGCCATCCTGAGTGAAAAATATCCTCTCTCCATGTCTCTAAAGATCCTGTCCCTATACATTTTGACAGCTATTTGTTATTTTTAAACAGTTTTGACAGCTCAGCTTGACAGGACTTTGATTAGGCCGCATCTGGTGTAATGTGTGCAGTTTTGGTCACCCCACTACAGTAAGGTTGTGGAGACTATAGAGAGGGCACTCACCAGAATGCTGCCTGAGTCAGAGGGTATTGGCTACAAGGTGATGGACACAAAATGCTAGAGTAACTCAATGGGACAGGCAGCATCTCTGAAGAAAGGGAATGGGAGACATTTCGGGTCCTACGGGTCTGAAGAAGGGTCACGACCCGAAATGTCATCCAGAGATGCTGCCTGTCCCGCTGAGTTACTCCAGCATTTTGCGTCTATCTTCGGTGTATACCAGCATCTGCACTTCCTCTCTACACAGCTACAAGGAGAGGTTGGGCAATCTTGAATGTTTTTGCTCAGGTACTTTGGGTGCAGAGGGGGGAGCTGATAGATGTATTTAAAATTGAGAGGGATAGATAGAGTAGACAGTTGCAACGTTTTACCCAGGGTGGGATTAGCAAAGACTAGAGGACATGGGTTTAAGCTGAAGGGGTAAAGCTTAAGGAAGATGCACAATAGAAGCTTTTAAATAGGCACATGGATATGGATTACATGCAGACAGGGGAGATTAGTTTAATTTGCCTTCATGTTCAGCATGGACATTGTGGGATGAAGGGCCTGTTGCTCTGCTATAATATTCTCTCTATTTGTAACATATTAGTTTATCACCTCCAAGATTACTTTCTGTTGTCTATGGATGTTCATGTCAGAACTGATTAGTAGGAAGAGCCTGCAGGCTTGTACTGAATTCTGAGACTTGTTTTCTTTGAGGCTTTGCAGTACTAATCCTGGGAAGCAGATTTTTTTTTTCCCATTGTGTCAAGTACTATTAATTGTTAGTTGAGTTATTTAGCTTGCAAGGGTTAGAAGACATCTGTTTGTTCAAATCTGAATTTTATAATCTATCTTTGTGGATGCTGGTTTATGATGAATAGGGATGGCTCTGTAGAATGTGTGACTGCTAAGGCAGTTGGTGTTTACTGCAAGATTAAGCATATTTTGACAGTATCAGTGAAGTTGAGTTAATTTGTTTAGAGATTGGTGAGACCAATTCTGGAGTATGGTGTACAATTTTGGTCGCCTAATTATAGGAAGGATGTCAACAAAATAGAGAGAATACAGAGGAGATTTACTAGAATGTTGCCTGGGTTCCAGCAACTAAGTTACAGAGAAAGGTTGAACAAGTTAGGTCTTTATTCTTTGGAGCGCAGAAGGTTAAGGGGCGACTTGATTGAGTTCTTTAAAATTATGAAAGGGATAGACAGAGTTGACGTGGATAAGCTTTTCCCATTGAGGGTAGGGTAGATTCAAACAAGAGGGCATGACATGAGAATTAAGGGACAGAAGTTTAGGGGTAACATGAGGGGGAACTTCTTTACTCAGAGAGTGGTGGCTGTGTGGAATGATCTTCCAGCAGAAGTGGTGGAGGCAGGATCGATTTTAACATTTAAAAGTAAAGTGGATAGGTATATGGACGGGAAGGGAATGGGGGGGTATGGTCTGAGTGCAGGTAGATGGGACTAGGGGAAAATAAATGGTCGGCACAGACTGGAAGGGCCGAGAAGGCTTGTTTCCGTGCTGTAATTGTTATATGGTTATATGGTTATATAGATAGGAATATAGAAAATAAGATGCAGGAGTAGGTAATTCCATGGCTGATCATCCAAAATCAGTACCCTGTTCCTGCTTTCTCCCCATATCCCTTGACTGTTAACCCTAAGAATCTAACTCTCTCTTGAAAACATCTAGTGAATTGTCCCCACTGTGGCAGAGAATTCCACAGATTCACAACTCTGCGTGAAAAAGGTTTTCTTCCTCTCAGTTGGAATATACAGTAACAGCATGGCAACCGGCCCTCCTGCCCACCAAGTCCATGCTGACCACTGATCACCCATTCACATTAGTTGTATATTATCCTCGTTTTTCATCCACTCCCTACACACAAGGGGCAATTTACAGCGGTAAATTTACCCACAAACCTGCACGTCTTCAGGAGGTCTTGGGGAGAACGTGCAAACTCCACACAGTGAGCACCCAAGGTCGGGATCGAACACGGGTCTCCGATGCTGTGAGATGTCAGCTCCTGCCACTGGGCTGCCCTCAATAGCTTATCATTTCTCACTTTTTCGCTATTTGTTGCATTTCTAATGTTAAGGAAAATCCTATTATAAAGTGGGTGCACATTTATGCTTTTTTTTCTAGAAATCCTATTTAATAATCCTGCATGAAAGAAGTGCACATTAAATCATTTCCCCAGGGCAATCATGATCCAATCACACCTTCAAGTCATTGGTTTGAAGCAATCATAGAAACATGGAGACATAGAAAATAGGTGCAGGAGTAGGCCATTCGGCCCTTCGAGCCTGCACCACCATTCAATATGATCATGGCTGATCATCCAACTCAGTATCCTGTACCTGCCTTCTCTTCATATCCCCTGATCCCTTTAGCCACAAGGGCCACATCTAACGCCCTCTTAAATATAGCCAATGAACTGGCCTCAACTACCTTCTGTGGCAGAGAATTCCAGAGACTCACCACTCTCTGTGTGAGAAATGTTTTCCTCATCTCGGTCCTAAAGGAATTGCCCCTTATCTTTAGACTGTGACCCCTTGTTCTGGACCTCCCCAACATCGGGAACAATCTTCCTGCATCTAGCCTGTCCAACACCTTAAGAATTTTTTAAGTTTCTATGACCCCCCCCTCAAACTTCTAAATTCTAGCAAGTACAAGCCGAGGCTATCCAGTCTTCCTTCATTTGAAAGTCCTGACATCCCATGACATCCTACATGCTAGGGCCAATTTCACAAAGCCAATTAATCTACAAACCTTCATGTATTTGGGATGTGAGAGGATACTGGAGTACCCAGGATAAAACCCACATGGTCACAGAGAGAGAGAGAGTACACTACCAGCAGGCAGGATCGAACCTGGGTCTCTGGGTCTACCAGCTACACCACTGTGGTGCACATTTAATGGTTAATAATGGAAGGAGCACAAAATGCAGTTGTCTGCTGGCAATCACTGCTCCATTGGGAGCTCGGCAACACAACTGATAAGGTGCCCCAAAATAAGGCAACACTGGAGTGACTCAGCCTGTTGGGCAGCATCTCCAGAGAGCATGGAGAGGTGACATTTTAGGTTGGGAACCCTTCTGTCTGAAACGCCAAAATGGGACATCCAGAAACATCACCTATCCATGATTTAAAGAGATGCTACCTGACCTGCTGAGTTACTCCAGCACTTTGTGTCCTTTTTTTTGTAAACCAGCATCTGCAGTTCCTTGTGTCTCCATAATAAGTTGCCCAAGTATATTTTCTATAACGAGTAATACAACTTTTAAAAGACATTTGGACAGATACGTTGATAAAAAATTTTTAGAGGAATATGGGCCAAACGCGGGCAGGTGGGACTAGTGTTGATGGGGGCATGGGGAAATTGGGCCGAAGGGCCTGTTTCCCTGCTGTGTGACTTTCTAACTCTTGTTAGCCATGAACAGACTTGCTGTGATATTCGCTACTTTGCAATAATGACGACACATTAAAAATTGGTTGTACACTGATTCTGGGTGTCCTAGAAGGTGCGATACAAATGCCTGCCTTTACTTTGCTCCATCAGCTTTTCCCACCAACATGAATTTATAAAGGAAAGTACTGCCATAAAAGCTGTAACGTGCATCATGGTCGATATGGGCAAGTTGTGCCTAGAGGCCTGTTACCGTGCGCAAGTAATTGGCTTGCTCTGATCTATGTGGCCAACTGGTATGTGTGTGTTTCTCTCGAGGTATGGATATCTCCCAGGAGGATGAACAGGGAAGTGTGGGAGGAGAGTCTTCATCGCTGGTCCTGACGGAGACTGAAAGTGGAAGCCAGCTGCCTGGCCACGTGAAGAAGCAGCCGAAAATGACAGAATTGCCTGTAGGTTCCCATTGAATCGTTTCCTTTTGTTCAGTGAGGAGCTGGTGAGGGGGGGAGGTGGGTGGGGGGCGGGAAGGGGGAAAGAGTCTAGAATGATGGCAATCCAGAGAGTTATTGCTGTCATGTGTGTCAACAAATGAAGTTTGGTTTAGTTTTCGAGATACAGCGTGGAAACAGGCCCTTCGGCCCACCAAGCCCGCACCGACCAGCGATCCCCGTGCACTAACACTATCCTATGCACACGAGGGATCATTTTTACATTTGCACCAAGCCAATTAACCTTCATGCCGGTACTTTGGAGTGTAGGAGGAGAGTGAAGATCTCTGAGAAAACCCACGCAGGTCACGGGGAGAACGTACAAACTCCGCACAGACAACATCCATAGTTAGGATTGAACCCGGGCCTCTGGCGCTGTAAGGCAGCAACTCTACCGCTGGGCCACCTTGCCGCCCCTATTGCCTCATTCATCAATGCCTTGTTCAGTTTAGAGATACAGCTTGGAAACCGGCCCTTCGGCCCACCGAGTCCACGCCGGCCGTCGACCATCCACACACACTGGTTCTATGTTATCTGACTTTCTCACCCACTCCCTACGCATGAAGGACAAATTAACCTACGAACCCGCACGCCTTTGGGATGTGTGAGGAAGCACACGCTGTCACTGTGAGAATGTGCAAACTCCACCCAGATGGTACCCGAGGTCAGGATCGAACCAGGGTCTCCGGTGCGCTATGAGGCAGCAGCTGTGCCACTGTGACGCCAAATTGTTTTTGCCTTGTTAATGGGGATGGTCGTCGATGCACTGCTGACCACCACATGCAGGGTAGACAAACTAGATATGCCATCCTGTTGTGATGCTTCAGCTGAAATATCCTGGTGTTCTCTCCTGGTTGCTTTTCATCAAGTGTGTAGAAAAAATGTTTTTTTATCAATTAACTGTGTGTTACAGGGAGAAGGGGGGGGGGGGATGTGTAGTTGTTAAATGGTGTAAATACATTTGCATTTTTTATAAATTTGTTCAAATTATTTATGTTCTCAGCTGTTTAACCCACCTGAGTAAACATTTAAGTGGAGGTTTATGTGTGTGGGAATGAACTCGAGATGCTGGTTTACAGGGAAGATAGAAACAAATTGCTGGAGTAACTCAGCGGGACAGGCAGCACCTCTGGAGGGAAGGAATTGGTGTTTTTCCGGAGAATCTGAAGAAAAGGAAATTGATCTGAAGAAGGGTCTCGATCGGAAATGTCACCTATTCCTTCTCTCCGGAGATGCTGGCTATCCCACTGAGTTACTCCTCCAGCATTCTGTGTCTATGTTGAGGTTTATAGTCTGATCTGAATTGTGCATGTACAAATTAAAGGCAGCAAATTCCAAATAATATACAGAGTCTGTCATCATCTGAGGTGCGCTAGCTGTGTGGTTCCACTAATTTGGAGCCAACTGCCCTAAACGTGGATTTGGTGCAAAATAATATTCCGTGGGATGAACTGTTGGCTAATTCTGTTAACACTGACTTTGGCCACAGTACCTGTAGTCTAAAGATTCAACCGGGAAGTTTCACTGTGTGTGAAGGAAGCTGATTTCTCCACGATTGACAATCTTGGTATGTGTAAAAGTAATTGGAGGCAATGCCAGTACTTTAATCTTGTCCTATCCCAAGATATGATGACAAATATGGGCGGCATGGTGGTGCAGCGGTAGAGTGACTGCCTTACAGTGGCAGCGGCCCGGGATTAATCCTGACTACGGGTGCTGTCTGTACGGAGTTTGTACATTCTCCCCGTGACCTGTGTGGGTTTTCTCAGGGGGTGATCAGCCATGGCCTACTCCTGCACCTATTGTCTATTGTCTAAAAGAACTTCAAGGACATGGTTTAGAAGTGGCACTTTGAAGTTATGAAGGACAACTGTGATGGGTATATGCTTTTGGAGGATCTGGATTTCTCTAATGCGTGCATATAATTACAAGCAGACAAATCCTAATGAACCCCAATGATCCATAGAGGTGTATTATTCAGGCAACTAAATCAATAGTGCACTTGTTGCAAACATTTCATATTCTGATGCAGAACCTTGCAAACCCATGATATCTACCAGTAAAGCTGCTGTCTCACAGAACCAGAGGCCCAGGTTCGATCCAGACCTGTCTGTGTGGAGTTTGCACGTTCTCCCTGTAACCACATGGATTTCCTCTTGCGTCCCAAAGACATGTAGGTTTGTAGGACATTTGGCATCTGCCCCTAGTGTAGGGTGTGGATGAGATAATGGGATAGCATAGAACTAGTGTGAACGGGTGACCAATGTTCGGCATAGACTCTGTGGGCTGAAGGGCCGGTTTCCATGCTGTATTTCTAAACTAAATTAGACAAACTAAGAACACCATTCTGACTTAGAAATACATCACCATTTCTTCACCGTCACTGTCGAAACCCTCCTCCCCATCAGCGCAGTCGGTCGGCATTAGTTCATAAGTTATAGGCCACTTGGCCCATCCAGTCTACTCTGTCATTCAATCATGGCTGAACTGTCTTTCCCTTTCAACCCCATTCTCCTGCCTTCTCCCCATAACCCCTAACACCTGTGCTGATCAAGAATCTATAAATTCATCTTATAAATTCATCCCATTGATTTGGCCTCCATAGCCTTCTATAGCAATGAACTCCACAGATTTGCCACCCTCTGACTAAAGAAATTCCTCCTCAGCTCCTTTCTAAAGGTAGGTTGTTTTGTTCTGAGGTTATGGCCTCTGGAGGGAGTATACATGAACCTTAAGGACTGCAGCTGTTCAAGAAGGCAGCTTGCCACCGAGCTTAAGGACAATGAATTGCTGCTCAGCTTGTGAAGCTTATATTTCTTCAATGACAACGGGAAGGGTTTTTATTTTGTGTTCTGGTGAGAGGGAACATAAACCAGGAGGAAAGACTAAGCGATGCTAATCAGGCTGTTTTAAAAAAATAATAATAATTTTGACATGGAAATGTTGTTCTTTCAGACCGAGTCGAACGCTAACCAAGAATTGCCGAGTGTCTCTACGATCCTTTCAGAAGGTGAGTTAATGGATAGGTCCACGTTCACATATACATCCCTAATGCTGGATGCTACTCTCTTGATAGGAAGCAGAATAAAATTTACACCCATAGCTTTCAAAACTACTTTCTGTTATACCACGGTGGCACAGCGGTAGAGTTGCTGCCTTACAGCTTTGCAGCGCCGGAGACCTGGGTTTGATCCCGACTACGGGTGCTGTCTGTACGGAGTTTGTACCTTCTCCCCGTGACCGCTTGAGTTTTTTCTGAGATCTTCGGTTTCATCCCACACTCCAAAGATGTACAGATTTGAAGGTTAATTGACAATGTGTACATTGTCCCTTGTGTGTGTTGGATAATGTTAGTGTGTGGGGATCGCTGGTCGGTGCGGACTCGGTGGGCCGAAGGGTCTGTTTCCGCGCTGTATCTCTAAACTAAACTAAACCATATAACAATTACAGCACGGTAACAGGCCATCTCGGCCCTTCAAGTCCATGCCGAAACAACTTTTTTCCCTTAGTCCCACCTGCCTGCGCTCATACCATAACCCTCCATACCCTTCTCATCCATTTGCCTATCCAATTTGTTTTTAAATGATACCAACGAACCTGCCGCCGCCACTTCCACTGGAAGCTCATTCCACACTGCTACCACTCTCTGAGTAAAGAAGTTCCCTCTCATGTTACCCCTAAACTTCTGTCCCTTAATTCTAAAGTCATGTCCTCTTGTTTGAATTTTCCCTATTCTCAAAGGGAAAAGCTTGTCCACATCAACTCTGTCTAACCCTCTCATCATTTTAAAGACCTCTATCAAGTCCCCCCTTAACCTTCTGCGCTCCAGAGAATAAAGACCTAACTTATTCAACCTATCTCTGTAACTTAGCTGTTGAAACCCAGGCAACATTCTAGTAAATCTCCTCTGTACCCTCTCTATTTTGTTGACATCCTTCCTATAATTGGGTGACCAAAATTGTACACCATACTCCAGATTTGGTCTCACCAATGCCTTGTACAATTTTAACATTACATCCCAGCTTCTATACTCAATGCTCTGATTTATAAAGGCTAGCATACCAAAAGCTTTCTTTATCACCCTATCTATTTGAGATTCCACCTTCAAGGAACTATGCACGGTTATTCCCAGATCCCTCTGTTCAACTGTATTCTTCAATTCCCTACCATTCACCATGTACACCTATTTTGATTTGTCCTGCTAAGGTGTAGCACCCCATTAGCTTTGTACCATGGGACATTGTCGACAGCTTTCCATGGGAAAACTACTGTCTCACCGTACCAGAGGCCCAGGTTCGTTCCAGACCTGGTTCATCGTCGACTTCAGGAAAAACCGGCAAAGTCCCACACCACTTCACGTCAATGACAGCGATGTGGAGGTGGTCAGTAGCACTAAGTTCCTGGGGGTGCAGATCACTAACAGTCTGACCTGGTCAAATAACATCTCATCAACAGTTAAGAGAGTGCAGCAGCGGTTGCACTTTCTGTGCCGGATGAGAAGAGCTCACCTCCCCCATCCTATCCTCACTACTTTCTACAGGGGCACCATAGAGAGTATTTTGATCAGCTGTATCTCTGTCTGGTTTGGGGACTGTAAAGCCTCCGACTGGAAGTCCGTGCAGAGAGTGGTGAGGACAGCGGAAAAAATCATCGGGACCTCTCTCCCCTCAATCGGGGATATTGCGACCAAACGTTGCGTGTCTAAGGCCAGCAGTATTATAAAAGACCCCACACATCTCCATCACGGACTGTTCACTCTGCTGCCCTCAGGCAAAAGATATCACAGCATAAGGAGCAGAACATCAAGGTTCTGCAACAGCTTCTTCCCACGAGCCATCAGACTCCTGAATGCCATGTAATGGGCTGCCACCATTGTCTATTTATCCTTTTATCCTTTTTTATCCATTTTATCCTTCTGTTAACTATCGTGTTGCACAGGGAGCCAAATGCAACGGAATTCCGTTTGGAATTGCATATATCGATGTATTTCTAAATGACAATAAGGTTTGTTTGACTTGGCTTTGATGTGGCACTGTGGAATTAATTGCCACAGACTGCTATGGAGGCCGTCAACTTATATTTTTAAGGTGGGGAATTGAAGGATGTGAATCATGTGCAGGCAGGTGAGGCAAGTTTATCTTGGGTCATGTTTGACATAGACATTGTGGGCTGAAGGGCCAGTTCTTGTGCTGTATTGTTCTATGTTCTATTTGGGCAATGTGTTTTTGAAAAATGTTGTGGTCTGGTAAATATATTAAGTCAATCATATTTTAATGTGGAACCAAATGACTGCAGTTTAGAATGTTCTCGCACATTGTATGGGGTTAGAACGACCAGTGGTATTGTTCACGGGGAGAAGGGGAAGTACAACGGGATCTGGGGGTCCTTGGTACATCAGTCTATGAAAGTAAGCATGCAGGTAGTGAAGAAAGCCAAGGCATGTTGGCCTTTATAGCTCGAGGAATCGAATATAGGAGCAAAGAGGATCTTCTGCAGTTGTACAGAGCCCCAGTGAGACCACACCTGGAGTATTGTGTTCAGTTTTGGTCCCTTATTTTGGGGAAGGACATTCTTGTTATTGAGGGAGTGCAGCGTAGGTTTACAGGGTTAATTCCCGGGATGGCGGGACTGTCATATGTTGAGAGAATGGAGCAGCTGGGATTGTACACTCTGGAGTTTAAAAGGATGAGAAGGGATCTCATTGAAACATATAAGTTTGTTAAGGGCTTGGACACGCTAGAGGCAGAAAACATGTTCCCGATGTTGGGGGAGTCCAGAACCAGGGGCCACAGTTTAAGAATCAGGAGTAAGCCATTTAGAAGGGAGACGAGGAAACACTTTTTCTCACAGAGAGTGGTGAGTCTGTGGAATTCTCTGCCTCGGAGGGTGGTGGAGGCAGGTTCTCTGGATGCTTTCAAGAGAGAGCTAGATAGGGCTCTTAAAAATAGCGGAGTCAGGGGATATGGAGAGAAGGCAAGAACGGGGTACTGATTGGGGATAATCAGCAATGATCACATTTAATGGTAGTGCTAGCTCGAAGGGCCAAATGTCCTACTCCTGCACCTATTGTCTATTGAATGGTG
Organism: Raja brachyura; assembly: GCA_963514005.1. The sequence continues at coordinate 16,852,206 of OY740783.1, forward strand.
GTGCTGGGTCGAATGGCCTACTCGTGCACCTATTGCCTATTGTGAGTGAAGACAAAATGCTGTGCTTTGATATAGTGGGAGTAATGTGGAAGGAGAACAGTGATCGAGGAATGGTGAGGAGAGTTATTGGATAGGCAGATGGTTGAACAAGGGCCATCGATGAAAAGACAGAAGAGTCTGAAGCAGGGTCTCAAGCCTAAACATTGCCTGTCCGAGTTCTGAGATGCTGCCAAGCACCCTGGGTCATCTTAAAGTGGAAGGAGATGCTTCCTGATTTGAGGAATGGTCTCGAGCCGAAATGTCACCCATTCCGTCTCTCCAGAGATGCTGCCTGCCCCGATGAGTTACTCCAGCATTTTGTGTCTATCTTCGGAGGTGCTTCTAACCTGATACGGTCAGGAGAGAAGAGCCAGATGAACTGAGGTGGGAGATGGGATTGAAATGTTGACCCATTGCTATTGTGTGGGAATGTTTGAAGGATCAAATGGTTTTTGGGTCGCCTCTTGTTTTTAGTTATAAGGTGTAGGAGCAGAATTAGGCCATTCAGCTCATCGTTTGACCATTAGTCCATTTGTTGAGGGGAAAGGGATTGGAATCCGTGGATTAGAAGACTTAGATTATTGCTCGAAATATTCAATAAAAATAGAATTTTATTGTGATTAATGAATGGATAGGGAATGCTGAGCATTATATATTGCAACGGTTTCATGGTATGATAAATCGTGCTAATGATATATATTTTAAAGCATAGAAACATAGAAAAATAGGTGCAGGAGTAGGCCATTCGGCACTTCGAGCCTGCACAGCCATTCAATGTGATCATGGTTGATCATCCAACTCAGTATCCCGTACTTGCCTTCTCTCCATACCCCCTGATCCCTTTAGCCACAAGTGCCACATCTAACGCCCTCTTAAATATAGCCAATGAACTGGCCTCAACTACCTTCTGTGGCAGAGAATTCCAGAGACTCACCACTCTCTGTGCAAAGAATGTTTTCCTCATCTCGGTCCTAAAGGAATTCCTTCTTATCCTTAGACTGTGACCCCTTGTTCTGGACTCCCCCAACATCGGGAACAATCTTCCAGCATCTAGCTTGTCCAACCCCTTAAGAATTTTGTAACTTTCTATAAGATCCCCTCTCAAGCTTCTGAATTCCAGCGAGTACAAGCCGAGTCTATCCAGTCTTTCCTCATATGAAAGTCCTGACATCCCAGGAATAAGTCTGGTGAATCTTCTCTGTACCCCCTCTATGGCAAGAATTTCTTTCCTCAGATTTGGAGACCAAAGCTGTACGCAATACTCCAGGTGCGGCCTCACCAAAACCCTGTACAACTGCAGTAGAACCTCCCTGCTCCTATACTCAAATCCTTTCGCTATGAATGCTAACATACCATTTGCTGTCTTCACTGCCTGCTGCACCTGCATGCCTACTTTCAATGACTGGTGTACCATGACACCCAGGTCTCGTTGCATCTCCCCTTTTCCTAATCTGCCACCATTCAGATAATAGTCTACCCTCATGTTTTTGCCACCAAAGTGGATAACCTCACATTTATCCACATTATACTGCATCTGCCATGCATCTGCCCATTCACTCAGCCTATCCAAATCACCCTGCAGCCTCCAAGCATCTTCCTCACACCTAACTATAACATAACATTATAAAATATACATGGCACTCTCCAGTTTGCTCCAGAGCACAGTTCATCATCTAGGCAGATGCTTGGGTAATAGCAGGTGTTGAGAGGTTTTGGTACACACAAAAAAGTTCATAAGTTATAGCGGCAGAAATAGGCTATTCAGCCCATTGAGACTACTCTGCAATTTAAATCATGGCTGATCTGTCTTTCACTCTCAACCCCATTCTCATGCCTTCTCCCTATAAGCCTTGACAACCAACTGTTAAGAGCGCCCAATGACTTGACCTCCACAGCCGTCTGTGTCAATTAATTCCACAGATTCACCACGCTCTGACTAAAAAGAATTACTCCTCTTGTCCTTTCTAAAGGTACATCCTTTAAGTCTGAGGCAAAGCCCTCTGATCCTTGACTTTTCCACTAGTGGAAACATTTTCTCTAAATCCACACTATCCAGGCCTTTCACTATTCGGTGAGTTTCAATGAGGTGTCCCCTCATCCTTCTAAACTCCAGCGAGTCCAGACCACTGCTGTCAAATGCTGAACATATGTTAACCCAATCATTCCCAATATCATTCTCGTAAACCTCCTCTGGACCCTCTCCAGTGCCAGCACGTCCTTCCTCTGGTATGCGGCCCAGAATTATTTGCGATACTCCAAATGTGGTCTGACGGTCATCATTACATCCCCGTTTTTATACTCTAGTATTCTCAAAATAAATGCTAACTTCCTTACCACTGTATTACATCTGCACCCAAGGGAAAGATTGGCAATTATTTTTTTAGTTTAGAGATACAGCATGGAAACAGGCCCTTTGGCCTACCGGGTCCGCACCGACCAGCGATCCCCGCACATTAATACTATCCTACACCCGCTAGGGACGATGTTTACATTTGCCATGCCAATTAACCTACAAACCTGAGTATTTTATCTTGTTAAAGAAGGAACTGCAGATGCTGGAGAATCAAGGGTTACACAAAAAGCTGGAGAAACTCAGCGGGTGCAGCAGCATCTAAGGAGCGAAGGAGATAGGCGACGTTTCGGGTCGAGACCCTTCTTCAGACTGGTCAGGGATCAGGGAAACGAGAGATATAAACAGTGATGTGGAGAGATAAGGAACAATGAGTGAAAGATATGCAAAAAAGTATTGGTGACAAAGGAAGCAGGCCATTGTAAGCTGTTTGTGGTGTGAAAATGAGAAGCTAGTGCGACTGGGGAGGGGGGGGGGGGGGGGAGATGGAGAAGGAATGTCAGGGCCAGAGGGCTGAGGGAGAGGTGGGGGGGAGGCAGTCTGGGTTAACAGAATTGAGAAAATTCAATGTTTAAGTCCAGAGGATGCAGACTCCCCAAGCGGAATATGAGGTGCTGTTCCTCCAACTTGCGGTGTTGATCACTCTGGCCGTGGAGGAGGCCCAGGACCGAGAGGTCGGATACGCAGTGGGAGGGGGAGTTGAAGTGCTGAGCCACCGGGAGGTCGGGTTGGTTATTGCGGACCGAGCGGAGGTGTTCGGCGAAACGATCGCCCAGCCTCCGCTTGGTCTCACCGATGTAGATCAGCTAAATCTTTATCTTATCTTGTATTTGCTATTATCTTTATCTTGTATTTGCTATTACAGCGCCACCTACAGGCAAATCTGTTCTAATGATACATTTTCTCATTGCAATGCTCAAAAGTGATGTTCTACAATGTACTTTGAAAATTAATTTTGATAATTTCTGGATTTGTTTTGTGATGAATATTCAAGTGAATTGCTTGGTTTTTTTTTTCTTCTTCCAGCATTCCAGCGTCCTTTCCCCCCATCCTCCCTCTCCCCCATGGCCTGCTTAATCTCATATAACCATATAATAACCATATAACAATTATAGCACGGAAACAGGCCTTCTCGGCCCTTCCAATCCGTGCCGCCCATTTATTTTCCCCTAGTCCCATCTACCTGCACTCGGACCATACCCCTCCATTCCCTTCCCGTCCATATACCTATCCACTTTACTTTTAAATGTTAAAATCGATCCTGCCTCCACCACTTCTGCTGGAAGATCATTCCACACAGCCACCATTCTCTGAGTAAAGAAGTTCCCCCTCATGTTACCCCTAAACTTCTGTCCCTTAATTCTCATGTCATGCCCTCTTGTTTGAATCTTCCCTGCCCTCAATGGGAAAAGCTTATCCACGTCAACTCTGTCTATCCCTTTCATCATTTTAAAGACCTCAATCGTCCCCCCCTTAACCTTCTGTGCCCCAAAGAATAAAGACCTAACTTGTTCAACCTTTCTCTGTAACTTAGTTGCTGGAACCCAGGCAACATTCTAGTAAATCTCCTCTGTACTCTTTCTATTTTGTTGACATCCTTCCTATAATTAGGCGACCAAAATTGTACACCATACTCCATACACCATACTCCAGATCAGGAGATCCTTTTTCCCTATGGCTTATCCCAACATTAAAACAAGGATCTGCAGATGCTGGTTTACACAGCGACACAAAGTACTGGAGTAACACAGTGGGCCAAGCAGCATCCTTTGGAGAACGCAAATAGGTGACTTTTTTAATCGGGACCTTTCAGACCGCTCTTCCCACCCCTTTTCGAGCTTTCACCCCATGCTACAATCTGTGAAGAAGGGTCGATAGACAATAGACAATAGGTGCTGGAGCAGAACATTTGGCCCTTCGAGCCAGCACCGCCATTCAATGTGATCATGGCTGATCATCCCCAATCAGAACCCCGTTCCTGCCTTCTCCCCATATCCCCTGACTGCTATTTTTAAGAGCCCTATCTAGCTCTCTCTTGAAAGCATCCAGAGAACCTGCCTCCACTGCCCTCTGAGGCAGAGAATTCCACAGACTCTGTGAGGAAAAAAGTGTTTCCTCGTTTCCGTTCTAAATGGCTTACTCCTTATTCTTAAACTGCGGCCCCTGGTTCTGGACTCCCCCAACATCGGGAACATTTTTCCTGCCTCTAGCGTGTCCAAGCCCTTAACAATCTTACATGTTTCAATGAGATCCCCTCTCATCCTTCTAAACTCCAGAGTGTACAAGCCCAGCTGCTCCATTCTCCCAGCATATGACAGTCCCGCCATCCCGGGAATTAACCCTGTAAATCTACGCTGCACTCCCTCAATAGCATGTCCCCGCTTGAAACATGGCCTATCGATGTCCTTCACAGAAGCTGCATGACCTGCTGAGTTATGCCAGCACTTTGAGGTTTTTTGTTAGTAAACCAGCATCTGCAGTTCCTCGTGTCTCTACACCCTCTACACTTGCTGCTTGTGCAACCTCTTTCCAGTTTACTCGCGCCGATTTGAGTTTTTAAATGTTAGCTCTCTTAGCTTTACGGCGAGTTCCTTTTTCAAAACTGTCCTCGGCACGTGGTACACGGGCGGCGCGGTAGCGCAACGGTGGAGTTGCTGCCTTACAGCGCCGGACACCCGGGTTCAATCCTGACTATGGGTGCTGTCTGTACAGAGTTTGTACATTCTCCCTGTAACCGCGTGGGTTTTCTCCGGGCGCTCCGGTTTCCTCCCACATTCCAAAAATGTGCAGATTTGAAGATTGTAGAATGTAAATTGTTCCTAGTGCTCACCCCCTCCATGGTCAACCTGAGTAGTACCTCCAGCACCAGACTGGTTCCACCAAGATGCAGTACAGAACGCCACAGGAGATCCTTTTTCCCTATGGCTATCAAACTGTACAACTCCTTCCCCCTTCGTTCGTGGGGTAGACTGACGCCCCTTCCCCTCACCTCCCCCTCCCCCCTCCCATATCTTTGCACTTCCCCAAACCTTTCCACTCGACACTTTAATTTCATGTTTCATGTATTTTGTGTTTTATGACTGTTGGCAGATCAATTTCTCTCCTGGGATAAATAAAGTTCTATCATATTGTGTGTGTGTAGGATAGTGTTAATGTACGCCGATCGCTGGTCGGTGTGGACTTGGTGGGCCAAAGGATTTGTGTAATTACCGGACTCGTACACGTATAAAGATACAACACATCTTTATTAAACACTTACAGCTTTGGATATGCAGTACGTTACATCTCCGAGCTGCTACATCTACTGCCTCACGTAGGCAAGTTCTTAATGTTATAAAGCATGTACTAGGTGGGGCTACTACTAACAAACACTCTAATTGGCTAGCATGCCAATCTACATCTCTTCTTGGAGAGAATAAAATAAACCATGGTACCTTAAACAATATACCGAGGGGATGCTAAGAATATGCTAGCAAGATTATACAAAATCGCCATATCTAATGGGTGGCCTGCAAATCCGTCCAGCCTCCGTGCGGTAGGAGACCGCCTCGCCTTCTTTCACGGGAGAAAAAGCGGGACTCGGGAGTGGGGATACGAGTAGCGACTTGGCGGGCCTGGCGGGAGGAGTCGCCACAGGCGAGCCAGGTGTAAACCGACGCGGTGAGCCCGCGGCTGGTGGTGGAGTGGCTGGAACAGCTGTTGGAGCGAACATGAGAGGTGGGGCATCAGGACCTGTAGTTGCAGGACGTGGTTCCTTCACTGGAAGGATATGTTGATGGTTGCATCTGTAGATGATCCTGTCCACTTCAACCAGGTAGGAACGTGGTTCTTTGGACGGGCCGTAAATGTGCCCCAGCCATGTATGTCGGTTTGCAGGCGAACCACGTGTCCACGTGCAAGTGGTTTAAACGGCTTGCTGGACGTCGTAGAAACGCTTTTGTGTGTCACGTTTGAATCGTAGCTGCTTCTGCACCGCGGGAGGGGAGGGGACGCGTGGCTGCAGCGGCTGCAGCGGCTGCTGAGAGACAGGCAGGGATGCACGGGTCTGGCGAGACATTAGTCGCTGGGCGGGGGAGCCTAAGATGGTGTCCTGTGCAAGGTTTCGTACGTTGAGCAAGTCCGGGTAAACATCGGATTTGGCAACGTAGGTTGTTTAACTACCGTACAGCGCGCTCGGCCAGTCCATGGGACTGCGGGAGCTCTGGGCTGCTGGTGACGTGTTGGAAGTCCCAATTTTCAGCAAAGTTCTTGAATGCTTGGCTAGTAAATTGCCTGCCATTGTCAGTCTGAATACGTACATGCGGAGCCATGCACGGAGAGTTGTCGTTGCAGCTTTTCGATCACTGACTCGGAGAAAATGGTTTGCATTTAGTCTATTTCGAACCATCCCAAGTAAGAGTCTACAAGAACTAGATAGTGTTTTCCATACCATTCAAAGATGTCGGCGGCCAGTGAGGACCACGGGAGAGGAGGAGCTGGTTTGGACAGAAGAGGCTGCTTCTGCTGGTGTGGTGCTAAACTGTTGCAGACAGCGCACGTTTCGTTTTTTTCACGTATGAATTATGTCATTCCGGGCCAGTAAAACACGCTCTGGGCCCGTTGAGGGGTGGCTTTCGTGCTGGGGTGGCCCATGTGGATCTCGTTGTAGTATTTGCCCCGTAGTGTGGTTGGAACCACGGCCTTGTGGCCTTTGACTATGATTCCGTCCTGCAGCACTAACTCGTCACGAACTAGGAAGTATGGTCGCAACTCGAGCGGGGTGTTTGACTGTTTATGGGGCCAACCGTTCCGTATGACGGTAGACAGCAATTGTAAAGTCTCGTCTGCAGCCGTGTGTTCGGCAAGGCGGCGTAAGCGGTCAGTCAGCACAAACGAGACCATGAATGAGAATTCATCCTGTTCGGTGAGGTGCTATTCGCTGGTTGTGTGCGGGGCTCTGGAAAGCATGTCTGCTATGTGCATGTCTTTACCCTTCTTGTAGACGATGTGAAAGTCCAAACACTGCAGCTGCAGCATCATCCGTTGCAGCCGTGCTGGGGCCGCGTGGATCGGCGTTTTCAGAATAGTGACCAATGGTTGATGGTCATTTTCGATGGTGATGCTCTTACCAAAAATGAAGTTCTTGAATTTGGAGCTGGTGAAAACCACTGCAAGCAGTTCCTTTTCAATCTGGGCATATAGTTGTTCGGTATCAGTTAGCGTACGGGATGCATATGAGACTGGCTTGACGTCACTGTCGGTAGTGGTCTGTAGGCATGTCGTGCCTAGCCCGTACTGGGGTGTGATTGTGACTGGCAATTTTAGGTTGAAATATGACGGTGTTGGCGCGCTGGCCAATTGTAGTTTGAGTGTGTCAAAAGCCCTTTGGTGCTGCGGGTACCAGGACCATGCTTTGTCCTTGTGCGTCAGTTTGGGCAGGGGGGCGATAGTTCGCTCAGGTTGGGAATAAATTTACCCAGGTAGTTGACCATGCCGAGGAATCATTACAAACTTGTTGCATCAGTGGGAACTGGCAGTTCGTTGATGGCAGCAGTTTTCAGTGGATCAGGCTTTATGCCACTGATGGTGAAAACATGTCCGACGTAGGTGACCTCAGGAACCCGAAACCTGCACTTTAAGTTTGGGTTACGTTTGAGATTAAGGTCTTTGGCACGGTCGAGTATTTTCTTCAGGTTGGCCGGATCGCGACCATGGACGAGAATATCATCAACAATGATGGCGCACGGATAGTTGTTCCATTGTGCGCTGAAAGACTTCGCTGGCGGAGTTGATGCCGAAGGGCATCCTTAAAAATTTGATATGGGCAAAAGGTGTGCCAAAAGTAGTCAGGTTGGATGATTCTGGATCTAGTGGTATTTGCCAAAAGGACTGAGAACACTGCTGCATTTCCAATCTGCGCAGCGACGTCTTCAGTGGTTCTCATCGGGTAGTGTGGGCGCTTGATGCAGTATTCAGATCTCTGGGGTTGATGCAGATGCGTATCTTCTCTTTGTTTTTCTTAGTTGCCATGGCCATGGTGGAAACCCAGTCAGACGGGTCGGTAACTTCAGCAATGACTCCCATTGAAACCATGCGTTTGAGTTAATTGCGTATTCTTTCTCGCATGGCATGTGGAACACGGTGTGGTGCACGAACTACAGGTGTGACTGTAGGATCTACAGCGATTCGATACTTAGTAGGCAACTTGCCAAGTCCATCATCAAACAAGCCTTTGTATTGGGAGAGCAGCTGCTGTGCTGGCTCGTCAGTGAGACATAACTGACATAAAATACCCCAGGCCTAGGTCGCGGCATGCATTAATACCGAGCAGGGTATCTGAGTTTGATTTTAAAATGTAAAACGCAGGGTGTGCGTCTGTTAGTCTACCATGCACTTTAAATCAGCTTTTCCGAGTGGATGCAAAACCTCTCCCCCCGTAGGCCCGAAGCGTGGAGGAGTCCTTGTGCATTCGTTTGGCATACCAGATTTTGTTAAACTTCCTTATTGACATGACGTTGACCATTGCACCTGTATCCACTTTGGCGAGCAAGGGCCTGTTGTTTATGAACACAGTCACTTCAGGGTCAAGTAGCTTGTTAGAAGATTGTAGGAGGGATTGAATAGCAGGGCTGCTATCAGCATTGTCTGAACGGTGCTCGTGGGAGACTGTTTCGAGCTCTTGGGAGTCAGAATCTGAGAACTCTTGTTGAAGCAGGTGCAAGTTTGTCCTTGAAGCACTGGCAGTCTCACGGGAATGGCAGCATTTTGCAAAGTGATTACACTTTTTGCAATGATGGCAGGTTTTACCGTAATCTACACAAAACTGGCGACCCCTCGCGTGAAAATAGTTGCAGTTCTGACATCGTGCATCAGGCACATTAGGGGCTTTGCGGGAGGAGTAGTTGACAGGATTAATGTTGTGTTGCTGTCGTGGGCTGAAAGAGACAGGATCAGCATGTGGTGTAATAACTTCTGAAATACGACACGAGTGGATTGCTTGCTCGAAAGTTGTTGGCACGATTCATTGCCTCTGGCTAGATTGAGCTGTAGTGATGTTTTCAAGTTGTCTGGGTCATTCCGATGAACAATGCGGATACAATGAATGTAGTCACGTTTGAAAAGACGCCATCGCTCAGCGATGTCCGATTCAAAGATCAAAGGGCTCGGTCTGCAGCAGTTAGCCATAACGGAGAGAGAAAACTGATAAAATAAAACTGATAAAATAACAGAATCCCTGTAAACAGCGGAATGAGTCCGAGTCAGGTATCTGACACCATGTAATTAGCGGACTCGTACACGTATAAAGATACAACCCATCTTTATTAAACATTCACAGCATTGGATATGCAGTACATTACATGTCCGAGCTGCTACATCTATGTAGGAGAGTTCTTAATGTTATAAAGCATGTACTAGGTGGGGCTACTACTAACAAGCACTATGATTGACTAGCATGCAATAGCCGATCTACAGTTTGTTTCCACGCTGTATCTCTAAACTAAACTAAACAAAAACTCAATGTCGGTCTGTTCTCCACTGCATAACGTCTAAACATCTTATTTCTAATTGCCTGCAAGTAGTTTATTTCCCAGGTCCATGATCATCTGCAAGTCATTGCACCACTTGCTCCCAATCCCATTAGATATAGGAGCAGAATTGTAGTGTTCGGCACATCTCGTCGGCTCCGCCATTCGATCATATCTAATCCATTTGTCCTCCTCAACCCTACTTTCCTATCTTCTCGCCAGTAAAAAGATGGGTGACGTTTTGGCTCCGGACCTTTCTTCAGACTTTGTTTCAATAATTCAACCTGAATACTCCTGAGAACGGAGTTAACGTGGATTAGCGAAAAGTTAATACTGACAAAGAATTACTGGGGAAAACTTTTGATAATGTCTCATAAACATTGTGTCGTTCATCATAGGTGCAAAATTAATCTGGTGTTGCATTTTATTGAAACAAACCTATTTTTAGCCTTCAGTGCAGTTTGGAAGGAAAACAACTTACATTTTTTTTGGCTATTGCTTGCAATGTCTCTCAATTGCAATGTATCTCTTTTGAAATGGTTCTTGCAAAGCCTCTGCCTATTTTATTACGATATTTTGCTTCCAGAGCTAAAGAGGCCGCCTGTTGCTAAACGGGGAAGAAATTTACAGTCTAAGCATTCCAAAGAAGAGAAGAGGCACATTGAATTGGAGCAAAAGTGTTTGACCAGCGAAGAGGAGGTGGTTGCGCCTAAAGATCAGCTAAACAGGTATCTGCGCACCTTGTGTACAGGTCAGGTCGGGGGGAGTTCCGCCCCCCCCGCAACGGGTACCATGTAATCCCGTGCTACCTGCTCCATGGCGGATAGTTGGCGACTAAACTGTCTCCCCCACCTGGTTTGCCAGGTGAGGAGGGGGCTGTGGACCTCCAGCAGGACCGAAAAACAAGACCTGTCAAACGGTGGATGAGCTCCTAGCGAGCCAACAGCTATCCACACTTCAGTAGAAATTGCAATCAATGCCGTACTGTCGTAAGGCACCATGCCCGTTGATGTTTTCGATGATGATGATGATGATATACAGCTTGGTTAACATACATTTTGAGAGGTTTGGCAGGTTAGGACTCTATTCCTTGGAGCGCAGGAGGATGAGGGGTGAACATATAGAGGTGTACAAAATCATAGGGAGGACTAGATCGGGTAGACCTACTGTGTCCTCTTGTAGATATAGGAGCAGAATTGTAGTGTTCGGCACATCTCGTTGGCTCCGCCATTCGATCATATCTAATCCATTTTTCCTCCTCAACCCTATTTTCCTATCTTCTCGCCAGTAGAGGCCAGTCTTGTAGAGGACACAGTAGGGGACTCGAGAACTGGAGGACATAGGTTTAAGGTGAGGGGGGAAAGATTTAATAGGTACCTGAGAGCTACCTTTTTCACATAAAAGGTGGTGGCGTATGGAACGAGCTGTCGGAGGAGGTAGTTGAGGCATGTACTATTGCAACGTTTCAGAAATATTTGAACAGGTACATGGATAGGACAAGTTTGGAGGGATATGGGCCAAACGCAGGCGGGTTGGACTAGTGTAGATAGGACATGTTGGTCGGTATGGGCAAGTTGGGCCAAAGGGCCTTTTTCCACGCTCTATGACTTAATTACTCTAAATAATAAACAATAGGTGCAGGAGTAGGCCATTTGGCCCTTCGAGCCAGCACCGCCATTCAATGTGATCATGGCTGATCATCCCCAATCAGTACCCCGTTCCTGCCTTCTCCCCATATCCCTTGACTCTGCTATTTTTAAGAGCCCTATCTAGCTCTCTCTTGAAAGCATCCAGAGAACCTGCCTCCACCGCCCTCTGAGGCAGAGAATTCTACAGACTCACCACTCTCTGTGAGAAAAAGTGTTTCCTCCTCTCCGTTCTAAATGCTTACTCCTTATTCTTAAACTGTGGCCCCTGGTTCTGGACTCCCCCAACATCGGGAACATGTTTCCTGCCTCTAGCGTGTCCAAGCCCTTAACAATCTTATATGTTTCAATGAGATCCCCTCTCATCCTTCTAAACTCCAGTGTACAAGCCCAGCTGCTCCATTCTCTCAGCATATGACAGTCCTGCCATCGCTGTCATACGCTGCACTCCCTCAATAGCAAGAATGTCCTTCCTCAAATTAGGGGACCAAAACTGCACACAATACTCCAGGTGTGGTCCCACTAGGGCCCTATGCAACTGCAGAAGGACCTCTTTGATCCTATATTCGATTCCTCTTGTTATAAAGGCCAACATGCCATTCGCTTTCTTCACTGCCTGCTGTACCTGCATGCTTACTTTCATAGACCGATGTACAAGGACCCCCAGATCCCGTTGTACTTCCCCTTTTCCCAACTTGACGCCATTTAGATAGTAATAAGGATCGTGAAAATCCAAAAAAACACTGCAGTTAACATTTCAGGTAGAGCTGCTGCCTCACAGCACCAGGAACCAGAGTTCGATCCTGACTACCGGTGCTGTCTGAGTGGAGTTTGTACATTCTCCTAGTGACACGTGGGTTTCCTCATTAGTTCATACCGATGAGTGTCTTTATCTGAAGCAACATTTGTAAATATGTGAAATCAAGATAGTTTTAACACCAATTTCGAGCATGCAATATGTATGTTTTTCAGTTCTGAACCCACGACAGACAGAACTGAGGAGGTTCTGGAAATAACTGAAAACCAGGAAAAGTGCACCATTTTGGAGGAACCTACAGAACTAATAGCAGATGATGTTGTAGTATGTGAAATCGAAGTTTTGCAACCAGATGGCGATGAGGTAATTGGGGTGTTACCAATGGGGCAGGAGATGTGAACATAAGACATACGAGCAGAATTGGGACATTCGGCCTATTGAGTCTGCTCCACTATTCAATCATGGCTGATCTATATTTCCCTCTCATAAGGTCATAAGGGTTAGGAGTCCTTTATAAAAGGACTGGACAAGCTAGATGCAGGAAAAATGTTCCCAATGTTGGGCGAGTCCAGAACCAGGGGCCACAGTCTTAGAATAAAGGGGAGGTCATTTAAGACTGAGGTGAGAAAAAACGTTTTCCCCCAGAGAGTTGTGAATTTATGGAATTCCCTGCCACAGAGGGCAGTGGAGGCCAAGTCACTGGATGGATTTAAGAGAGAGTTAGATAGAGCTCTGGGGACTAGTGGAGTCAAGGGATATTACAGCAGTGCTTTGGCAGGATAAATTAGAGGGCTCGTCTAGGGAGGCTATTTAGGTGGAACTGAGAAGTGGGAACGGTGTAGCAACACTTTTAGGGGTGTATTATAGACCGCCAAATGGGGAGCGAGAATTGAAAGAGCAAATATGTAAGGAGATAGCAGATATTAGTAGTAAGCACAAGGTAGTGATTGTGGGAGATTTCAATTTTCCAAAAATAGACTGGGAAACACATTCTGTAAATGGGCTGGATGGTTTGGAGTTTGTAAAATGTGTGCAGGATAGTTTTTTGCAGCAATACATAGAAGTATCGACCAGAGAAGGGGCAGTGCTGGACCTCCTGTTAGGAAATGAGGCAGGTCAGGTGACGGAGGTCTGTGTTGGTGAGCACTTCAGGACCAGTGATCACAATACCATTAGTTTCAATATAATTATGGAGAGAGTCAGAACTGGACTTAGGGTTGAGATATTTGATTGGAGAAAGGCTAACTTTGAGGGAATGCATTATGATTTAAAAGGAGTGAATTGGGACATTTTGTTTTATGGGAAGGATGTAGAAGAGAAATGGAGGACATTTAAAGGGGAAATTGTAAGAGTACAGAATCTTTATGTCCCTGTTTGGTTGAAAGGAAATAGTAAAAATTGGAAAGAGCCATGGTTTTCAAGGGAAATTGGAACCACTCTGCTGTGGAACAGAGGGATCTAGGAATAACTGTGCATAGTTCCCTGAAGGTGGAATCGCATGTAGATAGGGTGGTAAAGAAAGCTTTTGGTGTGCTGGCCTTTATAAATCAGAGCATTGAATATAGGAGTAGGGGGGTAATGTTAAAATTGTACAAGGCATTGGTGAGACCAATTCTGGAGTATGGTGTACAATTCTGGTCGCCTAATTATAGGAAGGATGTCAACAAAATCGAGAGAGTACAGAGGAGATTCACTAGAATGTTGCCTGGGTTCCAGCAACTAAGTTACAGAGAAAGGTTGAACATGTTAGGTCTTTATTCTTTGGAGCGCAGAAGGTTAAGGGGGGAATTGATTGAGGTCTTTAAAATGATGAAAGGGATAGACAGATAGACGTGGATAAGCTTTTCCCATTGAGGATAGGGAAGATTCAAACAAGAGGGCATGACATGAGAATTAAGGGACAGAAGTTTAGGGGTAACATGAGGGGGAACTTCTTTACTCAGAGAATGGTGGCTGTGTGGAATGAGCTTCCAGCAGAAGTGGTGGAGGCAGGATCGATTTTAACATTTAAAAGTAAAGTGGATAGGTATATGGACGGGAAGGGAATGGAGGGGTATGGTCTGAGTGCAGGTAGATGGGACTAGGGGGAAATAAATGTTCGGCATGGACTGGAAGGGCCGAGAGGGCCTGTTTCCGTGCTGTAGTTGTTATATGGTTATATGGGGAGAAGGCAGGCACGGGTTATTGATAGGGGATGATCAGCCATGATGACAATGAATGGCGGTGCTGGCTCAAAGGGCCGAATGGCCTCCTCCTGCACTTATTTTGTATGTTTCTATCATTAGGCCATTCGGCCCATCAAGTCCACTCAAGTCATTCAATCATGGCTGATCTATCTCTCCCTCCTAACCCCATTCTCATGCCTTCTCCGCATAACCTCTGATACCCGTACTAATCAAGAATCTATCTATCTCTGCCTTACAAATATCCACTGACTTCACTGTGCCTCCACAGCCTTCTGTGGCACAGAATTCCACAGATTCACCACGCTCTGACTAAAGAAATTCCTCCTCATATCCTTCCTCAAAGAACATCCTTTAATTCTGAGTATGACCTCTAGTCCTAGACTCTCACACTCCCAATCCCCTCTTCTGTCCTCTCCCCATAACCTTTGATACGTAATCAAGTACCTATCAATCTTCGCTTTAAAAACACCCATTGACTTGACAGGAAACGTCACCAGCCCATGTTCTCATGAGATGCTTCCCGACCAGCTGAATTACTTTTGCACCTTGTGTCCTTTTGTGTGTTAACCATCATCTGTGTTGAGGCGTTATCTACCTGAGGCGTTATTTTTCTTTAATCTCTTTGAAATATGCTACCAGCATCCACTAGCATGTTTCGTTGCTTATCACATTACATTAACTAAGAAATGAAACCAAACTATGTTGCCAAAATGTGTAATATCAGAAAGTAAAATCAGTATTTATGTGGTACATTAATCTTAGTTTAGTTTAGAGGATAATCTGTTTTCACTTGTTTGAAACTTAGGATAAGGAATCTTCATCTGAGACGGCTACTGAACCAGTAGACAATGAAATGGCAGACTCTGTTCCAAAAGAATCGTCAAAGACAGAGGAAGTAATTCTTTCGAAGTCACAAGATTTCGAGGAGATTCCTTTGGAGTCACCAGCGAGTGAAGAGGGGATTCTTCCAAAGTCGTCGGATTCAGAGGAGATATTGCCCCCACAGGCATTAGAGACTGAACAGGCCAGTCCTAATTCTGAGGAAGTTATTCCCCAAGAACCCTCAGAAACTCCGGAGGATATTGCTCCGGAGCCGTCAAAGACTGAAGATGTGGCCTCTCTGGACTCTGTAAAGCCAGGAGTCGAAACTGCTCAAGATACGACGATAATGGATGAAGAAGAAATCACTGAGGATGCAACCAAAATGGAGGAGGAGGACTCAATCAAAATGGAGGATTCAACCAAATTGGAGGAGGAGGAGGAAGATTCAATCAAAATGGAGGATGCAACCAAAATGGAAGACAAAATCGCAATGAATGATCCTGCTAACGGTGCATCAGGTGATTCTACAGAGAAGGAGCCCGATAACCATGAATGTACAGAGGAAACAAAAGAATGCGGTGAAGACGACAAGCTGGAAAAGGTACTGTTTAACCTCTTTCTTTCTTTCTCAATTTTGACTTTCAAAACAACTCCTTTTTGAGTTGAATGAGCAGAGCAGATGATTTTGACTCTGCTTTGAATGTTGTCAAGATGGATTGAAGGAGTACACTTAATTGGATTAAGTTTGATTGGTAACTTCTATTTCTTCCTTTTGTGGTAGCCACATAGTTCACTTTTAAGTAAACGGACCAGACAATGATAAATCTTGCCCACCCTCCTAACCTTGGGACCATAACTTGAGCTAATTGACAATATAGCCATTCAAGAATTTAAATGATACAACAAAATATATAAAATGCAGCAAGCTGGGCCGTATCTGAGGCGAGACGGGCTGTAGATGTCGGGCTGTAGATCCTTCCTGGTGACCTTCCTTTGCCAGTTCAGCCTGACATGCTGTTCCTTCCTCCACAGGTGCTATATGACTTGCAGATAATCTCAATTTTTTATTTAATAAATTATAGTAGAATTGGACCATAGGCCCATTTAATCTACTCTGCCATTCAATCATGGCTGATATCTCTCTTTTTCTTTCTCTTTCTCTTTACCTCTCTCTTTCTCTCTCTCCTTTCTCAATTTTCAATTTTTTCAATCCTCAATTTAAAAAAAACTTTATTGGCATGATAAAATACATGCCAAAGTATATTGCCAAAGTGTAAAACATAACATATATAAATACAAGTATACAGTGCATGGATAGATATGTCCCTATACATATACTCGAAATAGACCTATAGCCCTTTATTGATTGCTACACATTCTTGCAGCTGTAAGCAGTATAACAGAATAGCAAGTTTAGCAATTCAATATTAATTTCTTAGTGTCAGTTAATGTCAATTAGTGTGTGCGTGCATATGCGCGTGTTGGTCATTCACCGTCTCTCAGGTTATGGCATGCTGTTACATATTGTGCACCAAGATGTACCGTATTTCCTTCACCTAGGATTATTTTTAGTTTTGATATATCATCTAGTTCTTTAAAATCAGGGGTTGCCAGACTGAGTTTGTCAAAGTATGTTTTCCTTGTTTTGTCAATTATTTTGCATTTTACGAGGAAGTGCACCTCTGTTTCAACCTCATCTGTCAAACAGTGGCCGCATATTCTATTTTCTCTTGCCAGAATCTCTTCTGTCTTCCTTTTTCAACTGCCAAATAGTGGTCACTTAACCTGTATTTGGTGAGGGTCTGTCTCTGCATTATGTCTCTAACAGTTGAGAGATAGTCTGCCAATTTATAATCTCTTTTTTCTCTCTCTCTCTCTCTCTCTCTCTCTCTCTCTCTCTCTTTCTCTCCTTTTCTCTCTTGCCCTCTTTTTCTCTCTTGCCCTCTCTCTTGCCCTCTCTCTTGCCCTCTCTCTTGCCCTCTCTCTTGCCCTCTCTCTTGCCCTCTCTCTTGCCCTCTCTCTTGCCCTCTCTCTCTCGCCCTCTCTCTCTCACGCCCTCTCTCTCACGCTCTCTCTCGTTTGCTCTCTCTTTCTTTCTCACTCTCTTTATCAAAACCGGCAAAATTGCCCTATTAGCCTCTGCTCTATTTGCATGCAAAATCTAACAGCAGATACTATTAGCGGTTATAGTTTCAGTTTAGAGATACAGCATGGAAACAGTCCATGCTGACCATCGTTCACACTAGTTCCCCCTCATCCCACTTTCACATCCATTCCCTCCTGGCAATTTACGGAGGCCAATTAACCTACAAATCTACACGTTTTGGGGATGTGAGGAAATACCATTGTCCCTAATGTTTTCCTGCAACCCAGTGGCATTAAAAGGTAAGATATCCACTGGGAAGTTACAGCCCAACAACATGAACATTGAATTCTCTAATTTCAAGTCATACTCCACTTACCTGCCCTCTCATTTCCAACACTCTCCCTCCCCGCAGGATGCTCACCTTCCATCCTAAGTGCCAGATTTTCTTTTATCCCCTCCTCCCGTCCCTCCATCCAAAATCTTTCTCTCCATTGTCTCCCTTTTCTTTAGCCTTTGTCACATTCCACCCATCAGTTCATCTCCCCACCATGCCTGAATCTACCTATCACTTCTCATTTCCTGCTTTGTTCCCCCATATTCTGTTAGTTTGAAGAGAGGTCCTGACCCAAAAATGTCATGTCCATTCCCTCCACAGATGTTGCCTGGAAAACTGAGTTCCTCCACCATTTTTCTTGCTCAAGATCCCAGCATCTGCAGTTTCTTGTGTCTCATCTTTCTGCAAATAAACGTTTCTTCTTGAAAAGCTAGAGGTGAAACTATTAAGTAAAGGAAGTGATGTTAATGTAAATGTTGTTGGGAATTGATGTGTGTTTATTCTCCCATGTTTATTGCGATTATTATTGTGGCTAAGAGTTCTTTACTTTTCCTGTTCAGGATGGAGACGCCGCTGAGCAGAATGACAGCAAAGAAGATGAACCAGTGCAGGATCCAGCAGCCGACTGTGCCCCTTCCAACCACAATGTAACTGATCCAAATAAAGATGCACTATCCGAACATACAGAACAGCCTGATGTCCAGGCTGACGAGAAGACGCCCGATAGCGGGCATGAGTCTGTTAATGAGGAAGTATCTCAACATAGCGGTGCGGAGAGTGATGCCACGTCCAGGGCGACAAAGACTGACTCGGCACAGCAGGAAGGTGAACCAGCGGAGTCCAATGCCCCTATGGACCTCAGTCTTGGTCCCTTGCTGGTGGTTGAACTTCAGGATGTTTCGCAGAAGCAGGCTACAACTGTCCATCCGGCAGCAGATGAAGCCAAAGAAATCGATCTGAAAGATGAGTCCTCGTCGGCTGCGGTTGAGAAGGGTGTCGACAGTAGCTCAGAGGAGATGGAAACGGAAGTGCCGGTTGTGGATAGGAGAAATTTGAGGAGGAAAGTCAAGGGAAACAAAGGACCTCCCAAGAAACGAAGCAAGGTAGCAGCATGAACACGTTACACCATGTATGTAACGCATTGTAATCCACTTTGTTACAGGAGGTGCAAAATTCCAGCTATATTGTGTGATAGTGGGATAATTCAAGCCCTGTTTTCCTGTATTTCATTAACAGACTCAACACTATTAAATAAAAATTTAATTCTAATGCAGATTTTTGATGTTGCATCTTCAACAGTTTGAAAAAGGAAACTCCCCATTTATGAGGAAGCTGTTTTATAAGCATCACTTTAACTTTGGAATGTTCATGATAGAATAAAATGATGCTACAAATGTTTAGTTTGATGTGCTATAGGACAGTGGCCTATAAACTAAATTTAATAACAGCTGTTTTAATTTTGAAGTTGTTTTTAAACTTCATTTTGGTAGTAATCTTTGAATATTGTACCTAATGTGCAAAAATGCAGTCTGTTAATAGTATCTTCTTAGCTTTAGATTCAGTTTGACTTCAGTGCTCTGAAAGGTAATCCAAAGAAAAGCCTTTGTATTGCTTGTCTGTTTGCATCAGAATAGTCCAGACCTTCTAATACAGCACAGTATTATAGCCACTGATGTCTATTGTCATTTCAAACAGGCATGTCTTGGCACTGAAGTTTTGAGCTTTCTACTCATTCATGTTTGGATCTGATACTAAATATCTAGTGTTAGAATAGTTCATAATTTCCCTTGATCTAATATAGAATAAAAGCTGGGAGGAATGCAAATTGGAGAAGCGTTCACAATTATCAGATTTATTTCCGAGGTAATTTAGAACAAATTCTGGATTTTTTTTTTCTGATTTGATCATCATTGGTCCAGAAACCGTAAGATTTTTAGATAGAGAAATACAATGATAAGAATGTGTTTTCTTTAACCACACATGACAGATCCTTTTCAAAGTTTTAACTTTGTGACGACTCACTTTATTTTTTTGTCTAATGCTTTTAAAAGCTTTTTTTTGCAGTCTGATCAGTAAAGCATCAGCATTTTCTAAACAAAATGCTAAACTTGTAATGGAAATAATTGGCAATTCTTTTACGTGGTATCTGAAGCTTCTGGTCTATCGTATAGCTTCAAGGACGGTTAATGAGTGCCATACATCCATTGTGATTACACCTTCCAATGTGATGTGGTTTTGTATCTTATGTGGTGTCAATACTGTCTTTCTAATATCAGCTTATTTGTTAAGAAATGTATTTAATTGTCTTTTATAATTTCACAGCACCATTGTGATTCACTATAACTGGACTAGGAAGGGAATAATGAAAGCGTTTAAATGTACTGAATAAATCTTTATGTATTAAGTAACATTGGTACTAGAATGTTATTTTTTTGTATGTATATTTTTTACAGTGAAGTCTGTCATAATAAATTTCTTTCTTCCGGCAAAATATTGTCAAATTTAGCTATTTTGCAGATCTTGAACAAAATTCCATTGAATATTAGCCCAAATTGGACAGATCATGATTAAGATTTTTTAATCTACTTTTTTTAAAAACATAGCATTAATCTAATCTTTATATTTGTTACAATGCATATGGGACACATTTTATGATGAAGTGAGTTTATCTAAGATTGGATAATTATGATTAACATGTTAATACGCTTGCATCATGATATCATCAAGATAAGAGGAAAGACCTAAGGCATCAGTGATTGCAGTTGAACATACTAATGTTTCATCCCTTTTGAGAATGACTTGCTTTCTCCAAGATTCTCAAGATCTACAATCCTCTTACTATCCTGAATCTTTATCTTCTGCACGGAGAAAAATATTTCAGATTTTCCTCCCCAGTTGTCTCCTACTCCAATACCCTCCATAAATAGCTAGGTGTCTATTTTACTCCATCAGGCTTCATCTTACCTGCTGGTTCTTCATGGATATGGGCATCACAATAATGCAAGTGATGCTGGTTCAGATCAGTAATTAGACTTGTGGATCCAAACAGTATACAAGGGGCAAATTGATTGCAATTTGACACTTCACTGGGGATCTGACTAAAATAGAGAATAAATGGGATAGCCGAGTGCAAATATCGATTTCATGGGCCTTATGGCAAAATAAATTATGAAATGTTGTGGTCGTAGTGTTTATCAAATGGAAAAAGTACCAACATTTATGAGGGGTACATTAACTTTCATTATTTATCAATGAAAACAGTCATGAATGCTGGAAGTCAATCACCAAACCACATCAAATTGCAGCAGGAACTACTACCACTTGCATTCAAAATGGCATTTTACTGAGGTTAGAAGTGGGAATGTGACAATCCATGTTTGGGTTGATGTCTGACATGAACATTATGTGCCACTTTAGTGACCTACAATAATCATCATAAACATAAAAAGGAAGTGCTGGAGCGACTACGTGGGTCAGGCAGCATCTCTGGAAAACATGGATCTGTTTAACATAAGATGTTTTGGATCAGGACCCTTCCTCGGACTGTGGCGGAGGAAGGGTCCTGACCTGAAATGTTACCTATCCTCATTCTCGAGATGGTGCTTGCCCTGCAAAATTATTCCAGCACTTTATTTTGTATACCAGTGTCTGCAGTTTTTTGTTTCTACAAACATAAGAGTTTAAACATTTCACTTTTAATCTCTTGCTGACAACCTGTTGTGTTTAGTTACTATTGACCAAAACTTGAGTGAACCAGCTAAATGACGACAGATACAAAAGCAGAAGTTGATAATAGCTTGTCTTGCTCTCTAGCTTCCTATCACCTCCAAGACGAGCAGTTCAATTGCCAAGATGGGTGCAGCTGTAGTTCCCCCCAAATCAAACCCATTCAGAATCTGAAATAGACAATGTACTGGAAACAGTAAAATGATATATTTGCAAAGAATTTCAGAAATTTTAACCTGAAATGTCAGTTTTGTGTCTCTTTCCATGTGTGATCTGGATGGTTCTGGCATTTCTACACTTAAATTCTCATCCGGGATGCCGTTTTCATTTAATGACATGCCTTCCAACACTGGCACTCTAGGAGCTGCTGGTAACGTGTTAAGCTATTTAAGAATAAGGAGTAAGCCATTTAAAATGGAGACAAGGAAACACTTTTTCTCACAGAGTGGTAAGTCTGGGGAATTCTCGGCCTCAGAGGGCAGTGGAGGCAGGTTCTCTGGATGCTTTCAAGAGAGAGCTAGATAGGGCTCTTAAAAATAGCAGTCATGGGGATATGGGGAGAAGGCAGGAACGGGGTACTGATTGGGGATGATCATCCATGATCACATTGAATGGTGATGCTAGCTCAAGGGGCCGAATGGCCTACTCCTGCACCTATTGTCTATTCACTCTCCAACTTGACCTCCAGAAAGCACACAACACTAAATTCTAATTCCTTGGCTCCGTGCTGCCGTGTAAACTATGTGTTGGTGTAGTTTGTGGACACCCACATAGAAATTTAAAATATCATTTGAAACACAACTGGGTCAGATTAGAAACTGAATTCAGTATAATTAAGCTGACCACTTACATCTGGAGCCTGCATTGAACATTGAAATCAACTTGTCGAGGGCTGCCACCATTGCCGTTTCAGAGTAATCAAAGATCAGGAGTGGGCCTGATTTTTTTTTTAATCCTCAGACTCCAAGCTCCCATCGGTTTAACATTGCTCTAACTAATATCCACAAATGGCATGTGCCCTCTTGTGAAGATGCAGTTTTACTTTCCTGCAGATAACGAGGTAGTTTAAGTCCTTTACTGGGGATAGTTGGCCATTTTTTGTTACTGTTGCAGTAGCCAAGGTGCATTCAGAATACCTATCCTCATTTGTGCAATAGATTTTCAGACCTGTTCCAGTATGATCCATTTCAAGGATTTAATTTCAGCTTGTTTTGTCTCTTTGTAGGTCCGCCATACCCGCACATCCACCCGAACACGATGAAAGGAATTCATTTATCACCATTGTCAATCTTTAATACATTTTCTTTAACTAAGGTGAGAAGGTAGCTGCCGGGGGAAATAAAGCCATACGTTTCTACTAGTGATGAAACAACATCTATGCAGCACCTTTTAAATGTTGTAAAACAGTGCAAGGTGCTTTGCAGAAACATTAACAAAATTGGACACTGAGCACATAAGGAGATTGACATAGATAAGGACAGTAGGTTTAAGGAGCAACTGAAAGGAGGTCATGTGAATGCTTCGGGTAATAGGGTGCAAAAGCAAAATCGCTAATGCTGGACTAAATTTAAAATTTGAGCAGCTCAAAAGGGAAATTTAGCTAAAAAATACTGGCAGATTTTTCCTTCCAGGTAAGGCAGAAAAGTGAACCTGATTTATCATCCAGCTCAAAGCTAGCCATGTTGACCTAGAACAAAATCAAATGGCAAGGTTTCATTTTTGTTCAAACCCTGGCTAAATAAAAGTAATGCAGTTTTCTTACTAGGCACCCTGCATACAAGAAGCCCTTCCGTTCTGTGTATCTCAGTGCTCATTTTACAATCGAAAACCACTAGGGTAAGGCAGTGTAGGTGGAGGGAGCATTAGACTTATGGGGAAAACCAGTATTATGCTAGTGTTAGAAGAATAAGACTCGTTGCAGCTTTTTTGTTCCCTATTATAACTGTTCCTGCCTTCAAGAGTACTGAGCAGGACTCCTCACCAACCCAGTCCTTGATTTCAATGTGAAATTACTCCCAAAATGCAAGCTATATCGTGCTGTAATAATTTGATCCATAAAGATAATTTTCAATCTAAGGCAGTATACATTGGGAAGGCACCATTTCAGCACAATATACCCCAATTTTAGAATCCCAAAATCAAAATGAACTCTAGTTTATTCCCTGAAAACAACACTTAATACTACCCGTTTGTCACAAGATGTGAACAGGCAAATCAATTTGATCAAAAAAAAAATTCAAAAGGTTATATTCTTCTACAAGGGATGTTCTGTGCAAATGTATCTCTTGATACTTTACGATAAATTACAAGGGATTAGGTAATGAAGTCCGAAAAGATCTATACGGAAGAGTACTTGTAATCAAACTGCTATCCTGGTGCCCAGTGAACCTTCTAACCAAGCAAATTCCCATTGTTTATCTATGCAACTTGATTATTCAAGCCAATACTTTGCACTAGTACTAATTTGCTGCCTAGATGTTGAATTAATAAAACTGAATCTTGATTTGAGCTTGTGTAGTTTATGGCAAAAGCAGAATATTCAAATTAATAAAGTTTTGTATGAAGTATGTCTTCAATCTAATTGCCTACAATTGGCCTTCTGAATGTTGAGAGTGCATTGATGTAACAGTTTAGAAATGCTGACCAATCCACATCTGAAAATAAACAATTGTCATCCTACAATATTGTATAAACTTAGGATGGCACTGTCAAAGCTGCTTTTTTAAAAAATATATCAACTTGAATGCAGAACAAAGTATGATCAAAACTAACTTCACTTTGATATCATTCAACATAAATGGTTTAAAAGCGGGTGCTGTTCTCCTTCATGCACACTCCATAATTCAGGAACAACTTCTTCCTTGCTGTTATCAGACTATTAAACAATACTTCCCATAAGCTAGGTTGCAGTTCTGATCTTCCAACCTACCTCATTGCAGACAGTGCATTTTTTCTCTGTAACCAACACTTCTGGACTCTGGTATTTTTCTCTTTGCTCTACCTGTTGTACTTGTGCCTTGTTTTATTGTACACGTGTGTGACATGACTGGATAACATGCAAACCAAGCTTTTCATTGCATCTTAGTATACATGACAATAATAAACCAATACATATGACTGGGCAAAACACACCTGACACACGAACAGATTCACTCAGTGGCACTGTATAGACAACATCTGAATGAGCCAAATAGGAGTTTGACATCGCTAATGTAGCAAGAGTTTATAGCAAATAAATTGCTTTAGAAAACACCCCCAAATGGCTTGCCAATCTGCTTTTTGTAGTGATGTGTAGGAAAGAATTTAAGACTGTCAGGGTCTTTGGACTGAGTCGAGGGGGGAGGTATAGAGACAAATGTTGCATCTCCTGCAGTACCTGGAGAGGGGGGGGAAGGGACAAGTTTACCAAGGAGTTGCGGAGGGACCAGTTTTAAGACTGTCGGGGCCCTTGGATGGAATTATTTGATATGTTCATGGTGAATGCTGATTAGGACACTGGACCACCTCCTTCTTCAAGCAGAGCCATGGGAACAGGCATTTCTGCTTAAAATCTCACCAGAAAGATTTCAAAGACATCAACAACATTTTAACCCTCAAGCTCTCTGCTGAATTGCTCCTTTACCGAAACTGGAATTGTAAATTATACCTGCTAATAACTTTAGGAGTTTGCCAAAATCATCGCTGCTGGGATTAGCTGAGCTGGCCATGTAAACCTGTTGTTTATTCTCGATTATTAGCCTTCATTATTGCAGAAGATTCAATGGGGGGAAAAAAAAACAAAGACACAAGACTGATTGAAACGCTGGCTTTTTTTCTGGATCTTTCATAGAACAAATATGGTTGATTTTGTTTTGAAACAGTACTCCAGACTAAAATAATGAAGTCTGTTTAATGTCCATGCCATAGTCAATGTGATGACTAGTTCGTTATACGAGCAGAACTGCATTAATGCAGCCATCATTTTCAGGATTATTTGTTACTTGTGCATATTTACCTGCAGAGAAAGGAAAAAACATTGGTTAGTTTAACTTAGTACACATTGCCTTAAACTTTGTGTACCACAAATTACGCAGATTACAAACATTTTGCAGGTTAGTCAGAAGAGGAAATGTGGACCTCAACATTTCTCCGAACTTGATAAACATATACGACCTGCATATCAATCAAGTTAATCTAGAAGATATTAAAATGTAATACAATAACAATTTCCTCCCATTACCCTCCACGTCCAAATGTTTAGGTGTCCAGCATGTGGGAAATTCCAAGCAATACTGGTTGTTCAGTATTTAAGACACTGCCTGTGTTAATGGAGAAGCTGGTAATAAGAAAAAAATGTGCAAGATCATGTGGATGCAGCCTACTCTAGGAATGCATTCCAAGTACCATGCTACACCTTTGCATTTTATGCACAACCGATCTTTATAAAACGCCATTCTTGCTACATATCCGTATGCTGCTGCAAATAAGAACTTCATTGTTCTGTTTCAGGACATATGATAATAAAACACTCTTGAATGGGCAACATATTAGAAGTACATGATCTGCTGCTATGATACTAGTAATGTATAGACTTTAGACATACAGCAGGGAAACAGGCCCTTCGGCCCACCAAGTCTGTGTTGCCCAGTGATCATCCCGTACCCGAGCACTATCCTTCACTCTAGGGACAATTTTACAACTCACCAAAGCTAATTAACCTGTAGGTCTTTGGAGTGTGGGAGGAAATCAGAGTACCCAGAGAAAACCCACACTGTCATAGGGAGAACATACAGAACATGTACAGGCAGCACCCATAGTCTGGATCAAACCTCTGGCAGTGCAAGGCAGTAACTTCACCGCTGTGCCACCCCTTGTATACTTGAGGGGATAGACTATTAAAAAAAAGGATCTAAATGGCACAGATCCATCCTCATGTGAAGCCAAGCAAGTTAATTTTAGAATAATTGCAACCATGGGAGATGTAGACTGACAATCCAGACATGGGCCATGCAGGGTCTATAAAGCATACTTCCTTTGTTTCCTATCTTTTAATCTATCTACATTTTCTACTTGGAGATTTGGAGGCAAAACGGCAAAAAGGTGCATCAAAAATATAATTACAGTGGTGCAGCGTAGAGAGAAATTTATTTTCAAAACTCAATGACAAAATAATGACGATATTTTAGAAGGCATTTAATAGCAGTCTTCTAAAATAATTGCTGAGCAAAGGTAAATCTTACCTATTTAGGCTATCTGCAAAGATTCAAATCACTGATAAACAAAATTGGATTGATAGAATTTAACAGGGGCTTCTACAATGTTGATCAGTACAAAATTAAGGATCCATGGGCTGTGAAAAATAGGTATTTGTGACTTACCCCATACAACTTTGCCTCCTTGCGTGACTAAGCCAAGTTCACTTACATTCACTTCAATGACAGTTCCTTTCGTGATGACGCCTACAAGGAAACATATGTTGGTAGATATTAGTGCTTGGAACAATGATCTTGCTGGTTAAAACAGATAACAGATTATGTTACATTCTGATTCTAAATATGAGAATGGGTTTTCGAACAATCAAAATGCTAGTGTCCAGTTCAAATCCTGAAGAATTAGTTCCTGCATCTTAACAAATCTCTTTAAGAGAATGAACCATCAAAATATCAGCCATGTACAATGTTGAGAGCAGGTAGATCAAAAGCTGTAAAGTGCCAAGCAAACAGACTGAATGTATAAAGACAAAATGTTGGAATAACTCAGCAAGAATGTATAGAGGGTTACACAAAAAGCTGGAGAAACTCAGCAGGTGCAGCAGCATCTAAGGAGCGAAGGAGATAGGCGACATTTCGGGTCGAGACCCCTCTTCAGTCTGAAGAGGGGTCTCGACCCGAAACGTCGCCTATCTCCTTCGCTCCTTAGATGCTGCTGCACCCGCTGAGTTTCTCCAGCTTTTTGTGTAACCCTCGATTCTCCAGCATCTGCAGTTCCTTCTTTAACAAGAATGTATAGAGAGTGGGTTTAATGCATGAGGGAGAACCAGTAGAGACGGAGGTTCAAGCTGAGGGTATTGTAATGCGAAAGGCCAAGGTATGTGAAAAGTTTATTAAAAAAATGTTTGGGGTGGTAGGGAAAGGAAGGGTCTGGGTGAGAGAATATGCGAGCAGTGAGTTTGACACAGGGTGGAGCACGGATAAAAGTGTTATTCAAATTTAAAATTGACACTGGTACTAGGTATGTTACAAAACTTACCTTTAGCGGCGCTGCAGTTCTGTCACTGGCCGTGTGCGCAACTTTGGCGCCTTTGGGCGGGGGGGTGTGTTAAAATACGATTTTCCCCTGCCTTCCGGAGTTATATTTTCTCGGGGTGCGAGCTTTTGCTGGAGACGCGTCAGGCGATTTTTTTTTTTTTTTTAAATAAATGGCCCGAATATTTCAGCACTGGAGTAAAATAAAAATTAGTTCTAATGCCGTGAACACCGGCAACGGGAATGAATTTCGGGTAAGGAACAGGTAAAGGAAAGCAGTTTATTTTTACATATAAACGTGCTTGTTAAGATGACCTTAATCAAAATTTCATGTTGCGAAACGGTGATTTATTCCCCATACGAACCGGCAGTATTTTTCCTGCCGATATGGGGTTTAAATTCACCGCAACGTTCCAATCCATCGTGTTCCATAAAATCCCACTCGCAAGCTGATTTAAATGGCCATTAATTTACGGGCATTAAACACTAAATTCCTTCAATTTGGCCTATAAATTCATGACAATGAGATTTAAAAATCATGGTATATTGTGAATTCTTATGTGAATGTTATTTGGACACTTAGGCGTTAATGTTAATATTTTCTTAAGAAATGGATAGATGTTGATATCTAGTAATTGAATTTTGTAATTAGCTACAATTGGGTAACTAACTAATTATATGCTTTAATTTCAGGTCATCCAAGTAAGATTCAGTTTAATACTGAAGATATGAAAGTGAATTAGGTGTCAAATTAAACTTCTTTTTATGCTTTATCTGATGGGATAAATTACAGACTTGATTTTTAAAATCTCAAAATTTTGTAACATTGCTACTGGCACATGGCTGACGGTCTCCCTGCTCTCCCAAAACAGAGTGATTTTAAACTGAGAGAATAATAATAAACATGCTAAGATCAACATCTGATCAATCAAGTGAAATGTATATGTATTCATACATATACACAAAGTTTAATAGGAATGGGAGAATGTATAAATTATAGCTGCAGCACCAGAGATTTGGATACCAATAAGATCCTAAGCAATCAGTTGCATGCTGTCAGAGTAAGCATTGTAAGCAACGTACTTTAATTCAAAGTTTATGTGCAGGATTTCAAATTGCATGTTTAAAGATTTATCATAAAGGGATTAGTTTACCTGGGATTGCTCATTTCTGTTCGGTTATGGTAGTAGACTTGGTATAGTAAGTGAAATATAATTAAATGACAAGTAGCAGGTCCCAAATATGTGCATCCTTTGTTGATGTAGAAAGGGTTGGGTTTGTGGAGGCTCTGGTATAACCTTTCTCAGTATGGTTTTGGGGGGGGGGGGAAGACAAGGTTCACAAGACTGAAGGATTGCAAATGTTCAAAAAACAAAATAAATACCCAGTAATTACAGACTGGCTTTTACCCTCAACGGTTGTTTGCAAACAATGTTAAAATCAAAGAAAAGCAATGGGAATTCCCCAAATACAGACCCAGAAGGTTGATGAAAGCCATCACAGAAGTATGATTGCCTGATGACCAAGGATCAGAATTGAGTATTCTACTCCTTTTCAAACATGTACAATTTAATTTGTGATGTTTATGAGAAGTTATTCAATGAGTTGTGTATAGGTTTATTGTTCATTACATTTTATTGTTATTTTGCTTTGTTTTTAACTTTTTTTTGTTTTACATGTTTGAAATAAAAATATATACTATAATATACTAAGGTATGTGATATTTAGGGAGAAAAGGGCCAGATAAAATAGCCCAATCACTGAACAATGTCATACGCTAGTTGGAGGAGTGATCTTGAAAGAATAGAAAGCAGGTAATTGAAGATGAGGTATAAGGAATATAGAAACCGAAGGGGGCTATCTGTGGACACAGATTTTGTCCCTGCCACTGATGAGTTTCTTTCAAGAAACAAAAAAAATCACTTGCATTAAAGGCCAAATACTACACAATAGTTACCTTCATAAATAATGGGCAATTCAAATTTAATAGTGTCAGGAGCAGTCAAGTACAGATTAAAACTAGCGAAAAGGGTTTGTCTTATGGAATGAAACAAGTTTAAACTGTAATTCCTTAGTAAGAAATCATTCAGAAAACAAAGTGTTTGCAATACATTTAGATTTTATAATCAACTAGACCAAGGGGGACCCGTTGGGTCCCATCCACTCAATGCGGGGGCGGGGGGGCCTTCGGTGTCACACACTAACCATCCCCCTTGATATATTAATATTCATTGGCTCCTTTTACCTCATCCCGCCCTATCCACGCATAGCCTCCACCTCGAAGGGGCGTCTAGAGAAGGGGGGGGGGGGGGACGGGGCGGGGACGGGGCGGGGACGGGGACGGGGGCCCGAGAGAGGGGGCGGGAGACTGGAGGTGGGGAGGGAGGTGAAGGGGTGGGGAGGGAGGTGGAGGGGTGGGGAGGGAGGTGGAGGGAGGTGGAGAGGGAGGTGGAGGGAGGTGGAGAGGGAGGTGGAGGGGTGGGGAGGGAGGTGGAGGGGTGGGGAGGGAGGTGGAGGGGTGGGGAGGGAGGTGGAGGGGTGGGGAGGGAGGTGGAGGGGTGGGGAGGGAGGTGGAGGGGTGGGGAGGGAGGTGGAGGGGTGGGGAGGGAGGTGGAGGGGTGGGGAGGGGGGTGGGGAAGAAGGTGGAGGGGTGGGGAGGGAGGTGGAGGGGTGGGGAGGGAGGTGGAGGGAGGTGCAGAGAGGGAGAGGGCGTACTTGAACTCGGAGAGAGGGTGGCGCGACACTGACCGGGGCGGGGCCGACTGAGCGGGCCTTGGTAGCGCTCGGGATCTTGCAGGATCTCTGAAGCCCAACCAAATTACTGTGTGTTCAGCGGCTTCAATCCAGAGCCCTGGTTAGAGGGGGGAAAAAGGGCGGACGGGCTGCGGGCAGATAGCCGGCCGAGTGCGAGTCGACGGCGAACAAGTGACTGCGAGCCGGGGGAGGGGGGTGGGGTTGGAAAACTGGACGGGACATAACCCGCAGCGCATGGAAAAAAATGCCCAGCAGGCTGCGCGTTGAAAACACTGTGCAGCGAGCCGCGAGGAGCAGAGCCATTGTGACGTCATCAGCTCATTAGCTTTAAAAAATTTTTTAGAGACAATTACATGGGCATGAAGAATGAAGTGGCTCCGTGAAAATGGAAAACCAAACAAAGATATTGGCTCTTTGATGGAACAATGGTACAAAGATGCATTTCATTTTTCTCAACGAATCATGCTCCATTGAAAATAAAGACTCCTTGGGATAGAAATCTTTACAAACTTATTTACAAGTAGAATACATGAAGTTGCCTGCAAAGGAGGCTTTTAAAGCTGCGGATTAATAGGAAAGTATAAAAGGGATTAAAAATAAATCAGCAAAAATTATTTGTATAACAAGGTTCAAGGTTAGTTTATTGGTCACATACACCAATTGGTGTAGTGAAATGTTTCTTGCCAATGCAGCACATAAAAAAATACAGACATAACACTAATAAAGAGATTTAAACATAAAAAACATCCTTGAAAAATCAGTAGATGCATTTCCATTTCATTGCTTACCTA
The DNA here is from genome assembly GCA_963514005.1 of Raja brachyura. Next base: position 16,883,426 of record OY740783.1, read on the forward strand.
ATGTTGTATATAATGGTGAAGATGGGTTCTTCTTGACACCCAGTATCGGCAAGCAGAAGGTTGCCTTGAGTTCTGGATGGGTTACATGTGCCTTCTTAAAACGCAAACCCTAAAGAAAACAAACATCTCTCTCAAATCAAATTAAATTCACATTTATTGTCACATGCACCTATTAAGGTACAGTGATATTTAAGTTACCATGCAGCCATACAATTAAAAGAATACAACACAATTAAAAGAACGATAGAACTTAACATGATCACTGTGATGGAAGGCAATAAAGTGCCGTCTGTCTTTCTCCTTTTTGTTCACCTGTGTTTGGGGCCTTCACCCTCCGTAATTGCCGCTACGGACGGCCCAATGTACAGGCCCTCTCATCGAAGCTCTGACGTCGGGAGGGATGAGACCATTCGAAGCATTTAAACCGAATTATTGTAATTTGCAGGGTCAAGGAGTAAGATACTAAATTATGTACTTTGCATAATTTCAACTGAATTCAATGGATGGAATTTTTATGCCAAAACAACAATTATTACATTTGTAAATGTGCTATGCAAGAGAAAGAAAGAAAAGGCATTTGGTCCACTTCACTAATCTTTCGTAGAAACCTATGACTGCCAAAGCATCTGACAACTTCAACTTTTCTCTCCACTGCTTTCACTCTGGATTTGACCACCTTCTGATATATCAACACCTTTGAAAATAATTACCTGTTTTTCTACAAGTTTAGCTTGAAATATTAAATTAGGATTAATCTTAATTCTACTTAATGGTGTGCTTACCATACAAGGAGAGATTGAATAAACCTGGCCTGCATTTTCTAGAGGTGCAATTTTACAGGAACATGCAAAATTCTTACAGGGCTCAAGAGTGTGTTTACAGGACTGATATTTCCCTGGGTTGAGGAGTGTAAGGTTACTATTTAAATTGGGATGAGAAAACCTTAAAAAGACACAAAATGCTGGAGTAGCATCTTTGAACAATATGGATAAGTGAGGTTGCAAATTGCGAACCTTGCTCAGATCTGGAGTCAGAAGAAAGGTCTTGATGTGAAACGTCAACTATGCATGCTCTTCCAGTCCATCTGGAACCAATACAATTCTAGCATCACATTTAAAATTATTGGCCTCAAGAGAGTCTGACCTGCTGAGTTACTTCAGCACTTTGAGTATGAACTAGCATCTACGGTTCTCTGTTTCTACAAGAGAAACATAGGAAAATAGGTGGAAGGAGTAGGTCATTCGGCCCTTCGAGCCAGCACCACCATTCAATATGATCATGGCTGATCATCTAAAATCAATACCCCATTCCTGCTATTTCCCCCAATTCATCTAGCCCGTAGAGCTAAATCTAACTCTCTCTTGAAAATACCCAGTGAATTGGGCCTACACTGTCTTCTGTGGCAGAGAATTCTACAGATTCACAAGTCTCTTGGTGAAGAAGTTTTTCCTCATCTCAATCCTAAATGGCCCATCTCTTATTCTTAAACTGTGACCCATGGTTCTGGACTCCAAAATCTGGAAATTTGTTCCTGCATCTGGCCTGACCAATCCTTTAAAAAGTCTCACCAGGGTCCTGTACAACTGCAGTAGGACCTCCTTGCTCCTAAGCTCAAATTCTCTCACAATGAAGGCCTTTCTTCATTGCCTGCTGTACCTGCGTGTTACTTTCAGTGATTGACGTACAAGCACACCAAGGTCTCGTTGCACCTCCCCATTTCCAAATCTAACACCATTCAGAAGACAGTGGAGGCCAATTCTCTGGATGCTTTCAAGAGAGTTAGACAGAGCTCTTAAAGATAACGGAGTCAAGGGTTATGGGGAGAAGGCAGGAACGGGGTACTGATTGGGGATGATCAGCCATGATCGCAGTGAATGGCAGTGCTGGCTCGAAGGGCCTACTCCTGCACCTATTGTCTATTGTTTGTAAATAACTGGCTTCCCAGCACCAAGCCTTGCAGCACCCCACTAGTCATTGCCTGCAATTCTGAAAAGGCCCAGTTAATTCCTACTCTTTGGTTCCTGTCTGCCAACCAGTTCTCTATCTATGCCAATACCCTACCCCCAATAAATCCATGTTGACTTTGACCGATCCTGTCAATGCTTTCCAAATGCACTGTTATAACATCTTTAACAATCGACTCAAGCATCTTCCACACTACCGATGTAAGGCTAACTGGTGTATAATTCCCTGTTTTCTCTCTACCTTCTTTTTTAAAAAGTGGGGTTACATTGGCTACCCTTCAGTCCATAGGAACTGATCCAGAGTCGAGAGAAAATTGGAAAATTATCACCAATGCATCCACGATTTCTAGGGCCACCTTCTCGAGTGCTCTGGGATGCAAACCATCAGGCCCTGGGGATTTATCTGCCTTCAGTCCCAACAGTTTACCTAACACCATTTCCTGACTAATGTGGATTCCCTTCAGTTCCTCCCTCCCACTAGATCCTTGGACCTCTAATATTTTGGGAAAACAACCTTCATCACCCAGAGGACACTGAATCTTTGGAACTCTACCTGGTGGGTTATGGAATCTCAGTGAATTTGTTCAAAACAGAGATCCATAGATTTTTGTATATCAAGGGAATGAGGAAATACGAGATCAGCCATGATCTTGAGAACGAGCGAGCAAGTTGGAGCATCAGGTTCAATTACTCTAATCAGGCCTCCTTCATCTGTACTGAGCCCAAGCTTTTCTTCTACCAAACCGTTCCTCAATCAATTAACCATCATTAGTGATGAAACTCTTCCATCTTCCATGTAATATCAGGACTTGCTTGGTTCCATTTCGCCTTGTGACTAGTGGTACCAAGTGTACAGTTCAAGCTCCAGCCCATCTGGAACCCATATAATTTCAGCATCAAATTTAAAATAATTCACAACAGGGGATGTGAGGAAAACTGTTTTCACCCAGGAGACAACAGAGCCTGGTGTTCTCTGCCAAGAGGGTGCTATAGTAGAAACCCCCAATACATTTTCAAATGTATTTGGATGTTTGCTGGAAGAGTCGTGACTAGCCAGATTACATACACTGGTAGACAAAAATGCTGGAGAAACTCAGCGGGTGCAGCAGCATCTATGGAGCGAACGAAATAGGCAAAGTTTCGGCCGAAACCCTTCTATATACACTGTTTGGAAGGTGGGAATAAGTTAGGCAGTTACTTCTCCACTTTTTTCAGTATTACTTTGCACCATCTTTGCAATATTTTCCACCAGGCAGTCACTGGCGAACACATGTACCAACAGGTCTAATTCCTTAATCATCTACAACGTGGTTCTATTTTCTTTCCTACCTAGTGTAGCACTCTTCAGTATCCTGAACATTAATTCTGAATGTTCTTTGTAATCTTGAACCGAACCAACATTTGCAACTTATACTTTTAAAATACACAACTTCCAGAAAACTAACAGAATAAGAACAGCCATACTCCAGTAATTATATTCTATCTTCTCTTCCAGCTATGTTTGTAACTCACCATGGGTCTGATGAATCGTTCGTACTTAGGGGGCTTCCTGGTGAACCCATCTCCAACAAAACAGACTTTAGTAACCATTCTCTTCCAAACTTTCCTTTTCCTTTTACCTGTGCGAAGAACTCTCAAAACTTCAGTTTCACCTTGTGCACGGACTTTTGGTAAAGGTACTTCCCATTTACCCTGTCATGGAATAATTTTCAGTGTGATAAGTTAAAATTCTTCATTCTTACAATAGAAACAAATTATACAATATTTTCCTGCGTTGTTCGCATAATAAGATACCAAAACTGTAATACATATTTATACTAATTCATTCATATATTTTCTGATTAGAACAATTATTTTAGCGGTAAAATAAATTAGTATAAATTTGACCAGCATTTTCAAGGGATAAAATGTAAACATGTAGCATCTTTTATAATCCCAAGACATGAAACGCTGCTTCACAGCAAGTGAAGTATCTTATTAAGTGTAGTCAATGCTGTATTATTAACACGGCACTAAACGTGCAGCATACGAAGTGCATTAAAAACACAAATAGTTGGTGGCAAAGGTGTTTGCTCAAGGATAAACATTAGCTACTATATCCTCCACCACACCACAATCATTATTATATGATATTTTACATCTGAAAGGGGGAAAGAGTACATTGAACCGCATGCAGAGAGTACGTGCAGATTCATGTGGGTACACAACCAATTAACTTCAAAAAGTGAAAGTTCTTCCCCCAAAACATGCAACTGGCCAATTTTGCAGGATCTGATTCAAGGATCTGTTTCAGAGATGCACAATAGCCCTCACTCACAGCTTTCTCTTTTCTTTTCTGTTTGATCATATTGGACAGGACTTTGGCACGTGATTGTCCTTCTCTGTCAAGCAGATAGGCTGGTACGGCACCATCTGGCGTCTTCTCATCATTCTTCTGTTTGGTATTTCTCTGTTCGTGCATTTTAATGCTGCAGAGATAAAATAGATACACGTTTAACATTAAATAACATTACATTAAAGAAAGCATTTTCAGTAAAGGTCTTCTCTTGCCAAAGACAATACACTCTTCATGAAGGAAAGATGCATTTAGACAATCTTCAAATTGCAAGTAAAGGTTGAGAATTCTCACTCAACTACAATTTTTTTTTTGTTGAGCGTTAGGATAATAATGAAGGCAACACGACCAAACCAATTATCATATGCAGCTGACCAAGGGTGGCATAGTGATACAGCAGCTAGAGTTGCTCCCTCACAGATTCAATGATCCTGACCTGCATCATTCCCCATGTGGAGTTTGCATGTCCTCCCTGTGACTGCATCATTTCCCCCAGATTCTTGGATTTCTCCTACATTCCAAAATGCACTATTTAGTAGATTATTTGGCTACTGTAAATTACCCCTAACGTTGGTGCGTGGAATGAGATTCACTTTATGAGAGAAAATAGATTATACAGAGGCTTTTACATAGGTACATGGATATGCTGAGAATGGAGTGATACTGATTGTGCGCAGGCACAGGAGATTAATTTATTTGGCATTATGTTCAGCACAGACATTACTGGTCAAAGAGCCCATTCCTAAACTGTTCTTTTCTATGTTCTATGTTGTACAAGGAGCTGAGGAATGGGATCGCTCCTGGAGTCTGTGAGCAATCAATGGGATGAATGGTTTCCTTTATTTAATAAGTTAAATAAAGAACATCATGAACAAAAAATATCAAACATTAGTGGCCCCCGTTTCCATGACCATGAATGTTTCCACTGGGTCCTATTAGAGTCATAGAGTGATAGTGTGGAAACAGGCTCTTTGGCCCAACTTGCCCACACCGGCAACATGTCCCAGCTAAACTTGTCCCACCTGCCCGCGTTTGGTCCATTTTGGTCCCTGACTCTAACTCCTCTGGCAGCTTGTTCCATACACCCACCACCCTCTGTGTGAAAAAGCTACCTCTTAGATCTTAGATCCCTATTAAATCTTTTCCCTCTAGTCCCGGCAACATCCTCGTAAATCTTCTCTGCACCCTTTACAGCTCGTCATCATGGTTGAACCTATTTATTCCGCCACCTTAGCTGTTTGCTTTTAATAATTCTCATACCAAATAATTCCTATAGCTTAATTATAAAACTATTTTTCCCCATTTAAATTTACAGAAATTTACCGTGTAAATCACTTTTTGTTCACAAAAGCTTTGTTACAAAAACAAGTAGGGTTTGTATCATTATTACTATCTGGCTAGAAGCATTTATGTGATACGAGCAAATCCATATGCGAATACTGGCAAAGCTTGCTATTTACTGCCTAAAGAAATCATTTTTCAAAAATGTACACGGATTTTGGTAAATATTGCAGACAAATGTTTCTCTTTCTTGTTTTTTCAAATGATATTTTCTGCATAAAACTAATATATCCAATCACCATGGATATTTCTAACGTTTCAATTACACAGCAATAAATCAAAATGCAGATGCTCACGTTTTCTTCATCTGTATTTTTTCTGAATGACGTTGTTTGTGATACAATTTGGCCTTCAGACCGATCATCTTTTTGGCTTTGTGTGATCGGTCGTGTGGTTCACGGCTCTCCTTCTTCCTTTTCTTCTCATGATAATCCAAGCGATATCCATATCGCTTACGATGTAATTCGATATATTCGTTTTGCGGCTGTAATAAACCCATAAAAATCCATTCAGAACTGCACCAGAAATGTTAAATCTTACAATTCTGGGGGGGCGGGGACAGCAAGTGCTGCAATAACTATATCAATAACGTATAAAATCATGAGAAGAATAGATCGGGGAGATGCACAGAATCTCTTGCCCAGAGTAGGGGAATCGAGGACCAGAAGACACAAGTTCAAGGTGAAGGGGAAAAGGTTTAATAGGAATCTGAGGGGTAATTTTTCCCACACAACGGGTGGTGGGTGTATGGAAGAAGCTGCCGGAGGAGGTACTGTATTTTCCGGCAATGAAGATGCACTCCCATTTTGAGTCACTAAATTTTGAAAAAAGGCTGGTGGGACAGGATCAAGGGTTGGGTTTAGTCCAGGGGTCACCTTCACGTGGTCCGCTCCGTTTCGACGAATGCAATCAACCCGGCGTGCACAATCAAATAAGATCAAATAGAACAAGTTGTCTAACAACTGTAGGCTGTGCACGCCATACGCAAGAAGAAGAAGGGGTCGGCAACCATTTTTGCATAGGGGCCAGGACCTATGTTTTTTCACACAGAGAGTGGTGGGTCTCTGGAACTCTCTGCCACAGAGGGTAGTTGAGGCCAGTTCATTGGCTATATTTAAGAGGGAGTTCGATGTGGCCCTTGTGGCTAAGGGGATCAGAGGGTATGGAGAGAAGGCAGGTACGGGATACTGAGTTGGATGATCAGCCATGATCATATTGAATGGCGGTGCAGGCTCGAAGGGCCGAATGGCCTACTCCTGCACCTAGTTTCTATGTTTCTATGACCCATGTTTGTGAGCAGATGGCGGGCCACATCTATCGCCATGGTTAATAAATGGAGGTAATAATACATCTAACTAAATTAGTAATTAGTAATAAATACATACTAATAATATATAAATTAGTAATGATACAAACTAACAATATAGTTTTCACGTGTTTTTCAAATAGTTGGTGGGTGTATGGAACAAGCTGCCAGAGGTGTGGAGGGATATGGACCAAAAGCGGACTGGTGGGACTAGTGTAGCTGGGACGTGTTGGCCGGTGTGGGTAAGTTGGGCCAAAGGTATAGGACGGAATTACAGAAGCTGTCTTAAACAGAAGTAGACACAACAAGCCGAACGGCATGTTTCCTCACTGTGTGACTCTAGTACGGATTCAATGCTTTTTTTTGGGGTGGGGGGGGGGGGGCAAAGTTAATACTCTACGAGCAGCGAGTTATGTTGATTTGATCTAATGAGGATGGGGGGCAAAGTTAATACTCCACGAGCCGAGAGTTATGTTGATTTGATCTAATGAGGATGGGGGGCAAAGTTAATACTCCACGAGCCGAGAGTTATGTTGATTTGATCTAATGAGGATGGGGGGCAAAGTTAATACTCCACGAGCCGAGAGTTATGTTGATTTGATCTAATGAGGATGGGGGGCAAAGTTAATACTCCACGAGCCGAGAGTTATGTTGATTTGATCTAATGAGGATGGGGGGGTGGGGGAAGTTAATACTCTACGAGCCGAGAGTTATTCTGATTTGATCTGGGAATGGGAAATGGACGGGGGACGGTGTGGGGAGATGACCGAGGCCCGAGGCCTGAGCCTCCCGGCGGCAGCGGCGGCGGCAGCAACGCGGCCTCGTGTCCGACGCGCAGCCCCTTTCTTCCCCCCTCAGGCGCTCACCATCTCCGGGGCTGTGTGTTGGTCTCACTCTTAAGGCACAGAAATCAGAATGAATCCGGCTGCGGTCAGCTCCTGGTGTTGGTGCGGCGGCTCCTGCTACTGTTGTTCCCAGTATATTTGTTGTTCCTGCTGCCGTTCACTCCTTCACTCGGCCGCCATGTTGTTGCTAGAGGAAGACCAAGGGGGGCGGGCGACGCGGGACCAGAGCGACGGCCGGGTAAAAACAAAAAATATATCACAATCCCCACCTCAATAACCCTTAAATACTGTCGCAGACTTGGCCGATAGATAAACGTTTACTTCATTACGTGATGACTGTTGAGCATTGACGATAGTGAAATCTATTCATTAGATTGGCTCAGACTGTGGAGATGTTTGCATGTGACCGGGCTAGGGCCCAGGAACTACAGACAGACAGACAGAGAGAGAGCACAATAAGAACTTGAGCTTGTGAGTAACCCCTTCCATTCAGATTCAATCTTTATTGTCATTGTGCAGTGTACAGTACAGAGACTACGAAACGCAGTTAGCGTCTCACCCATGTCGGTCCTGGGCCATTAATGATGATGTAAACTAAAGGAGGTCGCACAGCTCCGACCGTTTCCAGGAGAGTGTTAAACTCCGGATCGGGGGTTAAACACAAGGTTGCTGGAGCAACTCAGCGCTTCAGGCAGCATTTGTGCGGGGAAAATGGGACAGACAACGTTCAGGGTCATAGAGTGATACCGTGTGGAAACGGGGCCTTCGACCCAACTTGCCCACACCAACCAGCATGCCCCAGCTACACTATTCCCACACCTGCCTGCATTTCGTCCATTTCCCTCCAAACCTGTCCTATCCATGTACCTGTCTAACTGCTTCTTAAACGTTGTGATAGTCCCTGCCTCAACTATCTCATCTGGTAGCTTGTTCCATAAGGGAGGGTGGGGGGGGTTGCACGTAAGGTCATCACCTTCTTGCCTGTTAAAAAACGCAGACATTTTCATTTTGTGCGAGGCCGGGGGGGAGTGGGACCAGGTGGAGAGGGGCCGGGGGGAGCGGGGCTGCAGGGAGCGGGGCTGGGGCTCCAGGCAACGTCAGCAGCAGCAGAGTTGGGGACGGTCTGCTCCCTCCGCCCACCCGGAGTCACTGACCACGCTACATCGACACCCTGACCTCTTCCTCCCCCCGACCACCTCCTCCCCCCACCCCCTGGCCACGGGGATAGATGGTCCGGGGTTCGCATGTGTGCAACCAGTCAGGATGCTGGGCCAGAAGAAGGGCCCGCTGTGCTGACAGCCACAGTAAATGCTTACCTGCAGTTCACCGCGTGTACTCCAGTTGGCGTTGTGCGGCAACAGTACGGGTCACGGATCGTGACCTCGACTGTGTGGAACCTCCCTATAGGGGGGGTTGCACGTAAGGTCACTGGGTCATAGGGCTTGACACACGGAGCCGCTCAATCTATCTGGAGGACACCCGTAACTTCCGGTATATGTTATTAATGCAAGAAACGCGTACTTTCCTACCTGTTAAAAACCGCCAAAATGTTGAATTTTTGCGCTGTAAAAAATTGTGGAAGTCGGGGTAAGTGTGAGAGACACGTACCCAACTTCAGAATTCCAAAAGTGAAGCGGAATGAAGGTATGTTCGGAGTGGCGGCGCTGCTTGTCAGCTGCGGCTCACCTGCAGTCCGTCTGTCTTTTATTTTTGTCCTCGTCCCTGTTTTTGGTGTTTATTTTTGGTTTGTTGGGTTGTGTATGTGTGTGGGGGGGGGGGGGGAGGGTGGAAGAAACGGGGTTTTAGTCTCTCCCTTCGGGGGGATGCGACTTTTCCTGTTGTGTCCCCCGACACCGTCTCCGTCTGTGCTGAGGCCCTGGTGACGGCCTTCCAGCTTCCAGCGGCGGCGGCACGGCCTTCAGAGCTTCAGCGGCGACCTGGCTTCCGGCGGCGACCTGGTTTTCGGGAGCTGCGGTGCTCCAGCGGCGGCCTGGGTTTCGGGAGCTGCGGTGCTCCAGCAGCGGCCTGGCTCCCTCTGAGCTGCGGTGCTCCAGCGGCGGCTTGGGTTTCGGGAGCTGCGGTGCTCCAGCGGCGGCTTGGGTTTCGGGAGCTGCGGTGCTCTAGCGGTGACCTGGGTTTCGGGAGCTGCGGTGCTCCAGCGGCGGCCTGGCTTTCGGGAGCTGCGGTGCTCCAGCGGCGGCCTGGCTTTCGGGAGCTGCGGTGCTCCAGCGACGTTCCGGCGGCGGGCCCTGTGGCGGTGTTCCGGCGTTCCGGCGTCAGCGGTGGCGGCGGCCTGGATCCCCTCAGCGCAGAGGGAAAATGGGGAGGGTAGAAAAGACAGAGACCCTAAGACTTTTGCCTTCCACCACAGTGAGGAGGTGTTTGGTGAACTCACTGTGGTGGATGTTAATTTTGTGTTTATTGTATGGTGTTGTTGTTTTTATATATGTATGACTGCAGGCACGAAATTTCGTTCAGACCGAGAGGTCTGAATGACAATAAAGGCATTCAATTCAATTCAATTCAATAAAGAGAAGAGAGAGCTGAAGGGACAACAACAGCTAAAGTGCTTGGCGAACATTGGCCGTGCAGATATCAGATTGGAAAATATTGGGAATTATCACGTTTGTTCACTGCATTTCATCAACAGTAAGGCATTATTTGTGGTTTTTCTTGATTCGTTTTGTATCTATAAAGTCTCAGAAGTGATAAATCTAGCTGTAAATTTTGCTTCAGAGGTGTTTTCTTTTTGTATGTAAAAACCCACGAGAACCATGAGCGATTTAAAAATTTTACAGCCAGATTTATCACTTCTGAAACTTGTTAGATGCCAAAGGAATCAAGAAAAAACACAAATAATGCCTTACAGTTGATGAAATACAGTGAGCAAACTGCCAATGTTCGCCAAGGACTTTGGCTGTTGTTGTCCCTTCAGCTCTCGCTTCTATCTACCGTCATTTCTCCTCACTTTTGTAATTCTGAAGTAGGCTAAATGTCTCTCACACTTATCCCGATTTCCATAATTATTTACAGCGCACAAATTGGCACTTCGGCGGGTTTTAACGGGCCCGCTACGCTGGAAACAATGGTCAGTGCTTACCTGCAGTTCATCGCGTGTACTCCACTTGGCGTAGCGTAGCAACAGTACAGGTCATGGGTCGTGACCCGACTGCCGTGAAACCTCCCTATACACCCATCACTCTTTGTGTGAAAAAGCTACTCCTCAGGTTCCAATTAAATGTTTCCCCGTTCACCTTAAACCGATGTTCTCAGTTCCTCAACTCTGGGCAAGGGACTCTGCAAAGTCACAGTCCCATGCAATGAAATGCATCTACCCAACCTATTCCTCTCATGATTTTATACACCTTTATAAGATCACCCCTCATCCTCCCAAGAATGTCCATCAACTCTTTGTAGTACGGTATTTGTAGTCCATCAACTCCTCTTTGATTCTTTTGACACATCACCAAGGAATGGTTTAGGATAGCCTCATAATCTACCAACAAGTCTCTGGCACAAGAAAGGCAGCTGGCGAATCCCATGTAGTCATGGTGAGATTGTGCAAGTTCTCTTCAGACAGAACCCCACTCAGTATTGAATTCCTGGAGTTGTGAGGCACCAGCAATGATTGTGCATTGCTCTCACACCCTGATCTTTTTAAGCACATATTTTTAGTTCAGTACTAAATCTGTGTGCAGCTATCCTTAAATAATCTTATTGACTGCAGTGATCAATTCGCGTCCAAGTGTAGAGTAGGTCAGGGCAGTAATTTCCTTCTGTTAGTTGATTAGTCCAACTTTGCAACAATTTCTCTATATTAGAGAATGGATTTGCAGAGAGGGGAAGAAATTGAACAGGAATTCAGCGGGTGAGGCAGCACCTGCGAGAAAATGGACAGATGATGTTTTGGATGGAGTTACAGCGTGAAAACAAGCCCGTCGGCCTAACTTTCCCACCCTGACAAACGTGTCCCATCTACACTAGTCCCACCTGCCTGCGTTTGGCCCATATTCCTCTAATCCTGTCCTATCCATGTACTTGTCTAAATGTTAGCTAAACGTCTCTTTGGCCTCAACTACCTACTCTGGCAACTTGTTCAATACACCCACCACTCTTTCTGTGAAAAAGTTACCCCTCGGATTCCTGTTAAATCTTTCCCCCCCCCCCCCCCCCCGCACCTTAAATTTATGTTCTCTGGTTCTCGATTCCCATATTCTGGGCAAGTGTGAGGGAAGAAACCACAGATGCTGGGGGGAGAGGGGAGGGAGATGGAGGGGAGGGATTATTGATTCGAGTTGAAATATGTTTTTTTTGGCTCAAATTATTTGCTCTTTACCCTTTAAGAAGTCACTTTAAATATACTTTAGTTAATAAACATTTCTTGATTTTTCTAGGTATCTTCTACATGACTATTTTCACCAGTAACAAAGAGAATGAGGTGGTTTGCAATGGAATTGCCATTATTTGGGGTTTATTCCAGAGGATGCCATGTGGTAAAGATGACCATTTAAAATTGATATTAAAAACCTTTCTACAATGTGTACATCTATGTAGAGTTATCAATATTTGCACCATAAAAAGGGTATATTCCATTCACAAATTTGTACAACTGGTTCAACAGAAGTTCCATATCTATTTAGAGTTTTTTGATTATTCTTTTTCTTATCCTTTGAAATCTGCAACTCTCGTTGCATTAGAATTTAATATTAACGGCTTCATATATACAAATAGCTGGAAATGGTACAGCATTAGACAAATCTTCACTGCTGTGTTATAACATTGATTGAAAAATTGTGAGCTCTGATTGATTCTGTACTTTCAGTGTCTTCCATGCCGGTGGTTCAGATTTGCACCTAACAGCAGACGAAATGTAAAAAACATTTTCAACAGGAAGTATAGCACTGTCACAGGTAAGTTCACGCAAACCAAAATAGTGCAAACCGAAATATGTTGTACAACCTCAACAAAATCTACAGTAGGTCGTTGTTGAGGTAGGGTATCGGTTAGGGTTGATTGATGGAAAGAAGCTTGAACCTGGATGTCACGCGTCTCGGGCTCCCCTACCTTCTTTCCCATGGGAGCAGTGGGATGAGAACATGGCCAGGGTGGTGTGGGGTCTTTAATAATATGACTGCATTCTTAAGCCAGTGCTTCCCGCAGATCCTTTCAAAGGTAGGTTGGTCAATACCCAGGGTGGACTGGAAAACATCCACCACTTTCAGCAGTTTCTGGATTCGAGTTTCTGAATGCAGGCCGAATGGATCCAGTCCATATTCTCTCTACTGTGCTACGGAACTCTGAAAACTGCATTACTTATAATGTTTGTGATGCATTTTTATGAATAATTCCACTCCTTTACATTTAATTTAAATCATAGAAAGTAGGTGCAGGAGTAGGCGATTCGGCCCTTCGAGCCAGCACCATCATTAAATATGATCATGGTTGATCATCCAGAATCAGTATCCTGTTCCTGCTTTTTCCCCCATATACCTTGATTCCATTAGTCCTAAGAGCGAAATCTACTCTCTCCTGAATACCAAGTGAATTGGCCTCCTCTGTGTTCTGTGGCAGCGAATTCCATAGATTCACAATTCTCTGGGTGAAAAATCTTTTCTTCTTCTCAGTCCTAAATGGCCTACCCCTTATTCTAAAGAAGAATCGTAGGAGGATGTCCAATGTTTGTTCTGAAAAGGTTGATCAGCTAAACTGAACTTTGCAATACTTAATTAGTTAAGACAAATGTGGGTCCCTTGAAGACAAACAGGTGCATTTATTACAGGGAACAAGGAAATGGCAGACGAGTTGAACAGGTACTTTGGTTTTGTCTTCACTAAGGAAGACACAAACAATCTCCCAGATGTACAAGAGGACAGAGGAACTGAAGGAAATTCACATTAGTCAGGAAATGGTGTTGGGTAGACTGGTGGGACTGAAGGCTGATAAATCCCTTGGGCCTGATGGTCTGCATCCTAGGTACTCAAGAAATCATGGTCACATTAGTGATCATTTTCCAATGTTCTATAGATTCAGGATAAGTTCCTGTGGATTGGAAGGTAGCTAATGTTATCCCACTTTTCAAGAAAGGAGGGAGAGAGAAAGCAGGGAATTATAGACCAGTTAGCCTGACATCGGTGGTGGAGAAGATGCTGGAGTCGATTATCAAAGATGTAATAACGGCACATTTGGATAGCAGCCACAGGATCGATCCATGTCAGCATGGATTTATGAAGGGGAAATCATGCTTGACTAATCTTCTGCAGTGTTTTGAAGCTGTAACAAGTAAAATGGACACTGGTGAGCCAGTGGATGTAGTGTACCTGGACTTTCAGAAAGCCTTTGATAAGGTCCCACACAGGAGATTAGTGGGTAAAATTGGAGCACATGGTATTGAGGGTAGGGTGTTGACATGGATAGATAATTGGTTGGCAGACAGGAAGTAAAGAGGAGGGATTAACGGGTCCCTTTCAGAATGGCAGGCAGTGACTAGTGGGGTACTGCAAGGCTCGGAGCTGGGACCGCCGTTATTTACAATATACATTAATGATTTAGATGAAGGAATTAAAAGTAACAGTCAATTTGCAGATGACACAAAGCTGGATGGCAGTGTGAACTGTGAAGAGGATGTTATGAGGATGCAGTGTGACTTGGACAGGTTGGGTGAGTAGGCAGATGCATGGCAGATGCAGTATAATGTGGAAAAATGTGAAGTTATCCACTTTGGAGGCAAGAACGGGAAGGCAGATTATTATCTGAATGGTGTCTGGTTAGGAAAAGGGGAAGTACAACGAGACCTGGGTGTCTTAGTACATTAGTCACTGAAAGCATACAGGTATAACAGGCAATGAAGAAAGTTAATTGCATGTTGACCTTCATAACAAGATGAGTTGAGTATAGGAGCAAAGAGGTCCTTCTGCAGTTGTACAGGGCCCTGGTGATTCCACACCTGGAGTGTTGGGTGCAGTTTTGGTCTCCTAATTTCTATACTTCTTGCTATTGAGAGAGTGCAGCGTAGGTTCACGAGGTTAATTCCGGGGACGGCGGGACTGTTAATGATGAAAGAATGGAGTGACTGAGCTTGTATTCACTGGTACTTAGAAAGATGAGAGGGGATCTTATAAAAACATAAAATTATTAAGGGATTGGGCATACTAGATGCAGGAAACATGCTCCCGATGTTGGGGGAGTCCAGAACCAGGGGCCACAGTTTAAGAATAAGGGGTAGGCCATTTTGAACTGATATGAGGAAAAACCTTTTCACACAGTTGTGAATTTGTGGAATTCCATACCACAGAAGGCAGTGGAGGCCGATTGACTGGATGCATTCAAAAGAGAGTTAGATAGAGCTCTTTTGGGCTAGCAGAATCAAGGGTATGGGGAGAAGGCAGGAACGGGTTACTGATTGTGGATGATCAGCCATGATCACATTGAATGGGCCAAATGGCCTACTCCTGCACCTATTGTCTATGTATGTATCTATGTATGAATCTGATAATTGTTTAGAATAATTAAAGCTTTTCCTTCTATAGATATGTTTAATATTGCACATTAAACATGCTAATACTTTTACTTTCCTCAACTTTGCAGGGGACATTAAGTCATTACGTACTATTATTAATCCAGACATCTCTAAGTAAGTATGAACTTATTCAACTGTAAATATGATAGTTCAAGTAAATGTCTCTAAAATTAGTAGATAATATTTGTGGGAAGAAACTTTTCCAAATAGATCTCCAGTAGTTTAGTTACATACACTGCCTTAAACAATTGCGATGAATTGTGAAACAATACAGATTTGTGCAATGAAATTCAATTAGAAATATGACAGTTTACACCAAGTAAAAGCACCTGTTTATTCTTCTGCATTTGCCAACTAGTTTAGTTGCAAACTCGTTTATCTTCTCACTTCTGATAGAAATTAATATATTTAGATGTTGCTGTCGAAGCTCAGTACATTTGTTGGTATCATCGGTTTATCTTGCAATTGATTTTGATTAGAGTCATAGAGTGATAGTGTGGAAACAGGCCCTTTGGCCCAACTTGCCCACACCTGCCAACATGTCCCAACTATACTAGTCCCACCTGCTTGTGCTAGGTCCATATCCCTCCAAACCTGTCCTATCCATGTACTTGTCTAACTGTTTCTTAAATGTTGGGATAGTCCCAGCCTCAACTACCTCCTCTGGCAGCTTGTTCCATACACCCACCGCGCTTTGTGGTGGGTGTATGGAAGTTACCCCTCGGATTCCTATTAAATCTTTTCCCCTTCACCTTGAACCTATGTCCCCTGCTCCTCAATTCCCCTACTCTGAGCAAGAGACTCTGTGCATCTACCCGATCTATTCCTCTTAGTTTACAGATTTTTCTATCATTCAGAGTTATAGAAAATTAAAAATAGAATTTTATCTATGCTGACAAAGACGTATTTGTAGAAGTTATCTTTAGCAACGATAGATAACAAAATAATGGTTTTTTTAAAAAATATGTAATTTTGTCCTTTTTGATAAACTTTGACAGAATAAGGAACATTGGGATCATGGCACACATTGATGCAGGAAAAACCACAACTACAGAGAGGATACTTTATTACGCAGGATATACCAGGACACTTGGGGGTAAGAAAATGCTCTCTTTCGATGGCCATGTCCCACTTTTTAATGTGTTACAAAATCTAATATTGAAAAATATATATTGCAGATAAGTTGCGCAATGTGTTTCTCAAACTCTCAAATTAAAAAACTGGATGTGAAATGTTATGCTGGTCCTGATTTTTTTTTTTTTCTTCTCTAGGTCTGTATTCACACATGTTGGTCATTTAGTTAGATGATAGTTGGTTTGCAATTTATGTTTTTGTCATAACTTTGGTTCCCATTTGCCTGAATTTATCTCAATCTCAACCTTTGATAAATCCACCATAATTCTAGACTTTGATGTAAACATAGAAACTATTAAAAATAAAGAGGAGTAAGTTAGATTATTTATTGTTTTAAACTGTTCCTGTGTTTCATCTACCCTCTGTTCCCCTGCTGCAATCTTTTGCATATTTTGTGCTAATGAAGAACTAATGAAACTTTTCTAAATTTGGCAGTTAAACTGTTGCAATATATGTTGCTACACCAATGCATTTGGTAATAACTTTGAGTCACGGGGACCTCAACACAGTCAAACTATCGAAACTCCCTGATCTGGTGCTTAATATGTGTTAAAATAGTTGAGACATAAGGAACAGGTGATTCATAATGGCAGGTGATTCTTAAAGGGTTGACAGTGGATGTGCAATGGAAGGTATTTAAAGACTGCATGGATGAAGTACAAAAGTTGTTCATACCACTTTGGCAAAAGAATAAATCGGGGAAGGTGGTGCATCCATGGATAACAAGGGAAATCAGGGATAGTATAAAAACAAAAGATGAGGCATACAAATTTGCCAGAAAAAGCAGCCTACCGGAGGACTGGGAGAAATTCAGAATCCAGCAGAGGAGGACAAAGGGCGTAATTAGGAAAGGGAAAATAGATTATGAAAGGAAACTGGCAGGGAACATAAAAACTGACTGCAAAAGTTTTTATAGATATGTGAAGAGAAAGAGACTAGTTAAAACAAATGTTGGTCCCTTGCAGTCAGAAACAGGTGAATTGATCATGGGGAACAACGACATGGCAGACCAATTGAATAACTACTTTGGTTCTGTCTTCGCTAAGGAAGACATAAATAATCTGCCGGAAATAGCAGTGGAACGGGGGTCAAATAAGATGGAGGAACTGAGTGAAATCCAGGTTAGCCGGGAGGTGGTGTTGGGTAAATTGAACGGATTGAAGGCCGATAAAGCCCCAGGGCCAGATAGTCTGCATCCCAGAGTAGTCAAGGAGGTAGCCACAGAAATAGTGGATGCATTAGTGATAATTTTTCAAAATTCCTTAGATTCTGGAGTAGTTCCTGAGGATTGGAGGGTAGCTAATGTAACCCCACTTTTTAAAAAAGGAGGGAGAGAGAAAGCGGGGAATTACAGACCAGTTAGTCTAACATCGGTAGTGGGGAAACTGCTAGAGTCAGTTATTAAAGATGGGATAGCAGCGCATTTGGAAAGTGGTGAAATCATTGGACAAAGTCAGCATGGATTTACGAAAGGTAAATCATGTCTGACAAATCTGATAGAATTTTTCGAGGATGTAACTAGTAGAGTGGATAAGGGAGAACCAGTGGATGTGTTATATCTAGACTTTCAGAAGGCTTTCGACAAGGTCATGCATAAGAGATTAGCATACAAACTTAAAGCACACGGTATTGGGGGTTCAGTATGATGTGGATAGAGAACTGGCTAGCAGACAGGAGGCAAAGGGTAGGAGTAAACGGGTCCTTTTCAGAATGGCAGGCAGTGACTAGTGGGGTGCCGCAAGGCTCAGTGCTGGGACCCCAGCTATTTACAATATATATTAATGATTTGGACGAGGGAATTCAATGCAACATCTCCAAATTTGCAGATGATACCAAGCTGGGGGGTATAGTTAGGTGTGAGGAGGATGCTTGGAGGCTGCAGGGTGATTTGGATAGGCTGAGTGAATGGGCAGATGCATGGCAGATGCAGTATAATGTGGATAAATGTGAGGTTATCCACTTTGGTGGCAAAAACATGAGGGTAGACTATTATCTGAATGGTGGCAGATTAGGAAAGGGGGAGATGCAACGAGACCTGGGTGTCATGGTACACCAGTCATTGAAAGTAGGCATGCAGGTGCAGCAGGCAGTGAAGAAAGCAAATGGTATGTTAGCATTCATAGCGAAAGGATTTGAGTATAGGAGCAGGGAGGTTCTACTGCAGTTGTACAGGGTTTTGGTGAGGCCACACCTGGAGTATTGCGTACAGTTTTGGTATCCAAATCTGAGAAAAGACATCCTTGCCATAGAGGGGGTACAGAGAAGATTCACCAGACTGATTCCTGGGATGTCAGGACTTTCATATGAGGAAAGATTGGATAGACTCGGCTTGTACTCGCTGGAATTTAGAAGACTGAGAGGGGATCTTATAGAAACTTACAAAATTCTTAAAGGGTTGGACAAGCTAGATGCTGGAAGATTGTTCCCGATGTTGGGGGAGTCCAGAACAAGGGGTCACAGTCTAAGGATAAGGGGGAATTCCTTTAGGACCGAAATGAGGAAAACATTCTTTACACAGAGAGTGGTGAGTCTCTGGAATTCTCTGCTACAGAAGGTAGTTGAGGCCAGTTCATTGGCTATATTTAAGAGGGCGTTAGATGTGGCACTTGTGGCTAAAGGGATCAGGGGGTATGGAGAGAAGGCAGGTACGGGATACTGAGTTGGATGATCAGCCATGATCACATTGAATGGCGGTGCAGGCTCGAAGGGCCGAATGGCCTACTCCTGCACCTATTTTCTATGTTTCTATGAACTGCAGATGCTGGAAGTCCCGACCCGAAATGTCAGTCGAAAGAAGGGTCCCAACTCGAAATGTTGCCGTGTTGTTACTTGTGAGCAAAGCACCAAGGCAAATTCCTTGTATGTATACATACTTGGCTAATGCATTTATTCATTCATTCATTCATATCCATGTCCTCCACAAAAGCTGCCTTACTTCACTTTGTGTTAGAATCGTTGCTCTTGACAGGGTCAGCTCTCATTGTCTACTATCGATGGATATGGATCTCTCATTTGAAGATTAGGAAAAAAAGTCATAGTTTTTTTTGTGCACTCTTTTACCTGGAATGCATTTTCCTACCATTTCCCTTCAATTATCTTTGGGACAGTTAATATATAACCAATTAAATTTGTAGCTGTACAAAACCTTTTTATTTTTTTCCAGATGTGGATGATGGGGACACAGTGACTGATTTCTTGACACAGGAGCGTGAGCGTGGGATTACCATTCAATCAGCTGCCGTCACCTTTGACTGGAATGCCCATCGGATCAATTTGATAGATACACCAGGTGAGCAAAGCA
The DNA here is from genome assembly GCA_963514005.1 of Raja brachyura. Next base: position 16,903,168 of record OY740783.1, read on the forward strand.
TCGGGGAACACTAGACCTGCAACTGAGTCAGGAGCTCCATTTAAAATAAGGTGGGTAGGAACCCATTTATGTAAGCAAATGGGCAAAACTTTTATAAAACAGTGCTAAATTGCTATTCAGACTTTTTTCCAAACAGCTAACTGTATGGGGTTGATTCTTCTTGAACATATGATGGTGGGTATATGGAACAAGCTGCCAGTGGAGGTAGTTGAGGCAGGTGCTATAACAGCATTAAAAATACATTTGGATATATACATAGATTACATAGAAGGACATTATTGCCATAGAGGGAGTGCAGAGAAGGTTCACCAGACTGATTCCTGGGATGTCAGGACTGTCTTATGAACAAAGACTGCATAGACTCGGTTTATACTCTCTAGAATTTAGGAGATTGAGAGGGGATCTTATAGAAACTTACAAAATTCATAAGGGGTTGGACAGGCTAGATGCAGGAAGATTGTTCCCGATGTTCGGGAGGTCCAGGACAAGGGGTCACAGCTTAAGGATAAGGGGGAAATCCTTTAGGACCGAGATGAGAAGGACATTTTTCACACAGAGAGTGGTGGGTCTCTGGAACTCTCTGCCACAGAGGGTAGTTGAGGCCAGTTCATTGGCTATATTTAAGAGGGAGTTAGATGTGGCCCTTGTGGCTAAGGGGATCAGAGGGTATGGAGAGAAGGCTGGTACGGGATACTGAGTTGGATGATCAGCCATGATCATATTGAATGGCGGTGCAGGCTCGAAGGGCCGAATGGCCTACTCCTGCACCTAATTTCTATGTTTCTAGATAGGAAAGGTTTAAAAGGATATGGGCCAAATGCTGGCAGCTGAGACTAGTGTAGATGGGGTATCTTGGTTGGCATGGGCAAAAGTTGGGTAGAAGTGGCTGTTTCCATGCTGTATGACTATGACTAATACCTTTGGGCAAGTGTTACCTACTTGATTCAAGCTGGATGTTTATTTGAGTGTTCATTTTCATTGTATCCAATGACTTTCCTGATGGACGCATAGCAGCAAACACAACGTCCAAACACAAGCAATGAAGATAGAAGTAAAATGCATTTCTTCTTTAGTTTATAAACCAAATTAAATATATTTCAACTTTTAGCCACAAGCTATTTGACAACTTTTGCGGCACGGTGGCGCAGAGTTACTGCCTTACAGTGCTTGCAGCGTCAGAGACCCGGGTTTGATCCCGGCTACGGGTGCTGTCTGCACGGAGTTTGTACGTTCTCCCCATGACTGCATGGGTTTTCTCTGAGATCTTTGGTTTCTTCCCACACTCCAAAGACATACAGGGTTTTAGGTTAATTGACTTGGTGTAAGTGTACATTGTCCCTGGTGTGTGTAGGGTAATGTTAATGTGCGGACTCGATGGGCCGAAGGGGCTGTTTCCACGCTGTATCTCAAGCTGAAACGAAACTATTTATGATGGTATTTTGATCAATCTGTACAGACATATATTTGTACTTAATTTATGGCTGGATGGAATTTCATGAGTCGTTTGCTCATCTACAATCAGAAGATGTTTTTAAATGTAATTTCTTTCTGGTTCCATCAATATTCCAGTCAAGTGATAGATTGAAAGGCACACTTAAATTTACTGGCATCAAAATTTGCCCATGCTGAAAGGTGCTGTAATAGCACCGCATTTGGAAAGCAGTGACAGGATCGGTCAAAGTCAGCATGGATTTATGAAGGGGAATTTATCTTCTGGAATTTTTTTGCGGATGTAACAAGTAGAATGGATAAGGGAGAGCCAGTGGATGTGGTGTATCTGGATTTTCAAAGAGCCTTTGACAAGGTCCCACCCAAGAGATTAGTGTGCAAAATTAGAGCACACGGTATTGGGGGTAGGGTATTGACATGGATAGAGAACTGGTTGGCAGACAGGAAGCAAAGAGTAGGAATTAACTGGTCCATTTCAGAATGGCAGGCAGTGACTAGTGGGGTGCCACAAGGCACAGTGCTGGGACCCCAGTTATTTACAATATATATTAACGATTTAGACAAAGGAATTAAATGTAACATCTCCAGGTTTGTGGATGACACAAAGCTGGGTGGCAGTGTGAGCTGCGAGGAGGATGCTATGAGGCTGCAGGGTGATTTTGGATAGGTTGGGTGGGTGGGCAGATGCATGGCAGATACAGTATAATATGCATAAATGTGAGGTTATCCACTTTGGTGGCATGAACAAGGAGGCAGATTATTATCTGAATGGTGTCAGATTAGGAAAACGGGAGGTGCAAAGAGATCTAGGTGTCCTTGTACACCAGTCACTGAAAGTAAGCATTCAGGTACAGCAGGCAGTGAAGAAAGCAAATTGCATGTTGGCCTTCATAGCGAGAGGATTTGAGTTTAGGAGCAAGAAGGTCCTACTGCAGTTGTACAGGGCCCTGGTGAGACCTGGAGTATTGTGTGCAATTTTGTTCTCCTAATTTGAGGAAGGGCATTCTTGCTATAGGGAGTGCAGCGTAGGTACACCAGGTTAATTCCCGGGATGGCAGGACTGACATATGATGCAAGAATAGATTGACTGGGCTTCTATTCACTGGAATTAAGAAGGATGAGAGGGGATCTTATAGAAACATATACAATTCTTAAGGGATTGGACACGCTAGAAGTAAGATAAATATTCCCAATGTTGGGGGAGTCCAGTTTAAGGATAAAGGGTAGGCCATTTTGGACTGAGATGGGGAAAACCCTTTTCAGCCTGAGAGTTGTGAATCTGTGGAATTCTCTGCCATAGAAGGTGGTGGTGGCTAATTCACTAGATGTATTCAAGGGAGAGTTAGATATAACTCTTGGGGCTAACGGATCGAGCGATATGGGGAAAAAAGCAGGAACGGGGTACTGATTCTGGATGATCAGCCATGATCGTGTTGAAAGGCGGTGCTGGCTCAAAAAGCCGAATGGCCTACTCCTGCACCTATTTTATTTGTTTCTATGGTATGCTTTGCAGAATTTTGTAAAATAATCACTTTTTAGTTGGGTTACAAAATCATATAGAACAGAAACAGCCCCTTTGGCCCAACTTATCTGTGCCATTAAAGATGCCCATCTAAGCTGGCCTCATTTACCCGTATTTGAGCCTTGTCTCTTTAATCCTTTCTTATCCATGTATCTGTCCAAATGGCTTTTAAATGTGATTATTATACCTGACTCAACCTTTTCCTCTGACACCTTGTTCAACCCTGTCAGAGAAAACATTGCCCCTCGGTTTCCTATTAATAGCCCTGTCCCACGGTACGAGTTCATTCCAAGAGCTCTCCCGAGTTTGCCCTGATTCGAACTCGGAGATTTACGGTAATGGCCACTCGTCGGTACTCGGGGCTCTCGTGGACATTTTTCAACATGTTGAAAAATCTTCACGAGTCTTCCTGTGCTTACCTGCCGTTAGCAAGTCTTCCCGAGTACCTGCCGTTAGCAATACGAGCCGCTAAGAGACGTCCCCGAGCTCCGACGTACCCACTACGTTCATTCTCCGTGCTTACCATGAGTTTGATTTTTTTTTAAACTCGGCTCTTGGAATGAATTTGTGCCGTGGGACAGGGCTTTAAGTCTTTTCCTTCTCGCTAAACCTGAAACTAGCTAGAAACTGGAAATAGTGCAGTCCTCACAGCAATATCCCCATCATTAAATCCACAAGAGTACAGTGCTCTTTGGTGTACCACAGAATAGCTTTTAAATGTAGTCAAATTAATGGTTTCTGAGAGGTGTGATTAATCTGTGGTCCCCGATCTAGAGTTACGGTTAGACACATTTTGATTAGAGAAGCTAACACTGAGAAGAGGGAAGGAATATATGATGGAGAAGATGTCTACTTGATTCAGCTGATGCTTAGAAAAATTTCCCGTATGTATTCCCAATCAATAAGCTACTTTCTTCAGTAAATTGAGCTCCAACGTAGCTAAAGTTTAATTTCAGTGAATATTGAATGGACCTTTTATTTTGTTAGGCCATGTGGATTTTACCATTGAAGTTGAACGCTCTCTGCGTGTTCTTGATGGAGCGGTGGCGGTATTTGATGCTGCAGCCGGTGTTGAGGTGAGCAATGTTTCCTTAAGAAGCAAACATAATCAGACTTTGCAGGGGTGGGCGTACGAGTGCAGCACTCCTTGGTGAACCACAGAATATCTTTCAAATTCACCACATTTCAGGCCATTCCCTCTTGGCAGAATCTGGCGTCTCTGCCTAGCTTACTTTCCTATCCAGAGACCCAAGAGCCAGCAGATGCTTGAGTCTTGAGCAAAACACAAAGTGCTGGAGGACCTCAGCGGGTCAGGCAGCATCAACAGAGAGAAAAGACAGGAAATGATTCCAAAGAGCTTTCCAGCTTCTCTGCTCTAATCAGTCTGAAGAAGGGTCCCGATCCAAAACGTCACCTCCCCATTCCCTTGTCAGCTGCTGCCTGACCTGCTGAGTTCCTCCAGCTCTTTGTGTTTTACTTGTTTATCTAGATTTGTACGCTCACCGAATTTGGATCGGCTTGGTCACGTAATATCAATTAATAAAATTGATTATTAATTAGTCCCCACAATCCCTCTTATAACATCTTCCCAATCAGGAAAAGGCTTGTTTATTTTACTCTATTTCCAGCCTTTTAACCAATATTCTCTTCAAACCAATACAATGCCCATGACCATTATGTGAATCACAAGTATTCCCGTCATTATTTTTTTAAACTTCCTGTTACTCCTCTTCATCCATTCTGACCTACTTTCTGTTCTTTCAGCCAGGCTGATTAATCTATTTTGACAATATGTATAAGGGATACTGTGTATCCTTCATCAATGGTTTTGCCTTACAAAATGTCAAGTAATGTAGAATATTTTACTTCAGCCTTTGTTACCATGCCATGTTATGAACATTAGCTCCAGTTTTGATGAAAGCATGCTTTGGAAAAGCATTAAGGTTTTAAAGGTTTGTTATTAACCCTGCTTAGGTTAGCTATTACAAAAGAAAGCAAAAAATACTCTGTTATTGGATTGCAGAGCTGCCAAGAGGTAGAGATTTTCCGTATTTTGTACGAAAATGCGATCAGAATATGGATGTACGGATTTGCTTTGTAATATACGGATTTTTAAAAAATCATCCCAACTTCCTGTTTCATCTTGCTCCTTAAAAAACGCAAGGATATAAAAAGTCATACTGCACCTCTAAAAATGATAGATTAAATCTATTAGTATTTTAAATTTCAAGATCCGGAAGCTTTGATCTGCCTGTCCCGCTCCAGGTGTAAACAGCGCTGAAGTTTAACGCGTGGGAATTTGAACGAACAGCTATGGGTTATGATCATTAGAGCCGGAGCGCTATTGCCTTTATACATAGCACTATGGACTTTACACATAGCGCTATGGCCACAGCGAACCAAACATGTCGCAACTCTTTATTTCTGTTTACGAAGGAACTGCAGATGCTGAAAAATCGAAGGTAGACAAAAGTGCTGGAGAAACTCAGCGGGTGAGGCAGCATCTATGGAGCGGAGGAAATAGGCAACCTTTGGGGTCGAAGAGTTTTGCAACTCTCGCTTTTCATAACTTGATCTATTATGATAAATTACTGGAGCACAAGTAAACTTATTCGTCGAATGTATCAGGACATTAATGTATCTTTCGTCTCGCATAATAGTGCTGTTTGTGTTTCAGGCACAAACCCTGACAGTGTGGAGACAGGCAGACAAGCATCGTATTCCTCGCATTTGTTTCTTAAACAAGATGGATAAACCCAGAGCCAGGTAATATATTTGAGCATCCACAGTAAGAAGCTAATGTATAATCATGACACAAAAATGCAGTTGTTTTGCCTATTATATCTACCAGGTCCTCAGCAAGCAGTTGTATCAATCTCATTCCCCCACTCTCTCCCTGTAGCTCTATAAACTATTCTCTTTCATGGGCTAGGAATCACCTCCTATTTATTTTCACAATGGAAAACATTTTTTGGGAGGCATTAAAATACTTTCCTCAGCAACACAAGACTAGATGCTGGAATCTGGACGGAGAAAAACTTGGCACAACTCAGCGGGTCAAGCAGCATCTGTGGAGGCAAAGGGATGGTGGAAGTTTTGGGTAAAGATCTTTCCTATTTTGGCTCTCTGCTTTACCCTTAATACTTCCAGATACTGTAGCTTTAACACCTGCTGGATAATGTTCCCTGCAACTCCCTTGCACAGCTTCTCCTTTTTACAATGAAATTATGCATAGAAACATAGAAAATAGGTGCAGGAGTAGGCCATTCGGTCCTTTGAGCCTGCACCGCCATTCAATATGATCATGGCTGATCATCCAACTCAGAATCCTGTACCTGCCTTCTCCTCTTCAGTCGCTGCCTCAAAAAGGCTGGCAGCATCATCAAGGACCCACACCATCCTAGCCACACACTCATCTCCCTGCTACCTTCGGGTAGAAGGTACAGGAGCCTGAAGACTGCAACAACCCGGTTTAGGAATAGCTACTTCCCCACAGCCATCAGGCTATTAAACCTGACTCGGAACTCAGAACATTAATATCCCTCCATCTGTTATTTGCACTTTATTAATTTATTAAGTCATGGGTGTATTTATGTATAGAATTGTAGTCAATGCCTTCTACGTTCTGTTGTGCTATGCAAAGAAAGATTTTCATTGTCCTGTCAGGGACACATGACAATAAACTCTTTTGACTCTTTTTGACTCCATACCCCCTGATCCCTTTAGCCACAAGGGCCACATCTAACTCCCTCTTAAATATAGCCAATGAACTGGCCTCAACTACCTTCTGTGGCAGAGAATTCCACAGATTCACCACTCTCTGTGTGAAAAATGATGTTCTCATCTCGGTCCTAAAAGACTTCCTCCTTATCCTTAAACTGTGACCCCTTGTTCTGGACTTCCCCAACACGGGGAACAATCTTCCTAGCCTGTCCAACCCCTTAAGAATTTTGTAAGTTTCTATAAGATCCCCCCTCAATCTTCTAAATTCTAGCGAGTACAAACCGAGTCTATCCAGTCTTTCTTCATATGAAAGTTCTGCCATCCCAGGAGTCACGCTGGTGAACCTTCTCTATACTCCCTCTTGCCTGGTGATTCTGAAGTTAGCAACTAAACTAGTGAAACAAGGCCAGCTAATGATCCTTTAATTCTGATTATCATAAAGCATTTTGTTCTGGGAAGCGTCTCACTTGAAACATTAACCTCTACTCTTTACACGTGGAAAACAAATACTGACGTGATTGGGTCTAGCTTCTCCCGCTTTTCCCTGATAAGGCTTTCATTTTGTTTTCACTCTTTGTGAATGCCTCTGGTCCGGTTTATATTCCAAGGAGTATTTGGTGATTCTTAACTGAACATACCCTGCCATGGTTGTATTTGCAGTTGTGATTGATAGGATGCATCTGGTTTCAATAGAAGAGACAATAATATAGATTCTTTTGACTTGCAGCTTTTCCTATTCCATTGAGAGCATTAAAGAGAAGCTAAAAGTTAAACCACTTTTGCTACAGGTAGGTTTTTTTAACTTAAAATTACGTTTGGATTTCACACTTTCACCTGCTTTGTGAAGGAAGGTAGATGGATTATGTTGTGAATGAGTGGTTCCGCTGCAACTTGGTGTCTAGTCACCAGGGGGCTCCCTTGAGTAGCTATTGAACTCCATCTTATTCAGAGTTGATCAGTCTCTGGACAGAGCTGTAGTTTCATAGAATTGGAGACACATTGAATAGAAAATATTTTGGAGTATATTATGGCTAACCTTTAGTTGAAGCTCTAGTGATAATATTTTTTCTTGAATATCGTTATACAGTTTATTTAAAAAGGTATCATATTCATTTTACCAGAAATGTCAATTAAAAAATATATATAAATTGCACTTGTTTAATCATAAAATGTTTGATTCAATTTTAAAATTTTTGGTTTTTCTTTCTGTCTTTTCCCTTAAGAAACGTTCCAACATTTTTTGAGCATATGGTAGAGTTGTGAGATAATGGTGTGTGGGGGGTTAATTTTTAGCGTTTTATTCTTCAGCGGCTAAACAAGTTCTATTATGAATCAAACTTCTGTGCTTTCCCTTTTTCAATATGTACACTGAAATCTTGGCGGTATCGTTCAATTAAAGAAAAGAAACCAAAGAACTATTATGCTCCTCAAAGTGTGAGGTTTTGCATTTTAGAAAGTCGAAATAGGGGAAGGAAGGAGTTTTTTCACAGTGAACTGTAGGGCCGTGGGGGGTATTGTAGAGCAGGGGTTCAAGGAATACTTAGTGCACAATTCTCTGAAAGTTGCATTGCAGATAGATAGGTAGGGTGGTGAAAAAGGCTTTTGGCATTTGTTATTGTACCATTTTGACACGCTGGGTATTGAATATAGCAGTTGGGACATCTTGTAACAATTGTACAAGACATTGGATTCAGACTTTAGAGATCCAGTGTGGAAGCAGGCCCTTCGGCCCACTAATTCTGCGCCAACCAGCGATTACTCCGTACACTGGCACTATCCTACACACTGGGGACAATTTACAGTTTACAGAAGGAAATTAACCTACAAAGCTGTACACCTTTGGGGTGTCAGAGAAAACCCACGCGGTCACAGGGAGAACCTACAAACTCCATACACACAGCACCCATCGTCAGGATTGAACCCGGTCACTGGTGCTGTAAGGCAGCAACTCTACCGCTGAGCCACTGTGCCGCCCTCCGGCGAGGCTACACTTGGAGTATTGTATGGAGTTTTGGTCACCCTGCTATCGGAAAGATGTCCAACCCCTATAATATCTGGGATGGGAAGGGTGGAAGGAGTGCAAAGGAGATTTTGCCAGGACTTGAGAGAGCCTGTACTACAGGGAGAGAATGGGCAGGTGAGAACTTTATTCCTTGGAGTGCAGAGGGCTGAGAGGTGATCTTATAGAGGTCATAAGCATGGGGAGCATAGTTAGTGTTAAAGAAGGAACTGCAGATGCTGGAAAATCGAGGGTACACAAAATGCTGGAGAAACTCAGCGGGTGCACCCGCTGAGTTTCTCCAGCATTTTGTGTACCCGGGAGATTAGTTAGGGTGGATGCACAGTCTTTTTCCCAGGGTGGAGGAATCAAGAACTACAGCGTAAAAGTTTAAGATGAGAGAAGAAAGCTTTAATTAACAACTTGAAGGGTAACTTTTTCCACACAGAGGGTGGTGGGTATATGGAATGAGCTCCAGAGGAAGTAGTTGAGGCTGGTACAATAACAACATTTAAAAGACAATTGGACCGGTACATGGATAGGAAAGGTTCAGAGGGAGGCACAAAGAACTGCAGATGCTGGAAACTTGAGTAAAACACAGAGTGCTGGAGTAATTCAGAGGGCCAGGCAGCATCAGGAAAGTGGAACCATAAGGAAAGCATAATGGTTGATTTTTTTTGTCGTTTTAATTTGTGGTGAAAAATCTGATAGGCTCTTTTACCAGCTTCTGCTTCCGTGTTCCTGTTTTTAAAAATACATCTTGTCCAGTCAGTTCCATACATTAAGCACACCAAGCAAAATCTGTCTTCCTGTGGTTTTGACTTAACATGCGTGGTCATGCAAACATTGATTTGCAGCAATTTAGTTTAAAGCATTATAGAGAATATGTGTTGTCTCTGAATATGAATAGACAATGGGTGCAGAAGCAGGCCATTCGGCCCTTCGAGCCAGCACTGCAATTCAATGTGATTATGGCTGATCATCCCCAATCCGTACCCGGTTCCTGCCTTCTCTCCATATCCCCTGACTCCGCTATCTTTAAGAGCCCTATCTAGCTCTCTCTTGAAAGTATCCAGAGAACCGGCCTGCACCACCCTCTGAGGCAGAGAATTCCACAGACTCACCACTCTCTGTGTGAAAAAGTGTTTCCTCGTCTCCGTTCTAAATGGCATATTCTTATATAATAAACCCCTTATTCTTAAACTGTGGCCCCTGGTTCTGGACCCCCAACATTGAGAACATGTTTCCTGCCTCAAGCGTGTCCAAACCCTTAATAATCTTATATGTTCGACATATCCTGACATATTCTGTGATTTTTCTTGCAATATTTATTTTATCTCTTTCTAGTTACCCATTGGAATGGGGAAGTCATTTGAGGGGGTAGTTGACGTAGTCACAAATGAAAAGGTTCTGTGGTCCCCAAGCTCCACTGATGATGAAGACGGAACAATCTTCAGTCGAGATCCTTTAACGTCAACAGATGACCACGCACTATTAAACGAAGCTCGAGATGCAAGATATAGCCTCATAGAACAAGTAAAGTTTTAAAGTAAATACTTAAAGCACTTGATAACCTAATCATGTCCATATATAATTAAATATATGTGTGTGATTGACCTAGTTTAATTTTAATTTGTACGGTAATGCTAAGCCACGAGTGTATGTTTTCTAGAAACAAGGAACTGAAGATGCTAGTTAAGCACAAAAGGGAACAAAGTACTGGAGTAACTCAGCAGGTCAGACAGCATCTGGAGAGCACGAATAGGTGACCCTGGAAGGGTCTGAACCTGAAACGTCAACTATCCATGTTTTCTAGAATTGCTGCCTAACCTGCTGAGTTACTTCAGCACCTTGTGTCCTTTTGTACGTTTTTTTGTGTTTTTCACTATAACAACTCTGGAGCGGTCCTGAGCTACTATCTACTTCACTAGAGACGTTCGGAATATCTTTAATAAAACTTTACAGGACTTTATCTTGCACTAAACATTATTCCCTTTATCGTGTATCTGTACACTGTGGTATTGTAATCATGTACAGTCTTTCCACTGACTGGTCAGCACACTACTAAAACATTTTCACTATAGCTCGATACACGTGACAATAAACTAAACTAAACTGAACTATACAAAGGTAGCCATCAAAATGAGGTCTGATCCGGGCACATCTCTTCCTCTTTTTCTGGAAGTTTATACTTGGAGGTTCTTTAAACTAGCTCAATTTCTGAGGTGCAAGTGAAATGGAAATAATTGCACCCCATGCAATAACAATGAGGACACCTCCTACCTTTTGACCTGATTCTTTCAAATGAATGACGATGGGTGATGTTAGCAGTATACCAGTTTTTCTTTGTCTTTATAGTCAACCAGTTCTTACTATATGCCCTGGCTCCTCCAAACCATATTCCCTGCACTTCCACTAGATGTCGCTGACAGCTAAGAGAATAGGACATAGGACATTTATTGTCACATACACCAATTGGTGTAGTGAAATTTGACTTGCAGCACACAGATAAAGATAAGACACAACACTAAAGAATTAACAATGAACATAAAAACATCCCCCCACAATGGTTCCCACTGTGAGGGAAGGCACAAAGTCCAGTCCCATCCCCATGTCCACCCATAGTCAGGCCTATTCAAGCCTCCGCAGTCGGCGCTACGGCGGCCCGATGTTTTAGGCCTTCTCGCCGGGTGATGGTGTTCCGGCATAAGGAGAGTCCTCGCAGCGGCTTGGGACACCTGGAACAGCCGCTTCCTTACCGGAGTGCGTGGTCTCCGAAGCCGATAAGGCCGCGCTGGATGTAGCTCCACAACTGGTGATCTCGCCGAGAGATCCCAGGCTCCCGATGTTAAAGTTCAGCGCCGCTGGCCGCTCCACAGAACCGCAGCTCCGCGATGTTCACCTGCGGTCTCAGCATACTGGAGTTCCAGCGCGGCAACCCAGGTCCACGATTGTGCTTCAGCGCTGGTGTATGTGACAATAAATGTCCTATGTCCTATTCGTTGCCGAAGCCGAGGTTCTAGGTGGTCCCCTCAGGAAACGCTGCGCCAGGCCCGCTGGTAGACCGCGAGGACGGGTTGAAGTTGCAGCCCAGAGAAAAGCTGCCTTTCCGACCAGGTAGGGACTCTGAAAAGTAGTTTCACCCTCCCCACCCCGCCCCCACATAAAAAAGACTAGAACTTCAAAACAAAACACTAAAACTCACTAAAAATAAAACAAAGAAGTTAAAAAATAGACAGCTGCAGGCTGGGCAGCCATACCAACTGGACGGCGCCCTAATAGGATAATGAAGGATAAGTTGGGGAAACTGCCAGAGAAGCTGGGCATTACTTTTGGCTTTATTGACGTTTTAATTTGCATTGTACTTCTACGCAGTATAGTAAACCTAGCAGCTGGTCACTCTGTGAAGTGATCATTTTCACACACTGAGAAAAATAACACTTGTTTGTTTTTGCAATATTAGGTTTAAGGTGAGGGGGGAAATATTTGTTGGGAACCTGAGGGGTACCTTTTTCCACACACAGGGTGCTGGGTGTATGGAACGAGCTGCTGGAGGGGTAGTTGAGTCAAGAGAGTTTATTGTTATGTGTCCCTGATAGGACAATGAAATTCTTGCTTTGCTTCAGCACGACAGAACATTGTAGGCATTGACTACAAAACAGATCAGTGTGTCCATATACCATTATATACGTAAATTGGTGAGACCAATTCTGGAGTATGGTGTACAATTTTGGTCGCCTAATTATAGGAAGGATGTCAACAAAATAGAGAGAGTACAGAGGAGGTTTACTAGAATGATGCCTGGGTTCCAGCAACTAAGTTACAGAGAAAGGTTGAACAAGTTGGGTCTTTATTCTTTGGAGCGGAGAAGGTTAAGGGGGGACTTGATTGAGGTCTTTAAAATGATGAAAGGGATAGACAGAGTTGACGTGGATAAGGTTTTCCCATTGAGGGTAGGGAAGATTCAAACAAGAGGACATGACATGAAAATTAAGGGACAGAACTTTAGGGGTAACATGAGGGGGGACTTCTTTACTCAGAGAGTGGTGGCTGTGTGGAATGATCTTCCAGCAGAAGTGGTGGAGGCAGGATCGATTGTAACATTTAAAAGTAAAGTGGATAGGTATATGGATGGGAAGGGAATGGAGGGGTATGGTCTGAGTGCAGGTAGATGGGACTAGGGGAAAATAAATGGTCGGCACAGACTGGAAGGGCCGAGAAGGCCTGTTTCCGTGCTGTAATTGTTATATGGTTATATGGTAAATACATCAATAAATAAACTGATAAAGTGCAAATTACAGATAATGGGCTATTAATGTTCAGAGTTTTGTCCGAGCCAAGTTTAATAGCCTGAGGCAGATAGTATTGCAAATTTGAGGAATATTTGGACAGCTATGTGGATAGGACTATTTGAGTGGGATACGTGGGTCAAATGCAGGCAAGTGGGACTAGTGTGGATGGGACGTGTTGGTTGGTGTGGACAAGTTGGGCCGAAGGGCCTGTTTCCACACTGTATGACTCTGAACTGCAATTGAACCATCGTACCACTAGAGAGCAATCATGAATAATGTTCTACCTCTTTGGAGACCCTTGGGCTATCTTTGATCGAACTTTACTGGCTTTATCTTGCATTAAACATTATTCACATTATTCCTTTTATCATGTATCTGTACACTGGATGGCTCGATTGTAATCATGTATGCCTTTCCACTGACTGGTTCGCACACAAAAAAAAGCTTTTTATTGTACCTCAGAACACGGGACAATAAACTAAACTTAAACACAAACTATCAACAATTCAGATGCAACAACTTAAGTTAGCTTTGTCACACTGTGAGAAACATATTTATTGCTTCCTAGGGGGTAACCAGATAGTTTTCAGTTCTTTCAATAAGATTTCTTACTTTTATTTTGAAGATATGAAAGGTTTAGAGTATTTAATATTGTGTAATTTTGTGCAGTAATTGATCATGGATATAATGGCACCAATATCCTTGCAGGTTGCTGATTTGGATGATGAATTTGCTGAATTGGCTCTGGAAGCATTAAGTGATAACCTGGATGCTGTTTCAGCTGAACATGTGAGTCTCTTACACCTTTTACAGATTATGTCAGGATTATCTATTACTCGGGTTGACCTGTAGCATAGAAAGCCAATGAAGTGTGAGATTTAATGTTTAGATCCTGTGGGAAACGTGGGCTGCTCCCATAGCATTTTATTCTGTCATCAACTTGTGGTTTTATCATGGCAAAAGGAATGTTCCTCTCTTGTGGTGTTTAGTTTTAGAGATACAGAGCGGAAACAGGCCCTTTGGCCCACCAAGTCCGCACTGACCAGTGATCCCCGCACACTAACACTATCCTACACACACTAGCGATGATTTACACATGTACCAAGCCATTTAACTTAAAAACTAGTACGTCTTTGGAGTGCGAGAGGAAACCAAAGATCTCGGAGAAAACCCACGTGGTCACGGGGAGAACGTGCAAACTCCGTATGGACAAGCACCTGTAGTCAAGATCGAACCCGGGTTTCTGGCGCTATAAGGCAGTGGCTCTACTGCTACGCCACTGTGCCGCCCTAGAGCGAAATACATTTTCAAGGTGCCTTTCACATCCAAATAATGCTGAAAAGCATTAAATAATTAGTGTATTGGTGATGCATTCTTTCCATTTACTCTCAGGATTTGGACATCCCTGGCAAAGTTAGCAAGTTTTCTTAACAATTTTGGATTACTTGATAATGTCTATGTGAACAGGCTTTTGACAATGAAAGCTTATGTAGTTTTATAAATCAGAAAACTATAACAGATGAAATTTATAATGGCTTATTTATAAATATATCTTGAACTTACAATATTCTTATGGTTTAGTTTAGAGATACCGCGCAGAAACAAGCCCTTCGGCCCACCAAGTCCGCTCCAACCTACGATTGTCCCATACACAAACTGTCCTACACACTAGGGACAATTTACAATTGTTACTGAAGCCATTTAACCTACAAACCTGTGCGGCTTTGGAGTGTGGAGGAAACCGCAGCACCTGGGGAAACCCCACGCTGTCAAGGGAAGGATGCGCAAATTGAGATACAGGCAACACCCGTAGTCAGGATTGAACCCGGGTCTCTGGTGCTGTAAGGCAGCAACTCTACTGCTGCGCCACCGTGAGCCCGCAATAGTTTTATGGGCAAAGTATGGGGCGACACGGTGGCACAGCGGTGGAGTTGCTGCCAAACAGCACTTGAGACCTTGGTTCGATCCCGACTATGGGTGCTGTCTTATGGAGTTCGTAGGTTCTCTCCGAGACCGCGTGGATTTTCTCCGGGTGTTCCGGTTTCCTCCCACATCCCAAAGAGGTACAGGTTTGTAGGTTAATTCGCTTTGGTAAAGATTGTAAATTGTCCCTAGTGTGTGTAGGATAGTGCTAGTGTACGTGGATCGCTGGTCGGTGCGAACTCATTGGGACTATTGACGCGCCGTATCTAAACTAAACTAAACCATACCCTTCATGGGCAAAGTAAAAGTAAAATACCGTGACTTGAGAGAAAGAATTGACTCTGGATATTTTGAATTTAGTTAAATGCAGCAATCCGTCGAGTCACATTAGCACAAACAGCCGTTCCGGTTTTGTGCGGAAGCGCCTTAAAAAACAAGGGAGTACAGCTGCTGATGGATGCTGTCACAAAGTATCTGCCAGCCCCAAATGAATGCCAACGTGACTTTCTGTGAGTATTTGAGTTTTAAGAATGTTTGCACTTAACATCACACTAGTATCAAACTAAAATTAATATTAAGTCAAAGGAGGGATGTGAGTATTAGAGTCGGTAAATGCCTGGTGCAAAAGTTGTTATATTTCAAGGAGCCTCTTGGAATTATATATCATTGGCTCAGGTTCCATCTGTCAGAGAAAAAAATGTTGATGCTTCAGGTCAAAGGCCCTTCATCTGAACTGCGGAGTGTTTGTCCGCATCTAGCCTGTCCAACCTTAAGGGGTTGGACAGGCTAGATGCAGGAAGATTGTTCCCGATGTTGGGGAAGTTCAGAACAAGGGGTCACAGTTTAAGGATAAGGGGGAAGTCTTTTAGGACCGAGATGAGAAAAAAAATGTTCACACAGAGAGTGGTGAATCTGTGGAATTCTCTGCCACAGAAAGTAGTTGAGACCAGTTAATTGGCTATATTTAAGAGGGAGTTAGATGTGGCCCTTGTGGCTAAAGGGGTCAGGGGGTCTGGAGAGAAGGCAGGTACAGGATAGTGAGTTGGATGATCAGCCATGATCATATTGAATGGTGGTGCAGGCTCGAAGGGCCGAATGGCCTACTCCTGCACCTATTTTCTATGTTTCCTCCATATTTCAGCTACATTCCAGATTTCAAGATCCTGGCAATTTTTTTTTGTTCTTCTGTAAATCAGAGGACTGGGAATGTACAGTCCACCTTGCTGGGGTAAATGAAGAGGAATAATTGGAGGACACGTGCTGAAGTCGTGAGACACCAGCTCCACTAACAGTCCAACTGTGCTGCCCATAGAAATGACAGAGCTTTCTTGAATATATAACATTTTGAAAGGCATTGATAGGGTAGATAGACAGAACCTTTTACCAGGGTGAAAATGTCAAATACTAGAGGGCATAAGTTGAGAGGAGGAAAGTTTAATGGAGATGTGTGTGGACCGTTTTTTTTTTTACACAGAGTAGTGGGGGTGTGGAATGCATTGCCACGTGTAGTGCAGCGGCAGTGGCTTTTAAGAGGCTTTTTACATGGAAGTCCAGGGAATAGAGGGATATGGATCGTGTGCAGGCGGATAAGATCAGTTTAACTTGGCATCGTGTTTGGCACAAACATTGTGGGCTTGTTGTGGATTAGATATGGACTATTAGTAAGATAGAATTGGCTTTGAGGCATTCATCAAGCAGTCCAAAAGTGACTACCATTACTTCCTCTCTTAAAATTCCTTAACCAAACAGTGTGTGTGGTTTTGTGTTGGAAACCTTCTGGGTCTTGTAACAGTACAGGAAGTCATACACAGATTGTGTAGGAGGGAACTGCAGATGCTGGCTTGTACCTAAGATAGACACAAAGTGTTGGCGCAAATCGGGTCAGGCAGTGTCTCTGGAAAAAAGGAAAATGTTATATATTCAGAACTCTTCTTCAGACTCAATCTAAGATTTTGGTTTGTTTTACAATAAGGCCTCTATATTAAATTTCATTCAGTATTCTGTGAAATGCATTGGGAACTTTTTACCATGTTAAAGGTGCTATATAGTTGGAAACTGTTGGTCCTTGTTTCGATCAATGGTAAATTGTAAGTGGACGTATAACCCATGAGCAGCATCTGACCGTTAAAGACTATGTTTGGAGCAAAAACGTGATTTTGATTATCAGCTCTCTATGGAACACTTGGTGTTAACGTAATGTTCTTATGTTTGTGAAAAATGATTAGTTGAACTAATCTTCTTAATTCAACAACGAGTTACAAAATAGACCTGATGAACAGATTCTGATGAAAGGTCATTGGGCTAAATTATCTCTTTCCCTCTTTGGATCTCGTCTCTGCTGCTAGAAATTTCATATTTCCAGCAAGTGCATTATTTTACTTTGAGTAATTTTGATTTTTTTTTAGGAATAAATTCCTAAAGTGTGTCTTAATGCAATGAAAACAAAATTGTTGATTTGTTAAAGATGCTCTAATGTTGGTGTCTTTCCCCATTTTATTTTCAGACACAGTTATGGGAGTGACCTGTGTGCTCTTGCTTTTAAAGTTGTTCATGACAAACAGCGTGGGCCTTTGGTATTTCTCCGTATCTACTCTGGGACATTGAAACCTCAGTCAGCTCTTTATAACATCAACAAAAACTGCACGTATGTATTTAGGTAATAGTTATAAAGCACAGGCCACCTACCCAACCATACAGATAAATTAATATTCTAAACTAAATCAAAACATCTTTTTGAAACTGAACCAGCCTATATTCAATGTTGGTGTCATCATTGGTTCGAAATCTTTGGAGTGTGGGAGGAAACCGGAGATCACGGGGAAATCCCATGCATATCACGGGGAGATGCACAAACTCCGTACAGACAAGCACCTGGGTCCCTGGTGCAGTGAGGCAGCAACTCTACCACTGTGTCAGAATGCCACCCACCCTGAGCCTTTCTTAATTTTTTTGTTTAGGTTAGTTGAGAGATACAACGGGGAAACATGCCCTTCAGCCCCCGAGTCTGCGCCGACCAGCGATCCCTGAACGTTAACACTATCCTACACACTAGGAACAATTTTACATTTATACCAACCCAATTAACCTACAAACCTGTACGTCTTTGGAGTGTTGGAGGAAACTGAACATCTCGGAGAAGATCCATGTGGTTATGGGGAGAACGTACAGACCCAATACAGGCAGCACCTGTAGTCGGGATCGAACCCAGGTCTCTGGCGCTGTAAAGCAGCAACTCTTCCGGGCCACCCACTTTGAACCTTTTGTAATTCTTGGGCCTTCTAACATTAAGTATCTGTGTGTAACATTATATCTATTAAATTATCATTGATGTAGACTCCAGCAGTGGATTGATAAATCACAGATATGCCTTGCGCAATCTGCCATTTTCAATTGTAATTAGATTTATTTTTGTTTAGGGAACGAATGAGCCGTCTTCTATTGCCCTTTGCGGATCGGCAAATCGAGATCCATGCGCTGGAGGCTGGAAACATTGCGCTGACTGTGGGACTCAAACAGGTGGAGTATTCCTTCTCCACAGTTATATTTCCTGTAATGCAGGAGAAAAACATTACAGAAACATGAAATCAAAAGAGGCAGTGCTGGAGATGCTCAGTGGACAAAGGGAAAAGGGAGAGGAAGACAATATTCAAGCCACGGATTAGAATGGGGTGGGACATTATTATTAACTGCTCCAGAGACGTAGGACATAATTTTGAATTTAATAAAGAGCCTTCTCCATTTGTTCTTATCCTTTTGTCTTTTTCTCTGCATCTTTAAACTATTTTTTAAATTATCAACCTTTCCCTGTTCTAATGAACATTAATTATTTCTTCTATCAAGCATTTCCAGCATTTTTCATTCCTATTTCACAATTGTTTAACATAGCTTTTTGAAACAGTCCTTGGCAAGATTTGAGGAGGGCTGGTGAAAGGTGTTCATTAGTTATAGGGGCAGAATTAGACCATTCGGCCTATCAAGTCTACTCCGCCATTCAATCATGGCTGATTTATCTATCTCTCTCTCTCAACCCCATTCTCCTGCCTTCTCAACATAACCCCTGACACCTGTACTAATCAAGAACCTATCTATCTCCACCTCTAAAATACCCAATGACTTGGCCGCCACAGTCGTCTTTGGCAATGAATTCCACGGATTCATTACCTTCTGACAAAAAAAAAATCCCCCTTGTTTCCATTCCAAAGGTACATCCTTTTATTGTGAGCCTATGGCCTCTGGTCTTCGACTCCCCTACTAGTCCAAACATCCTATCCAGGGGTGTCTGGGTGGAAGTAATCTTTTTGTGAAATTTTCCTTGGATTTCTTGACAGATCATTGACGCGCAATATCAGATCCTCAGTAGAAACGCCATTTAATTGTGTACATAGTCGATCCAATTTACCCATAATATGTAAAATGGGATTCATGTTGTCATAAGTGATAGGAGTAGAATTAGGCCATTCGACCCATCAATTCTACTCCATCATTCAATCATGGCTGATCTATATCTCCCTCCTAACCCCATTCACCTGCCTTCCCCGCATAACCTCTGACACCTCTACTAATCAAGAATCTATCTCTCTCTATGCCTTAAAAGTATCCACTGATGGCCTCCGCAGCCTTCTGTGGCAAAAAATTTCACAGGTTCGCCACCCTCTGACTAAAGAAATTCCTCCTCATCTCCTTCCTAAAAGAACGTCCTTTGATTCTGAGGCCATTACCCTTTAGTCCTAGACTCTCGCACTAGTGGAAACATCCTCTCCACATCTACTCTAACATCCACTCCACTGATTAGTTCATTGGCGATGACATACAATCTTTAGCCTTTACCTTAGTCGAGGGCAGTTTTCCCTTGACTTCTGTTGAGAGGATAGAGTAAGTAGGATGCCATCCCAAAGACACCTAAGGCTGGGAAGTGTTGGCAGCAGCTCAGGTTGAGATTGGACGCAAGGCTGCGTTGCCCTTCACATGTAGTGACCACACTAAAATAGCATTAAGCAAGGAAAATGGTCCTTTGTTGGTTGTGGAATAGGTGATAACGAGTTGTACAGACAGTGAAACTCAACAGGATGACAGTGAAATTGGTACGACGACTAGAGTGGGGGAGGGACAGAGGGAGAGAGTGGATGCAAGGGTTACTTGAAGTTAAAACACAATCAATATTCATGCGGCTGGGTTGTATGCTGCCCAAGCGAAATATGAGATGCTGTTCATCCAATTTACGTTTGGCCTCATACTAACGGTGGAGGAGACCCAGGGCAGAAAGGTCAGTGTGTGAATACCTCTAGTTTCCCTCTCACCTGACCCCTGGTCTGAAGAAGGGTCTCACCCTGAAACATCACCTATTCATTCTCTCTATAAATGCTGCCTGACCCCCGAGTTGCTCCAGCTGTTTGTGTCTGTCTTCAGTTTAAACCAGCATCTGCAGTTCCTCCCTACACACTAAAACAGCGTTTGAAGTGTTTGCGTGTTGTTTTTTGCAGACAGCCACTGGGGACACCATAGTTACGTCAAAGTCGCTGGCGGCGGCTGCAGCCCGTCGAGTGGGGGTGGGCTCTGGGAAGGGGCCCGTCGAGCACGAGGGACCAGTGCTGGCCATGGTTGAGATCCCAGAACCCGTCTTCTTTTGTACAATCGAGCCACCGTCTATGGCGAAGCAACCAGGTGTCGTACATACATCTCTATTTTGTTTTAACATACATCTCCATTTTCTTGCCATGTAATGAGAATGTCCTTGCAGATTTATTTCTACATTTTCAAGCTGATATTTGATAGCTTATATCTGCAACAGATCTGGACCATGCTCTTACCAACCTCCAGCGAGAAGATCCCAGTTTAAAGGTGAAGGTTGATTCAGATTCTGGCCAGGTACGTTATATCTCTCTGCTCATTAATTTATGCGTTGTGCTTATATCCCAGTAGTGTAAACAAATATCTGATTGCATTTTACTAAGGGTCACTAGAAGTTACATTTGAATTTGAACTGTTTCTATAAAGAGCTATTGCACAAATGAAGTCTTGCACTGCCATTGACATATTTCCTAATAGTCCATTTTTACATTAATGTCTTGTTTCATTTTGCACAAATTTTGTTTTTTCACTAAGGCGAGGGGGAAAAGATTTAATAGGAATCTGAGGGGTCACTTTTTCACACAAAGGGTGGTGGGTGTATGGAACAAGCTGCCAGAGGAGGTAGTCAAGGCAAGGACTATTGCAACATTTCAAAAACAATGAGACAGGTGCATGGATAGGACAGGTTTAGAGGGATATGGGCCAAATGCAAGCAGGTATAGCTCGGAAATGTTGGCGGTTGTGGGTAGTTGGTCCGAAAGGTCCGTTTCCATGCTGTATCACCCTTTGATGCTGATCTGTAGAGTTTATATGTAATTTATGTATGACTTCAGCATAATTTTGGTTTTAGTATGTTTGTGTCTATGCACAATGATGCTGCTGCATCCAAGCATTTCATTGTATTTGTATTTCGCTGTACTTGTGCATATAACAATATGACAATCAACTCGACTTGACCAGCGTCTTGTGAAATAAACGTGGATATGTTGTGGTACTGAATGCCCACTTACAGCCTTGCGGTATTAACTTCCAACAAAGAATGTCTCTATCCGTCTGAACTTCTCTCTCCCTTTTTTAAAGAATGATTCCTTTTTAGAATCCTGGAAATAATGCATAATGTAGCTAGTTGGAAAATCGGCGCATTCTGAATCTTTTTCCCCACCATTAATATTTACACTGGCACTTTGACTTGATGTTGTAATCCTTAGCTGAAAAGGTTGATTTTTGGGGATGGATTAGTGCCCCATAAAATGTAGAATCACCCATGTTGCAAAAACTGATGAACATGGTAAACAATCCTTTTGCATCTTCGTGCAGAGTATTTAATTTGTCACAGCAGCGCAAGTATAGGTATAGACTGAAGAAGGGTCCCGACCCGAAACGTCATCCATCCATGTTCTCCAGTGATGCCGCCTGACCCGCTGAGTTACTCCAGCATTTTGTGTAGGCCTGAATCTGTTTGATTTTCATTTAGTTTATAGTTGATTTATATCTTAGTTCTATTTATCCTCATGAAATGTGAAGTTGTTATCTGCTCCTCCAACAGACCATTTTATGTGGGATGGGAGAATTACATATTGAGATCATCCACGATCGAATCAAGAGAGAATATGGAATTGAGACCTATCTTGGACCCCTCCAGGTAGCCTACAGGGAAACTATAATGGTGTCTTCCAATGCCAGTGGTAAGCTCTGAATGCACTGTAATTAGCTGATTTAACACCACTGGAAAGATGTCCTCAATTCCATAGTGTGGATAAGGGTTTAGTTTGTTTAGTTTATTGTCACGTGTACCGAGGTACAGTGAAAAGCTTTTGTGGGTTAAAGCTACGGAAACCGACACAGAAAATCTATTGATTTTGTTTTACATGCCCGGTTTGCCTCTGTTATTTTGAACTGAATTGAAATGAGAAATATAACACTTCAGTTATACAACACATCAGAAATGACTGGATGAGCTAAAATTACTTGTGGTTGGCAGTAAAACGCCAAGGTGTATGAGTAAAATTGATTGCCAAGGACAATTCAACACTTTTGGGGGAAGAGGGTAGTTTCAATTCCCCAGAAGTTTTGAAGTTAGCACAAGTCCAGGAACCACCATTGTTACTGCCACAAATTCAAGCCCAGCAAAGCTACATTAGAAATCTGCAAATAAAAAACACACCCAGCTATTCCCAGTATGGTAAAACCGATTGTATCATTAATGTGCAGAGGTATCTTCGGGTCCAAGCCCACAGTTCTCTGAGAGTAGCAACGCATGTCGATAGTCCAGTATTCATGCATTCACAGGTTGGAATATTGAATAGAATAGCTCTTTGGTTAGGCTACGTTTAGAGTATAGCAAGCAGTTCTGGTCCCCAAATTACAGGAAGGATGTGGAGACTTGGAAAGGGTGCTGAGGAGGTTTACCAGAATGCGGACTGGACTAGAGGGTTATAGCTATTACAAGAGGTTGGACAAACTTGGATGATTTTCTCTGGAACGTCGATGGCTGAGTGGGGAGACCTGATGGGTATGTAAAATTATGATCGGCATAAATAAGTCGGAACCCTTTTCCCAGAGTGGAAATGACGAAGACGTTCTATTACGGGGCGGCACGGTGTCGCAGCGGTAAAGTTGCTGTCTTAGCTCCAGAGACCCAGGATCGATCGTCACTATGGGTGCAGTCTGTACGGAGTTGGTACATTCCCCCTGTGACCACGTGGGGTTTCCCCGGTTGATCCAGCTTCTGCCCAAACTCCAAAGGCGTACAGGTTTGTAGGTTAATTGGTCTCAGTAAAATTGTAAATTGCCCCTAGTGTGTGGGATAGTGCTAGTGTAGGGGGTGATCGCTGTTTGGTGTGGACTTGGTGGGCCGAAGGGCCTGTTTCTGTGCTGTTTCACTAAAGTCTGATGTAAAGACGTGAGAGAGGCAAAGTTTACAGGCTGGACTCTTTTTGTGGTTACACTTTCTTGA
Organism: Raja brachyura; assembly: GCA_963514005.1. The sequence goes on from OY740783.1 coordinate 16,926,600, forward strand.
AGGGTGCTCTAACGTCAACCGGAAGCTGGGATCATGGGGAATCCTGTAGGTGCATCATTGTTCTTCCTTGCAAATCATGCATAAACGATGTTGAGCTTATTCAGAAGTAATGCGCATTGCTACAACTTAATTGTCGCTTTGACTCTTGGTGGCCTTCAGGAAGTCATTTCTGGACTCTTGACCCACTGGATTCCTCCAACAGTTTGTTCTTTTTTGATCAGGATTCCAGCACCTGCAGTCTTTTGTCCCTCGACACTTCTACCAGCAATGTCATGTCCCCTCTGCTCCACCAGTTTGTAAAAGAGTCCTGACCAGAACGTTCAACTCACCATTTCCTTTCACATAGATGCTGTCTGACCTGATGAGTTCATGCAACAGTTTTCATATTTTTCCTTTGCTCACGATTCCAGCATCTGCAGATTGTGGTGTCAGAGCTCTGAATAGATTGGCTCGTCTGGTATTGGGCATGTGAATGACGTGGCCTTCTCAGCATTTTCGACTGTCCATTCCCTCCCTAGAGGATACTGACATTGATCCGCTTGTCCTTCCAGTGAATTTGATAATTTTGTGGAGATAGCATTGTTACCCTTATAATAACCAATGTGTGAATGAACTCTGTATATTTGTTTTGTTCTTTTAGATACCCTTGACAGAACAATAGGGGATAAACGTAACGTGGTAACAACTGAGCTTTCTGTCCATCCGTGGTTAGGAGAAGGGCCAAAGTCGACACCTCTCATTGAGATTTCAGATCACATATTGGAACTGTTTTCTGCGGAAACTCACCGAGCTATTGAAAATGGAATCAAAAACTCGTGTCTTCAGGGTACCACATCATAAGTTTGATCTTCATAATTGAAATATATAAACTTGGCATATTGCACAAAGGGTTAACCTTGACGTATGTGGCATTTCAACCATTTTATCTCTTATTTTTGTAAGGTCCTCTGTTGAGGTTCCCAGTTCAGGATGTGGTGGTTTCGCTGGAGTCTCTAAGTGTATATCCTGGCACCTCCTTGGCAATGATTTCTGCCTGCGTGTCACGTTGTGTGCAAAGGGTAAGGCCTTGGAAAATGAACAGGGTTGTTTTTGTAGATAATAGATAGCTGAATGTGTTCATTTGTTGACCGAGTTGCGTCAACAACATCATAATAGAGGAGCAGAAACAAAGAACTGCAGATGTTAGTTAATATACTAAAGGACACAAAGTACTGGAGTAACTCAGCAAGTCAAACAGCATCTCTGGAGACCATGGATAGGTGACGTTTCGGATCGAGACGCCTGAAGAAGGTCCTCAACCGGAAACGTCACCTTTCCATATTCTCCAGAGATTCGGCCGGACCTGCTGAGTTACTCCAGCACTGTGTCCTCATCATAATAGAGGTGAGTATTTTACAGTTACCATCTAACTCTGATATTATTTTTTTGCCTTTAGTGTTCTAGTACATCATTTACATACACTGCTTTTATTGGTACATTTGATTCAATGCTCTATTATTGAGCCTTTCTTGGCACAGTCCCAATACACTGAAGGTTGAGTGGCCCGTTGCATTCCTGTCATGTTCCAAGACGACAATAATCTTTTGTTGATAGCTCCATACCCAATTATTTCAAGGCTTTGCAGGTGTCTCTACAAAGCAGAGCAGCGTCCACGAGGCATAGGCTTCAAGCGGCACCTCCATCTGTCACCTCACACCCTTTTTTCTGAAGAAAGGACTCAACCCAAAATGTCACCTATTCCTCCTCTCCAGAGATGCTGCTTGTCCTGCTGAGTCATTCCAGCTTTTTGTCTATCTTCTCTTTATTCAACTCTCTCTGATAATTGGAGACTATATTAAAAAAAACAATTGAGATAGATTTAAATAGTTAAAAAGAAACATAACAAAATATTTTAAAATGATTCGCCTCTTTCCACTTAATTAAACATGTAAAGAAACATAAACAAATGACATCGGTAAGTTGAAGACGTAAGAAACTGCAGATTCTGAATTCTTGAGCAAAATCAAAGTACTTGACGAACTCAGCATGCAAGACAGCATCTGAGGAGGGAATGGACAGATAACGTTCTGGATTGGGGTCCTTCTTCAGAAGCGTTGGAAACGGGGAGGTGGGGGGGAGCTTGAAAAAAAGAGATGGGAGTGGGACAAATCCTGACAAGTGAGTGGTTGATATAGTTGAAGGGCAGGATGCGTGGTGTGGTGATTGACATGTGTGTGTAGGGTTAGTGAGAGCGCGACTCCATTTTAAATTCACGTGAGAAGCGAGGAGCTGCCGATGCTGGAATCTTGCGTAGAACAGTGCTGGAGTACATTCATGCTAGGTCTAAAACTGCAGCTATATTGGTGTGGATGTAAAGTAAATCTGCAAACCAAGATTCAGTGTTAGAATTAACAATATCTTGAATTATTAATGATTACAACTGCAGATGATTACGCCTTAGTCCAGAATGAAAGATGTCTTTTGATCTTTGGAGAACATGGTATTGTTCAAGATCTAAAGGAAGAACTTGTGTGGACGCCTTTTCTGCTGAAGATCCCACAAACTGCTTCATTGCCATTTCAGTGCAGCCTTCGTGAGGTATGGGAATAGGATTGCTTAAGGACCTGTCCCACTTGGGCGTCATTTGCGCGTCACGCAGGTGGTGCGCGAAGATTTTGTAAATCCCAAAGTCCTGGGGCGCCGAGCGCGACCATGCGTCACTGCCTACGTCACCACGCGTGCATCACGTGCACGTCAGGACGCGTGCGTTGTGACACGTAAATTATGTCGCGTAAATGACGTCCAAATGACGCCCAAGTCGAACAGGCCCTTTAGTCTCATTTCTTATCTTAGGGAGGGAACTTGTCTTTTCTGAGCAGCCTCATACAGCTGAGATAATGATTTTAGCATGTCATTTTGCTCTCGTTGATTTGGCAAAAGAGAAGCCTGACATGTACAAAAAGATTCCAGGGCCAGAAGGGAACTTGAAACTCGCTTGCATGGAAACACACTCATCCAGCTTTATTTCCTTAATCTGCTTAGGCATTGGGCTCAAATTTCAACATCCAACATCTGTTAGACAAAAGAGCTCAAATCTAAGATCCTTCATGTACAAAATCATGAGAAGAATAGATCGGGTAGACATGCAGAGTCTCTTGCCCAGAGTGGAGAATTAAGAACTAGAGGACATAGGTTTAAGGTGAGGGGAGAAAGAGTTAATAGGAACCTGAGGAGGAACTTTTCCACATAAAGGGTGGTGGGTGTATGGATCGAGCTGCCGGAGGAGGTACGTGAGGCAGGCTTTATCGCAACATTTAAGAAATATTTAAACAGGTACATGGATAGGACAGGATTAGAGGGATACGAGCCAAACACAGGCAGGTGGGACTAGTGTCGATGGGACATGTTGGCCAGTGTGGGCATGTTGGGCCGAAGGGCCTGTTTCAAGACACTTTGACCCAGTGCTTTGTGGAACCTGTGGGTACAGTCAACACACATATCACAGTGGGAACAAAGATAATTGGAACTGCAGCTTGGATTTCAGTGCGTTCTGGTTGCAAAACTGAAGTCAACCCAAAACGTTACCCATTCCTTCTCTCCAGAGATGCTGCCTGTTCCATAGAGTTACTCCAGCATTTTGTGCACATTAATTTTCTTGTCTACTCTTTACTCGCAAGCCTTTCTTGACGTCCTCCGAGTGAGCGATATATGTATGTATTTATGTATGTAATTAATCTATGAACCACTGTTGTATAACGTTAGTACCTCTACCAATGTAAAGCACTTTGGCCAACCAGACTTGTTTTGTAAATGTGCTATATAAATAAAAGTGACTTGACTTGACTACTCAGCTGGATAAGTTTCTACATCTAATGCCTGATTTCACTGTTGCTGAATGTAACGTTGTTTTGTTTGTATCCAGGCACTAAAGCAGGCTGGAACTCAGGTGCTTGAGCCCGTGATGAAGCTGGAAATCATGGTGGATGAGAATCGCTTGAGTGTGGTGCTGGCAGATCTGGCTCAGCGAAGGGGAAGCATCCAAGAAATTCAAACCCGGTTGGAAAACCGGGTTGTTTTGGCCTCGGTACCACTCGCAGAGATGATGGTAAGTTACAAACACTCAAGGAACAGCAAATCAACTAAATAAGCAACTCAATAGATAGGGGAGATAAATACAACATGTTGGAGTAACTCAGCGGGACAGGCAGCATCTCTAGAGAGAAAGAATGGGTGACGTTTTGGGTGGAGACCCTTTTTCACCATTCCTTCTCTCCAGACACGCTGCCTGTCTCTCTGAGTTAATCCAGCATTTTGTGTCTATCTTCCGTTTAAACCAACATCTGCAGTCCCTACTCAATTGGTAGGGAATATCTATTGTGAAATTTTAGACCAGAATTGTGAACAGACTACATTCATTCACATTTGATGTAATTTTCTTGAAGTTGTTAGTTGCAATGCGTCATTGTGAACAGGTAAATAAATGTACACATCCACGTGCATAATATATACAGGCACCGTGCATTTTATGCTTGTTTGATTTATGCTTTTTTTAATTATTAATACCAAAGTCTAATTTACATGGAAAATATTTGAAATAACACGCTCAAATTTACACCTGTTAAAAAGATTATTTAATTTCTGAATTAAAATTACGTATTTTTGAATTGCGTGACGTTTTTCTGGAAGGTTCCCCCCCACCCCGTGTAAAACGCAAGGTGCCTGTAATGTTCATTTAGTTTCTAGTTTAGGTTATTTATTCTCACGTGTACCGAGGTACAGTGAAAGCTTTCGTTGCGTGTTCACCATTCTGTGGAAAGACAGTACAGGATTACAATCAAGCTATTTGCAGTGTACAGATACATGATGAAGGGAATAACGTGAATGATATTTAGTGCAAGATAAAGCCCAGTAAAGTCCGATCAAAGATAGTCCCAGGGTCACCAAAGAGGTAGATAGTAGTTCAGGACTGCTCTCTAGTTGGTAGGATGGGCCAGTTGCCCGATAACAGCTGAGAAGAAACTGTCCCTGACTGATGTAAACAAGTGCCAAAGAGGTTCATGTTGCACTACTTTTGCATTTGGGGGGCCTTTTGCTTTTTTACTGGGGCCGAGCTAATTCTTCAGAGATGCATTTACTGTACCTAATAGCCCCAATTATCTGCTGATAAATTATTAGCATGCTTTATGCTCCATTGTCTACACCACTCCCACCTTCTGCTGGAAGAGTGTCTAATTGAATATTGTACCAAGTAGACGTTGTTAAGAAACCGATAATATTCAGTGGTTCAATCTCAAGATGCAAGCAGTTTAGTTTAGAGATAAAGCGTGGAACTAGGCCCATCGGGTCCGCACCGACCGGCGATCCCGCACACTAACACTATCCTACACACACTTGGGACAATTTACATTATGCCAAGCCAATTAACCGACAGACAGGTGTGTCTTTGGAGTGTGTGTTGAAACCGAAGATCTTGGAGAAACTCACGGGGAGAATGTACAAACTACGTACAGACAGCACCCATAGTTGGGATTGAACCCGGCGTTGTAAGGCAGCATCTCTGCTGCTGCGCCACCGTGCCACCCTATTCTGTTTATTCACATGCATGCAAGAAATTGGCTAAAAGGCACATCTTCAAATTGCAAGTAGTTGTGGTTTTTACACGCACCATCTGGCAGGGCAATTGCCTTTGATCATTTTATCACTGACCTCCACATATGCCGTCTCATTCTCGGTCATGCCAACCACTATCTTTTCAGTCTTTTTGTAACCATTTTTGCACGTGAGTGCGTTTTGTTCTTTGTTCGGTCTCTGGCAAAAGTTCAACCTGAATTGTATGACCATTCTGTGTCTCCAGGCTCTTTAATCCTTCCTATCTCTGTTTCAATGAACGGACATGTTATCCTGTAGGCGAGAGACGAAAATCTACCCAACAGATCTGTTTAAATGTACAGAGGGGTTTGAAAATGAACGTCAGCTATTTGTCAGTCTTGCTTGTGAGAGGGGAAATGTGGCAAATCCAAGTGAAATGAAAGGGAACCTGAAGTGAGGCCATGAGTAGTTGTGCGTATATTTGAGTTGGAGCAGTATCTAAACCTACGCTTCAGAACAACTAAAGGGATATACACCTGCAGAAAGGCAGTGATTTATTTAGGGTGTGCAGAGGATGTTTCCAGTACGACACGGTGGCGCAGCAGTAGAGTTTCTGCCTTATATGGCCAGAGACTCGGGTTCGATCTTGACTACAGGTGCTCTCTGTGTGGAGTTCGAACGTTCTCCCCGTGACGTGAGTGGGTTTTCTCCAGGTGCTCCCGTATCCTCAAACACTCCAAAGAGGTACAGGTTTGTAGTTTAATTGGCTTGGTAAAATTGTAAATTGTCCCTAGTGTATGAGATAATGTTAGTGTGCAGGGATCGCTGGTCTGCACAGACCTGGTGGGCTGAAGGACCTGATTCCACGCTGTATCTCTAAACTAAATTAAACAAACATTTACTGAGTCTCCAGATCTGAAGAGAGACAGGACCCTACAGCCCTCCCAGCAACACAAACAATTTAAATCTAGAACAGAAACTGCAGGCCAGGCAGCATCTTTTCATTTAGTTTAGAGATACAGCCCACTGAGTCCGCGCCGACAACGATACCCGCCCACTAACACTATCCTACACACACTAGGTACTATTTACAATTTTACCAAAGCCAATTAGCTACAAACCTGTACGTCTTTGGAGTGTTGGAGGAAAGCAGAACACTTGGTAAAAACCCACGTGGTCACAGGGAGAATCTACAAAATCCGTTCAGACAGCAACTGTGGTTCGGATCGAACTCTGGTCTGTGGCGCTGTAAGGCAGCAACTCTATCTCTGCGCCACTTTCTACCGCTTGTTTAAGGTATCATCTTCAAGTATATATGTATGCCGCACTAGTAAACTTGCTAATTATGTGAAGGCTAGATTTGGAAGATAGATTTAAACATATATAAAGTTACTTTAGATTTTTTGTATTACTAGACCAACTGGGTCCCATTGGGTCCCTGTCACATTGGAGGCTTGGTCCCCAACGCAACCCGTTGACGAACATAAGATTCCAGCACTCCCCTGCCAACCCCAGCACATAACTTGAAAAAAAAAATTCCCAATTGCACTTCCCCAATTGCAATACCAATTCCCCCTCCCCCTCCTGTCCTGCCAGGAGCTGGAATAAGTGTTGTATGATGGCAGCATTGTTGCAAAAGTCGGGAGGAGGACTGTGATATCCCATTCAGGTGAAAACTTGGGGGAAGCAGAGTGTTCCTGTATTGCAACTTTATATCGAAGTCTGTTGGAAGCTGGTGCTGCAAGGATGTTAAGGTTGGCTTTTAAAAAAAAAATTGAAATATCAATAACATGAAATATAACATCAAACTAGACTAAGTGGGACCTGTTGGAGGGAGGGCAGGTCCCCCAAATCCAATTCCACTATAGGTGGCTAGTTGGGGGGGGGGGGCTTTCTGGAGCACTAGTATAGGTGTTGTGGGCCGAAGGGACTGGTTTTCAGGGGGCTAATATGGACAATGTGGGCTGAATGGATTCTTGGGCTGGCAACTCAGTTACTCAGGCCTGGTGAGCTGGCAGCTCAGTCACTCAGGCCTGGCGGGCTGGCAGCTCACTCACAGCTGGTGGGCTGGCAGTTCACTCACAGCTACTCCTTGAAATACCATTACAAGCAGAGTGCAGGCCACCAAATGCAATTTCATATCATTTCAAACAGAGTGCACGCCACCAAATGCAATTTCATGCCATTTCAAGCAGAGTGCAGGCCACCAAATGCAATTTCATACCATTTCAAGCAGAGTGCAGGCCACCAATTCAAATGCAATGTCACACCATTTCAAGCAGAGTGCTGGCCACCAAGTTCATTTCATTTCAGTTCACTCACTGCGTGGACTCCCATTTCTGGACTCAACTCTCACTCAGTCTTGTGTTAAAGAAGGAACTGCAGATGCTGGAGAATCGAGGGTTGCACAAAAAGCTGGAGAAACTCAGCGGGTGCAGCAGCATCTAAGGAGCGAAGGAGATAGGCGACGTTTCGGGTCGAGACCCTTCTTCAGACTGAAGAAGGGTCTCGACCCGAAACGTCGCCTATCTCCTTCGCTCCTTAGATGCTGCTGCACCCGCTGAGTTTCTCCAGCTTTTTGTGTAACTCTCACTCAGTCTTCCCGGGTGACTGACTCGTGTCCAACCTCCAGGGCTTTATACTCCTGCCCCCTCCTCCCCCCCCCCCCCCGGAGGAGGACTGAGTAAGATGGCCAAAAATATTAGCGATTATATGGTAGTATTTTTTCTAAAATCAATATACAGCGCAGACAGGAGTTGCTCAAGATTAGACTTTTAGTTATATAGAAGATGTGAAGAGACGTGATACGAATGACCACAGGAAAAAGCTGAGTACGGTTCTGCAAACATTTTCGCTCTATTGTGTACCGTTTTGTCGTTAGCTCCTGAGATCACAAACAGACCAACAAACAAGTCGTGACTTTTAAGTGTATAGATAGATAGATGCTCTTTGTTCTATAAACTGCTGTCAGTTTTTGCTCACGTTTAAGATGGCTGCATTTGGTGACACATCTGTGCTTATTGATTGATGCAGGGTTACTCGACTGCTCTGCGCACTTTGACCTCGGGCAATGCTACCTTCACCTTGGAATTGTCCAGCTACGAGCTGATGAATCCACAGGACCAAAACACACTTTTCAACAAGATGATGGGCGCTCTGTAAGGTCCCGATCAAATGGAGAAACTGATGAACTGACAAGTGAAAGGTTGATACTGTACCACGCACCATATCGATTTCATTTTGGAGCAGAAAATAATTAATCCGCAGTAGCACGGGAACGCTGACTCTTGGATGTCCGTGGGATGTTCCATAAATCCCTTTGGGGAAAAGTGCGAAAACTTCTTCCTGGAACAGAATTTCAGATTGTACTGATCAGTTCCGAAGCCCAGAGCTATGATTCAAGGTTCCAAATCTTTGTTAACTAAGATCATTGTCATGAGGAAAGAGTGTAAAGTAAAGCCTGGTACTATGTACTGTTGGGAATCATGAGGCAGATATCACCAAAGCAACTTGATCCGAATGTAAAGACCCAGAAAGATTATCACTGAAGTTATTTTGCTAATGTTGTATCTGCCAAAAAAGTTCTATTTAATTAAAAGTCAAACATCATTGTAAATGTCCCTTATTATTCCAAAACCCAAGTGCACTTTTAACTGTACACTTTAACTATACAATGATCACCCAATCTATGGTCTCGCCGATGTATAAGAGTCCACACCTGGAACAACGGATGCAGTAGATGAGTTTGGAGGAGGTGCGAGTGAACCTCTGCCTAACCTGAAAGGACTGTCGGGATCCCTGGTCAAGGGAGGAGGTATAGGGACAGGAGTTGCATTCCTGTATGCACCCTTTGTGTGAAAAAGTTACCCCTGATTCCTTTTGTTTAAGATGGAACTGGGGATGCTGGAAAATCGAAGGTAGACAAAAATGCTGGAGAAACTCAGCGGGTGAGGCAGCTATTTCCTTCGCTCCATAGATGCTGCCTCACCTGCTATTTTTCCAGCATTTTTGTCTACCCCGATTCCTTTCAATTCTTTCCCCCTTCACCTTAAACCTGTGCCTTCAGGTTCCTGATTTCCCCAACTCTGGGCAAGAGACTGTGTGTGTCTACCCAATCTACTACTCAATCCCCATCGTCAATGATTAGCTCCCTGGGTTTGCTGCCGTTGAGCAACATGTTGTTGTGACACCACTCAACCAGAAGTTTATAATTTGACTAGACTAAGTGGGACCCGTTGCGTCCCATGTTCACACGGGAGGGCTGGTCCCCCGATGCAATATTCCACCTCTCCACCAATATTAGTGGCCAGTGTGGGGGGGGGGGGGGGGCTTTCTGGAGCGCTGGTATGGGTTCTTGGGGTGACAGCTCAGTCCCTCAAGCCTGATGTGCTGACAGCTCACTCACAGCTGGCGGGCTGGCAGTTGACTCATGGCTATTCCTTGAAATTCCATTGCAAACAGGGTGCAAGGCCACCGAATTCAAGTGCAGGTTCTACCACTTCAAGCAGGGTGCAAGGCCACCAAATTCAAGAGCAGTTTCCTACCACTTCAAGCAGGGTGCAAGGCCAAAGAATTAATGTGCAGTTTCATACCACTTCAAGGAGGGTGCAGGGCACCAAATTCAAGTGCAGTTTCATAACACTTCTAGCTGGATCCAAGGCCACCAAATTCAAGTGCAGTTTCATACCACTTCAAGCAGGGTGCAAGGCCATCAAATTCAAATGCAGCTTCATACCATTTAATACAGGGTACAATGTCACCACATTCAAATGCAATTTCATACCATTTCATGCAGGGTGCAAGGTCACCACATTCAAATGCAGTTTCATATCATTTCAAGCAGGGTAAAACCACCATAAAACCACACAAAACACCAAACTCACAGTTCAGTAGACATTCAGTGTGTTCGGTTTGTTCACAGCTCAGACAGTCGTGACCTCTCCCTCCCCCATCATGCAGAGACTAAGCCACACCCACACTTCCAGGTTTTATAACCCCTCCCACTCCCAGCGGAAAAGGTGTGGCCTTCATGACAGGAGAGCGATTCTCAACATTTTTTAATAACTAATATCACTTTTATTTTTCATTGATGGTAAGAATCCTCTGCACCTGCTGAGCGGAGGGGGACTGAGTAAGATGGCCAACCAACACAGCCGTAAGTGGTAACGTTTTATCGAAAATCAATATACAGTGCAAACAGGAAGTTACCCAAAGTAGTGCCTTTTCACTCCAAGCCAAAGCACCCAAGCCACCATTTGCAGTGGTGCCTTTTCACTTCAAGCCACAGCACCCAAGCCACCAATTGCAGTGGTGCCTTTTCACTTCAAGCCAAAGCATCCAAGCCACCATTTGCAGTGGTGCCTTTTCACTTCAAACCAAAGCACCCAAGCCACCATTTGCAGTAGTGCCTTTTCACTTCAAGCCAAAGCACCCAAGCCACCATTTGCTGTGGTGCCTTTTCACTTCAAGCCAAAGCACCCAAGCCACCATTTGCAGTGGTGCCTATTCACTTCAAGCCAAAGCACCCAAGCCACCATTTGCAGTAGTGCCTTTTCACTTCAAGCCAAAGCACCCAAGCCACCATTTGCAGTGGTGCCTTTTCACTTCAAGCCAAAGCACCCAAGCCACCATTTGCAGTGGTGCCTATTCACTCCAACCCAAACCTCCCAAACAAACATTTGCAGGCAGTGCCTTTTTACTTCAAACCAACCATATTTTCATTTTCAAACCACATTAAGGGCACTCACAGTTGAGTAGACATGTGTTCAGTGCTATTCAGAGCTCAGAGAGATGTGACCCTCTGGTTCCTCCAACTTGCAGAGATTGAGTGAGGCACACCACTTCCTGGTTTTATAGTCCCTCCCCCCTCCCTCCAGCAGGGGCAGCAGAGAATGGCGAATTTGTTAAAAACATTAATATCTCTCTGATTTTTCATCGATGGGAAAATTTCTCTGGTCCAGGAAGGCGGAGTGGGGCTAAGTGCGAGCTGGCCAAAAATGATGGCCGTAGGTGGCGGCGTTCTCTCGGAAATCACAACACAGTGAGCCAAAAGCGGTCAAGATCAGACTTTTAGTAATATAGAAGATGCTATTTACTTTGCATTTTTGCCACTCAAACAAAATTGGATCATTTGATCCATGTCTTTCCTAGGGTGCAACATGGCTTGGTTTCCATCTCCAGGCTCCAGACTGCAAAATCATGAGTCAAGATGAATTAATCTTGAGTCTTAAATGCAATGTGGTATCTGCCCACAAGAAATCCTAATGGAAGCAGATTCCATTCCAGCTTTTAAAGAGAAACCAAAAAAATGTTGACTAAGAGACTTTGTGGGATAGGAAGAGGAGGTTAGGAGGGAGAGATAGATCAGCCATAATTGAATGGTGGAGTAGACTCGATGGGCCAAATGGCCTAATTCTGCTCCTTTAACGTGAACAATTCTAAATTAACTAATTGTTCACTGTGTAGCCTGGAGATGGAAATGTATTTTTGTTGCACTCTTCAAAAGAATTGGATCAAATGGTTCAACTTTGTGTGAGTGGCTAAAATATACTTTCAATAACAGAATAAAATATATTTTTGACAACTATCTCAAACCTAATGTCTGATTAAAGCACGTTTCAAAAAATGTTTTCAGATCTGGCAGAGTAGATATCAAGCAATTAGCTTTACCGATTGTCATCTTAATCTTTTTATATGGAAGCTGCAATCTAAAAGTTATATATTTTAATTGCTTTTGCTGGAAGCTCCTGCAAAACCTACCTTCGAATCTACCTAATTGTTACCCAATAGCGCCTCTACTTCCTGAGAAGATTACGGAGAGTCGGTATGTCAAGGAGGACTCTCTCGAACCTCTACAGGTGCACAGTACAGAGCATGCTGACCGGTTGCATCATGGCTTGGTATGGCAACTTGAGCGTCCAGGAGCAGAAAAGTTGTAAACACTGCCCAGTCCATCATCGGCTCTGACCTCCCTACCATCGAGGGGATCTATCGCAGGCGCTGCCTCAAAAATGCTGCCAGCATCATCAAGGACCCACAACATCCTGGCCACACACTCATCTCCCCGCTGCATCGGGTAGAAGCTACAGGAGCCTGAAATCTGCAACATCCAGGTTCAGGAACAGCTTCTTCCCCACAGCCATCAGACTATTAAACACAACTTCAAACAAACTATGAACAATAACAGCCTCTTGTACTTTATGTGTGTGTATATATATATATATATATATCTCTATATATATATTTTCTTTAGTATGTGGTCACACTGATCAGATCTGTATTTATGCCTAAAATATTCTGTCGTGCTGCAGCAAGCAAGAATTACATTGTCCTATCTGGGACACATGACAATAAACTCTCTTGACTTTTTGACATGCTGTTTGGAATATTTTCAATTTTGTTAAGAACAGCTATTTAAAAGAAAAAAAAGAGGGGGCACATCTAGATTTTTAACGTTGTTGATGGGTAATTTGTGGCTTATCAAAGTGTAAGGTAAGCTGTCAGCATTGTTTTTCTCTATACATTTGGATCCATATCAGGAATTCTTTTTATGATCTTGTTTACAATGCCACTTGAACTTTCTCTCAAGTCCTTCTGCCTATCAGTTTTAAATCTGGAAATTTATTGTGCAGACTGCTGATCCATTATAAAATGTTAGGTGGTTCAGTACAGTATTTAATCTAGAAAGGCAGCTCCAGTATCGTCCCCTCACTTCAGATTTTTCAAGGAACTTGCCAAATGCACGAGGAACTCGTAATCAGGCTTTTAAATGATTTAAATTGGGTGCTGCATTTGAAATCCTAGATCCTGGACAAGGTTAATGAAATAAATCTTTGGTATCAGGTTTAAGATTAAACATTTTCAGTGCTTGGAAGATATACTCTAGAAATTGCCCAATAAATCAACACATCTTGACTTTTAACTCCTAGGATAGAAATGGGTAACATTTCTGGTTGCGACCCTTCTTCAGACACTTGCAGGTTGAGTCATTGGTAATAAATTCTCCAGCTTTGGGCAACCTCTACAAAAGCAAACTCCCAAGCCCAGGCTGATTGTGCACCTAAATCACTCCCCTGTCTCCCCACAATCTCATCCTTTTGTCTCACACCTAGTGTTCATCTCTGGCCTTTGTTCAGCCATCTGCCTATCAAAACACCCCTCGCCTGTGTTCACCTGTGTCCTTCCCCATCCACTCTTCTAGTTTTTTCTCTCCCACCTCTGCAAGCAGTCTGAAGGATCCCGACCTGAAATGCCACCTATCCATGTTCTTCCTGAGATGCTGCCTAACCCAGAGTTATTCCAGCATTTTGTTTCTTGCCCTTGGTTTCATCCAGGCCAAATAGGCCCATCCAGCTGCATTTATTTGCTGCATATAGCAGGAGCCACTATAGTCTCATGCAAGAATGCATGAAGCCTTATGATCTGTCAATCCCATAATGACAATTGTTTGAATATTGTACTAAAATAGTAAGATTAAATGAGAACTTACCAGTTTGAAGTTTGATCTTTATTTTATGAGGCGATGAGGGATTTCGTGAAGACCCCGCCAGGCACGCATGTGCGACATTCTTCAAAGCAGCGGTGTGGAATCACAGATAACAACAATGACTGAAGATAGTAAGATTTAAGAAAACTAACATACCAGTTGACCTTATGATAGAGTGTTTGGGAGCGGAGGGCACGAAATCCCTCATCGCAACTCCTCATAAAATAAAGATCAAACTTCAAACTGGTAAATTCTCATTTAATTTTACTATTTTACTTCGGAGTCACGTGAGTGACTTCGTGAAGATTTCAAAGCTCTGTGATTACATGCCCTGGATCACGTCCATGCTCACACACTGCTGTAATTCTGATGGAGGAAGTATGTTAACGTATTTCAGACTTGAACAAGCTGAAAAATAATAACATTTGTTAATACAACAATAACCCCCTGAACGCGGGGACAAACGTTTAGGGAACAGCACTTAAAACTGAATCCGCCAACATTGCGGGAGCGGTTAAAAGTCAGTTATAAAACCGCTGAAATGTAGATTCACTGGCCCAGCTCGCTATTGCGAGGACATAATCCATGAACACCTCCATGGTCCTTGCCACTGATGTGGATGCAGCCCTGGCAGAATGATATTTAAAAATGTTAGTGTCTTACCTGCTGCACCGAATACCACGTTGAGTCATCTGGAGATAGTCTGCACGATCACCCTGTGACGTGGGTTTCCATGGCTGAAACAGACCCGTCTCCATATACCCGATGCCCATTTTCAGACCTGTAGTCGTAGGTCTGTGTAGTTTAAGCAACTCTTCTATAAAGAAGTTACTTTATTATGGGTTGATCATTCTATCCAGGTTTCATTCCTGTAGAGTCTTGACCCGTTGTGCTGTTTTCAGTGCCTTTACCATCACCACTTTGAAGGTGGGTAAGTCCAGCGGTAAATCCGTCATAGGCGACCAGCTCCCGAGTAGGGTCAACACTACTTCTAATCTCAGGTAATATAATATCATGGTCGGGGAGGGACGGATAGACCATACCCCTCATAGTTTGGATACCAGCTGGTGAGATCCCTCTCCAATGTTGAGATAGTGCACTACAGAAAACCTTGCATATCCTTATGTAGATGAGGTACTGCTTCCTAGTGGACTCTCTGCACGATGCTGTTTGACGTCTATGGTCCTTTGCAGAGCCTGGTTGCAGAGCCTGGTTGCGTTTCCTGCAACACCTGTCTGATGAAGCAGAATGGGGAAAGCATAGAAAAAACTCATTTTCCCCCCCAATGTAGCGAGAACGCGTCCATCGCCACTGCCCCAGGATCTGGTCTCAAGAGACATATGTTGGTATTCAATGGCTCAATCTGGACGCAAGGAGGTCAATATCTGGTGTTCCATATTAGGCTATAATTTTAGCAAATATTTGGAGGTTCAAATCCACTTGATGTCGTTATTAAATACTTGTGACCTGGTGTCCGCCAATATATTGAGCTTAACCAGAAGGTACGTAGCTGATACCCAAATATTTCTTTCAATCCACCAGAGCCAAATTAATGTTTCCAATTCATCACAAGATATTGACGACACCACCCATAAGGTTTAAATATGCCACCTCAGTGGTATTATTTTGAAGACGAACATACGTATGCTGCAGATTAGTGCATTAATCCCGCAGCCCGTGACATGCTCCCAGCATTTCTAAACAGTTTATACCTTGTGATTGAAGAGAAGTAGACTCGTGCAAATCGCATCTACCGCCCCAACTGGAATGGTGTTGGTTGTTCCCCAGCCCTTGGCGCTTGCGTCGGTTTGTAACACGACTAATGGGTTTGATGTAATGATGGGATTTAACAATCACAACCATTGCTAATCCACCATTGTAGCTCAATTTATGCTTTGATTGGCAGCTGCATAGGCTTGTAAATGTCCAGTATTCGCTTTTAATGCCGAGATTTTTGCTTTTTGCAAGCTTCGATGTGACTGGAATGTAGCTACAAGTTTACCAATTACCTTAGCAGCATGTCTAATAGTCGGTTCCCTGGCGCAAGCAAGGCTGTTACATGCGTCTATTATGTCTAATGCTCCGTTCCCTGGGATAGTGACAAACAGAGCCCCAGAATGTATGTAACCTCCCTCGTACTTGTGAGGTTATGCATGCAGTATTTCCAAGAGAACCAGACCCCCTTACCTCCATGGTTACCGGCGGGCGTGACGTTCTGGTTTCTGGTGTTCCGTCGTTGCTGGGTGCTGCTCGATCGCCTCGGTAAATCCCTGTTCCTGCAGCTGGTGTGTGGTGAGGTAGTCTATGGTGGCCCTGCCCTAAAAAAGGCTTCTGCTGTTGGGGAGCTGGTGGCGGATATGTTCTTGATGGTCTTCCGGCTGCCCCCCCACCGAGGTTTGGAGGGAGGATAAGGCTGTGGTCTTCGGTAAGTCTGCACCCTTGACGATGATGGTGGTTTCATCAGCCCCACGGTTCTTCCTCGTCAAGATCTTTGACCTGCTTGGGCAGGTCCTCCCCAAACAGCTGTCTTGGTGGTGGTGTGGTGGAGGTACGATGCAACCCAGCGAATTTAGGATTAAGGTCGGGCCGGATGGAGCTCTGACTAAAAGAGTTTATTTCGAAGTGTGTTACACAGGAGGGCTAGAGCATCCTGCTGCTCTGCAGATACACCTGCCCCATCGAGGGTCCTGGCGAGTGCCGTGATGCCCGATGTCAACAGCTTCAGAATTTTCTGCATCTTAATCTCTTGTGCCCTCGCACTGGAACTGATGATCCCCCAGATGGCT